>JAKSZT010054419.1:6187376-6435312 GCA_026826555.1 Tolypeutes matacus | reverse complement strand
TCACTTGGAGTTGGAGTGGACATCACCATCCCAGTCGCCTCTGGATTGGGGGAAGAACTATGGACTAGAGTGGACTTGATGGTATTCTCTTGCTCACATATGGTGATTCTTGCAATGCAAGAAATTATAACAATGAGGTGGAGCCAGTGGCCACTTGACAGTTTTTTGGGTAGGGAGGGGATGAGCAGTTGAAATACAGGGGCTTCTTTGGGAGTTGGAGGTTGTCCTGAGTACTGTTGTGGCAATGGATGTAGGCCATTTTAAATCAGCACACACCACTCAGAACTGAGTGGGAGAGAGTGTGGTCTACAGTGTGAACTGTGGTCTATGGTTGGTGGCAAGGCTCCAGGATGTGTAAGTTCATTGAGGTTGGTGGGCCACACTTGTGGGAGATGTTTGTGTGGGATGTGGTGGGAGGTGTGGGAGGTGGGCAACATGGGAATCCCAGTGGGTTCCGTGTAATATTTTAGGTAATCTAAGCACCTCTTAAAATATATGTATATATATATATATATATAAATAACATTTTTGTAAGCAAATACACATATATGCACATATATTTATATATCATTATGCAAATGTTTGTATGTATTGTGAGAATTTTTATTTTTACCCATAATAAAAATAAATAAATAAATAAATAAATAAATAAATAAATAAATAAAAATAAAAATAAAAAAGAGAAAAAAAAATGTAAGTGGAAACAATAAGAAAAAAAAATTTAAGTGGAAAAAACAGTATAAAATTGGTTTTATAGTGAGATTACGTCTATGAAATAAAATATAGAAAACAGATGAAGGCTATAAATCAATATACTCACATTAGTTGTATCGAGGTGAAGGATTTCTGGGTGATAACATTCTTTCCAATTATTTCAATTCTCCACATTTTTAGTGTACACATATTAATTGGAAAAAAATATTTTTAAGATTTCAAAGTACTTGCACCCTACACCATCCCTAAAAGATGCAGAGCTGCACCTGAAGCACTGAAACTATGAACGTAGCTGTCACTGTCATTCAAGATGGACAATAACCAGAGCTAGAATATAACCAGAAAAGCACAGTACAATCAATTGGATAGAGAAGCCTCCATATCACAAAGATAGTCCAAAAAGCTAAAACCTTTGCAGCCTGGAAAAGCCAAAGATCTGAAGTAGTGGTTTTCAACCAAGGATAATCCACCCCACCCCTCCCACCCACCCCCACACACCAGAAACATTTGGCAATATCTGGAGACAATTTTTGGTTGTCACAACTTGGGAAGGGAGGGCAGGGAGGCTGCTACTGGCATCTAGTGGGTAGAGGCCAAGTATGTTGCTAAACATCCTTCCTACAGTGCACAGGGATAGTCTCCTACAACACACAGAATTATGTGGTCCAAAATGTCAACAGTGCAAAGGTTGAGAAACCTTGCTCTAAAAGGATGAAGCAGAAATTGATAGGTCTCAGGAAGAATATAGAAATAATCTACTTGAGCTTATTCAGCCAATCACAAAATTCAGTAACAAATGGGTACTCCCTGAAACCTAAAGGCAATTTTATCAAAAGGAATGCAGTGGGAAGCAGATGTGGCTCAAACGACTAGGCTCCCATCTACCATAACAGAGGCCCTGGGTTCGATTCCCAGGGCCTCCTGGTAAAGGCAAGCTGGCCTGCAGCCCGCGGGGAGCTGATGGCCCGCGCCCTTGGAGAGCTGAGCTGGCACAGCAAGATGATGCAACAAAGGGAGGTGCAGAGAAGAGACAGTGAGAGCTGCAGCAGACCAGGGAGATGAGGTGGCTCAAGCAATTGAGTGCCTCTCAATTAGCATCAGTTCCCGGTGCTTCCTAAAGAGAAAGATGAGAAGAAAAGACAAGCAGACACAGAAAGAACACCCAGCAAATGGAAAGAGAGCAGACAGCAAGTGCAAACAACAACAAGGCGGGAGGGGGGGATAAAATAAATTAAAAATAAATAAAGAATATTTGTACATGCTCATGAGTATGATAAAATAAAAGGAATGTAGGACTTTTAGCAATGTCTGGGAACCTGGAACTCATCAGCTCAAGAAGTGTAACAGGATGAAAATATAAACAGGTTCAAGAAGAGCTGAGATAAAATCAAAGAGGATAAATCCATGTTAGTATCTGTAAGTAATGCTTAAGTATGGCTTTCAGAAAAATATCCTTCAGAGCCATTATGAAAGACGGACATTTGAGCTG
Source organism: Tolypeutes matacus (assembly GCA_026826555.1). Classification (NCBI taxonomy): domain Eukaryota; kingdom Metazoa; phylum Chordata; class Mammalia; order Cingulata; family Chlamyphoridae; genus Tolypeutes; species Tolypeutes matacus. The sequence continues at coordinate 6,433,109 of JAKSZT010054419.1, read as the reverse complement.
GATAGACTAGATCACCGGTCAGACCAGAGCAGCACATTTCTTACATCCTTAAAGGTGAATTCTTGCCCATGTGGGCAAAGAACCTCCCAAACTATTCCTTAAACAGGAGTCATGAATGCTATAAACGTGTTTCTTGAGCTGATTACCTCTGCTTTGGGGGTAAACAATACTAACCCTTCTCCACACTGAGACCCATGAGTCCACTGTCTAGGCTTTAATTCAAGATTCTTCCCTCTCTATAAACAATTCAATCTATCACTGCTTCAATGTCGTGGAAACAAAACTCTTCCCTTATCTGTTCACCTCACATATCTTTCATCTCTACCACATTTCAGTAGTCCAGTGATTGAAGCCATAAATATCTCTCTAGAGACTGATTAAACAGAAAATAACCAGAAGAAAAAGAACATATCCTATATATTTTACTGCCTCTCCTCATTCCCAGTGAAGCTTTGTGTTTTAAAAAAAGAAGCAATATCTGAACTAGGAGTGGATGAACTTTTCTGTACTTTCTAAATGAAGACCACTTTCATATCTCAGCATTTTAAAACTTGTTTTTTAAAATTAAGACATTATATGGCTCATGAGCCCCCTATGACTAGATGAAGGAGGAGTCTGGGAGTGTTTACATCTTGCCTCAAGTCTTTTTCTAAATCCTTCAAAAAGCATTAAAGAAAAAAGAAAATAAAGAAAAAATATGATTTTACCTAGGTAGGTTCCTGCTGCTGAGACAAATATTTCTATGTCAGCCATAGTTATCCCTGTCACCAGAAAGCAAGCCTACCCTCTTTAATAAAGAGATTTGTTAATGATTTATTTGGGCATTTCAAACCCCCTGAATATAAATCATTTAGCAAGGGAAGATCAGGTTGGGAAGTTAATTTAAACCAGAGGTCAGCAAACTTTTTCTTTAAAGGATCAGACAACAAATATTTTTGGCTTTGAGGGCTATCTATATGGTTTCTGTCTCAACTATTCAACTCTGCTATTATGGCATGAAAGCATTCATAGGCAACAAATAAATGAACGAGCATGTCTGTGTTCCAATAAAACTTTACTGAAATTTGGATTTCATATAATTTTCATGTCATGAAATATTATTCTTCCTCCGATTATTTTTCAACCATTTAAAAATGTAAAAAAAAAAAAAACATTCTTAGCTCATAAGTCATATAAAAACAGGCAGCAGGCTGGATTTGGTTCATAGGCCATAGTTTGCCAACCTCTGGTCTAAGTTAAAAGAAACCTATTCTTTAATGAAAGAAAGAATATTGAAAATCAGAAGCATACAATTGAATTATCACTCTCCTAATACCTAGCTCACTTTTTGGTTGATGCAGCCCTCACTAGAAGGTTCCAGCCTGGGTGGCCTATTCTGTGATGTTATCTTGACAGATTTTAATGGTCCCAGCCCTTTCTAAATAAAAATCTGTTTAATGCCTTTTAAAGAATAAGGGCCAGTTCCAACTTTTAAAAAACCCAAAACATTAGCAGAATGTTTTTAAAACATTTATGTATATATATTTTCAACAATTTCCACTACCCAGATAAATAAGTAGTCTTAGTATCCTAAGAATAAAAAAGAATATATATATATATATACACACACACATATATACATACACACAGAAAGCATAAGTCCTTTTGAGATAAAGTATTATTTGCAGATAAAACCCCTCAAGAATAAAGTAGATCAACAAGAATCACTTTTATTGTGAAATATATAATTCTTTCTCTGTATTGAAACTCATTTTTAAAAATAACGATTTCTATTAGGTCATATCTGCTGCTATGAGTTACATCCACATAGAATTTCTCACAGACATGTACCTCCTAATACACTTAGAATAATTCTACCTGATTTAAAGTGATCAGAACTTATTAGGAGGAAAAATAACCTTTATTCCAGGGGTTTTAGTAACAGTAACGAGCATGAAAACCTCATAAGGTCAAACAAACATAAACAACCCCAAACTTACTCAGCAAGTTCAAATCCATAGGCACACCAATTGTTAACACTATGCTAATAGACAGCAGGCACTGCACTGGCCACCAAAAGGAGACAGACAAGGAAAAACTGAGTGAAACCAACCAAGTCCTTCAGCTCCCTCAGAGCCAGTGTTATAGGACCAGGTGCACCAAACACATTGTCACTATGGCTTGAGTGATCACAGCCTAAAACCGGTAACCGTTGATGTGTGACAAACCAATCAGAGGGGGTTTCAGAATTAATCCTAGAACCAGTCAAGGTAGGTGTGTGTGTGTGGGGGGGGGGGGGTTGCTGTTAAACACGCAACTCAGAGCAAAGCCTATGGTAAAGGAGCGGTCTGAAATGGAAGTTAACATAAAAGGGAAAGAGTTAGTACTGACTTTGAGGGCAAGTAAGAATAAAGGAAAATGAAATGGCTACAAATTTCCCTCAGGAGAAATGAAAAGGGGCTGGGAGATGGATGCCAAGGGCAGGTTAAACCCTGAGGAAATGTATTTGGCTTCCCTGACACAGGTTTAAAAAAAGACACCCATTAGGCATTGGAATAATCTGGGGAGCTTGTACCAAACTTTACCCATTACCAATTAAGTCATAATCTCTCTCTTTTTTAAGAACCAGCTTTTGGATTCATTGTTTTTCTCTATTGCTTTTCTGTTTTTAACTACATTGATTTCTGCTCTTTATTTCCTTCCTTCTGATTGCTTTGGGTTTAATCTGCTCTTTTTCTAGTTTCTTAAGGTGGGAGCTTAGATTATTGATTCGAGACCTTTCATCTTTTCTAATATAAGCATTTATGTGCTATAAATTTCCCTCTCAGCACTGATGTAGCTGCATCCCACACATTGTGATATGCTGTATTTTTATTTTCATTAAAGTCAGTGTATTTTTTTTTAATTTCCCTTGAGACTTCCTCTTAGACCCACGGATTAATGAGAAGTGTGTAGTTTAGTTTACAAGTGTCTGGGGATTTTCCTGTTGACTTTCTGTTATTGATTTCTTGTCTGATAACATTATGTCAGAGAATATCTTCTGCGTGGTTTTGATTCTTTTATATTTGTTGAGATTTCTTTATGACCTGAGATATCATCTATCTTGGTAAATCTCGCATGTGCACCTGAAAAGAAAGTATATTATGTTGTTGTGTGGGACATTCTATAAATTTCAATTAGATCCAGTTGATTGACGGTGGTGTTTGTTTCTTCTGTTTCCCTGTTGATTTTCTATTTTGTTCTATTAATTACTGCGAGAGGGGTGCTGAAGTTCCCAACTACAATCATGGATTTGTCTATTTCTCTTTTCATATATTATCATGTTTTGCCTCATGTATTGTGAAGCTCTGTGATTTGGTACATACACATTTAGGACTGCTTTATCTTTTTGGTGGACTGGTCCTTTTATCATTATCTTGTCCCTGGTAATTGTCTTTGCTTTGACATCTAAGTTATCTGGTACTGGTATAGCCACTCAAGCTTTCTTTTTTATTGGTGTTTGCATGGCATATCTTTTTCAATCCATTTACTTTTAAAATACAAATATCATTACATTTAATAGAAATAGGGTGAAATGTTTCTACTCCATCTTATCTGGAACTGGGAGTTCTCTACAATTTTTGCAACTCCTAAGTCTAAAATTATCTAAAAAATGATCGTAAAATAAAAATAAACTTTTAAAAAAGCAAATAAATGATAAAATGGGCATCTAATTCAGGTTCCTAACATATCTGGACAGTATTAAATTGAGAAAGGAAAAAAAATCAACCTACAGTCTTGTGAAATTCTCACTTACTGCATTTTCCCAGAGAAAGGAAACAAAAAAGTTAAGAAATAGGTAAAACTTACAGGCCTGGGGGGTATTTGAGAGGCTTACCCCCTAACGTGTGGGCCAATGAGAAGGAAAGTCAGTCAGTAAAGATGCATCTATTTTTCTTTAAAATATAAATATTCCCCACACCTGGTTTTAAAACAAATGCATTTGTTCATGGGATTTTATTTGGGGGGGGGGGGGTTTTCCAGAACTTGCATTTTCTAGTAGTTATACTGTTTTTTTGTCACTGTATTATGTATTTTCAAAAGGCTAACAGATAGAATTTTAAATTTATAACTTGAGAAGAAATAAAACTATAATCAATTAGTTATCCCTTGTTAGGTCTGTAAAAGAAATGAGCAGTGAGGAGACTGGAAAGTACTGACTGAAATGTGGCTTTCTCAGAATTAGTTGAGCTCAGTCGTTTGTGTTGTTCATGCTCTATTACCTCCTGGGAGCCAGATTTGGGTACAGACAAGTACCTGAGTCATTTGAGACAAAACAGCAAAAGGTTACCCCTGACTTGTTTTAAATTCTAACTGAAGAAATCACTACAATATCTACTATAAGGACTAGCTAGAGATTTTGAGTAGAACCTAATTATCTCTTCTTGGCCCTAGAAAACCAAAATTCTATGTAAACTAGAAGTGTCCATATAGGAATATGAAAAAGAAAAAGAAACAGATTTTCCTCTTTATCCATTTCTCTTATCATGTCAGTGCTATTTTAATTATTTTAAGTGTTTTACAAAAAAACATGAACAAAACAACATTTTGAAACAAAGACTCATTGCTGTGAGGAAAATGGACGACCTTCTCAAAAATACCTGTGAGCCCAAACATGACAGACTATTCAATGTAAAACTCTCCTGGACCCTAAGCCTCAAAATTTTCTTATCTGGAATCTGAAGTTTAATTTCATCCTCCAAGATCAAAGGCAAATAAGTTAACTTGGCCCAGTGATTCAAGGAATCTGTGAAGAGGTGCCAGGCAAGGCAGGTCCACAGAATAACTCATTAGTTTATAATATTTAAAGTAACTTTGGGCAAACTTTTGGGAATTGAACACAGACTAAAACTTCTGAAGACAATCACCAATACATCTTTCTACACAGTTGACCAGCAAATATCTAATCTCTAATTGAACACTCCAGGGATAGGGAGCTTACTATCTAAAAGGCAATCCATTCCAATTTCTGGAGAGTTTAAAACAAGGAGATAATTTTCTATGAACAAAAAAAAATCTGACTCCTTTTAACTTACTGGTTCTACCTCTATACTGGATTTGTACTTGTTAGCAGGTTCAAATCTCTATCTTTATCCCCAAACCATCTCTTGACCCTACTTCATTTATCTCTAATACCCAATTTCTCTTTTCCTTCTACAAACTCCTCAAAAAGTAGTCTACATTCTAAAGAAGATGAATATAGATTTGCCACATGACCTGGCAATATCACTGCTACGTATATACCCAGAAGAACTGAGAGATGTCTGACACAAACAGACATCTACACACTGATGTTCAAAGTGGCGTTATTCACAATTGCCACAAGATGGAAACAACCCAGGTGTCCATCAACCAATGAATGGATAAACAAACTGTGGTGTATACACATGATGGAATATTATGCATCTGTAAGAAGAAATGAAGTCATGAAGCACATGACAACATGGATGAACCTGGAGGACATTATGTTGAGTGTAGCAAGCCAGACAAAAAAGGACAAACACTGTATGATTGTGCTATTATGAACTAAATATATTGTGTAAACTCACAGAGTTAATAACTAGAATATAGGTCACTAGAAAATAGAATGAGGTTAGAGAATGGAAAGCTGAGGGTTAACTTGTACAGAGTTGGTAAAAGGTTGTTTGTAAATCTTTGGAAATGAATAGAAATAGTGAAAGCACATCATAGTGTTTGTAACTAGCAGTGCTATTTTATGGGTACGACAGTGGTTGAAAAGGAATGTCTAAGGTCATGTATATTCCTAGAAGGAAAGCTAAAAAAATATAACATGGTATTGTATAGCACAGTGAAACTTCATGTGAAATATGAATGTGGGTAATATTGCATATATCAGACTGTTTTTCTTTGAAACTGAACAAATGTATGTTAATGTTATGAGATGTTAATATCAGGCCCAAAAACTCATTATGCTAAATGAAAGAAACCTGACACAAAGTACTATATATTGTATGATTTCATTTATATAAAATGTAAATATAAATCAATTTATAAAGATGGAATTAGATTAATGGTTATGTAAGGCTGGGGACAGATAGAGGGATTGAGAGGTGTCTGCTAAGGGGTGTAGATTTTTTCTTTTTGGAGTAATGAAATTGTTCTAAATTTTTTGGGGTAATGAATGTACAACACTGTGATTATGCTAAAAGCCACTGATTGCACACTTTGGATGCAGTGTATGTGAGGTAGGTTAGTACAGGGTAATGCAGGAGAAGACATGGCCAGCAGACAACATGGCCAGCAGACAACATGGTTACAAGACCTTGCTAGGACCTTGAGTGTAATCTTGAGGTCCCAGTTTCTCTTTCCAGGACCTTCCCTTGGCCCTGGATAGTCCAAAAAGGCTTCACCTTTGGCCCTCACCGTAGGTGGGGTAACCAATAACTGCTGGGGCCCATCCTCTTATCATTAGCAAGGGGATGGAATAATTAACAGTTTAAAAGGTAATCACACCAGGCAGAGCCCGCTCTCTCTGCCTAGAGGAGCCTGCACCAAATATTGGTGTGTATTTCTGTCTTTCCCATTTCTCAGCAAGCTCTGTTCTTTCCCCCATTTCCCAAATAAATTCTTTTTACTGGCCTAATTAAACTGGTGTGTTCATAAATTATTTTATGCATCATAGCCAGGAACCTAGAAGAATCCAACGCTTCTCCATCTTCATATGGTATGTGAATATATCTCAATAAAACTTTTTTTTTTTAAAAAGTAGTCTACACTGTCTCCCCCTTTCCTTACTTTCAGTCACTCTTCAACTGGCTTCTACCACACCAGAGTTCCTGAAAAGATCACTAGTTTGTGCATACTTCCCAATCCTCATCTCTAAGATTTGTATCCTTAGAGATGCATGTGACAGGCTAATAACTCCCATCATCCTCTTAAAACAACTTCCTTGGATGTCAAAGGCTTTTTCCTCCCTGATACTCTTTATCCTTTTCTTTTCTAACCATCTTGTAAGCGCTGGTGGTTCCCCAACGTGTCCTGCTATACCATACAAATGCTTATGACTCCCAGAACAGGGTCTCCAGTCCAAAGCTTTTCCTAGAGCTCAAGACTCAAAGTATAAATAAATAGAAAGCAAAAACCCTGCCAACCAGACATGTCGGAGGATGCTGAACACCAAGGTAAACATCTTTTCTTCTCCACCTCTCTTCTTCTCTTCTAGTAGTCTCCATTGGCACCTTCTGTTATGCAGTCACAAATCTAGAAAAATCTCTACTCTTTTTTTCTCTCATCCTGGGACATCCAATTGGCCATCAAATCCTGCCAAGTTAACCTCTGGAATAATCTTCTAAATCAATGTTTCTTTCCCATCTCAGCCATCATTTTCCTAGTTTAGGACCTAACTACCTTCTCCAACTCAGAATACAACAGCAGCTTCCTAATTGGTCTTAGGACTCCAAATCTTTTTGCCCTCAAACTCACCCTCTACCCAGCCGCCAGAGATCTATCTAAAATATAACTGACTGTGTCCTTTCATGGCTGAGAGACTTCAATGGTTGCCCTTTGCTCCTAGGATCTTTATCAAGGTCTTCATCAAGGCCAACAAGGTCCTCCACAACGGGGCCTCAACTACCTCTGCAGCTTTATCCCCCACCTGCTCTGCATTGGTTTTATGCTAACACTGAACTTTCATAGTTCTCAGCATCTACACGCTGTTTCTCATCCCTGTACTTTATATAATCATATTATCCTATCCCTTCTGCCTAGAAAGCCCTCTTCTCACTTCCTCACCTTAAGGATATAGAAACGCATCCTTATAAGGCTCAGCGAACACATTGGCTCCTCTAGGAAGCCTTCCTTGTCTGACTCACCCACACCTTGATAATCCCAACCAATGGTATCTATCTACAACTAGAATATGAATTCCCATCAGGTATGGGCTGAGTATATATTTTTTGAGACAGGTGATTTTTAATATTTTCTTAAATACAAAGGAAATTAACTCTGTAGATGAATACAACTTGGGGAAAGGGGAAAAATAGAATTTCAGAGCAAATGGAAAGTACACCCTCATTTAAATCATCAGATTCCCACACTCCCAATACCCATAAAGCAAAAATTTCACTCCATAACACAGAGGAGCCCTGATGATAGTTCAGAAATGGTGATAGCAGAGATTGGAACTAACAAGAGAGTTTTGGTTGTCTTTGATTGGTCTATACTGGAAAGAATAAAATCCACTGAAAGGATAGGTCAAGGAACCTTACAGGAGGAAAAGGACTAAATGTACCAAACACAGCAGTACAAACCATTACTTAGCAGAGGTGTGCCCTTCAAAGAATGGGGTAGTAAACAGGTAGCTGAAATACTATGTTGCTCTTACCCTACCCCATCCTAAAATAAATAGTGTGGGAGTATATTAGTAGTAGTTGATTAAACAAAGGACAGTCTCTCACCCATTCAAGGCAAACATTGCCATGGCTAGATGAGGCCTGGCAGGGAATAAGATGATTGTAAAATCAGAAGTACTTCTAGTTTATCCCCAGGCATACTGAACCCCCACATTTTTGCCATTTTCCTTCGCCCCAACATTTGTTCACTCTGTTATTCAAGTGACAAGAGATGCAATATTCTACTTTAAAAAGACCTTGAGGAAATAAAAAGATTCTTCAAATAATACACCTTTCTCAGTCTTCCAGGCTATACTTCAGTGGTTTTATTTTTTTATTTTTTTAAAGGGGCAGAAGAGCCATGTATCTTTATATATATATATATATATATTTTTTTTTTTTTTTTTTTAATTTTTACCGGGAGGTCCCGGGGATTGAACCCAGGTCCCTCCATATGGCAGACGGACGCCCAACCATTTGAGCCACATCCGCCCCCCATACTTCAGTGGTTTTTAAGTTCACTCACATTCCATCAAATTCAGTTTACTCTCTCTATCCTCTGTGCTGATATACCAACCCAGTCCTCTTTAAGCGAGTGTCAGATGAATCTCTCTCCAATGACTTCCAAGGTTCTGACAGGGCTCTATTTTTCCCTCCAGAGTGGAACTGTATTGTCCCTAGCTACCTGTATACCTGCAGACTAGAAAAGATATTTGTTCCTGTAAAAAAAAAAGACTTGGGTTTTTCCAAACTGATTCAAGTTGGTATCCTTCCAATCATTTACGCTGAATACTGAACACATCTAATAGGCCATACTCACCTTAGTTCTCTGCAATATATGAGGTGCACTATATATATCCCAAGCACATGGTAAGTTAGAAATGACAAGACAAAGTGTTCCCCATGGAGGAGGGATGATCTTGGTCTCTCACATCCGTTCAATGTGCAATCTCTTTCCTTGAGTGTCGGTTACCCACCCTTCTCAGGGACAACTATCAACGCAAGGGAGAGTATGTGTCAAGTAAGTACAATCATCACTGCACCAGTGCTTGTAATTACCCTCTGCACACAGTAAGAAATAGACATTATGGAAAGGATCTTTGATTCTCCCTCAAACTGTCCCTTGAACTGGTCACTAGCTTTGGATGGTGTCCCAACAATGGTCACGTCTCTCAGAGCACACACTGGCATCACAGGTTCCCGTGGATGTCACTACTTCCTAGCCGTTGACGATAGGGTCAAAGCATTCAGTGCTACTCAGCAGAGAATTCCCATAATATCCTGCAATTGCATAGCATCTCCCCTGAAGCACTGTGGTCCCTACATAGCATCGTGGGGTGGTCATACTAGTGACAGTTGTCCAGGAATCTGTGTGAATGTTGTATGCTTCAACAGAAGAAAGGTGGGCTGTACCATCAAATCCCCCCACCACAGAAATATGGTCATTTAGCAGGGCTACTCCTGCACCAGAGTGCTTGGTGGCCACTGGTGTAACATTAGTCCAGTGTCCTGTATGGGAACATACTTCTCAACTGAATTTAATATATTTTAAGCCATCGTATCCTCCAAGACAGTAGATCACTCCACTGGCCACCACAAGCCCAGCACCTTCCCAGGCTGTCTGAATATATCCTAGCATGCTCCATTGGTCAATGTTTGGGTCTTACTGCTCCATACTGGTATGATACCTGCTTCCATCAAAGCCTCCAGATATACAGATTGTATCTCCCAGGGTGGTAGCTCCAGCAAGGCCTCATTGGACATTCATAGGGGCCACAGAATACCAGACCCCATCCTTATCTGCTGTGTAGTCTAGACATTCCACTGAACTGAAGCGAGAATGGCCATCAAAGCCACCAATTACGTAGATCCAGTCATGTAGGGACACTGAGGCTATGTATCGTCTCTTTCGAGTGATGCTTGGCAAAAACCTCCACTCCTGAATTTTGAGGTCATATTTCTCTACCACATCAATGGGAGACTGCTGACTTCCAAAGCCCCCAACTATCAGAAGTGCTTCACTGGCTCCTAGACGGGCCCTTGTCCTGGATCCCTGCATCTCACTCTGCAGTTCAGGTCTCAGATGACTTTGCTTTATCAACTAGGTCCCTGCATTGTAAACTACAGCAGATGAAATGCTTGGCATCTATTACATTCGAGATTTACCTGGGGGGTCAGCAGGGGCATTTGGACATACTGTATCAGGTCAGGCAAGGATTCTTCTCACTCCTTCTGGGCATGCTTCACCCAATTGATGACAGCCTCAAAGACTGGCTCTTCAGAATCCACCTGAATTTCATCACAGTTGATTAGCAATTCCACGTCTCCTTGACTTACAACAGGGGTTCTTAACAAGGGAGGGTTTGTGAGCTTGAATTGAAATAATAATAAAAAAAAAACATTATTCTTGTAGGGCTGTGTTGGTGCAAGTGTGTTATATTTATTAAATAATACACAGTATAGTGTGAACTTAGTAAGGGGTCTGTGGTTTTCACCTGACTGGCAAGAGGGTCTGTGGAACAAAAAAGGTTAAGAATCCCTTGACTTAGAAGAATGAACTCTTCATGCTGAACCACTTCAGGAAAATGCTTCTGACTAAAGACCTCAGCTGCTTGCATCAGGTCAACACAATTGTTGAGTTTCAACAGAATCCCTGATACCCAGGCAATTAGAAGGGTCCAAATGACTTTCTAAGAACTCACAGCAGGCTTGCTTTACACCTTTCAATTGAAGCAGACAGGCTGCAGGGAGCAGTTAGTGTACATTCTCTACTGTCACATGTACTATTTCTGTGTACACAGTCCAACAGGATTTCCATGGAAGAGGCAGTTAAACCTTGGATATCAACATAAGGTTTCCCCTTTTCTGAAAGCTCACTAGTGAATATCGCACAGAAGTATGGCTACAGGCTGCCAGCAAAATATGGTGGGCAGGGAGGTCTTTCTGTTCTACTCTCAATGTCACATCACAGAGGGTATTGCTCTTCCTAAGGGAGTTCATTGAATTGAAGATGGATTTAGCATGAGTATATGTCATTATGTCTTTGGGGGCCATAATGCCTCCCATCAAGCAATATGGAGAAAGAGGAAAAGGAATCCTTGAGCCCTGCAACTCCACTCCCGGGCCCACCTAGCTGTGCCAGGCCTGTTCCCCGACCCACCCCGGAGGCTCTGGATATATATTTTTTTAATGGATGTTATTCTTCCTTTATCTCTGAGAATTTAAAACTTTAAAGTCATTTTAAAAATATTCTCATTGGGAGTGAATTTATTTCCCAATTGCTAATTTAGATGACTGTCTTCACTAATTTGAAAGTTTATTTTGCAGGCTAACTATGGAGAAAACGTGTTACTTCTCTCTTTCCTTACCCTCTTCACTGAGAGTTTTGCTGTTGCTTCCTCCTAGGACTATCAGTCCCATCCTACTAATAGTGAGAAAATTACAGATTTAGACAGTGAGCCACTAATACATTTTTCCCTGGCCCTGGGTCTCTGCTCTCCCATCAGAGCCAAGAAGTAACATCTTTTCCTGCCTCTGCTCATGGACAATCCCTGATTTCACACAGTGAACCTATCATTTCCTTCATACAGAGTGTTCTGATGCCCATTATCCAGAGAAATACAATTCCCAGCATCTCTACCTTTTTTTTTTTTGGATCTAGAGTGCAGCATATCAGTAACTAGAGAGCCACGACTAATAATCCCCACTTATGTTTGATCTGTTTCTGGTACAGAGATTTAGCTTTTCTTGATCATAGATCTGTCTTTCTCATTTTAAAAAATCATCTTATATATAATTGCTTTGTTTAGAAAGAGGATATGAGTTTAAAGTATGAAATCAGAAACATCTTGACCAGAAACTCTTAGGTTTAAATTTTACAAGTACTACACAATCTTTTAGATCAGGGGTTAGCAAACTATGACCCATAGGCCAAATCTAGACTAGTGCCTGTTGATGTACTGCCTGTGAGCTAAGAATGGTTTTCATACTTTAAAATGGTTGAAAAAAATCAAAAGAATATTTTGTGACATTGTGAAATTATCTGAAATTCAAATTTTAGTTTCCATAAATTAAGTTTTATTGGGACACAGTCATACCCATTCATTTATGGTGTTCTATTTATCTATTGCTGTGTAACAACCAATGCAAAACTTAGTGACATAAAACAACCACCATTTTATAACCTCATAAATTCTGAGGGTCAGGAATTCAGATAAGGCACAACAGGATGGCTTATCTCTACTCTTAATGTCTGGGACCTCAGCTGGAAGTCTCAAACAGGTAAAATCATCTGGAGGCTTCTCCACTTCTTCATTCATCTGGAACCTTGGCAGGGATGGCTGGGCTTAGTGGAAACTGTCTCTGGGACTTAGTGGAGATTGTCTCTGGAGTGCCTATATGAAGTCGCTCCAGTATGGGCAGATGGCCTCAGGGTAGTTAGGCTTCTTACACGGCAACTCAGGGGTCCTAGCATGAATGTTACAATGAACAAGGCAGAAGCCATTGACTTTCATATCTTAGCTTCAGATGTCCCATACTCTATTGCTTGAAGCAGTCACAAGACCAACCAGAATTAAGTGGAAGGGGATATAGACCCTGCCTCCAGATGGGAAGAGTATCAATGAATTTAAACCTCCATTTATGGACTTAACATCATTTAGTGGCCATCAGATTATCCAAGTTCCCAAAAATTAAGCTTCAAAAAAGAATTGTCATCAGGGCCGACATGTGAACAATTTTAATACTTCCATAATGGTCCCATTCTCCACCCTTTTCTGTCTCCGTTCTCTTTCAAGGTAACCTGAAGCTCCTTCCTACCCCTTGAATCTGAATGGCTTTGTGACTTGCTCAAGGCAACAGAATGCAGCAGAGGTAATGGTGTGCCAGTTCTGAGCCTAGGCCTCAAGAAACCGTGAAGCTTCTACTCACTTCTGGAAACCTGCCCAACTGCCATGAGAACAAGCCTGGGCTAGCCTGCTGCAGGATGAGATAAATAGCCCAATGCTCCTTCCCCCAACCACTGCCCCAGCTGACAGCCAGCCAACCCCAGAAACAGAGCTCCCTGCTGACCTGTAGTTGACCATAGGCATAAGGGAGCCCAGCTGAGAATAGCAGAAATGCTCAGCTGAACCCAGCCCAAATGGCCAACACACAGAATAATGACCTAAATACATGATTACTATCTTAAGTCATTAACTTTTGAAGTGATTTGTTATACATGTTAACTGGTAGAATTTAAAAGGCAGTTTTTAATGATTAACTATAGAACGGGAATTTCATCACACACCTCAATCCTACTACACTGAATCACTCTTTAGACACTGAATAATTCTCCAATAAGAGGGCCCTACTGGTGGGCTCCACTGGGGAGGGCACTTTATCCAATGCCAAGATCACAGAGCACCTGACCCAAAAGAAGAAAGCTGTACTAAGAGTCATACAAAAAAGCAAATGTCAGGGAAGCGGCTGTGGCTCAATCAGTAGGGCTCCCGTTTACCATATGGGAGGCCCCGGGTTTGGTTTCCGGGGCCTCCTGGTAAAGGCAAGCCCGCCGGCGTGGCATGGTTAGCTGACCCAGAGAGCACAAGCAGCAAGGGGGGGATAAATTAATAAATAAATAAAATCTTAAAAAAAAAAAAAAAAAAAAAAAGCAAATGTCACTCCATCTGCAAGTCTTTCACCCTACCTGATGCCTAGATCTATAAAGCACCTTCCCAGACCAAAAGTGAGTGGCACTGCAATCAGCAGTTAACTAGTTAACTGGAATGTCAGAGTAACACATCCCAGCAACTCCAATTCTTCACCCAAAGGGTTTTAAGCTCTTTAATGAGAATTTAGTATTGCTATTAGAATCCCTATTATTTTTAGTTATAATCCCCATCCTCTTTATTATATGCACTAGGGTTACCCTTCAGTACACTCCAGGAAAGGCAGAGCAGATACCAACTCAAAAGGTTAATTATACACATGTAACTATAAAGTAGTTTTTAAAAAACAAATATTTCAGAACTCACACATCCAATTACAGGCTCACCTCCAAGAGACACCATGGGGCAGCAAATATTTATTTCAACAATGCAATTTTCTCAAAATACTTATGGCACTCTTTGTTTGGATTTGCCTTCTGATCCTCTGACATATCATATTTCTTTGACAAAGGTCAATGGAGGCAAAATTTTTTCTTTGAGAGTGAATTTAATTTTTGGAAACAATCAAATGTTATTTAAAGCCCATTCATTCAAGTGAACACGCAATTGAGGTGTGTAAAACCAGTTTTAGTCAGAAACAAGCTGCGAAAGTAAATTGCAAGGCTGATTAATAATTCCAATTCAGCTGTCATTAGCTGGCAGATTAAAACTCTAAAAGCACAAAATCCTTCAATGTTTCCCTACTGTTCACAGCACAAATTTCAAACTCCCAGGCCTAAAATCTGAGGCACTTCACAATGTGGCCAGGGCTCACCTTTCCAGCCTTCTTTCCCCTGAAGTCTCTTCTCCAGTGAAGCTGATCCCCTCACCAGAGATGCTTTTTTTGCATCTCTGCATCTGCTCCACACCCCTCCCTGGACTGCCCTCTATGTCCGCCTCATCAGTATCTGTACCTCATACTGAGCCCAATACTATACATGACTCAAACAAATACTTATTGAATGAATGATGTAAATAATTCCCTGGGTGGCTTTTAAAATGGCTCTGAAGATAATTCCAAAAAGCAATCTGAGAAACGGAGTAAGTCGCTAGTTTCCAGCATGCATTTTGAGAATGAAGTTTTGAAATGTCGGAAAAGAAATTGCTTGGAGTCATGCCTAATGACTGTCTAAGAAGGTTTAGTGAGTCAGGTACTGAGCTAGAAATGAACTAAAAATTCTAGGCTACTCTGGAATACAGTGTCATTGTATTTAAGGCCATAGTTTTGGGGTTCCTTTGGGATTCTCTTCCAAGAATATTCAAGTTATCTTACTTTGATAAGAGAGGGATATGCCACAAATTATTAAGAATACTCTCCAAGAATTTGAGGTCTTTTCCATTCTGCTGAAACAGCCCAATACAATAATAAGCTGAGACTATTTTCAAAGCATTTTTATTGTGAAATTAGTTTATATTATGTTGCAATATAAAAATTGCCATTGTTATAGGTCAGAATGTTCAAATATTAGCAATTTCATATGGTTCCATCTAATTATGCAGTATTTTGCTCACTAACAAAAATTTTAAAAGGCTCTTTCCTTTGTTTCTCTCCCTTTGTCTCCAAAGCCTTCACACACTCTAGAAAACTTTAATTCCTATGAACTTTTGAGGACTTAGAGAAAGAAATACACAAAGCCTCACCTAAAAGTACATTTTTTTTCTTAGTTCAAAACACCTAGTTCCCTTTAGGAGTTGTATTCCACTTACCAGACTCAAGGTAATTGGCTTGTGAGTCCCCAGTGGGGTATCAGGTCTCTCCATCTACATCTTGAATTTCTAGGTCAGATCTGCACAGCCTCTTCCTGTGTTCCATTTGCACACTGCAAATAGGGCATCACACCCAGGATTCCTGAGTGTTGTTTAACGCAAGAAAAGGTTGTTGACAAAAAGGCATTCTGATCATTACTATCACAGTGGGTTGGAGGGGGACGACTTGATTTTATTCCCATTTTTTCTGCTTTTCCTGTCCCATAGTTAGAGCCAGATGGCTAGACTATCATCTCTGGGTCTCTTGTCAGTCAGAGCAGGAGAAGCCTGACAGGCAGTATTCTTAGCCCTACATGTGTGACCAGAGTAATGAGGCAGTTCCCCTCCATCTTCCTGGGCAACTACAACAAGGCCCTGTGAGGAGGCACAGGTGCTGTGACTAACTGGCATACTCCCAGGCCACAGTCAACACCACATGCTCAGAACAGAGGTTCAATTTTAATCCTTCTGAGACGCCATTTCAGGGCTCAGCCAATAAACAGACATGTAGTCAATGGTAATGCTTTTGCGAGCACATGTGGGTCTTGAGCTGGTGAAATTTCTGCACTAAAATTTTTAGAATTACCCAAGACAAATATAAATGCAAGCTTTCTTTATGGTAAATGTTATTTTATGAGAAACACTCCATACATAATTTCAGCTTCAATGATCAGAAGATCCTGTACTTTCAAACTTACTGTTAGAAATGCAAAACAGGGACAGCAAAACTCCATCATCCCACCCCTGTTCCCTCAGTACAGGATGTTTTTCTCCTTCAGAGGTTTTTTACAAGAACTTTCATCCAGTGTGTTTTAAATAACCAGTTTTCTCTATTTCCCAAGAAGATTATTGCATAGTCCAATTAAGTTTTCCCTTAGGAAACATCACCCCTGACACGTAAAGAACGACAAAACAATGGTTACAGATTGTGGAAATGGGAATATTTCACTTTTACCAATGGAAAAGCCACAGAAATTTAAAAAGCCAAATCAATATGCAGTGATTTGAAATATCAGCAATTCACAGGACACTGGGAAAGAGTTCTTTGTTCATTTACTGTATTTCCTAGATTCTGAATTCAGAACCCCACATTCCTACTTTGACAGATGACTGTCGAGACTACCTAAAAAACAAGTTCACAGAGTTCTGCTGCAGATGGGATAAATGATGCTTGTTTTTTGCATGATCTTAGAATTAAAGCCAAAGAGGAACTGAGTCTTACATGTTCACTCTTAAAGGGCCCATCAAAGAACTCAAAGATTTACTGAGGAACTTGGGCTGGTATTTGGGAAACCTGAGTGTTAGACCAAATTTCTATACCATTACAATACTATTTTCATTATAGTGGCTTTGTAGTAAGTTTTAATCTGGTAAAGTCCCCTCACAATTTTCCCTCAAGATTCTTAGGCATTAATTCTTTCCAAAATGCAACTCTGATCATAATACTCATTAGTGTAAAACTCTTCCATTGCTCCCCAGTGATCACAGACTTCCTTCTGTGGAGAGGGAATATAGGCCCCTGAAGGACTGCAGCTTAGCAGAGCAGGGTGTACAAGTTTAGGGCCAAAGCCAACTTCTCAAAAGGAGAGTCAGTGTCACTGCCAGAGAGCCTCTCTCTCTGCCCTGGGTTCCTTGCCAGGCTCACTCTCTCCTCTAAATAAGCACTGAACATAATTAACAATAGTGTTGCAAGGGTGCTATGTTGGGGGTCCCCAAGATCATCTCCAGGATCAACAATTCACTAGGAGGACTCACAGGACTAAGCAAACAGTCATACTCATGGCTATGATTTATCACAGTGAAAGGATAAAAAGCAAAATTAGCAAAGGGAAAAGGTGCATGGGGGGAAGTCCAGAGGAAACCAGGTACAAGCTTCCAAGAGTTCTTTCCCAGTGGAGTCACAAAGGGCATGCTTAATTCCCTCAGCAACTAGCTGTGACAGGAAATGTGAAATGCTGTCTACTAGGGAAGCTCATTAGAGACAAAGTGCCCAGGGCTTTTATTGGGGGTTGGTTATATAGGTATCTTCTGTCAGCACTTGCCAAAATTCCAGACTATCAGAAGGAAAGCAGGTGTTCAGCATAAACCACACTATGTGTACAAAGAGTTTAGGCAAAGTGAGCTACTTTTATCAGTTCTGGGAATGGTGATAACCCTCCCAAAATTCAAATTCCCAGATGCCAGCCAAGAGCCAACCCTGTAAGCAGGCCTTCCAAAGGACAGCAGTCAGACCTGCTGTGGTAATTTTTTTTTTGCACAGATGCCAATCCTTAACCCGGCTGGGCACCTACATTTCGTGCCCAGATGTGGATGGATAAACAAATGACCAGGAGACACCAAAATGAAAGCCACGGTAGTGCTCTATGCAGAGTACTAAGGGAGCAGGAATGGAGGAAAACCTACCCTCTCCCAGTGGCAGGAAGGAAAGGGTAGTGAGGACTGCTTCTTGGGAGAGATGATGCCTGAGCCAGATCTAGACACATGACAGGTATTGTGGCATATCTAGATTTAAGTCCCAACCAGGTGGGTGACCTTGGCTAATTAATTAGACCAAGCAGTACCTCAGGAAGTGAGTTAACCATATAGACCAGGCCTATTAATCACTTCCATACCCTGCTCAAACTTTTTATGGCTTCTAAACCTCTTGCAAGCCATGTGGCCCTGCCAGAAGTGGTCCCAATCTCCTTCTTCAGCCCCACATCTGCCTCTCTGCCTCTTCAGTTACTGTGACCCAACCATCCTGGCCTCCTTTCAGTGCCTGGAATATGCTCCTTTCCACCTCTGAGACTCTGTACATACTATCCCACCCCTCTACTCTATACTGCTCATTACCCTACCCCACCCTTCATGTAACTGACTCCTACTCACATCAGATTTAAATCCAAACAACACTTCCTCAGGGCTGTCTTCTCTCACTTGCCCCAGAGTAGGTCAGGACCCCTGTCATTTGCCTCCCAGAACCCAATAACTTCTTCTTTGTTGCTGTGAGCATACTAACATTCGTTTCTTACACCTGTACAATTTAAGAAGGCAGAGACCATGCCTATGTCATTCACTGTGATAACCCTAGAGCCTAACATGGTGCCTGCCACACAGTGGGCACTCAGCAAATGTGTGAATGAGGTATGAACAAGGGCTCACTCTCAGTCCATGTGGTCTGGGTGAGGACAATATCCCTGTCTGCTGCTCCCCACCAAACACACACTCCCTAAGGCATGTGACCCAGGCTAGATCTACAAGTCATCCAAGAGATATGACAGAAGTATTGGGAACAGGCATTGCATCTGCTGCAGATAATCTGGAGAGTGAAACTAACCCATAGAAGAGCAAAGACCAGAGAGGGAGATTTAAGGCTATACTGAGTGTCTGGGTGTAGCCATTTCCAAAGGCAGTTCACCGTGGGCTATTCATTTACCAGTAAATTCTTTTTGTTTCCTTAGGCTAATTTGAGTTGGGATCTTGACACAGGTAACTAAAAGAGTCCTAATACAAAAATAGTAACTGAAATTAGCATGTGTTTGGTCTAAAGAAGGAGAAGACTATCAGCAAGTTACTGGCCTAGGGAACCTCTACAGTTTTTTTTTTTTTTTTTTTTTTTTTTAAGTATCACCCATAAGTTACATTTATTGTAATATTCTGTCACCACATATTTGACAATTTGTAAATGAACATATTTATATTTATACTGTTAGCAACAATCTTCATTTCCCATTGAAATCACTATTTTACAGTATCTAGATTATTCTCTAGCTTCTTTTCAATTGACATTTATGCCCATAGGCTACTCCTTTCAGCCACAATAATATTTATAAATCTGCAATGTTAGTTATACTATGTGTTACCATGAAGTCAATTCATTTTCACACTTTTATGAGACATTAAAAATTCTATACACATTAAGCATCACCTCCCATTCTCAACACACATTCTATTTCTTACTAACCTATACTCTAGGGTTTAACTTTGTGACTATACTCATCTTATTTTGTTAGTATTAATGGGACCATACAATATTTGTCCATTGTGTCCGACATTTCATGCAGCATAATGTTCTCAAGGTTCATCCATGTTGTCATACGCATTGCAATTTCCTTTCTTCTTACAACTGAACAGTATTCCGTTGTATGTATATACCACATTTTGTTTATCCATTCATTGGTTGATGGACACTTAGGCTGTTTCCATATTTTAGAAATAGTGAATAATGGTGCTATGAACATTGGTGTGCAAATGTCAGTTCACTTCCTTGCTTTCTGCTCTTCTGAATATATTCTTAGTAACAAGATTTACTTGATGTATTTTACAGGATGTATTTAACACTTTATTTTTTAATTTTTTACTCTTTTAAAAGATACTTAGATCACATAAATGATACACAAAGAATATAGGGATTCCCATATGTCCCACCTCCCACATAAACATCTTTCATTAGTGTGGAACATTAATTGCAATTGATAAACACATCCTGGGGCTTTGCCATTAAGCATGCACCATAGTTCACATTGTAGACCACACTATCTCCCACACAGTTACACAATGTTAAATAAAAGCAGTGACAGTGGGCAGCCTTATCTTGTTCCAGATCCTAGAGGGAAAGCTTTTAGCATTTCACCTTTGAATATGATGTTAGCTGTAGTTTTTTTCATATATACCCTTTATCATGCTGAGGAAGTTTCCTTCTATGTCTATATTTTGAAGTGGTTTTTTTGTTTGTTTTTAATCAGGAAAGGGTGCTGTATTTTGTCAAATGCTCTTAAGGCATCTATAGAGATGATCATGTGTTTTTTTCTTTCAATCTGTTTATGGGGTGTATTACATTGATTGATTTTCTTCTGTTGAACCATCCTTGCATACAAGGGATGAAATCTACCTGATCGGGGTGAACAATTAGTTTGATGTGCTGTTGGATACAATTAGCAAGTATTTTGTTGAAGATTTTTAGCACTAGGTTCATTAGAGAGATTGAGTCTATAGTTTTCCTTTCTTATGGCATCTCTGTTTGGCTTTGGTATAATGGCGATGATAGCATTATAGACTGAGTTAGGCAATGTTCCCTCCACGTCTATTTTTTGGAAGAGTTTAAGCAGGATTGGTGTTAGTACTTTCTGGAATGTTTGGTAGAATTCACCTGAAATGCCATCTGGTCCTGGGCTCTTAGTTGGGGTATTTTTGATGACTAATTTAATCTCATTTCTTGTGATTGGTCTGTTGAGTTCATCAATTTCTTCTTTCATCAACGTAGCCTCCTTGTGTGTTTCTAGGAATTTGTCCATTTCCTCTAAATTATCCACCGTGTTGGCAGACAATTTTTCAAAATAGCCTCTTATGATAGTCTTTATTTCTGTGGGGCCAGTGATGATATCCTCTTCTTCATTTATTATTTTTTGTATTTGCATCTTCTCTGTTTTCTTTGACAGTCTAGATAAGGGTTTGTCAATTTTATTAATCTTCTCAAAGAAACAGCTTTTGGTTTTATTTTTTCTAGTGCTTTCTTATTTTCAATTTCATTTATCTCTTCTCTTTGTTATTTTCTTCTTTCTACTACCTTTGGGGTTAATATGCTGTACTTTTTCTTAATTCTCCAGGTGTGAAGTTAGGTCTTTCTTTTAGATTTTGTTCTTTTTAAATATAGGTGTTTATGGCTATGAATTTCCCTCTCAATACAGCTTTTGCTTCATTCCATAGGTTTGGGTACATTGTGTTGTCATTTTCATTCATTTCAAGATACTGATTTCTTTTGCAGTTTTCTCCTTGATCCACTGATTAAGAGTGTGTTTACCTTTCAAATCTTTGTGCCTAATCTGCTTCTCTGCTCCATACTGATATCCAGCTTTATTCCATGGTGGTCAGATAAATTACTTTGTGTAATTTAAATCTTTCTGAATTTACTGAAAATTGTTCTGTGGCCTAGCATGTGGTCTACCTGGAGAATGATCCATGTGCCCATTATGTAATGTTCTGTATATCTATATTAGGTCCAGTTCCTCTAATGTTTTATTCAAGGTCTTTGTTTCTCTATTGATTCTTTGTCAAGATGATCTGTCTAATGGAGATAATGATGTGTTAAAGTCCCCCACTATAATTGTAGAGGCATCTATTCCTCCACTTAGTTTTTTCAATGTTTGCCTTATGTATTTAGAGATGCCCTGGTTAGTTGCATAAATGTTTATGATTGTTCTATCTTCTTGACAGCTTGCCCCTTTTATCAATATATAGTGGCCTTCTTTGTCTCCTACAATTCCTATACATTTAAAGGCTATTTTGTCCAATATTAGTATAGCTACACCCATCGTTTTTTGGTTAATGTTTGCATGTAAAATTGTTTTCCAACCATTCACTTTCAGCTTTCTTGCATCCCTGTGTAAGGTGGGTTTCTTATAGACAGCATATAGATGGGTCATATTTCCTTATCCATTCTGCCAATCTGTGTCTCTTGATTGTAGAGTTTAATCCATTAACATTCAATGTTGTTACTGTCAAAGAATTATTTACATTAGCCATATTTTCTTTAGGTTTATGTATGCCATATGTTGTTTACATTTCTTTTTATCTTTTTAGTTGTTTTTACACTCTCCTCCAACTCTCTCTCTTCTGTTCTTTTTTCCTTTCAACTGCAGAACTCCCTTTAATATTTCTTGAAGGCAGGTTTCTTATTGATAAGCTCTCTTAATTTCTGTTTATCTGTGAATATTTTGAACACTCCCTCATTTTTGAATGCCAGCTTTGATAGAGAATTTTTAGCTGGAAGTTTTTTTCTTTTAACACCTTAACTATGTCATACCACTGCCTTTTTGCCTCCTTGGTTTCATATGTGAAATCAGCACTTAATCTTATCAAGCTTCCCTTGTATGTGATGGATCTCTTTTCTCTCGCTGCTTTCAGTATTTTTTCTTAGTCTTGAGCATTGGATAATTTGACAAAAATATATCTTGTGGTAGCCATGTAGGGCTTTTGTACTGTTTGGCATAGTACAACACTTTCTAGACATGTACACCCATGTCCTTCAATAGAATTGAGAAATTTTCAGCCATTGTTTCCTCCAACACTCCTTCTGCCCCCTTTCCCTTCTCTTCTCCCACTGGGGAGCTTATGATGTGTATGTTTGTGCATTTTATGTTTTCATTCAAATCCCTAAGTCCCTACTGGATTTTTTCTTTTTATCTATCTGTTCTACTATCTGTCTGATTTCAGCTGTACTGTCTTCAACATCACTGATTCCTCTGTCTGTTCAAATCTGCTGTTATGTGCTTCCAGGTTATTTTTGGTTTCTTGCATTGTGTCATTCATTACCATCATATCAGTTATATCTTTATTTATGTTTACAATTTCTTCAGTATGTTCTCCCAGTGTATTCTTTTTTTTTTTTTTTTAAAAGATTTTATTTATTTATTCATTTATCCCCCCCTTGCTGCTTGTGCTCGCTGGGTCAGCCAACCACGCCGTGCGGGCGGGCCTGCCCTCACCAGGAGGCCCCAGGAACCGAACCCGGGGCCTCCCATATGGTAAACGGGAGCCCCACTGATTGAGCCACAGCCGCTTCCCTCCCAGTGTATTCTTAATATTCTTAAGTTCTTCTTTCACTTCATTAAGTTGATTCATGATATTTGTTAGGACATCTCTGATTAGTTGTTCCATGTTCTGCATCTTCTCCTGTTTTTTTGTTTGTTCATTAGACTGGGCCATGTCTTCCTGTTTCTTAGTATTTCTTGTAATTTTTATTGGCATCCAGGCATCTGTTTTTCTTGATGGGTTTATTCTGTTGGTTATCTTCTACTCTAGGGTTTTATTTTGTTATTGTATTTGTGTGTATGGTAAGGTTTCAATTTGACACTTCATTCTTCTTATTCTATTTCCTTGTAGAAGAAGATCCATACAAAACCGCTCTCCTCCCTCAGGGACACCAACTTCAACTTCCTCAGAGGATCCCAAAATCTCCCCCTGCAGAGGTGGTGCTGTGAGCCCGGCGGCGGGGAGAGGAGCAGAAGGAAGAAACCAAGAAGCAGGGAGCAGAGAGGAGTAGGGCGAGGGGAGGCGGCGGGCGGTGCGTGAGCCAGAGTGGGAAGGGCTGGCTGCACAGGGTCCTGACTCCCAAGATGCGTCCCCGCAAACTGGACCCGAGGCCGCGTGTTAGGAGAGTATCTCTACAGTTTTTTAAAACTTTGAACTGGTTTGGTTCTGGTGGAGGGAAAAAGAAGGCCTTGGTTGGGAAGTAGAGCATAGTCTGACTGGTCATGATCCTAAAAACCCACTCAGAAGATGAGACTCAGAGAACAGATAAATTCTCAATAAGTTTAAGCATTTAGCCTCCACTAAATTATATTCCAAAGGGCTAAAAGACTTTTTTGAAGTTATGACAGCAGAACCACTTCCTTTCATCTCTGAAAACTAATAGAAACCAAGAAACGAGACTTTTCAACAGGCTGGAGAGAGGCAAAAATCTCCCCTTTTAAAGAAGAACAGAGTATAATCATTACAAATAAAGAGCTTGAATTTCATCCCAAACTAAATTCTAGACCAGATTAATAAAACAATGGTTGGAAAAGCACTTGAGAAAGAAAATTAGCCACTAGCAGTCAGCACAAGCTCTTTAAAAAACAAGATGTAACCAACTAATCCCCTACTCCTTTCTCTTCCAGACACTCAATTCATTTAAGATAATTCTTTATAGGTACAGTATATGTGGAGGCAATGGACAAAGGCTATCATAATTTCCCTGTTGATAAGATGAAGAATCCAGGCTTCAGAGGGATAAACCTGAAGGAAGGTGTCTTGTAGTAGGACACAGATCTACAGCCTTGTCCCTGTCCTGATCAAAATTTTGATTACTAATGTAAAATTCTGATCAGTAAATGTAGATAAACCTATTAATGGGTATTGACCCTAGGAGGGATAACATACATCAGGTGAAAGGAAAGAATTCAAAAGTTAAAATGATGGGCAAAATAGGATGAAATTTAACTAGAACATACTGTAAAGTCACTGCAATAAAAAAGTGTTTCTCAATACAGAATGATAGCAGTTCAGTTTTTTATGCCAGCAAACACCACAGGATTGCAGCTACAAAACTTAGGCTGAATTCAGAAACACACCCTAGTCAGACAACACCTGGGCAACCATGTTCCGGTCAGAGTATTAAAAAGAAACAATGATCAGAGGGGATGTGGCTCAAGCAGTTGGACTCCTGCCTTCCACATGGGAGGTCCCAGGTTTGGTTCCTGGTGCCTCCTAAAGAGGACGAGCAAGACAGCGAGCTGGTGCAACGGGCTGGCACAGCAGGCCGGTGCAGCAAGATGATGCAATGAGATGATGCAACGAGAGATACAACAAGCAGGGAGCAGATGTGGCTCAAGCGATTGGGTGCCTCCTTCCCACATGGGAGGTCCCAGGTTCAGTTCTCAGTGCCTCCTAAAAGAAGACAAGCAGACACAGAGAGCACACAACGAATAGACATAGAGAGCAGACAGCAAGTGCAAACAATGAGGTGGGGGGGTGGGGAGAGAAATAAATAAAATAAACCTTTAAAAAAAAAAAGAAAGAAACAATGACCAACAGAAGTACATCCAGAGGTGAACCCAGGTTAGCAAAAGGTCTGGGAACCATGTCACACAAATTGCAGTTGAAAGGGTGGGAATGTAAAATGGTATAGCCACTTTGGGGAATAAAGACAAAATCATATAAAACAGAAAATGTCCATATCTCGTGACCCAGCAATTCTCTTTCTAGATACATATCCATGTGCACAATGATCACTGCAGAACTGTGTATAAAAGCAAAACTCAGGAAGTATTCAGGCTTCTGTCATTAGGAAAATGGCTAGACAGAATAAAGCCTATTCATACTCTGAGATACTTTGTACCAGTTAGAAACAATTAAGTAGGTCTACATATCAATCAGTTTACCAAGGTAACAAAAGGAACCTAAAATCTCACTGGCTTATTAGCGCAACCAAAGTTTATTTATTCCTTATGCTACATGTTTAAAGTGAATAGGCAGGAGACTCACAGGTAGTTATTCTGGGACCCGGATTAACAGAGGCTCCACCTCCATCTGACAGGAAAATGGAATGTGGCGATCTCATACTGGCTCTTAAAACTTCCATTTGGAAATACCCACATTACTTCTGATGCCATTTTATTGGTCAAAGCAAGTCACATGGCCATACCTAAACTCAAAAAGG
The DNA here is from genome assembly GCA_026826555.1 of Tolypeutes matacus. Lineage (NCBI taxonomy): Eukaryota > Metazoa > Chordata > Mammalia > Cingulata > Chlamyphoridae > Tolypeutes > Tolypeutes matacus. The sequence continues at coordinate 6,407,130 of JAKSZT010054419.1, read as the reverse complement.
ACAGAAACTACAATCCTACCAAATGCTCTGAAGGCAGACAGCCAAAAATATGGTAATATTACATTATATGTGATGATTAATACAATATATAGTATGGAAAGTTTAATACAAAACATGCAGAAAGATCTAAGACATTAAGCTGTATGGAAAAATATACACATTCAGGTCACCATTTTGTGTAAATTAAAATGCATATCCAAAACAAATCTATATATTGTTTATACATACCTATGTATGCAATAAAGTGAGGAGGGAAGAGGATGACCCTAAAATAGGTGATCAAAGGGGAAATAACCTATTTCTTTAATGTTTTAATTCCTTTACTTAAGAAAAATTAAAACATGACAAAACTTTAATTGTTGATGATTCTGACTGGCGGAGAATATAAGTGGTTATTATATTATTCTTTGAAATTTTCCATTCCATTTGAAATAAGAAGCTGTTGAAAGAAACAAGAACATTTTAGTCTGAAAAGACCACAGATAGGATGAAAATAGATGAGTTTAAATATATTTGAAAAAGGAAATTTGCTGTTTGGCTACGGAGGGCAGAGCTGGGAAAATGGCGAAAAGTTCCTGGAAGGCAGATCTTGGCTTGGTAATAACCTATCAGGGAAAGAGGAAGTGAGTACCTCAAAAATGTACAGATGGAAAAATGTGTATTATTTGGGGGTGGGAGGAAGTGGTCAAGAGTCAGTCAACTACCTGTCTGACAGAATATTGTGGAGAGGATTTCTGCACTGGGAAGGCACCTGGGTTTAGTGATCTCCAAAGTCCTTCCAACTCTCAGGTTCCAACAACCTTGGACTGGAACTTCTCAGTTTAGAGCTCACAGGCTCTACAAAATGCAGCACAGATATTCCAAGAGAAGCTATAAAAAATAATGCAACAATCTGAATTCAGTATAGTTGTTAATTGTATTAGCTAGGCATATTTCACAATCAATAAGGAATAATTCATTTATTGGGGCCTAAAAATTATTATAGGCGGCGGGGGGGGTGGGTTTCACAAGAATTACACTGGCTTTGAATAAAGCTAGCTTTAGTTATCACAACTTGGTCAACCTTATGGACATAATTAAATCAATATTATTTGTAGAATTGTTGCCTATTTAATCATTGTTTCTGTGATTTATTTGTTCTCCCTGTGCCAAAGTCAAATTGCTTCCACAGCTAAAGATATCTCCACAGAAACACCCCAATGAAATGAACATTCCTTTACATAAAATGAAAGAGTAAGAATTAATCAGTATGTTTTCTTTTAAACTACTTGCTTTGACTACTGTCAAAAGAAAAAAGTCTTAGCCATGGAAAACAAGTATTACTGAGGTGTCCTTGTGCAAGGAGGGCCATTCTGGTATAAAGATCAGTGGGGTCAGAACTCGGGCAATTTCCTGTTGCTGCCCTGCTCCCAGCCAAAAAGATAAAGATTTTAGTGGGAGTAACCGAGACAACATGCTGTGCCTGAGGCTTTTCTTTCTAAAAGGTACCATACCAGTCAAGAAGTTTTTATCTGTACATAGTTAATATATGCCCAGAAAGTTATAAGTTGATTAGCCTTTACATGCCTGGAGCCTGATGGATCTGAATAAGACACCTGGGAAGCTCACTGTGGCTTTTATACAATGTATATTCCCACCATAAAAATACTGAAAGCATGCTGCAACATAAAAACATGTGCTTTGCCCATATGTTTTCACCCATTTAGGATTTCCTTCCTGCAGTGATTTTGTACCATATAACTAACAATTAGAAATACTTGCGTAAAAGTAGCTGTTATTTAGTAAAGTTTCCTCTTATTAAATTTCAAGACTGAAAAACAAAACAAAACATCCCAAAAGGCCTCTGATATATTTCCAACTTAATGAGGTTAGTGTGGCTTAAATATTACCTTCTTTCTAGATCCACATTCCTGGCTGTATTGGAGCTTCATGTGGCCTGACCCCACACTATGTATCCAAAATACTGAGTGAAAAAGCCCTGATACGCTGGAAAAGCAGCTGGCCACATGAGCAAAAGGTGATCACCCCTCCTAGCTTTAGCTTCTCCATACTTAAAGTAAAAGCACTTACATCCACAGATGTCATAAAGCAGTGCACTTATCCTTGGAAGACAGAGTTTGGTGATAAAATATAAGACTGTAATGCTGGGAAGAAGAGAATGTGGGAAAACCAGAACAGAGGAGAGAGCAGGATAAAGTCAATGAATAAGTCTTGAGGGGCAAAGGTTACTGGAAAACAGCAGGACATAAGCAACAGAGTGTGACAGAGAGGCAGGGCCAAAGCAAACAACAATGTCAATGATACGTTACATGAGGATAAAGAACTGCACTTAAAAGATAAGATTACCAGCTATGCTTTCAGTAGTAGCTCTGTTTTTTAGGGGGTTATCTATTCAGCCAATAGTGCAGCTCTTCTACTCATCCTTAATAACTTCTGTCCATCTAACTACTCCAAATACAGTGTCTCTGAAACTATTGTTTCAGATATAAATATGGGGAGGGGGAAATCAACCTAAAATATCAAAGTATCAATTAAGATCTCTGGTTCCAGGTAAGATGGAATAAACACATGCCAACCTTTCTCTGTACCAAACGCAACTATAAAATCTGTGTACAATGCATGGGCAGCTATTTGAGAACTCTGAAAAGTATATATTAGCAGGAGGATCAGGGAAGAGCACCAAAATGTAAAGTACCAATGAACTGGTGGTGAGTTTACCACGTTTTTTCCTCCAATATCCTCTGTCCTGAACTCAACACAATGAAGCCTCAAAATGAGCACTGTGGTTAGAGGACATGTTCTGGCTCAAGGAGCTTTTTTGGAAAAGGGAACTCCTAAAGCTCAGAGAGACTGGGGGGAAATTCCCTTGGTTTTTCTTTCCTTTTTCTCCCTCTCTCATGCCACAATCCCCAGAAAATCCCATGGTGTAGGCTGTGGCAGCAGCAATGAAAATGACTGGCAAAGGGAGACTGCAAGAGCTAAAACTCTGAGGAAGGGGACTCTTTCCCTCCATTCAGTGGAACTATGGCTCCAAATAGGCAAGGACAAATCCCATTGTTTTTTCTTTCTCTCTCTCTATCCTCCTGCACTTGGGCTCCATAGGCTTCTATAATTGTGAAAGTGGGTGGTTTCTGACTGGAGAACAGAAAAGGGAAGACTCAGGAAACCAGAAAGTACCATGAGAAATAACAGAGAGAAAAGAGTTCAAGAAAGCAAATTCATAAAGTGCTTATGAACTCCTGGGATCATCCCCCCACCTGCCCATTTGTGGATTTGATCCTAATGGTATACCAAAGCCTTTGAGAACTGAACTAACAGATCAGAATAGCACTGTAAAGTCCCTGAAAACTGAACTGGCATTGGAACTACAGGCCTATAGGAAAGGGAGTTGGAACTTGCAGCCTGAACCTAACCACATTGATTCCTGATAAAACAAATATAACAAACATTCTCCACTGGATTGGAGCAAGATCCAATCTTCTAACATAATATTCAAAATGCCCAAGATAAAAATCCAAAATTGCTCAGTATACAAACAACTATGAAAATGTCAACTTACATGGGAAAAGACAATCAACAGACACCAACAATGAGATGACACAAACGTTGAAAGGAAGAAGTAAAGCTGTCTTTATTCGCAGAAGACATGATCCTGTTTGTAGAAAATCCTACGAATGCACAAGCACACACAAACAAAACTATTAAAACTAATCAACAAGTTCAGCAAGGACACAGAATATATGATCAATATACGAAAACAACTGCACTTTTTTAAAAAAAGATTTTTATTGATTTATTTATTCCCCCCTTGCTGCTTGTGCTTGCTGTGTCCATTTGCTGTGCGTTTTTCTGTATATGCTTGTCTCCGTTTGTTGCGTCATCTTGCTGCACCAGCTCATCGTGCCGCGTAGGCCATCAGCTCACCACACCGCGCAGGCTGGCTTGCCTTCACCAGGAGGGCCCCGGGAATCGAACCTGGGGCCTCCATATGGTAAATGGGAGCCCAACCAATTGAGCTACAACCGCTTCCCAACTGTACTTTTTATTATCAATTTTATAACAATTGTATTCCGATATACTACCAATGAACAATCCAAAAATGAAATTAAGAAAATAGTTTCATTCACAATAGCATCAAAAATACTCAAAAAAAATTTAACAAAAAAATGCAAGACTTGTACAATAAAAACTATAAATATGGTATGATCTCACCTGTATGAAATAATTACAATATGAAAATTCATAGAGTCAAAAACTAGAATACAGGTTATCACAGTCTAGGGTGGGTGGGGTGGGGAAAAGGGAGTTAATACTTAATTGGGGAAGAGTTTCTGTTTGGGGTGATAGGAAAGTTTTGATAATGGATGGTGTTGATGATAGCGCAACATTGTGAAAATAATTACAAAACAGAATTGTATATTTGAAAGTGGTTAAAAATGGGGAATTTTAGGTTATATATAGGCTACCAGAATAAAAAAAAAAAAAACAGAACTGTACAACACAAAGAGTGAACTTAATGTAAACTATGGAATATAGTTAATGATATAATTATATAATAACTTTGTTTCATCAATTGTAACAAAAGTACCACAGTAATGCAAAATGTTAACAGGGAAAACTGCATGTGGGAAGTATATGGGAACTCTACTTTCTTCATGTTTTTTCTGTAAACCTACAACTGCTCTAATAAAATAAAAAAAGAAAACAAAAACAAAACAAAACAAAAAAATTCCTACAAAACATTGCTAAGGACCCTCATTTTATTTGACCTATCAGCATTGAACTCTATTTAACAACCTTTCTTTCTCAAAACTTTCTTTCTATGGCTCACAGGACAGTATACCCTCCAGGAATTACTTTTCCATTCTGGCCTCTAAGGAACTCTGAAATGTTGGCTTCTGAATAATTGGTACTCAATTATTTCTTCTTCTCACTTAGTACTGTCTTTTGGCAGTCTTATCCATATAGTTATCATTTATACACAGATGATTCCAAACTCCAGCCTAGACCAATCCTTTAAGCCCAAAGCATATATACCCAACCACCTCTTGACATGTCCCCTTAAATGTTCCTAAGGGTCTCTAAATCAGGCTTGCACTGGCTCTTGAGAGCCAATTGGGTGCAACTTTTCCCAATTCCTTGTTCAGTACCTTCACATTAACAGGTGGAAATCAGCCCAGGTGGCAGTATTTACACCATTGAAATCGGCAAATTCTACAAATTCAGGTTTTGTTTCCCCCCCCTTTAAAAAAAAAAAAAAAAAAAAAAAAACATTTCTAAGGAAGTCCTAAATAAATGGAGATACATTCCATGGACATGGATTGGAAGACTCAATGTTAAGATGGCAATTCTCCCCAAATTGATTTATAAATTCAATGCAACCCCTTTCAGAATTCTAGCAGGTATTTTTGTAGAAACTGATAAGCGGATCCTAAAAATTTATAGGGAAATGCAAAGGACCAGAATGGCCATATAATTTTGATATAGAAGAAAGTGTGTGGGGCTATTCATTTGCCTTATTCAAAACTTACAATAAAGGGTATAGTAAACAGCATAATGTGGTACTGGCATGAGGACAGACATATAGATCAATGGAACAGAACTTAAAGTCCAGAAATAAACCCTTATATTAATGGTCAATTTTTTTTTTGAGGTACTGGGGCCAGGGATTGAACCTGGAACCTTATATGTGGGAAGTCGGTGCTTAACCATTGAGCCACATCAGCTCCCCTAAGTCGGTTTTTTCATTTGTTTTGCTTGTTGTTTGTTTGTTTTTTTTAGGAGGCACCAGGAACCGAACCTGGGACCGCCCATGTGGGAAGCAGGTGCTCAACCTCTTGAGCCACGTCCACTCCCTATGGTCAATTTATTTTCAACAAAACTACCACAACAATTCAATGGAGAAAGTGAAATTTTTATTCAACAAACGGAACTGGGACAATTGGATATCCATACACAAAAAGATGAATATAAATCCTTACTTCACACCATATGCAAAAATTGATTCAAAATGGATCAGAAACCTAAATATAAGAGATAAGATAAAACTTTCAGGAAAAAATTGGAGAAAATCTCTGAGATCTAGGGTTAGACAAATATTTCTTAGATATGATACCAAAAGCACAATTCATAAAGAAAAAATTGATAAACTGGACTCCATTAAAATAAAAAGCTTTAGCACTTCACAAAACACCATTAAGGAAATTCAAAGACAAGCTACAGATTGGGAGAATATATTTTTGAATTATATATTTTATAAAGAACTAGTATCCAGAATATACAAATAATTCTTACAACTCAAGAAGTAAACAATCCAATTATAAATGGAAAAAAGATGCGAATAGACATTTCACTAAAGAACATATATGAATGGCTAATAAGTGCATGAAAAGATGCTCAATATCATTAGTCATTAGGGAAATGCAAATTAAAACCACGAGATACCACTGTACAATTACTAAATTAACCCTATAATCCAAAAGGCAGACAATTCCAAGCATTGGTCAGGATGTGGTGAAACTGGAACCCTCATACACTGCTGGTGAGAATATATATGGTACAGACACTCTGGAAAAAGTTTGGCAGTTTCTTTAAAAAGTTAAACATAAATTTATCATACTACCCAGCAATATTACTCCTAGGAATCTACCCAAGAGAAATGAAAACACAGATCCACACAAAGACATGTACATGAATGTACATAGCATCATTATTCGTAAGAACCCAAAACTGGAAATATACCAAATACTGTGAACATATCAAATGTCCATCCACTGGTGAATGGCTAAATACAATGTGGTATATCCATACAATGGAACACTATTCAGCAATTTAAAGGAATGAATTATTGGCACATATTACAATATGGATGACCCTCAACAACATACTCTGTCAAAGAAGCCTGGCACAAAAGACCACATATTGTATGATTCAATTTACATGAAATGTACAGAAAAGGCAAATCTACAAAGACAGAAAGAATATCAGTGGTTGCCTAGGGCTGGCGAGGGGATGGGGGTGGGCAAAGGAATAACTTCTAAGGGTCACAGAAGATCGTATTGGTGTGATGAAAATATTCTAAAACCGGATTGTGGAGATGGTTGCACAGCTTATTGAATTTATTAAAATCACTGAATTGTATACTTAAACAGGTGAATATTGTGGTGCGTAAATTATACCTCAATAAAGTTGTCATCTGAGAGCATTATATAAACGAAATCATGTTATGTAAATTTTTTAGATTCTTTTTTTTCACTCAACATAATGCTCTTGAGATCATCCAATTTGTTCCATGTATCAATAGTTTGTTCCTTTTATTCCATTGCATAGACATACCACAGTTTGTTTAGCCATTCACCCACTGAAGGACATGAGGTTTTTTCCCCAGTTGTAGGCCATTACAAATAAAATTGCTATATCCTTCCTGTATAGGGTTTTTGCATGAAAAGGTGTTCTCATGTCGATGGCATCAAACATGAAAAGCCTATTACTCAAGTCCCTGGACTAAGTCCACGCTTGTGATGTAATCTTGAGGATGACTTGGCTTCCCACACAGCTCACCAAAAGAGTGACAACATATAGATAATATCAGTGGTGTGCTGATAAATGTTTAATAAAAGGCTCTCCAGGGGAAAAAAGCCCTAATTTGTAGTTTACTGATTTCTGTGGTCTAAATATTCTTACCATGGCCAATTTCAGGCTACTAAGATGATGTTACTCACCAGTACGAAAGACATATGCACAAATGGCTCCTTTGAGCTGGTATGAGGTGATTCCATCACATGAAAATATAATCACAGATTTTAGAAATATTAGGGGAGATTGTAGGAACATGGCTGACAGGTTAGACATATGAATCTTAGCTATCACTAAAACAAGAACAACAAAAAGCCAGAGGCTGCCGTGGGGACCTGTTTTGGGGCACGGCAAACCAGGACACTGCTTATTAATTCCCAGAAGAGCGAGGGTCAGAGACACGAAGAAGCCAAAACAAGTAATACTGAGTTATTAAACCTCCCGACTACCAGGAAGGGCTCCCCTCCCCTATCCCTGAGATATTAAGCGAGGGTAAAACTCCTGGCGAATTGTATCTAACAGAGTAGAGCAGGCGCCTACCTCCACAGGAAGTGCTCTGAGTCATCTAGGAGGATACTGGACAGATAGGAAAGCCAGGAATAATCGGGGGTTGCTTACCTCAGTGACTTGAAGAGGCACACATACTTGGCCCCTGGGGCGGACAGACTAGGTGGAGACCCAGCCTCCTGCTCCAAACAGGGGTGTGATGGCAGATTCCCTGTGAGGAAGAGGAGTCTGGGAGAGTGGAGAGTGATTTTTTTGCAGTGAGTTTAGCCAGCTGGGTCCCCCTTGAATATCGGAAGGGACCCCGACTTGACATGGAGAGGGGAGGGGGATCATCCCAGGCTGGTGGTCATGCCCAGCCACCTACATAAAGAGAGAAATTACATCAGAGAGGAGGCAGAGACAGGCTGCAATCAGCACCACTCCAGCTGACTGCAGGGGATCTAACCTGCCCTAGGGAAAAGGGGCAGATAGCCTTCTGAAAGGTTAAACTACCCAAGGAGTCAGAATAGTTCAGTGGGAGAATTCCTGCCTATCACATATGAGCTCCCTGGTTCAATTCCTGGCTATTCCTTGAGAAGAAATCCACCAGGTTATCAGGCAGCCAGATGGAACTTTATGACAGGGAACATATAGACATTTTCTTTGTATTAGCTTTAATTAGATCTCTTATTTTTTTAAAAACGTTCATTTTATTTCCCTTACTTTACTCACTAAAACCCAGTTCAAAACCTGCAGAGGGCAGGTTGCAGGGTGAGTGACTGAGGAATACCAGTAGCCTGAGAAGATCCTTAGGGGTCTAAGAAAGAAGGCTGTTTTTCCGTGTTTATTATTTTTTTCTTCTATTTCCTTTTCTTAAATAACGAGTTGTTGCTGTCTTGTTTCTTACCTGTTTTGTATCCCTTCCCTTTCTTTTACCTGCTTGTTTACTTTTGCTTTTTCTTTCTTTTATTCTTTTGGTTACTGATCTATTCTACCTACCCTACTTCTTTTTACTCCTTCATCTTTTTTTTTTTTTTCCCCCACGGGGAGGTCCCGGGGATCGAACCCGGGTCCCTCCATGTGGGAGACGGACTCCCAACCATTTGAGCTACATCTGTCCCCGACTACTTCATCTTTATACTGTTTGTTTTCCATAGTTGTTTTTTCATTCCACCTCTTTTATTTGGTCTCCAATTTTTCTTGTTTGTATTTATCCCTCTCTCCCTTTTTCTCTGTAATACTCTTTTTTACTTTTTTCTCTCTTCTGTTTACTTTCCCCCTCTTCTCACCATTCCAGCATATTAATTCATTCTATATATTTGTTTCTCTATTCTGTTTGTTTTATTGTTTCTATTCCACTTTCCTAATCTTATTCCTCTGTGCTTCTTACTCGTGTTAATTTTTCAATTTCCTAGGTCTTGTACATTTGCTCTTCTGCCTTTTACTATTACCATTACTATTATTCCTTTTGCCTTCCTATTTCTTTCCTTTTATCTGGTCCCAGTTTTTTTTCTTTCAAAGGAACATAGGCAGATCTCTCTCACAAAAAACAGCTGAGCGGGGGCAAGATCTTGCGTGAGTGAGCTGTTTTGGGAACCCACAGAATAGGAGGCCTCAGGACATCGATCTGGAGGGAGCTGGATGAAGAGATAAATTCCTCAAGGTGCTGCTGGCTTGATTCTTGGTTACTGTGTTTCCTCTTCCATGATTTCCCCTTTTCTGTGTATGCTGATTTTGTATACCAAGGCTATCTCTTTTCCTTCCTGCATCAGTCTATCTTCTGCTTTCTGTTGTTGTTTTTACATTCCACCTCTCTTTGTTTAGTCCCCAATTTTTCTGGTTTTTAGTTCTACCTCATCTATCCTGTTCTCTTTCATTAACTTTTTTTCTTTTTGTCTTTTCTCTTTCCCTCTCTCCTCATCATACTGGCCTTTTAATTCAGTCTATATATTCTTCTCTGTTTGGTTTCTCATTTCATTGTTGGTACCCCACTTTTCTATTCCTATTACTCTACATTGCTTACATGAGTTAAATATTCATTTTCCAAGTTCTAAAACGGTTCCTCTTCTAACAATTCCTATTATTGTTACTATTATCCTTTTACTTTTCTTACCTCTTTCACTTTTCCTGGCCCTAATTTTTTCCTCCAAGGGAACATAGACAACAGCAATGAAACAGAATAAGATGAACAAAGTGTCAAAGAGAAAACTTACACACAAAAAAACAGCAATTAAATAAAACCATAGAGTAAAGAGAGAAGCTAATCAACTGAATAAACACATCAAGATAAAAGGATGACCAAAGGGCAACAAAAAATTACAAACCATACTAAGAAACAGGAAGACATGGCTCAGTCCAATGAACAAACTGAAAACCAGGAAGAGGTACAGAACATTGAACAACTAATCAAAGCTGTCCAAACAAATATGATGGACCAATATAATGAGATAAAGGATGAGATTAAGGATAGTAAGAAGACACTGGGAGAACATACTGAAGAAATTGTAAACATACATAAAAAGATAACAGATATGATGGTGATGAATGGCGCAATCCAAGAAATCAAAAAGACACTAGAAGCACATAACAGTAGATTTGAACAGCCAGATGAAAGAATTAGTGATGTGGAAGATAATGTATCTGAAATCAGACAGATAGTAGAACAGATAGATAAAAAAGACAGGAAAAAATCCAGCCAGGACTTACGGATTTGAATGATAACACAAAACACACAAACATATGCATTATAGGCATCCCAGAGGGAGAAGAGAGGGGAAAGGGGACAGAAGGAGTGTTGGAGGAAATAATGGCTGAAAATTTCCCAACCCTATTGAGGAAGATGGCTGTACAAGTCCAGGAAGTACAGGGCACCCCAAACAGTATAAATCCCAACAGGCCTACTCGAAGACATATACTCATCAAATTGTCCAATGTTCAAGACAAAGAGAAAATACGGAAAACAGCAAGAGAAAAGAGAACCATCACATACAAGGGAAGCTCAATAAGATTAAGTGCAGATTTCTCATCTGAAACCATGGAGGCAAGAGGGCAGTGGTATGACATAGTTAAAGTACTAAAAGAAAAAAAATTCCAGCCAAGAATTCTCTATCCAGCAAAGCTGGCATTCAAAAATGATGAAGAGTTCAAAATATTCACAGATAAACAAACAAAAAGAGTATGCCAATAAGAAACCGGCCCTTCAAGAAATAATAAAGGGATTTCTGCAGGTTGAAAGGAAAAAAACAGGAGAGAGAGAGGTGGAGGAGAGTGTAAGAACAACTAAAACAAAAAAGGGAAATAAAAACAACATATGACATACATAAACCCAAAGAAAATATGGCCGATGTAAGTAATTCCTTGAGAGTAACAACACTGAATGTTAATGGATTAAACTCACCAGTCAAGAAACACAGATTGGCAGAATGGATTAGGAAATATGACCCATCTATATGTTGTCTACAAGAAACCCACCTTAGACCCAGGGATTCAAGGAGGTTGAAAGTGAATGGCTGGAAAACAATCTTACAGGCCAACAATAACCAAAAAAGGGTGGGAGCAGCTATACTAATATCAGACAAAATGACTTTAAATGCAAAACTATTGTAAGAGACAAAGAGACACTATATATTAGTGAAATGGGTAATCTTCTAAGAAGAAAGAACAATCATAAGCATTTACGCACTGAATCAGGGTGCCTCAAAATACATGAGGCAAACACTGGAAAAACTAAGTAGAGAAATAGATTCCTCTACAACTATACTGGGGGACTTTAAAACACCATTATCACCATTATCACCATTAGACAGAATGTCTCAACAAAGAATTAATAAAGAAACAAAGACTTTGGTTAACACATTAGAGGATCTAGAACTAATAGACATATACAGAACACTAAACCATACAGCAGGATACACATTCTCGAGTGTACATGGATCATACTCCAAGATAGACCACATGCTAGGCCACAGAAAAAAGTCTCAATTAATTCAAAAAGATTGAGATTATATAAAGTAATTTCTCAGACCACAATGGAATGAAATTGGAAATCAGTAAGGACCAGAGAATCAGATTAGGCACAAGGATATGGAAGTTAAACAACACACTCTTGACAAAGAGTGGGTCAAAGAGGAAATCTCAAAAGAAATCAGTAGCTACCTTGAAACGAATGAAAATGACAACGCAACATAGCAAAACCTATGGGATGCAGCAAAAGCTGTACTGAGAGGGAAATTCATAGCCATAAAATGCATCTATCAAAAAAAAAGAAAGAGTTAAAATCGAAGACCTAACTGCACACCTGGAGAAATTGGAAAAACAACAAACTAACCCCAAAGGAAGTAGAAAGAAGGAAATAACAAAGATTAGAGCAGAAGTAAACAGAATAGACAATAAGAAAGCATGAGAAAAAATAAATAAAACCAAAAGCTGGTTCTTCTAGAAGATCAATAAAATTGACAAACTCTTAGACTAACAAAGAAAAAAAAGAGAGCAGATGCAATTACACAAAATAAAGAAAAGAGGAAGGGTATTTCACCACTGACCCCACAGAAATAAAGAGTATCATAAGAGGATACTTTGAAAAATTATAAGCCAACAAGAATAATAATTTAGAGGAAAAGGAAAAATTCATAGAAACTCACAAGCAGCCTACATTTACGAAAGAAGAAATTGATGAACTCAACAGTCCAATTACAAGTAAAGAGATAGACTCAGTCATCAAAAACCTCCCAACTAAGAAGAGCCCAGGACCAGACGGCTTCACAGGTGAATTCTACCAAACATTCTGGAAAGAACTAACACAAATCCTGCTTAAGCTCTTCCAAAAAACAGAAGTAGAAGGAACACTGCCTAACTCTTTCTATGATGCCAATATTACCCTAATACCAAAGCCAAAGATGCCACAAGAAAGGAAAATTACAGACCAATCTCTCTAATGAACCGAGATGCTAAAATACTCAACAAAATACTTGCTAATCGCATTCAACAACATATCAAACGAATTATACACCATGACCAAGTGGGTTTCATCCCGGGTATGGAAGGATGGTTCAACATAAGAAAATCAATGAAACACCAGATGTGCAGAATTTTAAAGTTAGAGACAACCATAAGTGTTGGCGATGATCCAAGGTAAAGGGAGCCTTCATAACCTGCTGATGTCTGTACATTGGTACAATCACTTTGTAGAACAATTTGACAATATCTAGTAAAGTTGAAAATGTATGTTATGAACCAACAATTTGATTCCTAAAACTCTACCCTAAAAATCTGTCAAATGTATATAAAGATACATGTAGAAGGATGTATGCTAAAACATTTTTTGTAAAAGTGAAAAACTGGAAACAAATTAAATGTCCATCCTAGAGAAAAAAAAAAAAAAAAGAAAAAAAGAAAATCAATGAATGTAATACACCACATAAACAGATTGAAAGAAAAAAATCACATGATTATCTCTATAGTTGCAGAAAACGCATTCAACAAAATACACCACTCTTTCCTGATAAAAACACTGCAAAAGATAGGAATAGAAGGAAACTTTCTGAACATGATAAAGCGTATATACTAAAAACCCAGAGCCAACATTATCTTCAATGGTGAAATCCTAAAAGTTTTCCCTCTAAGATCAGAAACAAGACAAGGATGCCCACTATCACCGCTCCTATTTAACATTGTCTTAGAAGTACTTGCTCAAGCACAGAGGCAAGAAAAAGATATAAAAGGCATCCAAATTGGAAAGGAAAAAGTAAAAATTTCACTATTTGCAGACGACATGATCTTATACATAGAAAGCCCTGAGAAATCTACAGAAAGCTTCTAGAACTTATAAAGGACTTCAGTAAAGTCGCAGCTATAAGATCAATGCTCAAAAATCAGTAGCATTTCTGTACACCAATAACGTGCAATCTGAGGAGAAAATCAAGAAAAAAATACCATTTACAATAGTAACTAAAAGAATCAAATACCTAGGAATAAATTTAACTAAAGATGTAAAGGCCTATATACAGAAAACTACACAATACTGTTAAAGGAAATCAAAGAAGACTTAAATAATGGAAGAACATTCCCTGTTCATGGATAGGAAGACTAAACATTATGATGTCTATCCTACCCAAACTAACCTACAGATTTAATGCAATCCCAATAAAAATCAACACAGCATTTTTTAATAAATTGGAAAAACTAACTACAAAATTTATTTAGAGAGGCCCCAAGTCGCCAAAGACATATTGAAAAAGCAAAATGAAATTGGAGGAATCACACTACCTGACCATAAAGACCTTGGAAGATAATGTAGGGAAGTATCTACAGGACCTTGAAATAGGAAATGGTTTCATGAACTTCACACCCAAAGCACAAGCAGCAAAAGAAAAAAATGTTAAATGGGATCTCCTCAAAATTAAAAACTTTTGCACCTCAAAGGATGTTATCAAGAAAGTAAAAAGGCAGCCTACCCAATGGGAGAAAATATTTAGTAACCATATATCTGACAGGAGCCTAATATCCTGCATATATAAAGAAATCCTACACCTTGAAAAGAAAAAGACAAACAGCCCATTTAAAAAATGAGCAAGCGACCTGAAAAGACACTTCTCCAAGGAAGAAATACAAATGGCTAAAAAGCACATGAAAAGATGCTCAACATCACTAGCTATTAGGGAAATGCAAATCAAAACTCAAATGAGATACCATCTTACACTCATTAGAACGGCGGCTATTTAAAAAACAGCAGACTATAAGTGTTGGAGAGGGTACGGAGGAATGGGAACCCTCATCCACTGCTGGTAGGAATGTAGAATGGTCCAGCCATTGTGGAAGACAGTTTGACGGTTCCTCAAAAAACTAACTATAGAACTTCCATATGATCCAGCAATTCCACTGCTGGGTATATACCCAGGAGAATTGAAAGCAAAGACACGAACAGATATATGCACACCAATGTTCATAGTGGCATTATTCGCTTTTGCCAAAAGCTGGAATCAACCCAGATGAATGGATAAACAAAATATGGTACATACATACAATGGAATATTACTCAGCTGTAAGAAGGAATAAAGTGCTAACAAACGGGATAACATGGATGAATCTTGAGGACCTTATGTTGAGTGAAGCAAGCCAGGCATTGAAGGATGAACAGTACATGACCTCACTGATATGAATTAAGCAAATTAAGCAGACTCAGAGAGCTATTGTCTGGAAGATAGGTCTACAAGAAATAGAAAGCGAGAAGAAGGTTGTGAGCCAACACCCATATGGATGTGATCTATGGTAAGGTGAAAGTGTGTAGTCGCGTATTAAAGGGATATGACAAGAGGGTAGAGGTATTATTGGGTCGGGTGGTGCAGGGTTGATAAGTGGGTAGATTGGGAAGGGTGGGTTGGAAGGTCCAGGGTACTGGGGGGGAGGGTTGGGAGAGGGACCAGGTAAACACTGGGGATTTGCAGGTATGTGGTTGAAAGTACAAAGTTGAGAATGCTCTTATGGCAATATGACAAGGAAGGGTACCAGTTTAGGGTGTTGGATGGGCAGGCATTCGGGACAGGGTGCACCTGGAGCAGGATTCTAGGGTGTGTGTGAGTGATCATTCTGTCATAATGTGTTGTATCAGTGGGTGGAGACCCACATAATGAGCGGGAAGGAGTTGGACTCCCATCCTCAGGAGGACTGATTTGTTCACAGACAGGCGGGAATCTCTCGAGAGCACAGGTGGTTCCTAATAGGGGAGGACAAACCAGTGTGTTAAGACCTCAGTCTTGTTGCATGTAAGTATGAATCTTGTCATCCAAGGAGTAAAGCCAGGGGGTCACCATGGGCCCTGAGGGGAGGGGAGGGAGGAATAGAATAGATAGAACAGGGGTAGTTAGTGGGCAGTGAAGTGTCCTACATGATCTTACAATGATAGACACAGGACATGGTAAATAACAAAATTTATAAAAGTGTACAGTCTAAAATGTAAATCATAATGTAAACCATTGACCACGTTTAGTAGCTATCTTTCACTATTTGTATATTAGTTATAACAAAGATACTATCCACATATAAAAAGGTATTAATATGGGGAGGAGGAAAGGGAGAGGATATTGGGTATATGAGAGTCTCCCGTATGCTGTGTATGACTTTGCTGTGACCTAAAACTTCTTTGAAAACAAAATGAAAAATAGTGAGACACTGGGGAATGTGCGGGAGAAGGTGCCACGGTACAGACAGGACACCGTATATTGTGGTGATGAAAGGCAAAATGTCAAAAAAAATTTTTTTTAATATTTTTCATTTTTTAAATATCCCAATCTTATAATTTTATTTTTCATTTTTAAAAATTTTTATATATTTTATTTCTTATATTTAAACTTATCATTATTGTTTCATTTTCCTATTAATTGTATTTGGCTATTGTAATGGCTTCATTTTTGAAGAAGCTTTGGATCACAGTAGGGTTACAATTGGGGCAGGGGAGGATTGTTGGTGTGGGGTGTCAATGATGGGGGATGCATGGGAGGAAGTTCACCTAGCATACATATAAGGTATATAAAAATGTTCAAATGTTCATGGGGCATTGTTGCAGTGGGTGGAGAGTCACACAATAACGGAGAGAATACCGAATTCCCATCCTGGAGAGCTCTGCCACATTCTCTAAGGGAGCAGCAACAGTCCCCCAAGTGCAGGGGCAGTGACTGGCGAAAGAGGATGATCCACTGATGGGCCCTTGATATTGACTATTAGGTTTATGAGCCTTTGCTCTTGATATTGAAACTTAGCCTATTGTTATGAGGTGCCTAATGGTTGCCTCCTGAAAGCCTCCTTGTTGCTCACATGTGGCCTCTCTCTAAGCTAAACTCAGCATACGAATGCATTACCTACCCCCACCCCCCAGCATGGGACATGACTCCCGGGGATAAGCCTCCCTGGCACCGAGGGATTGCTACCAAGCACCAACTAGCAATGCAACTGGAAAAAGAACTCAAATAAAAGGGGGGAAAGGTAAAGACAAATGAGTTTACATGGCTAAGAGACTTCAAAGTGAGTCGGGAGGTCATCCCAGAGGAAACACTTATGCACATCTAGGCAGGATCTCATAGACTGCCAAAGTGGATACTACCCCAAATAGTGGGGCTCCTGAGGGCTCTGGAGACACCCAGGTCCTATGGTCAGGGTGGATAGCTCCGGAGTTTGGTGCCTTGGCAGTGGGCCCTACTTTGGAGCTTGTGCTCCTGAGAGTGACAGAGTTGGACTCAGTTATGTCTTCCCTGCTCATCTGTCCCTTCTATTTAAACCTATACTTGGTGCTGGAGTTTGCAGGTGTACGTCCAGAGACTCGGGTCTTTGGGCTGTCCATGTGTCAGATGGGCCTACCCCGGCAGAGTTGCAACACCTACTTTACAGCTCATTGGACTCGCCCAGGGCAACTGGCAGGGAGATGATGATGGACAACGGCCATCCCAGGGAATGGAGAGAGTCTGCAGCTGCAGGCAGGATAGTCCCATCCATCTTCCCCATGGAAATATAAGCCCCCTTTCAATTGGAGGTGGAGTGGATGTCACCATCCCAGAATCCTCGGGATTGAGGGAAGAGCTATGGACTAGAGTGGACTTACTGGTATTCTACTATAGACATATTGTGATTCTAGCAATGGAAGAAATTACAACATTGATGTGGAGTCAGTGGCCACTGGAAGCTCTGGGGGCAGGGAGAGGGAAAAACAGTTGTAATATGGGGGCTTTTTCGGGACATGGGAGTCGCCCTGAGTGATGTTGCAATGATAGATATAGGCCATTTTATATCATCACATAAAATGCTGAACTGTGTGGGAGAGAGTGTAGACTACAATGTGAACTATGGTTCATGATGAATGGCAAAGCCCCAGGATGCATCAACTGCAATGAATGTGCCACACTAATGAAGGATGTTTATGTGGGAGGGTGTGGGAGGTGTGGGAAGTGGGACATATGAGAATCCCTATATTTTTTGTGTAAAATTTATGTAATCTAAGTATCTTTTAAAAAAGAAAAAAAGAAAAAAAAGAAAATATAATCACCGTTGCATTTTTTGCTATACATTAATAAATAAATTTCCATCCAGGCTTATACAGATCAAACCTCAAGAGCTAGGTAACCTCAACTCCATCCCTAAGTAGGAGTCCACTGTCGGTATGAACAAGACTGGGTTTCAAAGCCCAAGTAGAAGGCTAGCCTTGGATGAAGGTGAATTCTCCAAGGTGAAGGGCACAACACACAAGATATCATAAAAAGGCACAACACGCTTAAAACAAAATAAAATGAATAAACAAAAAACCTTCAGTAATTCTCTATGACTAGACTCCATGGTAGCATAAGAAAGTGATGAGCAGTGAGTAAAGAAAACCAAGCTAGGGACAGACTGTAAAGAGGGACAAGGGGGACTAGACTCATGGGGGCAACCTTCACTGTGATAGATGTTTCACATACTTTAATTCATTTAATTTTACCTGCCATGTAATGTTACCTAATTTTACAGATGAGAAACAGTGAGAGATCAGGGAGTTGAGTTTGAATGCATGGAGTGATTCCAGAGACCATCTCTCTCCACTATATCATATTACTTCCATGGAAGGGTTAGGCGATGATGTAAGAAACCTCCTCCATCCTGACCACTGTTTCTTAAAATGCTTTACATTTACCTTAACCACCAAAAGGGAAAATATGGAAATTTTTTTTCTCAGGCCCAGTCAGGAAATTCTACTATCCCTTTGGGATGCATTCTAACATTTCAACAGTTGTCAGAAATAATTTCCTTATTTTCCTAAATCCATCATAGCAAGAAAGTCTTTCATTTTCAGTACTCACAGGTGCACCCACTTAATCATCTCTTCTGCAGGATTAGTGACCATAATCCTCTTTCTACTATTCTGAAGTATTGCTTTCCAACTCTTTATAATTCTCCTCTAAGCCCTCTCCATGTTCTCCCAAACCAAACACTCTTCCTTGGTGAATAGCATGAGGTATCCTGTATTCTGTACTACCAGGTATTCATCCAATTATAAGAAAAACTATAGACCGATAGTGAAGGAATTCCCAAAAAAGGAGTAAGAATGATCAAGGTGGTTAAAAGAACTTAGTATTTTAATTTAATCTTTGTTAACAAATACAAACATGGCATGAGGAAGGGGAAAACAAATACTATATAACTTAGCACCAAGCAAAAGATACCATTGGGGTAAATATGAGAATTTGAAATGTAACAAAATAAAATGTAAATTTGGTAGTCTTATGAAGCCTATGATCCCTCCCCACTCCTTGCTGCCTACTCTATGCATCATTAGTCATTGGTCATTGCATAAATGATCTGCACAGGAGCGGGGGGGGGGTGACCATAATTGATACTGATTTATGAAGACATATGAGATACTGCTTATTGACTTATAGACCTAACCATGAAAACTTTGCTGGAGGGTGAGAGTCCAGTAGGAGTCAGTGGAACCAAAATCCATGAAATCTGGGTGTAAATATACTGATAGGATGCCAAGGCCTAAGGACATCTTGATTACACAAGGCTAAATATGAGTGTCTGGGAGGCGGGGATGGATTTTTTCTTGATTAGAGTTCCAACCCTTCCTTAAACATGAAGAAACAAAAATTCAGAAAGGTTCAAGTTTCCTTCCCCTACCCCCTTTGGTCATTTGAAACTCAGCACAACCATGACCTCTTACTGGATGCCTTGCTTGACCTTACCTCCATTCTCAAGCTGGATAAAATGCCCCTACTAAACTCTACCACAACATTTACTCCCTGTAATTGACTGATTACATGCACATGACTTCCAGTGGACTCTAAATTCCTGGAAGGCAAGGAGTGTCTTGTCTTTGTGTCTCTAGTACCTGGCCAGTGTTTGGCAACCAAAAGGATCTCAGTAAGCATTTTTAATGGAACTGGGTTATATCACTTGCCCAAGGTCACAGAACTGATGTGTGGCAAAGGAAGGACTAGTCCGTAGCACTTTTGACTCTTCATCTACTAAGGTTTCCATATATCATGTATTTAAAGAGACATTCATGAAGAAGCCAGACAGAAAAAGTATTTTATGGATAGATGTTTTATTGCTTTCTGAAGGACCAGCAAAATAGTTATTTGCCTATATAAGGAATTTGTATGAACATGAATGTTATTTTTGGCTATGGGGAAAACATCTATAATCTAAGACACAGAGGGATGGATTTTTAAAGGAGGGATTATGTTCACACTAAAAAAATCTCTGGACCTCCCCTCCCCACAATGCAGAAGTTTTCTATTCATATAATTGCCAAACAACCAATGACTTCTGATTCTATTACTGATCAGTATGACTTCCATACACATACATAAGAGAATTTTTTTTTGCCAAAGGGCAGGATAAACCATATCCTTAAGATTGTTTTTAAAATATAGCTGTAATGGATTCAAAAGCATCTCTTTCACTCATCTCTGGAGGATAAAGAGTTTAAATCCTGCAAGACAGAGAGAGCGAGCAAGAACAAGAAGGAAAAAAAGGTAAACTGAAAAATCCCTTCCCCTTAATTTGGCAATCTGCATTAAGAGCTTTGAAAATGGAGTTGGAAAGCTTAACATGTTTTCCATGTTTGTTCCACTCAAACTGATGCTGGAAAAGGGTTCTATTTTCCAGTGTTGGGAGGATGTTTTATGCTCAACTGAAGTCCCTCATATAATCATTATGAATTACATATGTACATTCACTTTATAAGATACCATAAAGAAGGTAGTCAATTATGACACATGTCTCAGGAACCATAAGGGAGGTAAATCAGTATGGTGGAATCTTGGTAGTCATACATTTTAGTCCAGCTCTGCTGATAACTAGCTGTATAACTTGGTCCCAGTTTCTTCTATTAAATAAAGGAGCTGGGATAGGTAACCAGCAGCCCCTCTGGTCAAAACTCAGCCAGCTCAAATGCTCTTAGAAAATCATCTCTGTAAGTGCATGGGTTATGACTCTCAAAGAATAAAAGCATGCCTTAAAAACAGGATGTGAGAGAATAAATTTCTAGGCAGCCGCCCCTTCCAACAAAACATCAGTGGTGGAGTTACATTAGAAATCAGTGAGATGAGGTTTAACACTGGCCTACAAGTCCACCAAACAGGGCATAATGCAATGCTTCCAAAATTAAGGTACCTGGTTTGTTGAGTGTTTAATCAGTAATAGATATAACTGATTTTTGAATGTTAAAACCAACCTTGCATTCCTGTGATATACCCTACTTGGTATTATCTTTTGAATATGTTGTTAGATTTGATTGGCTAAAATGTTGTTGAGGATTCTTTCATCTATGTTCATGAGGGATATTGGTCTGAGGTTTTCTATTTTTGTAGTATGTTTGTAAGGTTGTGGTATTAGGGTATTGCTAGTTTCATAGACTGAGTTGGGAAATAGTTACTCTTATTCCATTTGGGGGGAAGAATTTATGTATAATTGGCATTATTTTTTCCTTAAGTGTCTCATAGAATTCATATAGTAAAAAATATGAAATATTTTATAGTGAAAAATATGAAATATAGCCATAAATCTGACGAAATATATGCAAGCACTGTATATTGGAAACTACAAAACATGGCTGAGAAAAATTAAGGAAGTTCTAAATAAATGGAGAGATATACCTTGTTCGTGTGTTAGAAAACCAATACTGTTAAGACATCAACTGTTCAATCCAAATTTAAATGCCAGTATGGTTTTTTTTTGGTTGTTTTTTTTTTTGAAATTGCCAAGCTGATTCTAAAATTCAGACAGAAATTCAAAGGACCTAGAACAGCCAAACCAACTCTGGAAAAAAAAAGTTGTAGGGCTAAGTATTAGTCAGCCAAAGGGGTGTTGATGCAAAACACCAGAAGTGGGTTGGTCTTTATAAAGGGTATTTATTTGGGGTAGAAGCTAACAGTTACTGGGCCATAAAGCATAAGTTTCTTCCCTCACCAAAGTCTGTTGCTACGTGCTGGAGCAAGATAGCTGCCAACGTTTGCCAGGGTTCAGGCTTCTTGGATTCCTCTCTTCCGAGGGCTGCATTTCTCTCCAGGCTTAGCTCCTCTGGTTCCTCCACAAGGTCACCTGTAGACTATGAGGCTCTCTAGGCTTCGCTTCGCTCCACAAGGCCAGCTGTGAACACTCAGGCATATGGCTCGTCTCTATCCCGGGGCATTCTCTCCTTCCTTACCAGAACTCCAACATCAAAAACTGCTTCTCTGTTCTTTGAGATGCCTTTTATATTTTATTCCCCACCCACCAAGGGGTGGGGCTCAACACCCTACTGACATGGCCCAGTCAATGCCCTAATCATAACTTAATCATGCCCAGATGAACAGATCAGTTTACAAGCATAATCTAGTATATATTTTTGGAATTCATAATTACATCAAACTGCCAAATTGCTACAGGTTAACACTACTTGATTTCAAGACTTATTATAAAGCCACACTAATAAAAACAATGTAGCATTAGTATAAAGATAGATATTAGTATAAAGGATAGACAAATAGATAAAAGGAACACCCACTCATATATGTAAAACTGAGTTGTTGTTTTTTCCCCCACAAATGTGCAAAGACAACACACAGAGAAAGAATAGCCTTTACAACAAATGGTGATGGAACAATTTGATATCCATACATGCAAAACACCAACAAAACCTGGATCCATCTACTACATCATATATAAAAATGAACTCAATGGATCACAGACCTAAATCTAAACTAAAACTATTAAGCTTTTAGACCAAAACATAGGAGAAAATCTTTGTGGGCCTGGATTAGGAAAGATTTCTTAAATAACACCAAAAGCACAATCTGTTAAAGAATTGAGAAAAAAGACTTCATCAAAATTAAATATATGCTCTCCAAAGGTCACTGTTAAGAAAATGGAAAGAAAAGCCAACAGGAAAGACTGGGAGAAAATCTTTGCAAAGCATATATCTGATAAAGGACTTGTATCCAGAATATACAAAGAAATCCAAAATTCAGTAATAGGACTTCTGCTTCTAGAAAGATAGAAGTATTTTCCTCCCCCACTAAGTACAACTAAAGGCTCTGGACATTATATATAAAACCAATATCAGAGGATTCTCTATGGGAAGCGGCTGTGGCTCAATCAGTAGGGCTCCCGTTTACCATATGGGAGGCCCCGGGTTCGGTTCCCGGGGCCTCCTGGTGAAGGCAAGCCCGCCCGCATGGCGTGGTTAGCTGACCCAGCGAGCACAAGCAGCAAGGGGGGGATAAATGAATAAATAAATAAAATCTTAAAGAGGACTCTCTGAAAGGTGAGAGAAGGCAGCAGACCAGCTAGGGAGCAAAAGACCCAAGGATCATTACAATGGTAAGTTCCCTGAATTTTATTTTTGCCTCATATATCCCAGACTTGGTGAAGTCTGGTGAAGCCAGCAATCTGGAAATGTCAACGGGTGCAGACAAAAAAAAAAAAAAAAAAATTCCACAACTAAACCCTGCTCTCTTTCTGGCTAAAAGACAAGGAAAAGGACAGAAAACTTTTAGACAAACACCACAGAAAACAACTCTGCCCTACTCTGACCCTTTCCAGCAAAGGCCAAGTGGGGAGCCTAGATTTCTACTCTCACCAGGCTGTAAGAAGGAACCTCAACTATCTTCCCCTGCTGGGGTGGTGTCAGGGAAAGCCATGTGGTGAGCTTGGACTTGCACCCCCAACTTACAGTAACTTGGCACCCCTTCTGACACATCCCTCCTCCATGCTGGGGTGTTTAAGAAGAGGCATAATGGAGAATTAGGACTTTCATGATGATGGAAGCAAAAATTTTAACACTGGTTCTCAATGTATGTCAAGGAAATATTTAAGATAATCATATTATAAATGAGGGAGAACATAAAGGGAGGTTAAGTTTCCTACACTTCACTAGAACACGTAAAATGCCAACACCAGTAGACTACAATAAGTTATGTATATATAATATAATATCTAGATCAAGCACCAGAAAGCTATACATAAAGATACACCCAAAAATAGTATAGATTAATCAAAATGTAATCCTTAAAAAAATGTTCAAGTAATCCACAGGAAGACAGGGAAAAAAACAGAGAGAATGGAAAATAAGGATTTATTTATTTATTTACTTTTATCCATTTTTACACCCCTTCCCCCTCCCCCCCGTTTTTGCTGTTTCTGTGTCCATTCGCTGGGCAACTCTGTGTCCATTTTCTGCCCTCTCTTCTCATCCTTCTCCTCCTGTCTTCACTGGGATTCAATCCTTGGAATCTCTGATGTAGGAGAGAGGCATCCTGCCCGCGCAACCTTAGTTGCTGGTTTTTCGGTGCATCTCATCTTGCCTCTCCCTTGTGCCACTCTCCTATTATATCATCATCTTGCTGTGTGGCTCGCGGGAACTGGTGGTGCGCCCGCGCACAGGGCCTGGCGGCCCACACACCATGCATGTGTCCCCAGACCTCGTTTTCCTCCCTAGGTCTGGTTTTTAGAATGCTGGTGATAAACTAAGCCTGATTTATTATATGTCCATCCTGTATGGGAAAAGACTGTAACTCTAGGTATCTCTGGTCAGCCTTAAGAGATATAGCAGGGGCTATTACTGGTTGGCGTCCATCTCCCATATGGAGGGACCTGGGTTCGATCCCCGGGACCTCCTGGTAAAAATTTAAAAAATATATGGAAAATAAAAATTAAATGGCAGACTTAAGCCCTAACATATCAAAATTACATTAAATGTAAATGGTCTAAATAAACCAATGTAGGGGGTCGGATGTGGCTCAAATGGTTGGGCGTCTGTCTCCCATATGGAGGGACCCGGGTTCGATCCCCGGGACCTCCTGGTAAAAAAAAAAAAAAAAAAGCAGCATGTAAATAAACCAATGAAAAGACAGAGACTAGCAGAGCGGACTGAAAAACATGATCTGAGGAGAGCTGATGTGGCTCAGTGGTTGAGCACTGGCTTCCCACATACAAGGTCTCAGGCTCAATCCCTGGCCCTGGCACCTGAAAAAACCCAAAACAACAACAACAACAAAAACATGATCCAATTCTATTCTGTCTACAAGAAAATCACTTCAAATATAACATAGGTAGGTTGAAAGTAAAAGGATGGAAAAAGAAATAATATGCAAAGATTATTCAAAAGAAAGCAGGAATGGCTATATTATTATCAGATAAAAAGACTTCAGAGCAAAGAAATTTACCAGAGATGGAGAGGAACATTACGTAAGGATAAAAGAGTCAATCCATCAAGAAGACAAAGCAATCCTAAATGTGTATGCACCAAAAAGCAAAGCTGTAAAATATGTGAATCAAAAACAGAATTAAGAGGAGAAATAGACAAATTCACAATTATAGTTGGAGACTTCAACATCCCTCTCTTAACAAACAATAGAACCAACAGACAGAAAATCAGCAAGGATACAGAAGAATTCAACAACACCATCAACCAACAGACCTAACCAACATTTGTAGAACATTGCACCCAACAACAGCAGACTACATTCTTTTCAAGCACTCACAGAACATATACCAAGATTAGACAATATCTTGGGCCATGAAATGAATTTCAACACATTTAAAAGAATTGAGATCATGCAGATTACATTCTCTGAACAGAACAGAATTAAAGTAGATACAATATCAGAAAGATGACAGGAAAATCTCCAAGCATTTGAAAACTAAAATAGCATACTTCTACAATAAGCCATGGGTCAAAGAGCAAGTCTCAAAGGAAATTAAAAAATATTTTGAACTAAATGAAAATGAAATTACAACATATCAAAATTTGTGGGACACAGCTAATGCACTGTCAAGAAGGAAATTTATAGCACTAAAAGCTTATATTAGAAAAGAGGAAACACCTCAAATGAATAATCTAAGTACCCACATCAAAAAATTAGAAAAAGAAAACAAATCTTGGAGTAGGATACAGAAGTAGATGATGGTTTGGGAAAAATGAAAGTCAACTTGTATGAAGTGGCACCACTGGACAGGTAAGTCAACCACTTGGGCCTGAAGTGGGTCCAGATGGTATATGGTAGAATGTTTGTGCAGGAAGAAAGAACTAATGACAGCATCTCATATCAATGCAGGAGATGGTCTAGTTTAGGTAATGGTAGAAATTATGCTCTGGGTTTCCTAGAGCAGCCAACCAACTCTAAAATCTCAACCAGCTCTAAAATCTCAAAACAGAGGAGCAAGAATATATGCACTGAACAACTGAAAGATTATTGAATTCCCATCCTGGGGAGCTCTGCCACATTCTCTAATGGAACAGCAACAATCCCTCAAGTACAGGGATAATGACTAGTGAAGAAAGATGGTCAACTGATGGGCCCTTGATATTCATGACTATGTTTATGAACCTTTTGCTCTTGAATTTGCAATGTAGCCTAGTGGTGTTAGGTGCCTAAGAGTTACCTCCTGAGAGCCTCCTTCTTGTTGCTCAAATGTGGCCTTTCTCTAAGCCAAACTCAGCATATAAATGCATTACCTCTCCCCGCCAGTGAGGAACATGACTGCCAGGGATGAGCCTCTCTGGCACCAAGGGATTACTACCAAGCACCGGCTGGTGATACAACTAGAAAAAGACCTTGAATAAAAGGGGGGAAAGGTAAAGACAAATGAGTGTATATGGCTAAGAGACTTCAAAATAAGTTGGGAGGTCATCAGAGAGGTAACGCTTATGCATGTCTCAGCAGGATCTCATAGACGGCCAAGGTAGATACTACTCCAAATAGTGGGGCTCCCGAGGACTACGGAGACACCCAGGTCCTATGGTCATGGCAGACAGCTCCAGAGTTTGGTGCCTTGCCAGCGGGCCCTACTTTGGAGTTTGTGCTCCCGAGTGTGACAGAGTTGGACTCAGATGTGACTTCTCTACACATGCCTCTTCTGTCCCTTTTATTTGAACCTATAGTTGGTGCAGGAATTGGTAAGTGTTTATTCAAGAGACTTTAATCTCTGGGCTGTGCCAGCTGGGCCCTGAGCCTCAGTGGAGTTGCTACATCTACTCTCCAGTTCACTGGACTCATCCAGGACAACTAAAAAGGAGATGAGGATGGACAACCACCACACCAAGGAACTGACAGAGTCTACAACTGTAAGCAAGAAAGTCCCATCCATCAGCCATATGGGATTGAAGCCCCTCTCAATTAGAGGTGGAGTGGGCATCACCATCCTAGAATCCCCAGAATTGGGGAATAAAATATGGACTAGAGTAGACTTACTGGTATTCTACTATAGATTTATTGTGATTCTCGCAATGGAAGAAATTATATCAGAGATGTGGAGACAGTGGCCACTGGAGTTGCTGTAGTCAGGGATAGGGAAAAAGAGGTACAATATAGAGGCATTTTCAGGACTTGGAATTGACCTGAGTGACATTGCAATGACAGATACAGGCCATTATATATCTTGCCATAACCTACAGAATTGTGTGGAAGAGAGTGTAAACTACAATGTAAACTATAATCCATGTTTAGTGGCAATGCTCCCAAATGTGTTCATCAATTGCAATGAACGTACCACACTAATGAAAGTTGTTGTTAATGTGGGGAAGTGGGAGGTGTGGGGAGTGGGACATATGGGAATCCCTTATATTTTTTATGTAACATTTTATGTAATCTAAATATCTTTTAAAAATAAATAAAAAATATATTAATAAAAAACAATATATGCACTATATGGTATACATTATCAAAACATACACACAAACCCACAGAGTTGCCCCACTTGAGCATAAGGAGATAACACACCATTGGGATTCTCATTGTTCAGGGTGTGCCTAGGTGCACCCTACCCTACCAGGAATTTATGTTCTTGAGGGACCAAGGAATCTGGTAAACACAGTGTCCCAAGAGAAGATGGTGTGGAGCTCACCGACTGGATCTAGAATTAACGCTGCAAGGTGAGAGGGAAGAGTGATCCAGGAAATGTTGTGAAGTTTGCTACTCAGGATACTCAGGTTTACCCTTCAGCTTCGTTCACAAAGACAGGGTTCAAAATCCCCATGAAAGGGGCTTTCTACAGAAACCTAAACAAGTTGATAAGCAGCCCTGGTGGCCCCAGGAGCCCCAGCTGCAGCAGGAGGATGAGGCAGCCAGGAGCCTTGGCACAGACACCAGTACCATTAGCTGAGTACTAGATGAGTGGGTCACCCACATGGGCAGAGCCAGTAGTATCAACAGCACTAGGGGCTGGGCAAACACAGGAGAGCTGAAAACACTAGCAGCCCAAGCAAGGACCCTGCCCCAATGGTCATCAAAGGTGCTAGGAAGAAAGAGGAGAGGTGGAAGAGGACACGTGGAGCTCTAAAGTGCCTACTGAGGAACACACAGCAGATACTTCCAGGGTAAACTGGATGTAGCTGAAGATTTATTTCCCTGGAAGCTGGAGAACTACAATAGAGCTAGCAAATGTCTATGACTAATTGGTATTCAGACCCTGGTTTCACCTCCAGGATGGTGTGGCTCATCATCCTGGGCATTTAGGACAGCTATATTTCATGGCAGAAATAGATCCAAGAGTGAATGACATAGTTACAGATCATACAAATACATAGAAAATATGTCTGCATAGTACTAAGAGAGAACTCTTTTCCTAGCAGCCAAAAGTTAAGTTTCTAAATCAAGAGAATACCATTTCTAACCAAAAAATTAATGTGTATTGTGCATTTAAACTTGGTTGTTTCTAGGAAGTCCATGACAGGTGACCCATTTAAGAAGCTTTAACTTGAATACATCACAGAAGTCAAGATGGGCCTAAAATGATACCCTTAAATACATGTATATAATACAGATGTGGTTCATTTGGTCCTTGGGGAGGGGGGGCGGTGGCACGGGGAAGAGAAGGGAAGAGGCTGGGGAAAACAGAGGCACCATGGATATCTCAACTGACTTCTGTTGTCAGCTGGCATGGCAGGTCTGTAATCCCAGAGGAAAGGCATAGGGGTGAGGAGCAATGGAAGGCTAGGCTCCAATTCAGAGTTGGGCTTCCCTCTTCATTTAAAAGTGACCAGCCATTCCCTCCATCAGTGGCAGAGAAATAGACACACACACACACACACACACTCTAAAGCCTAGAGAAAGGCAACTAGGTGGTTAAAAAGCCCAAGTCAGATCCAGGAAACATAGAATTTAAATAAGGGCCTTTTTCTCCTCCAGCCAGGAAAGCCTCCCTAAGACCCT
The DNA here is from genome assembly GCA_026826555.1 of Tolypeutes matacus. Classification (NCBI taxonomy): domain Eukaryota; kingdom Metazoa; phylum Chordata; class Mammalia; order Cingulata; family Chlamyphoridae; genus Tolypeutes; species Tolypeutes matacus. The sequence continues at coordinate 6,377,914 of JAKSZT010054419.1, read as the reverse complement.
CACACTCAGCCTCAAATGTCTCCAATTGACAATCTTCTTGAAATATCTAAGTAGAAACACTTCTGGCTTTTCCTCCAATCAATTTCTCCTGATCTAAAGGACTAATTTTAAAAGTACAACATGGAATATTACTGCAGGACTGAAAATATTTAACAAACTAGGACTGTAATCAGTTAACAACTCTCATCTACTTTTTTACACCTAAGATACTTAAAGAGCAAAGTCTGAATTCTAGCTACCTTTTTCACACAGTTCAGGTAACTGACATTCTAACTCAATTCACTGAACATAATTTCTAAACCAGGAGTCAGCAAACTTTTTCGATAAAGGGCCAAATAGTAAATATTTTAAGCTTTTTAGGCCATTCGGTCTCTGTCCCAACTATTCAATTCTGCTGTTGTAGTGTGAAAGAAACCATAGACAATACATAAACAAACGGACATGGCTGTGTCCAATAAAACATCATTTATGGACAATGAAACCTGAATTTCACATAATTTTCACGTGGTATGAAATATTATTCTTCCTTTGATTTTTTCCAACCATTTGAAAATGAAAAAAAACATTCTTAGCTTGTGGGCCATACAAAAACAGGCAGAAGGCCAGGCCACAGTATTCCAATCCCTGCTCTGAACTTGATGCCTCTCTGAAGGGATATAAAATTTCAGATTCCCCTGATAAAAAGTAGTCATTACAAACCAGCATTTCACCAAAAATGTATGTTAAAGTGAGTTTTTGAGGACGGGCAGATTCTGTAAGTGCATAGCAATATATTATAAATGAAACAGCACATAAAAACTGACTTCTAGAATTGTAACTTACTAACTGTATAAAGGTACAAAACTCACTTGTCCTCTTTGGAATTCAATTTCTAATATTCTTCTACATCACTGAAAGGGAGAGCGAGTTAAAATTATAATTTACTAAACTAATGTTAAATGTTATCTAGGATATATAGCAAATATTTCTATTTCTACTATGTGCAGGTGACTATGGAATAAAAACAGTTTCAAAAGTCTTTTATCACTATTATTCCAATCTATTCTGGAATCTAAAGCCTATTTATGATACTTTCAATAGTTCAGGCAGCAAAAACCCCAAACAAGATAAACCCAAAGAAATCTGTGTCCATACATATTCAAATCAAAATGCTGAAAATAAAGGCAAAGAAAAAATCTTGAAAGCAGCCAGAGCAAAAAACCCCATTACCTTATAAAGGAACAACAATTTGAAATTGTATTTTTCATCAGAACTCATGGAGGTCAGAAGCAAGTGGCACATGTTTGAAGTGCTGAAAGAAAAGAACTGTCAACACAGAATTCTATATCCAGCAAAAATATCTTTCAGGAATGAAGGTAAAATAAAAACATTCTCAGTGAAGAAAAACTGATCATTTATAGCCACCAGACCTGCTCTACAAGAATTCCTCAAATGGTTGGGAAATGATACCAGAAGGAAACTTAGAACATCAGGAATGGTAAATATATGGGTAAACATAATAGACTATTCTTCCTCTCTTGCTTCTGACAGCAAAAATGATAGCGTGAGATAACCAGCAGGATGGCAGCAGAGTAAGGAGCTCCTAGAGTTAGCTTGTGCTACAGGGCAGTTAGTAATCACCCAGAGCTATCTAAGCACAAGTTTTGGGGGACTCCAGGAGACCAGAAGAGCATCCTGCAACATCCTTGAAAGAATGGTAGGAGGAGACTGTGCATCTGCAGAGAAGATTCATGAGTAGAGCACTCCACACCACAGAGGCCAGTGCACATACTCCACTAGTAGCACAAGCTGCTTCAGGAGCTATTCCATGGCTGGAATTGGAAGTTCTATTTCCAAAAAATGGGGGAGGAAGAGATGGTTGGGCACCAACTCCAGCTACTGATTAGTAAATTCAGCTGGCTAAAGTATAACCCTAATAACGCTAAAGTTTGAACCTGTCCAGGTCACAAAGAGGCTGGTAGCTGCCGTTCTGACTCCACCACCAGCATGAGGGGAAGTGTGGCTGAATGAAAATCAGTGACAGTAGGGACCAGCTTCTTTCCACCCAGATCAGACTAGCCTAGGCCCTAGCCTAGGCTTCAGCCACACCTCTGGCAGGGAGGAAGCTGGCGGGCCCTGCACCAGGCTCTCCAGGTAATTGCAAGTGCATTCAGCCGGCACAGACTGAATAGTCAGAAGTCTAGCTGGGCAACTGTGGTCATTTTGGACCTGCATGGTACAGATTGCTGCCCACACCTGCAGCTCCATGCCTGCCCCAGGCAGGGGAGGAAGGGGCCTGAAGATTTATCACTCTCTCTGGGCAACTACAGATGGTCTTGGCCTGCACGACTAGGATTATTACACATGGGTGTGGCTCTGTCCCTACCCCTGAGAAAGGAGAAAGGTGGGAGAAGCTTCACCGGTCCCTGGGGCAATGCGGGCAGCTTGAGCCTCCACAGCTTACAGCACCAACTACATCCTCGGCTCCTAATACACAACCAGGAGAAGGAAGGGCAAGAAAACCCTAAACTAAAGGGAGAAACTGCACCCAGAATAAATACATATAGTAAGCCAGATGCCAAGACACCAACAAAAAACTACAATCCATATCAAGAAACAGGAAGATATGGCCCAGGTAAAGGAACAAGCCTCCAGATGACAATGGAGTTGAGACAACTAATCATAGATGTTCAAACAAATCTCTTTAATAAATTCAATGAGATGGCTAATGAGATTAAGAACATTAAGAAGACACTGGATGAGCACAAAGAAGAATTTGAGGGAAGCGGCTGTGGCTCAATCAGTAGGGCTCCCATTTACCATATAGGAGGCCCAGGGTTCGGTTCCCGGGGCCTCCTGGTGAAGGCAAGCCCGCCCGCACAGCGTGGTTAGCTGACCCAGCGAGCACAAGCAGCAAGGGGGGGATAAATGAATAAATAAATTAAAAAATCTTTAAAAAAAAAAAAAAAAAAAAAAAAAGCAATCTTTAAAAAAAAAAAAGAAGAATTTGAAAGCATGCATAGAAAACTGGCAGATCTTACAGAAATGAAAGGCACAATAAATGAAATAAAAATACACTGAAGTCATGTAACAACAGATTTGAGGAGGCAGAAAAAAGGATTGGTGAGCTTGAAGACATGGCCTCTGAAAGCGAACATACAAAAGAACAGATGAAGAAAATAATGGCAAAAATTGAACAGGGTCATAGAGAACTAACAACAGCAAGAGAGTGTAAACATACATGTCATGGGTGTCCCAAAAGGAGAAGAGAAGGGAAAGGGGGCAGAAGGAATATTTGAAGAAATAATGGTAGAATATTTCCCAACCCTATTGAAGGACATTGTAAGGACACGAAATGCCTGCTTCCCCCTCCCACTAACTATTTGTGTAGATTGCTGGATAGGGTGGGGTGGAATTGGCCAGCAATCCATTCTGGAAGGCTCCACTACAGCACACACAGGACCCTTAGTAATCATTAACCTGCGTACATGCTGCCCCTCACTGTTCTGGGAACCCACATGATTCCACCCATATGTACGTACTCACTGTTAATCATTTACCAGGTTATGTGCACCCTCGAGCTGCTCTATGCATTAGCTAGAGCCCCTCTGTGCTGTCTAGCCTGATATAATCTTTGTTTCCCTACTGTACAGCACAGTAGCTACCTGACCAGCTGTCATCAGGACATGTGAGTACATAAATGGCATTACTGCTGCTGGCCTCCCCGTGTGGTTTCTTTGGCATATCAAAGTATTTAGTCGGCCTTCCCGGGCTCCACCTTCCTGTATTACAGACATAGATATCTGTGCCCAAGAAGCACAACATACTCCTATCTGAATAAATCCAAACAGACCAACACCGAGACACCTACTAATCAGAATGTCAATTGCCAAAGACAAAGAGAATTCTGAGAACAGCAAGAGAAAAGCAATGCATAACATATAAGGGATACCCAATAAGATTAAGTGCTGATTTCTCATCAGAGACCATGGAGACAAGAAGGCAGTGGTATGATATATTTAAGATACTGCAAGAGAAAAACTTCTAGCCAAGAATCTTATACTGGGCAAGAATGTCTTTCAAAAATGAGGGCAAGTTTAGAATATTCACAGATAAACAGAAACAGAGAGTTTATAACAGAGACCAACCTTGCAGGAAATACTAAAGGGTAAGCTACAGTCTGAAAAGAAAATAAGGAGAGAGAGGCTTGGAAGAGAGTCTAGAAATGAAGATTATATCAGTAAAAGTATAACTAAAAGTGTCAAAAGAGTGGTGAAAATAAAATATGATAGATAAAACCCAAAGGTCAAAACAGGTGAAATAAGAACTGTCTTTACAGTAATAACATTGAATATTAATGGATTAAACTCCCCAATCAAAAGACAAACATTGGCATAATGGATAAGAAACTATGAACAATCCATATGCTATCTGCAAAAGACTCACCTTAGACCCAAGGATACCAATCGATTGAAAGAGAAAGGCTGGAAAAAGATATCCCACGCATGTAGTAACCAAATAAATAAATAAGAAGCCGTAGTAGCTAGACTTATATCAGATGAAATAAGACTTTAAAAGACACGAGCAATGCACAATCTGAGGAGGAAGTCAGGAAAAACATTCCATTTACAAGAGCAACTAAAAGAATCAAATATTTAGGAATAAACTTAACCAAAGATTAAAGCACTTGTATTCAGAAACAATGCATTGCAAAAAGAAATTTTAAAAAGACCTAAATAACTGGAAGAACCTTCCATACTCATGGATTGGAAGACTAAATATCATTAAGATGTCAATTCTACCCAAATGGATATACAAATTCAATGCAATCCCAATAAAATTCCACCAGCATTTTTCAAACAAACCCAAGGAGCAAATTTATTTAGAAGGGTAAGGAGTCCCGAATAGCCAGAAACGTCTTAAAAAGGAAAAGCAAAGTTGGAGGATTCTCACTTCCAGGCTTTAAATCATATTACCTAGCTACTGTGGTAAAACAGCATGGTACTGGCATAAAGATAAGACACATAGACCCATGGAACCGAAATGATGATTTAGAAACAGACCCTCACATCTACGGTCAAGTGATTTTTGACAAGCCTGTCAAACACACCCAGTGTGGGCAGAACTGTCCGTTCAACAAATGGTGCTGAGAGAACTGGATATCCATAGCCAAAAGAAGGAAAGAGTACCCCTATATCTCACACCTTACACAAAAATTAACTCAAATTGGATTAAAAAAACCTAAATATAAAAGCAAGAATCATAAAGCTTCTAGAAGAAAATATAGGAAAACATCTTTAAGACCTGGTGGTAGGTAGTAGATTCTTAAAGGAGATAAGAGGAGGGCTGAGATGAACTACTGATGTTTAATGTATGTAAAAGTTTTAATTAAGTTAGAAGTGTGGAAATGTATAGAGTTGATGGTAACACACTGTAGTGAGTAACAGCTGGTTTATAAATGGGAATGTGGATGGAAAAGGTAGTCTAGGGATGTAAATGTCAATTGAAAGAAAGCTAGAGAATAATCTAGGGACTGAATAACACAGTGAACCCAGAGTTGGATGAGAATTGTGGTTGATGGTACAGATGCAAGAGTGTCCTTCTATGAGCTAGAGCTGATGTATGTCACTAATGCAGGGTGGTGGTAATGTGGAGAAGCATGGGGAAAAATACAACTGGAGTGACCTAAGGACTGTGTTTAACAGCAAGACTGTAATATTCATGCATCTATGCCAAAGATGTACTGTTGATAATGGGGGAGTGTGGCAGTTTGGTATTATTTGTGAATTCCAAAAATAGATATTGGATTGTGTTTGTAAACTGGTCTGTTCCTCTGGGCCTATTAGATTGTATTAGACTCAGGTTTCACTTTTACTTTATTAAATAAAGATTAGGGTTTTTATTTGACCACATCATTAGAGCAACTCAGTTTGAGTCCCCACCTTCACCTAGCCCACAGCTGTGGGCTATATAAACAGATGCTCAATCAAAGACAGGGAAGTAAATACACAGAGAAGAAGAACACAGAAGCAGATAAAGCAGGAAGCTTTAGACACAGCCCCGGGAAGAGAGATGAGCCTGATAGTCTACAGCTGACCTTGTGGAGAAAACAGAGCAGCTGAGTCTGGAAAGAAATGAGCCCCGAGGACAGTGACAAGCCTTATGCCAGCTTACAGCTGAGATCAGAAGAAGCTGGGACCATGGAGTCTTAAGAGGAAGGAGGAAGGCTGAACCCTCACAGACATCATCCGCCATCTTGCTTCAACACGTGGCAACAGACCTTGGGTGAGAAAGCACCTCTTATGGTAACTTGAGTTGGACTCTTTAGGGCCTGGTAACTGTAAGCTTCTACACCAAATAAACACTCTTAATAAAAGCCAACAGAGTTCTGGTACTTTGCATCAGTAACCCTTTCGCTGACTAATACAAGGAGTATGGAAAAAGTGTGCCAAATGTATGCTATGGACCATGGTTGGTGGTAAAAGTCTGATATTATCTCATAATCTGTAACAAATATTCTAACATGGTGTGGTGTATTGATGAAGGGGTGTTGTATGGGAAATCTACACATGTGCATTATTGTTTTGTAAGTTCACAACTTCTGTAATAAAAATATATTTTAAAAAATAATAATGGGGTGGGCTGGGGGAAAATACACCAAATGTAAGATATAGACTATAGTTAGTAGTAAGATTTTGATGATATTCTTTCATCATTTTTAACAAATGTCTCACAACAATGCAACATGTTGGTGGTGGGTGGATGTATGGGACCCCTGTACGATGTTAGGCATGTTTGTTTTGTAAGTTCACAACTTTAACTATTCACCTATTTTTTTTAATTTTATTTTACCAGGAGGTCCTGGGGATCGAACCCAGGTCCCTCCATATGGGAGACGGAGGCCCAACCATTTGAGCCACATCCGCCCCCTGCACCTATTTTTTATATATATTCATGTATGAGTGATACATAAAAAAATAATAGGGTGGGTTGGGGGAAAAATACACCAAAGGTAAGATACTTTGGTTAGTAGTAATATTTTGAGGATGCTCTTTCATCATTTGTAAAAAATGTTTCACAACAATGCAAGGTATGAGTGGTGGGGTGAGGTATTAGAGCCCTATATGGTGTTATGCATATTTCTTTTGTAAGTTCACAACTTTTATGACACACTTATTGTTTACATTTGTTATGTATGAGTGATATACTTCAACAAATTTTTAAATGAATAAAATAATAGTGTGATGCGATTTTCAATAGATATAGTTGTCTTACATATAACATCTACAACACAAAGTAGGGAGGGTAAAGGAATTTATAGGATTGTAAAGATACTATATTACTTTTGCAGTAAAATATGGATCCTAAGTAGAGTGTGCGAAACTAAGTATATATATTATAATCCCTAGATCAACCACAAACTTTAAGATAAACTCCAAATTACAACAGGTAAATTAAAATGGAGCACCAAAAAATGTTTAGAGAACTCAGAAGGCAAGAAAGTAGAAAAAGAGGGAAAAAAAAACAGAGGTAACACAGAAGAGAAATAAAAAGGTAGACATAAATCTAACAATAATTACATGACATATCATGGTCTAAGCACCAATTAAGACAGAAATTGTTGGGATTGATTTAGAAAACATGACTCAACTACATGCTGTCTATTAAAAAAATCACTTCAAATATATAGGTAAATGAAAAGTGAAAGGATGACAAAAGATAAATGATACAAACACTAATCAAAAGAAAGATGAAGTAGCTATATCAATATCAGACAAATAATTCAGAGCAAGGAAAATTACAAGGATAAAGAGGGATATAAGGGGACATTATATAACACAAAAAGGACTAACACCCTAAAGACATAACAATTCTAAATGTGGAAACATCTAACAAGAGTTCAAAATATGTGCAGTAAAAATTGCCAGACCTAAAATGAGAAATAAGCAAACCGACAATTATAGGTGAAGGCTTCAACATTCCTTTCTAATTAACATATAGAACTAGTAAGAAAATCAGAAAGAATACATGAGAACTGAACACTATCATCAACCAAGCTGAACTAGTTGACATGTATAGAACACCCCACCTAACAACAGCAGAATACACACATTCTTCTCAAGTGTACATGGAACATTGAAAAAAAATAGACCATTTACTGGGCCAGAAAACAAACCTTATATGTCAACTTGGGCAGGCCAAGTTGTTTGGCCAAAAATGAGTTTGGTGAAACACTAGTCTAGAAGTTGCTGTTAAGGTATTTTATAGATGTGATTAACATATACAATTAGCTGACTTTAAGTAAGGAGATTACCCTCAATAATGTGTGTGGAGGGCTTCATCCAATCAGTTAAAGGTCTTAGGAGCAAAAACTGAGGTTTCCCAGAGAAGAAGAAATTCTGTGTCAAGACTGTAACATCAACTCTCTCCTGAGTTTCCAGTCTGCTGGCCTGTCCTACAAATTTCAGACTTGCCAGCACCACCCCCCCACCCCTGGTAAAAGTTATAAGGAAGAGCAAAAGAACTACAACAGCTAACACAATTTTGAAAAAGAAGAAAAAAGTTGAAGAATCACACTAACTGATTTTAAGACTTATTATAAAGCTACAATAATCAACACAGTGGTATTGGTGAAGGGATAAACACAAGATAAAGTCTAGAAATAGACCCACATACATACAGACAACAGATTTTTGACAAAGGTGCAAAAGCAATTCAAAGGAGAGTCTTTTTGTAAAATGGTGCTGGAACAATTAGACATCCATATGCAAAAAAAAAAAAAAAAAAAAAAAAGGACCTCTACCTAAACCTTACACCATATACAAAGATAACCTAAAAATGGGCAAAGGCTTAAATGTAAAACATAAAACTATAAATCTTTTAGAAGACATAAGGAGAAAATCTTCACAACCTAGGGGTAATAATCAAAGTATTCTTAGATGTGAGTCCAAAAGTACGATCCTTTATAAAATGGTGAGCTGGATTTCATCAAAATTAAAATTGCGCTTGGTGATTGATGCTGCTAAGAGAATGATATATAAGCTATATATAGAGAAAATATTTGCAAATCACATAACCAGCAAAGGCTCTTTAGCCAGAACAATAAAAAAAAACAACAACAAAAAAAACAAACAACCTCTCAACATTAACAGTATGAAAACAGAAACCCAATTTAAAAATGGGTAAGATCCAAGATGACAGAGTAGGGAATGGCAGGCTGCACTCCTCCAGAAACTGCGGGGAGGTAGGCAGGTTTACCTGGAAGAAGGGAAGCCATGGTACCACAGGGCAAATTGGAGAGGACAGCTAGAGCAGTGAGACCCAGTTAGCCAGAGGAGAGGGAAGCTGTGGGAGATAGGATAGGCAAGCAAACACACAGCTGGCTCAGAGGGAGAGGGAAGCCGGGAAGTGATTTGGCTTGAAAACCAGCACTCAGTGGCTTCCGAGAGTGAGGAAAGCCACTGGGCAACCAGGGGTACATCCTGGTGCCAGCAGGTGTCAAGGTGAGGGAGCTGCGGGGCAAAGAGGTATGGGGACTGGCACCCAGCCGGCTCAGGGGCAGAGAAGAGTAGAGGAGTAGGGGTGTAGGGGAGATAGGGCAGGAGGACCAGATCTCAGTCAGTTCCATGGAAAAGGAAAGATGTCAGCCAGTGCTGAAATGGTTCCCGAGAGAGGGGAGAGGGGAGCTGATCAGGTGAGCTGCCAGGTGCCCAATAGCCCAGGTAAGAGGGTAGCTTGGAGAGGCAGCTGGCAAACCATAGGATGCCCAAACGACCTGAGGGAAAAGGGGGCCGGGAGAGGCAGACTACAAGCCATCAGAGCTGCCAGACATCCAACCAGCCTGAGGAAAAGGAGGGCAGGGAGAGGCAGCAAGCAAGCTCTCAGATGCCCAAACAGCCTTGAAGAAAAGGAATCCAGAGAACAATCCTGCAGGTTGTGGGGCACCAGCCAACTTCCTGGGGGAGGGATAGCTGCAGGACAAGCAGCTTCGCAACAAGGAAATTAGATTTTTTTTTTTTTCAGTTTTTTAACTTTTAATTTTTTAATCTTTATTCTTTACTTTTTTCTCTACACCCTGGTACCTTACCTGTGGAGGGCGGTACACAGCATTATTGACTGGTAAGCACTGGCAGCTAGAGATGGTTGCTAGTAGCCTGAGAAGGAGGCCTGTTTTTTTCTCTTTTTTCCCCCTTATTTTCTTTATTTCTATTCTTTCATTCATTTTCCCCTCTTTGCCTTTCTTTCATTCCACATTATCTTATTTGGACTTCATTTTCTTTCATCTTTTCTCTCCTTCCGGTCTCTTTTTCACCTCTTTTCTTCCCCATCTTTTTAATTCTTTTTTTATTTTTTATGATTATTCACTCATCACCTTTTTTTCTCCTGGCTCTTTTATGGTTCATTTTCCATCCTTTAAAAAAAATTATTATTCCTTTTCTCTTCTACTTTACTTTTTTATGGTCTTAGATTTTTTTTTTGCGGGGGGGGGGGACATGGACAATTACAATGATATAGAATAAGTGGAACCAAGTGTCAAAGAGGAACCTTAACACAAAGCAAAATGAAATAAAACCCTAGGGTAGAAAGAAAAGCTAACAAAATAAATAAGCACATCAAGAAAAACAAATACCTAGATACCAGCAAAAAAATTACAAGAGAGAATAATAAACAGGAAGACATGGCCCAGTCTAAAGAACAAACTAAAAAAGCAGGAGGAGACTCAGAATGTGGAATTAATCAAAGATGCTATATTAATCAGCCAAAGGGGTGCTGATGCAAAGTACCAGAAATCTTTGGCTTTTATAAAAGGTAATTATTTGGGGTAGAAGCTTACAGTTACCAGGCCCTAAAGAGTCAACTGAGATACCATAAGAGGTATTTGCTCACCCAAAGTCATTGGCCACGTGTTGAAGCAAGATGGTGGGTAACATCTGAGAGGGTTCAGTCTTCCTCTTTTCTCTTAAGGCTCCGTGGTCCCAGCTTCTTCCGATCTCAGCTGTAGGATGGCATAAGGCTCATCTCTTTCCCCGGGCTTGTTTACTTCCAGGCTCAGCTGCTCTGTATTCTTTACAAGGTCAGCTGTAGATTATCAGGCTCATATCTCTTCCTAGAGCTTCTGCCATGTCTAATGAGCTGTCTCTCTCTCCCTCCTCTGCTGTGTCTTTTCCTGTGTTCACCTGTGTGTCTACTTCCTTGTGAGAGTCTGTTTTATCAGCCCACCAAGGGGGCTGGGACTAAACACTGAATCAAAGCCCTAATCTTAACATAATTTAAACAGACATCTCAGCTGAATCTAATACAATCAAAGGATATGATACCCAGAGAAACAGACCAGTTTTTAAAAACATAATCAATATCTCTTTTTGGAATTCATAAAAAATATCAAACTGCCACAGGTGTCCAAACAAATATCATGAATCAACTTAATGAAGTGAAGGAAGAGATAAAGGATATTAAGATGATACTGGAAGAACATACAGAAATTGTAAACATATATAAAGATAATAGATCTAATGATGATGAAAGGCATAATGCAAAAAATTAAAAATATGCTGCAAACACATAACAGCAGATTTGAACAGGCAGAGTAAAGAATTACTAATGTTGAAGATAAAACATCTGAAATGACACAGATAGAACAGGTAGATAAAAATTCAGAAAAAATTCAACAGGGACTCAGAAAATTGAATGACAACACAATACACACAAACATACACGTTTTAGGCATCCCAGAGGGAGAAGAGAAGGGGAAGGGGGCAGAAGGAGAGTTGGAGGAAATAATGGCTAAAAATGTCCCAACTTTTATCAGGGACATGGAAGCACATGTCCAGGAAGCACACTGTACTCCAAACAGTATAAATCCTAACAGGCCTACCCCAAGACACATACTCAACATTGTCAAATACTCAAGACAAAGAGAGAATTCTGAAAGCAGCAAAGGAAAAGAGACCCATCACATAATAAGGCAAGCTCAGTAAGATTAAGTGCTGATTTCTCATCTGAAACCATGGAGGCAAGAAGGCAGTGGTATGACATAGTTAAGATGCTAAAAGAAAAAACTACCAGCCAAAAGTTCTATATCCAGCAAAGCTGGCATTCAAAAAAGAGGTAGAATTCAAAATACTCACAGATAAGCAGAAATTGAGAGAGTTGGTCAACAGAGTTCTGCCCTTCAAGAAATACTAAATTTAAGTTCTGCAGGATGAAAGGAAAAAACAGTAGAGAGAGGGCTGGAGGAGCATGTAGAAAGGAAGATTATTAGTAAGAGTAACTAAAAGGATTAAAAGAGAAATAAAAACAAAATATGATATACATAAACCTAAAGAAAAAATGGCTAATGTAAGTACTGCCTTGGCAGTAATAACATTGAATGTTAATGGGTTAAACTCCCCAATCAAAAAACATAGACTGGCAGAATGGATAAGGAAATACGACCCAACTATATGCTGTCTACAAGAAACTCACCTTAGACCCAAGGATGCAAGGAGGTTGTAAATGAAAGGTTGGAAAACGATTTTACATGCAAATAACCAAAAAAGGGCAGGAGTGCCTATACTAATATCAGACAAAATAGACTTTAAATGCAAAACTATTGTAAGAGACAAAGAAGGACACTATATATTAATAAAAGAGGTACTCTTATCAAAAAGAAAGAACAATCAAATATTTATGCACCTAACCAGGGTGCCCCAAAATACATGAGGCAAACAATGAAAAAATTAAGGGAAGAAACAGATGCCTCTACAATGATAGTGAGGGACTTTAATACACTATTATCACCATTAGACAGAACATCTCAATAGAGGGTTAATAAAGAAACAGAGACCTTAGAGAATACATTAGAGGAACTAGACCTAATAGATATATACAGAACATTACACCCAAATACAGCAGGATATACAGTCCTCTCGAGTGCACATGGATGAGCCTCCAGGATAGACCACATGCAAAGTCACAGAACAAGTCTCAATGAATTTAGAAATACTGAAATTACACAAAGTAATTTCTCTGACCACAACGGAATGAAACTGGAAACTAATAAGGGGCAGAGAACCAGAATAGGCACAAAGATATGGAAGTTAAACAACACACTATTAAACAATCAGTGGATCAAGAAGGAAACTGTACAATAAATCAGTAACTACCTTGAAGTGAATGAAAATGAGAACACAACATATCAAAATTATGGGAAGCAGTTAAAGCAGTGTCTTTAATTTATAGCCATAAATGGTTATATTAAAAAAGAAGAAAGCACTAAAATCAAAGACTTAACTGCACACTTGGAGGAACTAAAAAAAGAACAACAAACTAATCCCAAAGCAAGCAGAAAGAAGGAAATAATACAGATTAGAGCAGAACTAAATGAAATTGAGTATAAAAACACTAGAAAAAAATTAACAAAACCAAAAGCTGGTTCTTTGAGAAGATTAATGAAATTGACAAACCCTTGGTTAAACTAACAAAGAAAAAGAGAGAGAAGATGCAAATAAATAAAATAAAATAAACAAGAAAGGGGATATCACCACTGATCCCACAGAAATAAATATCATAAAAGCATACTTTGAAAAACTGTATGCCAACAAGATGGATAACTTAGATGAAATGGACAAATTTCTAGAAAGACACAAGAACCTACACTGATAAAAGAAGAAATGTATGAACTCAACAGACCAACTGCAAATAGTGAGATTGAATTAGTCATCAAAAACCTCTAAAACAGGGAAGCGGATGTGGCTCAAGCAATTGGGCGCCCACCTACCACATGAGAGATCCTGGGTTCGGTTCCCAGTACCTCCTAAAGAAGACAAACAAAACAGCGAACTGACGTGATGGGCTGGCGTGGCAAGATGACGCAAGAAGATGATGCAATAAGATGACTCAATGAGGAGACACAAAGAGGAAACACAATGAGAGACACAACAAGCAGGGAGCGGCAGTGGCTCAAGCAATTGGGTGTTTCCCTCCCACTTGGGAGGTCCAGGGTTCAGTTCTCGGTGCCCCCTAGAAAAAGGCAAGCAGACACAGAGAGCACACAATGAACAGACACAGAGAGCAGACAGCAAGGGCAAACAACGAAGGGGTGGGGGATAAATAAATAAAATAAATCTTAAAAAAAAAAAAAAAAAAAAAAAACAACTCTCAAACAAAGAAAGCTCAGGACCAGATAGCTTCACAGTTGAATTCTACCAATCATTCCAGAAAGAACTAACACTAATCCTGCTTAAACTCTTCAAAAATATGTAAGTAGAGGGAACATTATCTACTCATTCTATGATGCCAACATCACCCTAATACCAAAGCCACATAAAGATGCCACAAGAAAACTACAGGCCAATCCCTCTAATGAACTTAGATGCTAAAATCCTCAACAAAATACTTGCTAATCATACTGAACAACACATCAAACAAATTATACACCATGATCAAATGGGTTTAATCTCAAGTATGCAAAGATGTTTCAACATAAGAAAATAAATCAATATAATACAGCACATTAACTGACCGAAAGAAAAAGCATTTGACAAGATACAGCATCCTTTCTTGATAAAAAAACATTTTGAAAGATAGGAATAGAAGGAAACGTCTCACATGAAAAAGGGTATATATGAAAAACCCACAGCTAATATCATACTCAATGATGAAATGCTAAAGGTTTTCCCTCTAATCTGGAAGAAGACAAGGATGCCCACTGTCATTGTTCTTATTTAACATTGTATTAGAAGTACTTGCTCGAGCACTAAGGCAAGAAAAAGAAATAGAAGGCATCTAAAATGGAAAAGAAGAAGTAAAAATTTCACTATTTGCAGATGACACGATCCTATACATAGAAAGCTCTGAAATATCTACAACAAAGCTTCTAGAGCTGATAACCGAGTTCATTAAAGTCATAGGATATAATAAGATCAACATGCAAAAATCAATAGTATTTCTGTACACAAATAATGAGCAGTCTGAGGAGGAAATCAAGAAAATAAATTCCATTTATGATAGCAACTAAAAGAATCAAATATCTAGGAATAAACTTAACTAAGGATGTAAAGGACTTGAGCACACAAAAACAACACAACATTGTAAAAGGAAATCAAATAAGACTTAAATAAATGAAAGTATTTTCCATGTTCATGGATGGAAGACTAAATATCATTAAGATGTCTGTCTTACCCAAATTGATTTACAGAATTAACTCAACCACAATAAAAATTACAACAGCATTTTTTTTTACTGAATTGGAAAAGCTAATTATGAAAAGTATTTGGAAGGGTAAGGGGCCCAAAATAGCCAAAAACATATTAAAAACGAAAAATGAAATTGGAGGAATCGCACTACCTGACTTTAAAGCATACTACAAAGTTACACTGGTCAAAACTGCATAGTATTGGCAAAAGAATAAACATACTGACCAATGGAACTGAATTCAGAGTTCTGATACAGATCTGCATATATATAGCCAACAGATATTCAACAAGGCCACCAAGCCCACTCAACTGGGACAGAATAGCTTCTTCAACAAATGATGTTGGGAGAACTGGATATCCATATTCAAAAGAATGAAAGAGGACCACCATCTCATGCCCTATACAAAAATTAACTCAGGATGAATCAAAGACCTAAATATAAGAGCCAAGACCATAAAGCACCTAGAAGATAATGTAGGGAAGCATCTACGAGATCTTGTAGTAGGAAATGGTTTCAAAAACTTTACATCCAAAGCACGAGCATGAAAGAAAAAATAGATAAATGGGACCTCCTCAAAATTAAAAACTTTTGTGCTTCAAAGGAGTTTGTCAAGAAAGTGAAAAGGCAGCCTACTCAATAGGAGAAAATATTTGGGGACCACTTACCTGATAATGGTCTAATATCCAGCATATATAAAGAAATCCTACATCTTGAAAATAAAAAGACAAACAACCCATTTAAAAATGTGGTCAAGAGATTTGAATAGACACTTTTCTAAAGAGGAACTACAAATGGCTAAAAAGCACATGAAAAGATGCTCAACATCACTAGCTGGGGGTCGGATGTGGCTCAACTGGTTGGGCGTCCGTCTCCCATATGGAGGGACCCGGGTTCGATCCCCGGGACCTCCCGGTAAAAAAAAAAAAAAAAAAAAAAAAAAACATCACTAGCTATTAGGGAAATGCAAATCAAAACTACAATGAGATATCATCCTACACCTATTAGACTGGCAGGTATTAAAAAAACAGAAAGTTACAAGTGTTGGAGAGGATGTGGAGGAAAAGGAACCCTCATCCATTGCTCATGGGAATGTAGAATGCTGCCACCATTGTGGAGGAAGGTTTGGTAGTTCCTCAGGAAGCTAACTATAGAATTGCCATATGATCTGGCAATCCCACTTCTAGGTATATATACAGAAGAACTGAAAGGAGGGACACAAACAGACATGCGCACAATCAATGTTCATCATGGCATTATTCACTATTTGCAGAAGTTGGAAGCAACCCAAGTGAAGTGTCCATCAAGAGATGAATGGATAAGCACAATGTATATACATACAATGGAATATTGTGTATATATATTCAGAAGGAATGAAGTATTGACACATGCAACAACATGGATGAAGTTTGAAGACCTTATGATGGGTGAAGTAAGCCAGTCACTAAAGGACAAATATTGCATAACCTCACTGATATGACCTAAGCATATTGAACAGACTCACAGAGCTAGAGTCTGGAAGACAGGTTGCCAGGAGACAGAAAGGGAGTAGAGAGTGGTGAGCTGATGCTCAACGTTAGCAGAACCTATGATAGGTGGAAGGGGGTGGTTTGTCAGTGGATGGGGGTGACAGTGCTGGAATGTGACGGAGAACAGGGTTGAGGGGTGTTTGGACTCTCCATGGAACTGGGGGGAGGGCTGGAGGAAGGAACAGGTGAACTCCGGGGAAGTGTAGGTCTGTGGTTGAAAATACAATTGTGGGAATGTTCTTTTGGCAAACATAGCAGGGGAGGGTCACTGATGCAGAGTGTTGGTGGTGAGAAGTGTGGGAAAGGGTGCACCTGGGGATTGCTTCTATGGAATATGAATGTGTTCATCTTGTCATAGGATGTTATCTCATTGGGTGGAGACCCACACAATAAACAACAAAATATTAAGATCCCATCCTGGGGAGTCCTGCTACATTCTGTAATAGAATGGCAAGAATCTCTAGAGTACACCACAGTGCCTTGTAAAAGAGGACAGACCAATATGCCAGGCCCTTGATATTAATGCTTGTACTTATGAACCCTATTCTTGTGAAATCGAAAGTTAGCCTAGTAATATATATTGCCTAAGAGTTACCTCCTGAAAATCTCCTTGTTACTCAAATGTGGCCTCTCTCTAATCCAAACTCATCATATAAGCTCACTGCCTCCCCCCTGGCATGGGACATGACTCCCGGTGACAGGCCTTCCTGGCACCAAGGGATTTTTCCCAAGTGCCAACTAGTGATGCATTTGGAGAAAAACCTTGACCAAAAGGGGGAAACATTAAATACAAAAGAGTTTTTTACAGCTAAGAGATTTCAAAGTGAGTCAGGGGGTTATTCCAGAGGTTACACTTACGCACATGTCAGGAGGATCTCACCGACTATCCCAGTAAACAAAGCCTCAAGCAGGGGTGCTCCCGAGGGACAAAGCCTCAAGCAGGGGTACTCACAAGGGCTCTAGAGACATCTGGACACTACAGGCAGAGCACACAATCCCAGGAAATCAGCACCCCACTGGTGACCCGTACCTTGAAATATATGTTAACCTATTTCTCCAATGTAACAGTTAGACTAGTTTAAAATTTCCCTACACATGGTTCTCCTGCCCCTTTTATTTGAATCTATAATTAGCACTATACCCATTAAATATGTGTCCCAGAGACTTATCTTCCGGCTGCTCATATGCCGATTGAGCCCTGAATCTCAGCAGAGTTGCAGCCAACACCTACTCTCCAGTTTATCAGACATGCCCAGGACAACTAATAAAATAATGATGATAGACAACACCCATCCCAAAAAACAGTGAGTATCTACAACTGCAAGCAAGACAGTTCCACCCATCTGCCCCATGGGATCTAAGTCCCCTCTCAATCAGAAGCTGAGTGGGCATCACTATCTCCAAATCCTCAAGATTGAGGAAGGAACAAACAAGGTGGGACTGCAACTATGGACTAAAGTAAACTTACTATTATTCTAGTAATGGAAGAACTTGTAACACTGATATAAAGGCAGTGGTCACCAGAGGTCCTGAGGGGAGGGAGTGGGAATAATAGGTGTAACACAGGGCATTTTGGGGACACTGGAATTGTTCTGCGTGACACTGCAACGACGGATACAAGCCTTTGTACATTTTGTCAAAACCTATTAAATTGTGCGGTGCAAAGTATAAACTATAATGTAAACTACAGATCATGGTTAGTAGCAATGCTCCAATATTTGTTCATCAATTGTAACAAATATACCACACTAATGAAAGATATTATTAATAGGGGAAAATGTGAGAAGGGGGAGGGGTGGGGTATCCCCTATATTTTCGATGTAACTTTTCTGTAATCTAAAACTTCTTTAAACATAAAGAAAATGAGTAAAAGACTTGAACAGACTTCTCTCTGACAGGTTTGATACGTTACCACACACGTACACACAAAAAGTCATGAATGTGAAGTCAGTCCAGCTTTCTGTTGTTGTTGTAAGGGTAAGAACCATGCTCCTTCTAGCTCTCTATATCCAGGGAAGAAGCTGTCCCTTTATTAATAAAATAAATCATTTTATTGTGAAACATTAAAAAGTAGTTTTAAAAATAGTCACCATGAAAAAAAAAATGAGTTAATTTTCTTTTCCTCACTCATGCTCCATATCCTCAATCCACTCCACTCCACCCCATCCACCCTGGTGTTTTAGAATTTTGGCTCAGAATTTCTCTGCAGAGGATTTCCTATGCTCATGGCAAATTGGAACCTTGGTCTTTTGTATGAATGGACCTGATACCTAAATTATTTCTGAGTTTGAGTTTTTATAGTAAATTGTTTTATGCTTCTTTTAATAAAATTGTCACACTGACACAATATTTATAAATAACCAGTTGACAGTGAACCATGTTCTAGCCTGCCCTGTTTTCCAGGGATGTTTCAAATTTGTATGTGTTTAATTCTCAGTAGTCTTGTGAATAATTGAGCTTTTTATCAATATGAAAGAATCCCATTCTTTTGCTTGACTCCATCTTGAGTCCTTTGAGTGCTCAAAGGGCAGACTACACCACTCTATTTGAGCTTTGTTCTCCATTTTCAACCAGTGCAACTGCAATTCAAAGACTGACAGTGAGTACTAGTGGAACCTGCTGTGGTGAGGGGAAACGTGATTGCACAGGGCCAAGCATAGTGCCTAAAACGCACCGAGCATTTGCTGAAATTGGTCATTTGATAATGCTGTTGAGCAATGTGAAAGGGAAAGTGTTAATATTAAACCTGTTAGGAAAAAGGAGGCTATATCACAACAAGCTGCAGTATGTTTTGCCAAAGCTATTAAATTTTTGAGGCAGCTGGTAGTTTATCAATTTTTATTGCTACAATATAGTTATTTTATGGCCATTACTAGCAAAAGAAGATTATAGGAATAATGTTTGACAGAAAAGAAGGGCCTTGTATGAGTCTGTTTGCCCTGGATCTCCTAAAACAAAGGTTTTAATGCCATTCTCTCAGCTTATAGAACAGTAACATGACAAAAAGATTAGTTTCTCATTTTATGAGAGTAGTTCTAGAAAGTCTTTGTGCCATGTTCTTAAGCACCTGCAGAGGTGTCCAGTCTCTTTCTTGTGAAGACCTCTTCAGGTACCAGCATGACCACAAAGGTGTTTCAAGGCTCTGACACAGCAACAAAACCAGTCATCCGCAGTGGATTTCAGGGACTCTGAGCAGGGTGGGGCATGACCTCAGGCAATATACGATGTCTGGGATGTTAAAATATAATGTTCAAAAATACATACAGGGGACTCATCCAAGTCACCTGGTGAGGAGACAACAATGGGCAATGGCCATCCCAGGGAATGGAGAGGGCCTGCATCTGCAGGCAGGATCATCCCACCCACCATATCCATGGGATATAAGCCCTCTCTCACTTGGAGTTGGAGTGGACATCACCATCCCAGTCCCCTCAGGATTGGGGGAAGAACTATGGACTAGAGTGGACTTGATGGTATTCTCTTGTTCACATATGGTGATTCTAGCAATGCAAGAAATTACAACAATGAGGTGGAAAAAAAAAATACATACAGGGAAGGGGAAGCGGCTGTGGCTCAATCAGTAGGGCTCCCGTTTACCTTATGGGAGGCCCCGGGTTCAGTTCCCGGGGCCTCCTGGTGAAGGCAAGCCCGCCCGCATGGCGTGGTTAGCTGACCCAGCGAGCACAAGCAGCAAGGGGGGGATAAATGAATAAATAAATAAATAATTAAAAAAAAAATACATACAGGGAAGTGGATGTGGCTCAAGCAGTTGGGCCCCTGCCTAACACACGGGAGGTCCCAAGTTTAGTTCCCGGTGCCTCCTAAAGAAGACAAGCAAGACAGCAAGCTGACGCAATGGGCTGGCACCCCAAGCTGACGCAAAAAGATAGCGCAACAAGATGACACAACAAGAAAACACAACGAGAGACACAACAAGCAGGGAGTGGTGGTGGCTCAAGTGATTGGGTGCCTCCCTCCCATATGGGAGGTCCCGGGTTCAGTTCCTGGTGCCTTCTAAAAGGAAGAGCAGAACAAGCACAAACAACTGGGGCGGGGGAAATAAAATCTTTAAAAAAAAATACATACAAATGCAGAATGAACATATGTCAAAAGACTTATTTAGCAAGGTGTAAAGCTGATTCAAAGAATATTTGAGAGACTCGGTATATATAGGCACTGAAAGTAAGACTACTGGAATAAGATTACTAGATTAGATACAAAAGTGGTTGATGTCCTACAGCACAATTAAGCTAAAATCTTTGGTAATGTTTCCTCTAACAAAAAGAATTTTTTGCATCTCTACCAGACCAAAAAATGTGTTAAGTTAACACACCACTTCACAGAGTCTGGCCCGAATCTTCTATGAATCATGAACCAAACAAAGGTGCAATCTCTTAGAGAACTAAATAATCCTTGGGTGGACCTTTCAACCAATGCTCCAGAATGACATTGAAAGAACATGCAGTCAGTCATCCCTATGCCTTATTTTTAAGTTTGAAACAGTTTTTATTAACAAGAGGGTAATGGTTTATTTTGTAACTGACTCTAGGCTTCAGAAGTAAAATTAAGGACTGGGTTTGGGGTGGGGGGGCAGCATTTAGAGTAGTGTGGTAAACCACATATTTTACATTACACAGCATCCTAAGAAATTTATTTCCTTTTAGAACAATAATAGGATCTGAGATCCAGCCATTTCCTAGGGCAGGAATGCTTTCTTTAGCAGGTGATCATGATGTGTTTGTGGACAAAGAGGAAGGAAACTAACATTTATTCAAGTATCTATTATGTGCAAGTTTATTTTCAAAGGCCAAATTTCTTTTCACACTGTTAACATGTTACCTATACATTTAGCCACATTTATCAAATAAATGGATTTTCTTCAGCATAATTGTGTTGAATTATCTTAAAAAATTTACATGTATCCATTACATTTTTAAAAAAATTAATATATATAGTATAATTTATCCTTTTCAAATGTAGATTTTTAAGTTCTGACAAATGCAGACAGTTGTGATTACCAGCACAAAAAGATACAGACAGTTCCAAGTATATTGTTTTTTAAATGACAATTAATCAACAACTATTTATTGACTACTGAGTGGGGATAAATAGGGGAGGTAAGAAGGCATGAGGAGCAGAAAGTAGTATGTCAACCTCCAAAGAACTTCCACACACTATAGTCAGTGAAGCACAGCTTCATGCACTTGAACCAATCACGCAATCCAATAGGCAAGTCACTATAATAAACTGCATGAAATTAGAAGATGTAGGTTCTAGCCTTGAGACTGCCATCATGTAACCATAAATAAGCCATTTCTTATCTGGGCCTTGCTTTCCTCATTCATAACTGGAAGGGATTATCCCAGACCATCTCTAAGATTCCTCTTAATTATAAGCAAATGTGATACAGGTAATGAGGGTTCATAGTGAGGATGGAGGGCTGGGAAGTTGGAAACAGCTTTACGGCATTGATGTGGACCACAGGTTGGCCCCACAGGGTTAGTGAATGAGAGTAAATAGTGAGGGATCCAGCCATGGAGCTGTGAGAAGGAGCTATGAAGAGGGCAAATGGATGGATGTGGATTCAGTGGATCAAAACACTGCAAGGTGTTATTCTGGAAGACTGTTGAACCCAAGCTTTGAACTGTTTTGAAAACCAAGGAGAGAGAAGCGTCTATGGCTCAATCAGTAGGGCTCCCATTTACCATATGGGAGGCCCCGGGTTCGGTTCCCGGGGCCTCCTGGTGAAGGCAAGCCCGCCCGCACGGCGTGGTTAGCTGACCCAGCGAGCACAAGCAGCAAGGGGGGGATAAATGAATAAATAAATAAAAATCTTAAAAAAAAAAAACAAAAAAAACCAAGGAGAGAAATGAGGCTTGGGAAACTTGGTGGTCTATTAAGCAAAATCACTCCTCAGTAATCCACAGCAACCTTTTAGTGAATACCTGCCATAAGTATGCCCTTTAGGTCCTGGGGATGCAAACTGCCCTATCAATTATTTCCTGCTGCCTAACAAATCACCCCACAACTTAGTGGTTTAAAAAATAACCATTTTGGGGTTGGATGTAGCTCAACTGGTTGGGCATCCGTCTCCCATATGGAGGGACCCAGGTTCGATCCCCGGGACCTCCCGGTAAAAAAAAAAAAAAAAAAATAACCATTTTATTTGCTCACAATTCTGTGGATCAGCAATCTGGGCTATGATCAGCTGGGTGGTTCTGCTGGTCTTGCCTAGGGTCTCTCACGCAGTTACAGTCATCTGGCAATGTGACTGAGGCTGAATAGTCCAAGATGGCCTCATTCACATGTCTGATAGTTGGCTGTTAACTGGGCCTCTCTGTCCACATCATCATTTCTTTCTCCAGCAGGTTAGCCCAGGTTCCTTCACAAGGTTGTCCCAAGGTTCTCAAGGAATGAGAAGGGAAGCTACAAGACATCTTGAGACCTAGGCTCAGAAGTCACCGAGTATTATTACCGCTGCATTCTACTGGCTAAAGTAAGTCACATGGACAGCCCAGATTCAAGGGGCAGAGAAAGAGACTCCACTTCTTGACAGGAATGGAGTGTGCATACAGAGATTAGAGGACTTCGTGGCCATTAAGCAATCTACTATACACCCCTTTTGGGTAAATGAATGTTATGCATATTTAGTCCTGTAGGTCTTCAGAGGTGGGTGAAGCCACTAAGGTGGAAAAGATTAGCTTTTTAGTGGTATTGAGGGAAGTAATTGAGAGGAATGTGGAGAACACTCCAGGTAGAGGCAGCACAGAGGGGCAGAATTTGGGAAGAAGTAAGGATGGTGGGAAAGTTTATGATTGGGTGTAGGAATCCTTGACTGCCGGACTCTCAGAAGTGCAGGCACTATCTACTGTGCAGTGAGCAGCCACGGTCTGGTGGTGGCCTAGTGGCAGGGTTGTGGATAGCGGGGTATAATGAATAGGCTTTCAGAGCCTGCATCTTTACGGAAAGAAGACTGGAAGGACGTTAAATAGGATGTGGAGTATAGTAGCACAGAGATAATGGCAAGAAAGCAGCCTAGAGAGGGTTTTCCTAAAAGAAAGTGCCTACATAGATTCTCCCCAAGGGGCTAAAGGGCATAATTGGAACTTTTATAGCAAGCTTATTTAGAAGTGTAAAAAAAAAAAAAAGGCATTTATCCCAGATTTAAGTTAGTTAGCCTAGGAACAGCTAAATTTAGGCTCATAAAACACAACACACACAACATACATAAACACAACTTTCCTGTATAAGATGAAAGTTTCATGTGAGACAAGTAGGATACAGATGTTTGCAGTCAAGATTTTGTCTATATTTGAAGAGGAAAAAATATCCCAGTGTTTTTTAACTTTGTAAGTAGGCAAGGGATTTTGAGGAAGGCTAGGAACCATGATGGAGACAGGGAAAAGCTGCCTGCAGTTTTGACTGCAATCTAGACTTGAAGCCATGCTCCCTCCAGGCTAACAGTGCAGCCACAATTTCATACCTGTCATAGTAGCAGCATGGCAAACCAGCAGTTAGTTTTCCTTTGACACAGTCTGCAAAATGAATATTTTTCCAAACTACTGTTTCCTACAGGACTTGTGTGGCCATTAGAACACGTTACCTGTAATTTTTAAACAAAAAATGAGAATTGATGTTTAGTTTGTGAATTAAGTAGGGGGCAGCAATTCTTCTTTAGGTAATTGTAGGAAATAGGATATAGAGATTTTGAGAGTTTTCTACCTCTCTAGGAGTGTCAAAGCTAGTTGTATGCCTTTGGGTCATGTGTATATGAAATAGGTCACAGAGTAAGGAAGCATGGCATTATCTGCCAAAGGGCATAGAAAAGACAAGACTTAATGAGGGAATATGGAGTAGGGATGGTGTCCAAAAGAGCAGGGTTTGGAGGGACATCTTGCTGAGAAAAAATGTGCAGGAATTTGAAAGAATGAGCCCAAGCAGGACTGGCAGGACAAAGAAGGAAGGATGTTTCAAGTGTGAAGAAAGGTTCAGGTGAACATGAGCAATAAATTGTTGGTGGTGCTGGGGAGGAGAGGCAGTAAAGAAATAGTTCAGAGATGACATTCCTAAGACTGTGTGCTCAAGACTTCTTGTTCTACACTATTCCCCTAAAATGCAGGTGAAGAATTATCCTCAGGTGATAAACTGTATCATGTAAAAATATTTCAATACAACTGAACAGACAGAAAAAGAAAGGACGTTTAGGTTCCTATGTGCACATACTAGATTTCATCCACTGTGTACCTCGTAGGATAGGGGAAAGTTCTCTAGGGGAAAACACATCCACTCCGCCCTTGATGCCTCTTCAGACTAAACCAGATTGTACTGTATTGCAGCTATATAAGAGAGGGGCCTCAGTCACATTTTCTAATGATACGGTGCTCTAGGGAGAGATATGGATGGGCATGCTGAGTTTTTGCAATCCCCTCCTCAATGTGCTTAATTGGGGAGGTTTCTTGTAAAGAGCTGTTTTAAAATAGCAGAATCTAGAATATAGGTTACCAGGGGCCAGGGTAGGAGTAGGGAATGGGGAGTTAATGCTTAAATTGTTCAGAGTTTCTATTTGGGGTGATGCAAAAGTCTTGGTAATGGATGGTGGTGATGGTAGCACAACATTGTGAATGTAATTATTAACAGCAGTGAATTATATTTGAAAGTGGGTAAAAGGGGAAATTTTAGGTTGTATATCTGTAAGTAGAATAAAATTAAAAAAAAAAAACAAAAAACCAACAACACAGGACTGTATAACACAGTGAACCCTATTGTAAACAATGGACTATAGTTAGTATATAAAAATGTTCTTTCATGAATTGTAACAAATGTACCACACTAATGAAAGGTGTTAGTAGGGTGGTATATGGGAACTCTGTATTTTATGCATGATTTTTCTGTAAACCTATAATTTCTCTAATAAAAAAGTAGAATCTGTGAAATCATAAATGGTTTAAGTCACGAAGGATCCAAGAAATAAGGCCTTGTCAGTGTCCTCAACATTTAGCTTTTTAAAAGTATAAAAATAATGTTTAGTGATTACCCAAATTACTTATTTTGAGGGGAGGTACTCAGATTTATGCACTTGCAGAGTGCCTGGCGTGGGGCTTGGTAGATAGCAAGTGCTCAGTGAGTGTTAATTGACTCTAAGCTTTTTACAGTTTCTTGTATGAAATAGAACAATGAAGGAAATTTTTGCTGGACATGATTCTTTAACGTTGGGAGGGCAGGTCAACCCATCAAAATCGGGCATCTGGGCCAACCTTTGCAAGTTACACAGGACTACCATATACCTATATTCCTAAACCTTCACCACTGAAGACCACTTTTGAAACTGCCCCCATAGGCAGCATGCTTCGAAGGCTTGTCTGCCAAACACACCACGCTTATGGATTAATTTCTCCATTTTTATTAATCAAATTTGAATGTTTATAATAAGAAAAGGTTCTATTCAACATGAGATAACATTGTATTCACTATGCCAGACATTGCTCAGCATTTTATCCTTAACATGCCATTCATTTTAGCACAACAATCCCAGTGGTTATTACTAACTTCATTTTACAAATGAGGACCCTGAGACACAGAAAAATAAATTCCATTCAAGGTTGAATGTTTAATAAGAAAACTTGGGTCTCTAACATTTTTTCCATTCTAGCATCAACCTTTAGCTAACTAATTCTACCATGAATAGCAGTATAATCCTAGCAATCTCACTCCCGGGTACCTCAAGGAAATACAAACTTATGTGCACAAAAAAAAAATCTATACATGAATGTTTATACAAGCTCCACTCATAATCACCAAAAATGGAAACAATCCAAAATGATTAAACAAACTTGGTACATCCATACCACAGAATACAGCTCAGTCATAAAAAGGAACAAACTATACATACATGCAACAATTTAGATGAATCTCAAAAGCATTTTACTGAGTGTAAAAATCAAGACTCAAAAAGTAATAAGATAAAAATAAGAAAAACAAAACAAAAAACAAAAAACAAAAAACAAAACAAAACAAAAAAAAGACTCAAAAAGTTACATATAGTCTGATTCCATTCATGTGACAGTCACAAAAAGACATGACTAGAGTGATGGAGAACAGATCAGTGGTTGCCAGGAGTTGGGGAGGGAAGAGAGTATAATTAAAGAGGTAGTACAAATGAGTTTTTTGGAGTGATGGAATTGTTCTGTAACTTCATTATGGTAGGTGGTAGTTGTTACATGGATTTATACATACGTTAAAATGCATAGAATGGTATACACCCAAAAAGAGTCAGTATCACTATCAATATAACTAATAACAGTTTTTGGATTTGAAAATTAAAATAGTTACACTATAATGTGGAGCAAAGAACTGTCATCAGCCAGGCCACATATACAAACTGAATGATGACAGTCATCTCTTTAAATAAACATTCCTTAAAACTTAGATGAACTTGAGTGCCTAGTCCCTTAAAAAATAAAAGCATTTCACTAAATTCTTGGATGGCACTACATACGATAAAGCAACTTGCATAGTAAAGCAAAAATAAGTAATAAAAATCAATCCTGGGAAGGAGAGTGTGATGGGATAAGGGTGCTCTTTCTCCAATTTTCAGTATTTACTGGAATGCATTCATATATCACTAGTATAATTAAAAACACAATGTTTAAAAGAATTTTTAAAAAAACTTCTAGTCTGAAATGGATATGTTTTACAAGTTGCAATATTCCTCCTTCCACTGGGGTTTCATGGCCCTTGGAGACTCTACAGTTATTCCACTTACCAGGTTAGGCTTGTGTTCTACTCAATACCTAGTGCCTCACTCACAGTACAGTGGGCACTCAATAAATGTTTGAATTGAAATGAATTGCACCTGGCACTGTGAGGAACAAACATGACAAAGATATTACTGCCACTAACAAAACCTATAATCTAGGTAGACTAAATCACCCTATAATTTTGAATGAGGTAAATTATTACTGAATGTTAATGATATGCTCAATATTTATAAAGGCATAGATATAATTTTGGAAGAGAGCAAGAAAAACATATACTGCCCGTGCTGCAGAAGATTTTAAAGCCTAAAATAGGCAGAACCCAAACCAGAATCAATTACTCCTGGCTCCCTAGTCATAAAACCATAAAATTCAAGGGGGTTAGAAGAAAAATAAGGGGAAAGAAGTAATCTGTACTGAGGTTCTATATGCAACACACTGAGTTAGACATTTATGTGTATATTAAAATTCATTTTAGGGCTTGTGGCTTCAGTTCGAACAGATAAAGCATCAGGAAACCATCATTTCCACCCTTACGACAAGAGAAAAGCTGGACAAACTGAAAATCAACTGCTCTTTTTGGATCCATCAGAGAACTGAGGACACAGGGTAAACCACCAACCTGATAGCTGGAGAGACAGGTGCCTGCAGGGAGACATAGGATCTGGGGCAGAAGCCTTGAGAAGCTGTATAAACCCGTAGAAAGATTGAACTAGAGATTTTAACGAATAACTGGAGGCCAGAATATGGGATAGCATGGGAGTATGAAGTTCCTAGGTGCCACAGTCATAGGTGGGGGGGAGGGGGAGAGTCATGAAGATCTTATAAGCTTTTCCTCCAGGAACAACATCAAACTCTCACAGTGAGGATAAGGGAGAATCTCAGAGAAAGTTCCCACCATGGTGCTAGCTGCAGGTGGTGAGAAAAGGAACAGGGGGGAAAAGATAAAGAAGCTACATCCCTGGAGAAGAAGCAGGAAACCTTGTTTGTTCACATTGTGAAGCCTAAGTCTGAGACTTATGATTATATTAGAGAGCTCCTTCCTCTCTCACCAACTACCACCTAGCTAACGAGGAGATAAGGAACAGTGGCACATGACTGGCAGAGCTGCAAGAGACAGCCCTTGGGACACAGCACAAAGGAGTCAAAAAGGAAGCTATTACAAGAGGAACCAGAAATCTCTGGTGCCCTTAACAAATGCAAACATCAAACACAGGCCAACTCCTGATTAGATTAACCTAAATCCCCAACACTGAAGGAAAAGCAGAAAGAAACTCAAGTTCTTCTCCAAACATATCAAGGATTTACCTCAGTTATTTCCTGTCTTATACCAAATATTCATGAGGCAAAACAAAAGGCAATAAAACACTCCCAGTGACAAAGCAACCACCAGATCCAGACTCAGTTATGACAGGATTTTGGGACTATCAGATATGAAATTGAAAAGAACTGTGATTAATTTGTTAAAGACTCTAATGGAAAAGAAAGACAACATGCAAGATCAGACAGATCATTTCAGCAAAGAGAGGGGCCAGGGTGGGAATAGGGAATGGAGAGCTAGTGCTTAAGTTGTACAGAGTTTCTATTTGGGCTGATTGTAAAGTCTTGGTAATAGATGGTGGTAATGGCAGCCCAACATTGTGAACGTAATTAACATCACTGAATTATATATGTATATGTGGTTAAAAGTGGAAATTTTAGGTTGTATATAAGTTACTAGAATAAAAACCTAAAAATAAACACAGGACTGTCCAACACAGTGAACCCTATTTGTACTACTGTAAACAATGGACTACAGTTAATAGTACAATTATAAAAACATTCTTTCATGAATTGTAACAAATGTACCACACTAATGCAAGGTGTTAATAGAGTGGTATATGGGAAACTGTATTATATACATGATTTCTCTGTAAACCTACAACTTTTCTAATAAAAAATAAATTATTTTTTTTAAAAAAAGAATCAAATGGAAATGCTAGAAATAAAAAATACAGAAAAGAAATAAAGTTTGCTTTCAATGGGCTCAACAGGAGACTTGACACAGCCAAAGAAAGAATCAGTTGGCTTTAAGATGCACCCAAACTGAAACACAAATAGACAAAAGAGTGGAAAAGAAAACACAAAACACCACATTCAAGAAGTGTGGAATCCCAAAAGGAGAAAAAAAGAGAGTAGGGAACAGAAGAATTATTTGAAGAAATAATGGTTGAGAACTTTCCAAACTTAAGTGACAGACAACAAACCACAGATATAAGAAGCTCAGAAAACACCAAGTAAGATAAATACAAGGGAAAAAATGCCACACCTAGGCATATCATATTCAAACTGCTGAAAACCCATGACAAAGGAAACCAGAGGAAAAAAATGACATTACCTATAGAGGATCAAGGATAAGAATTACAGCAGATTTCAATATACAAGGCATAGTAAAATATGTTGAAAGAGGGGGGTAAATCCTGTCAACCTAGCATTCTATATCCAATGAAAGTATCTTTTAAGCATAAAGGAAAAGTAAAGATTCTCTCAAACAAATAAACTCAAATAATTTATTGTCAGAAGACCTGCCCTACAAGGAATGTTAAAGTAAATTCTTCAGAAAGAAAGATTATAATTAAAGTAAAAAACTTGAATTAACATTAAGAAATGAAGAGTATTGGAAAAGGAATAAATGAAGGTAAAATATAATTTTTTTTGAAATCCAATTTCCCAGACACCAGCCCAGGGGCAATCTTGCAAGCAGGCCTTCTAAAGATAGCAGATATCTAAAGATAGCCTTTGGCCTGTTAACTCTTTTTTGCACAATAGGGTCTATACAAAAAACCTACAGCTAACATCATTTTTTAATGGTGAGAGATCAAATGTTTTCCCCTGAAGATCAGAACAAGGTAAGGATGTTCTCTCTCACACTACTATTCAATATCATACTGGAAGTCCTAGCTAGTGCAATAAAGCAAGAATAAAGAGCAAACAAATTGGAAAGAAATAAAATTGTCTTTATTACATATGACATGATTATCTCCAAAGAATTGAAAGAAAAAAACTCTCCTAGTACTAAATAAGCTAGTTTAGCAAAGTCACAGAACACTAGGTCAATATACTAAGATCAATTTTTTCTTACATATGAGCAATGACCAAATGGAATTTGAAATTACAAAAAAAAAAAAACACCCAATACTATTTATAATAGCACCCCCAAAAATGAAGTACTTACATATAAATCAAATAAAGATATGATGTAGAAAACTATAAAATACTAATGAAAATAATCAAAGATCTAAATAAATGGAGAGATATACCATGCTCATGTATTGGCAGACTCAATATATTAAGATTTCAATTCTCCCCAATTTGAACTATAGGTTCAACACAATCCCAATCAAAACCCCAACAAGGGGAGGTGGGGCATATGGGAATCCCTATATTTTTTGTGTAACATTTATGTAATCTAAGTATCTTTTTAAAATTTTTTAAAAATTAATTTTAAAAAAATCCCAACAAGATTTCTTGTAGATATCAACAATCTGATTAAAAGAGTACTCATATTTTATGATTTCAAGACTTACTTTTACTAAAACTACAGTAATCAATACAGGGCTATATTAGAATGACCAAAAAAGAACTGACAGTATCAAATTCTGGCGAGGATGCACGGCATGGATGAATCTTAAAAGCATAACGCTAAGTCAAAGCAGCAGACCAAAAGGCTAAATGTCATGTGATTCCATTCATATGACATTCTGGAAAGGCGAAGGCTATAGGGATAGAAAACAGATGAGTGGTGCCAGGGGACTCAGGAGGGAACTGACTACAAAGGGAAAGCAAAGAGGAATTTGGGGGGATGATAGAATTATTCCATTTCTTATTAGAGTGGTAGATGTATGAAGTTATGCATTTGTCAAAATCCATAGACCTTTAGAGCACAAAAAGCGAACTTTAATGTAAGCAATTAAAAAAAAAAAATCAACCAAGAGGTTGGGGGAATTCCAGGATGGAATGAAGAGTGTGAAAAAATCATCTAGCTGTATTACAAATGTAACCTAAGTAACTCTGGAAAACTCTGGTATTTTAGTTGGAAATTATAAGGCTAAAGACAAAAGGAACTATACATAAACACTGTACTCTAGTCGATAAAGTTGATTACCACCAGGGCACAGGTTAGCAATTCTGAAACTATTATTCATAGACATAAGTGGGTTGAATAAATAAGTAAATGTATGGCAGATGGTGGGAATCAGGTTTCTCACTACTGAAGAGGGAGGTTACAGATAAGCAAGTATGGAAAGCTAGAATGAGCCATGTAGTACTGGATTAGAGTGAGACAGTATGAATTCATATTTAGCTTAATATTGCTGTAGATGAATACAGAAATAATTATAAATATATGGCTATATATGGGTCAGTGTAGCAGTTTGAGATTATTTATGAACTCCAAAAATAGAGATTGTGTTTGTAAATTGGTCTGCTCCTCTGGGAGTGATACCCTTTGATTGTATTAGATTCAGCTGAGATGCCTTTGATTAAATCATGTTAAGATTAGGGCTTTGATTAGACCATGTCATTAAGGCAACTCAGTTTGAGTCCCCGCCCCCTTTGTGAGCTATATGTATATATATCGACACTCACTCAAGGAGATCACAGAGTAGATACATAGAGGAAGAGAGGCAGCTCCATAGACATGGCAAAGCCCTAGAAAAGAGAGATGAGTTTTTTGCCTGATAGTTTACAGCTGACCTTGTGAAGAGAGTAGAACAGCTGAGCCTGGAAAGAAATGAACCCTACAGCTGAGATAGGAAGGATCTGGGAACACCGAGCCTTAAGAGGAAGAGGAAGGCTGAACCCTCGCAGAGGTCACCTACCATCTTGCTTCAACACGTGGCAACAGACTTTGAGTGAGGAAGTAAGCTTGAGTTGGACTCTTTAGGGCCTTATTAACTGTAAGCTTTTACCCCAAATAAATACCCTTTATAAAAGCCAACAGATTTCTGGTACTTTGTATCAGCATCCCTTTGGCTGACTAATACAGTCAGTATATACACATATATTTTCTAACTCTACTGAGAGGATCTAGAAGCAACAGCACCTCCCTCTATCCACAATGACTCTGGCCTTGGCCACAGAATGGCTTTGGATGATGGGACAACCACAAATGTGACAGAAGAAGATATTTGAAAAGCGCTTATACACTGGTGCTTGACCTCAGTTGCTACTCTTTGAGACTCAGCTCACCATGTTAACAAGCCCAGACTAGTTTGCTGGAGGATGTGAGACTGCATAGGGTGGAGATGAGCCATCCTAGCTTAGGATCTCTTAGCTCAACCAACCTGCCAACCACCAGGTGTGTGAGCAAGGCCATTCTAAATCATACAGCCACTAGATGACACCCCCCCCACACACACACAACTGACTCCAACACAAGAGAAAGCCCAGACCAGAACTGCCTAGTCAGAATTATGAGCAAAACAAAATGGTTGTTTCAATCCAATAACTTTTAGGGTATTTTATTTGCAGCAAAGCTAACTGATACAGGTTATTTGAAAGTACATGTTTGTGGCCCAGTAAATATCAGGAAGGAGAAGGTAACACTGGTTTTCCTCCTGAAGTTTACTTTGTACCTAAGAATAGTTTCAAACAGAAAAACCTCCAGTACCTGGATGAGAATAAATGAATATGTAAGTATTGAAAAATGCTTATGTCTTGCGATAATCTCACAAATGCATTGTCTGCCATCACAGATGGCACCAAAAAATTTCCACTTAGTAACCGAAATATCTTTATTATGATATATTTAAACTAAAGCCTTATACCCAACAGTTCCATTTCTAACATTGAACAACTCAGGTTTCCAGGAATTATTTTTTCTCCAAATTCTGCTTTTTCCACATGTGACAGGGCTCAGCAAAAACTGAAAGAGTTCCCTTAATGAAGCCAAAAAAGAATCATATTTGTGACTTTTTAAAATCATTTTTGTTTAGGCGTCACTAAATGCTGTTATAGATTAAACATACAAACGCGCGCATGTGTGTATAGTGTGCATGTGTTCAGGAAGGTGGAAAACATCTTTCAGCAGCCTCCCATTGCCCTTGGAATAAAACACAAGCTACTTAATGAAGTCCCATAAGGCCCTGTAAATCTACCCCTGCCTACCTCACCTCTTTCCCCAGATCCTACCCAAACCTCTGTGGATCCTTTCCACATCTCTCTCCTGCCTCAGTGCCCTCACAACAACTGCTGTTCCCACTGCCTGGCAATCTCTTTTACCTTTTGCCTTGCTAAATCCTACTCATCCTTCAGGGCCCAGGGCATCCTGCTGGTTTCCCTCAGAGGCATTCCCTCTTACTTGCTGTGTGGACTTGGGTAAGCTACTTTTGCTTCACCTATCTGGGCCTCACACCTCAGAGAGATATCCTATGTAAAGCACTTAGCACAGTGCTTGGCACACAGGAAATGGTTAACAACTCATCACTGCTGCTATGGTTATTATTCCAAATGGTCATCTCTATCATAGCTCTTTGTACAACAAGTATTTATTTACTGGAAAAATAGAAACACCCTCTTGGTCCCATCTTAATACCTAATACCTTTATGCTACTTTCCCATAATCTCCATTTTTTAGGGGAAGATGAAATAAACACTTACAAAGCAACTACTATATGCTAGGTTTTACCTTCATCACCTCAATTCTCACTACCACTTTAAGAGATGTGATTTGGCAGCTGAGGAAACTCAGACACAAAGAAGTTAACTAACTGGCCAAGTTCAAGTGGTAGAACCAGGATTCGAATCCAAGTTGGCCCGACCCCATAGCCTGGGCTTCCATAACTCATAAATCTTGTCATCTAAGAGTAGCAAGCCTCAGAGAAGATGGATCTTCACATTTGCATCCATCCCCAACAGCTCCCAGATACCCACTCTTCAGATCCTTAACCAGGCTGGTGTTCCCATTACCCCCTAAGAACCCTTTTAGCACAGCACTCTTCCCCCTGACTGTGATGGTTAATTTCCTTATCTCCTTTCCCCTGGACTCTGAAATGTTAAAGGGATGGATACCTTTCACCCCTTATACCCTGAAAAACTAGGAGGCAATCAATATATGTTCGCTAAATGAATTAAGATGAAAATGGAAAACATTATGGCTACAAAGTTGGGCAGTGGAGTAGATTTTCATAACAATAATAAAGTTTGGCACAGTTAGGAACAAACTATAACCAGAACCAGAGATTTCCCATCATTTACAAATGTGTGCTTCACAGTCATAGGTAAACTTTACTCTACCTCTGGGGCCCTGCCTCACTGCCCAATGTTCTGCTATACTAGGTGGCTGTACTGGAGCCATACTTCAGGACAGGATGCCCTTGACAAGTACCAGTCTCTCAAAAGTTACTCTCAAATGGTTCAGAAAAAGAAACAGAAAGAACAAACGATAAAGCAAATGGGAGCAGAATGTTAATAATTGGAGAACTTGGGTAAAAGGAACACAGTACTTTGTACTATTTTTGCAACTTCTCTATAATTATACTTTCTCAAAATAAATTTTTTTAATCTAAAAAAATAATGATAATAAGTTTCTCAGGCGATTCCAAGGTGCAAGGTCTAGTGGCACCATAATCTCTTGTCAGCCATTCCAAAAAACATACTCCAAGCTTGAGTTTCCTTGCCTATCAGCCAATATCAATGGAAAAAAAGCTCCTTGGGTAGCAGGGCAGAGCCATGGCTTCTGGATTGGGGTAGAGATTAAATTATGTGGCTTCCTGAAGAGTATTCATGAACTCATAGGTGTCTCCTATTGGTTAAAGCCCCAGTAACCATCTCCCCACACCAGGCTTCTTACTTTTTTCAGTCTCCTCTCCTGAGTTCTTAGCTTCCTTTCCCCAAGCCTGACTATGGGATCAGGCAAGGTCTCCCCAGGACCTTTCTTTCTTGCTGTCCCCCAAGACAAGCACAGAGGCAGTTCTGATGGTGTCTTAGTTTGCCAGGGCTGCTATGACAGATGCTGTAGAATGGGTTGGTTTAATAACAGGAATTTACTGTCTTACGGTTTTGGAGGTTAGAAACCCAACATCAAGATATTGGCAAGGCTGGCTTTCTCCTGTAGTCTGCAGCCTTCTGGCAATTCTCTGTCATATGGTGATCTCTCTCGCCTTGTGTCTACTTCTCTGATTTCTGCTGATTTCTGGCTTCTTCTGACTGCATCTGAATGTCCTTTGTTTATAAGGACAGTCACATGAATTAAGGCCCACCCTGATTCAATCTGGCCTCATCTAATAGAGCTTTGCTGCTACTGTCTATGGCAGAACTATAGACAGAAGGCAAAAAGAACCATGGGGGAGTCACAAAGATTCAAGAAAACAGAAAACTCAAAGTGGCAATTACTTGGTCTATAATGACCACTTGCTTGTGCCCTTTTATTCATGAAGTTAGCATTCATCACTTCTACTCACTCATCTTAGATCCTCCCCACCCCCTAACCCAGAATGCATGTTTTCCCAGTCACTGTAACTGGAATAACAGGTAGAAACTTGTGAGTCATTCAAGTGCCCCCATATTAGCCATTTCAGGAAAGCTCTAGATAGAGCTCATCCCTCCCCTAGTAAAGGGCACAGTAAATTATCCCCTAATGAGATTTTCTTAATGTAAACCACATATGACCTCTACTTTCCTTAGCTCCTCTGTCATGTAAACTCTAAGAGGAAGTAGATGGACTATGGTCTATGATAATATTCAACCTTATTTCTGACCCTGATCTCTGCACACCTGAACAAGAATTCTGAGTCCTTTGTAATGCCATGGTTTTAGGAACATCTAATGCCTCCTGCTTCCTCCATCTCCCCTCAAAAAATTCGTGCCCATTCCAGCCAGACCTCAAAGTAGTGGGCAAAAAGAAGAGACAGCTTTGTGTAGCTTAGGGAAGTAATGGGTCTTCATGGTTGGTGGACCACAAGGGAGGGACAAGACAAGCATTATCAGTAGAGAGGATTATATTCATCCTACAAGCGTCCCATTTCAACATCCTTCTTTATTTTAACTCTTGCCAACCCACACTTCTCAGATATGATGAAAGCCCTGTACCATCACCTGTCCTGTTCCTGGGAACCTCCTCTACAGGCCAGAAGGTGTGTTATAGGCTTCCCTAAGGCTGCTTCCAAGTCACTGCTGGCTCTCAGCTTATCACAAAGACTTCAGGGAGAAATTGGAGTCCTTTCTCCACTTTCCCCTATCTGTGACCAAGAAGGCTTTTATTTCACACTGTCAAGGCACAGAAACATGACTCAGAAAAAAAGGAGAGATAGAAAGCATGGATTCTTAGAACCAGAGCTGCACCCCTGAGTATTCCAGAATTGACTGGATGGAGTATGCAATGAACTATTTCAAGGTGACAATATTGTGTTAAGGGCTCTTCTACCTAGCAAACGAAAATATGAAGATCACAGTTGAAGAAAAGGTGGCAATAGATGACAACTAACATTGATTAAGTGCTTAATACATGCCAGGTACTAAGAAGTGCTTCCCAGAGATCCTAGGTAATCCTCTCAGGCCTTGTAGAGAGGTATTATCCTTTTACAGTTCAAGTATTTAAGCTCAGACCTCACTTTAAATGAAAGAGAAAATGATATGTTATGGAGGTAGAATACTTCTAGGCTAAACAAAAAAGGAAAAAAAAATCTATTCTCACTTATCTTAAGAGTAATAATATGATGCTATAAAAGCATGGGAACTACACTATTCAAGGGGATTCACATTTCCATTGTTTACAGATGTTATTAAAGCATTAAACTAAATAAAAACTCCAATACTTTGTTCTGACCGATTACTCTTACTCCCCCTCCCCTTTCCAGGCTGACAAGAAGTGGCTTCACGGAAGATATTTAAGACAGAACTACTCAGGGAAAGTGGATTCTGGGGTTGCTTAAACTAAGCCAATATGTTATGCAACCAGTTTTTACCTAAATTATTTTTTTAATTTCAGAGTTTACAGAGAAGCAGTTATCTTTATCAGACTGAATACTGGGAATGAGATCCACCTTTCCCTCCAGGCCCCTGGAATTATCATCAATACGGTTTTGATTTCTTATACAATGGGGGTAGAAGAGACGGATCTCAGCCTCAGCCTCACAGATAGACGGATCTCAGCCTCAGCCTCACAGATAGACGGATCTCATAATCAAAAACAAAAACAAAAACAAACAAAACTCACGCATATCTGAGGCCATAGATTTTATTACAACTCAAAAAGTCGGAGAAGCACCAAAGTTTCTGGCCAAATCCCCAGGAGCTACATATGCCCGGGGGCTACCCGACAATAACTTTTAAACAGGCCTTTACATCACCACCACTACGGTCATTTACTCGGAATCCCGCCCCCCTTTCCTCCTCAGAAATAATAAACGCAGGTTGCCCTGTGTAATTTAAAGCCAGACTTCCCGAAGCAGTATTTTTGAAAAGCGGGAGAAAAAGACTGGAGAGAGGCTCTAGCCATCTATCCATTCACCCACCCACCCGTCCATACACACAGATTGCCCCCACGGCGGAGGGAATAAAACCAACTCGATAGCTGAAGAAAAGTTAACAACTTTGCCGTGCCCAGACGTGGGAGAAATTTCCGGTAAGACTTGGAAAGCCCTCAGGATTTTCCCATCCCCAGGATCGCCCAGCGCTCGGCGGCAGCTGACTGGCAGCGTCCGAACAATGACGCGAGGGGGAGGGAAAGTTCGCGAGCCCGCGGGGCGCCCGCGCTCGCGCTCGGCGGGCACCTGGGCTCACCCTGAGGCTTGCCGTTCCCCCGCACCACCCGTCCTCCCTTCTGCAGGCATTCGGTTCTTCCCGCCCCCGCCCCAGCCCCAGTATCTAACCAGCCAGGGCACGCCCTCCCTCCTCAGAGCATCCGGCCCAGGGTGACCCGCGGAGCAGGTCCATGCTGCCGCGGGTTGCACCCCGCGAGCCCCAAACCCCGGCAGAGGACAGGGACGGAGGGGGCGCCGGGAAGGGTCACCGGAGCGAGCAGCCGTAACAGTTATGGCGCTCAATTCCTGCCCTGCTGGGGCCAGGAGCTGCAGCCGACCTCAAGCGTCCGCCCTCCGCGCCCCCGCGCGGGCCGCCAGGCACTGCCCGTGCCGGGAGAAGGGCCGCCGGACACCTAACTCTGCCCACTCACGCTCTCGGCCCGAGGGCGCTAAGCACGCCGGAACGCGACCGCGGTGTGGGGCCGGAGCGGCCCGAAACGCAGCGAGGCCGGGACGCTGCGCCCGCGCCGCCCGCTGCGACTCCCTGAGGCCGCCGTTCCCTCCGTCGGCGCGGCGCCCCGCAACCCTGCTCGCCCCGCGTCCGGCCTCCGTGGCGCCTACCTTCGCGCAGCGGAGTCGCGGCTCCTTCCCGTCTCCACGCTCGGGCCCGGCAATGTGCCGGGCGAGTCCGGTAGGGGTGGTAACCGCCCCCTTACCCGCTGGCTTTCTTCTTTCTCCTCCCTCGCACCTGCCCCCTAATCCCCTCCCTACTCCCGCCCCTCCGCCCCGGCCGCCCGATCCGCCGGGGCCGCCCCCCCCCACCCCGCACCCTGCGCCTCAGCTCCCGCCCTCGGCCCTCACTAACCCGGCCCGTCAGGCCTCAGCGCTGGGCAGCTCGCGGTTGGGCGACGGCGGCGGCGGCTGAGGCGGCGCGGAGCACTATTGTATTCCTGACACTGTGCGCTCCCACGCTCCGCCTCTTCCCCTTCCTTCCTCCCCCCGCCCCCCACCGGCCGCGCTCGCCCTCCACGACTGGCTCTTCACCGCCTCCCGGTCGCGCGCTCTTCTGGCGGGCCGGCGCCGTAGCCTCCGCGGAGGGTCTCGACGCTCCGCCCACCCATTCGCGGCGCTGTCCTCCAGGTGGGTTCCTCACCCCGCCTTCTGGGCCCACGGCAGCCGCGAGGGGCCCCAGCCGGGACTAAGAGACAGGGAGGATGAGGTGGAGGTGCCTTAGCTGTGTTGAGATACAAATTAAGCTCTCCGCGGCCCCTTCTAACTCTATAAAGTTCTATAAGTGGGACTCTTCATAGCGCAAACTCGTTTTCCGCCACTATTGATTTAGGTCGTTTGTGCTCTAATTAGCTATAATGACAAAGGGAAAGTGGCTATTAACAGACTAAATTTATTCCATTGCAGACACAAATGGTTTATGCTGTTTGTGGCTTCTTTTAAATTATTATCTTCTTTTTTCAACGTCTCAAATTATTCAAACACTCATCTAGGTGTTGCTGTAGCGGTATTTTGCAGATGTAATTAAAGCTCCTAGTGAGATGATTTAAAGAGAGATTATCTGGAGTGATCTGGGTGGGCCTGACTGAATCAGTTGGAAGGCCTTAAAAGCAAGGCTGAAGTTTCAGAGAATTAGAGAGAAATTCCACCTCTAGTGGACAGCTTTGGCCTGTGCCCATGGGTTCTAGCCTGCCCATGATCTTCCCTTCCTGACGGCCTGCTCTACAGATTTTGGATTTGCTTAGCCGCTGCACAATCCTGTGAGCCAATAGCTTATAATAAATAGATACATGCGTACATTCATACATACATAAATACATAAATAAATTGTATATATAAAGCCTATGTACTTCTTCTCTGATTGAACCCTAACTGATTCAGATGTTTAAACAACCGATCTTTTTTATTTACCTATCTGGGTTTGGAAATGTACCATGTGCAATTACGATTAACTCATATAGTCGTTTTCTTTAATATTTCTAGAATAAACAATAATATAGGCTTTTTGACATTTTGCCCATTTTCCCTATTAAAGACATAGTTCTATTTCATAATACACAAACGTGTCAGTTCTAAAATAATCTATTCCTTCATACTTACCTCATTTTCTTGTACTTATTTTGAAATAATTAGATTCACAGAAACTTGCAAAAATATTACAGAGAGGTCCCTTGAACCCTTCACCCAGTTCCCCCAATGGTGACATCTTGTATAACTATAGTACAGTATCAAAACCAGGATATTAGCATCAGTACAATCCACAGACCTTATTCAGATTTCACCAGTTTTGCATGATTTCTGTATCTGTGTATATAATTCTATGCAGTTTTATCACATGTATAGATACGTGTAATCACTACAATCAACTGTTCCTCCACCACAAAGATTCCTCCTGCAATCCCTTTATAATCACAGACACCATTTTCCCCTCCTTCTAACCCCTGGCAACCCCTAACATGCTCTCTGTCTCTATAATTTTGTCATTTCAAGAACATTATATAAGTGGAATCATA
Source organism: Tolypeutes matacus (assembly GCA_026826555.1). Lineage (NCBI taxonomy): Eukaryota > Metazoa > Chordata > Mammalia > Cingulata > Chlamyphoridae > Tolypeutes > Tolypeutes matacus. The sequence goes on along the minus strand of JAKSZT010054419.1, from coordinate 6,337,235 downwards.
CAGTATGTAATCTTTTGAGATTGGATTTTCTTCACTCAGCCATATTCACTTGAGATTCACCCAAGTTATTACATGTTATCAATAGTTCATTCTTTTTTATTGCTGAGTAATATTCCATGGTATGAATGTACCACAGTTTGTTTAACCATTCATCTATTGAAGGACATCTATGTTATTTCAAACTTTTGGCTATTAAGAATAAAGTTGCTATGAACACTCATGTGGAGGTTTTTGTGTGAACATAAGTTTTCATTTCTCTGTGACAAATACCCAAGACTGCAATAGCTAGGTCATGTGGCAACTATATGTTTAGTGTTATAAGAAGCTGCCAAATTATTTTCCACACTGGATGGACCATTATACATTTCTACCAGTAATGTATGAGAGATCCAGTTTCTCCATATCTTTGCCAGCATTTGGTATTGTCACTGCATTTTTATTTTAAACATTCGAATAGGTTTTAAATTGCATTTCCCTAATGAATAATGATGTTGAACATCATTGAATGTGTTTATTTGCCATCTGTATATTATCTTTGAGGAAATATCTGTTAATGTCTTTTGCCCATTTTCTAATTGGATTTTTTTCACTGTTAAATTTTAAGATTTCCTTATATATTCTAGATACAAATCTTCTCTCAAGGCCTTCCAACTGATTCACCATTGTGTAGCTGGTCCTTTCATCCTCTTAAGGATTTTGCAGACCAAAAGTTTTTAATTTTGATGAAGTCTAATTTATCAATTTTTGCATTTATGCATTGTCCTTTTGGTGGCATGACTAAGAAATCTTCACCTAGCCCTAGGTCCCAAAGATTTTCTATTATGTTTAGTTTTACATTTTACATGATTCATTTTGAATTAATTTTTGAATAAGATGTAAACTTAAGGTTAAGGTTCACATTTTAATCTATGGATGTCTGATGGCTCCATCATCATTTGTTAAAATGACTATCTTTCCTCCATTGAATTTCTTTTGCACCTTTGTAAAAATAAGCTGGGCATATTTGCGTTCGTCTATTTCTGCATTGTCTGTTTTGTTCCATTGATCTATGTGTCTATCTCTCTGTGAATACCAAAGTCTTGATTTGCATAGCTATAAAGTAAGCCTTAATATTGGGTAGAGTGATTCCTACACTTCATTATTTTTAAAAATTGTTTTAACCATTCCAGGTCATTTGCTTTTCCATGTAAATTTTGGGAAAAGCTTGTCTGTATCTATAAAACACCTTGCTGAGATTTTGATAGGAATTGCATTAAACTTATAAATCAATTTCAGGAGAATTGACATCTTTACTATATTGAGTCTTCTAACTCATGAACACATTATGTCTCTCCATTTATTTAGATCTGCTTTGAATTCTTTCATCAGCATTTTGAAATTTTCAGCATACAGATCCTGTACGTTTTGTTAAGTGTATACCTAAGTATTTCATTTTCTTTGGCACAATTGTAAATGGTATTGTGTTTTTTTATTTTTAGCTTCTCAATTCATTGTTCATTATTAGTATATAGAATTGCAATTAATTTTTGTGCATTATCTTTTATCCTATGATCTTGCTGAACTCACTTGTTAGTTGTAGGAGTTTTCTACTTAGACAATCATGTTGTCTGTGAATAGGAACAGTTTTATTTCTTTCTTTCTAAACTGTATGCCTTATATTTCCTTTTCTTGCCTTATTATTATGCCAGCTAGAACTTTCAGTACTCTGTTGGATAAGAGTGATGAGAGTGGACATCCTTGCTGTGTTCCCAATCTTAGGGGGAAAGCATTCTTTCACCATTAAGTATATTAGCTACAGGTATTTTGTAGATGCTTTTTATCAAGTTGAGAAAGCACCCCAATATTTCCTAGTTTGCGGAGAGTTTTTATCATGAATGAGTGCTGAATTTTGTCAAATGCTTTTTCTGCATTTATCAATACGATCATATACTTTTTCTTCTTTAGCCTGTGGCTATGGTAGATAACATTAATTGAATACTGATTTTTGAACCAACTTTACACACCTGGAATAAACCCCACTTGGCTATGGTATAATTCTTTTTTATAACTTGCTGGATGTTATACTGCTAATGAAAAAGAATTCCCCCCAAAAAGGAACTGATGATGCTTGGACTTTGGTGGAGAGAGACTTTAGAAGGAAGAGTGGATTATGCATCTGTGTTTTTTTGAGCCACCAGTTGATGAAACTGTATGAAATATCTTTAACTGCTTATGCTGTTGTGCAGGTACTAAGGTGGTGTAATTTGTAAACAATGGGCCCAGGGGGGCCAAAAGTGAAAAGACCAAAGAAATATAGGGAAATAAATGAGGACTCTTGGCAAGACTTCCCTTCCTTCTTCTCTTTCCTTTCCAAAATCTTTCTCTTACCCATCACGCCAGGTTTCACACAATAAAATAAAAAATGGGCCCCATTTTCCATAGACAAAATGCCTACATTCCATATGAGTTTATATGTCTAGGTATTGTAATGTATATGTATACTTTGAAGGATACAGACCAAACTGATAAAAGTAGTTACCAAAGGGGAGTGGGGATAGAAGAGGATTTTAGATTTATCTCCAATTTTTTATAGAGAAAATAAAAAAGTATTATTTGTTAAATTAACAATTAGTAATAAACAAAAACAACCTGTTCATTTGCCAACCCAAGTGAGCTAGTCTGATAGTAAAAAGAATTTAAGATATGCTCCCCTTTTTCCTCAGCAAAACATGATTTCAAATTCTTGAAATGTGGTGACACTGTACATTTATTCATAACTTCACCACCATGACACAGGAACACTTTCAGATGGAATTTGGAAAATTGTTGACTTTTCAAACAAAGAAGCAATTGTAAATACATAGCAATTTTATCTGCACACATGGTTGAAATGATGACATGTAAAAATGGTTTTCACATGCACATAAGTAAATACAAAAGAAACTACCGTCAGAGAGTCTTTATAGTCAATGTGATAAATTCATGAGCACTGGTAACATCACTTCATGCTTTGCTATATATTGATACCTAAAGTAATGCTATCAAATAGAGATGATCTGCGGAAAAAAAAAAAAAAAAGAAAAAAAAGAGTGGAGAGAATTTGTGCTTCGTAAGGCTTTACTTGTGAAGGCTATATTCTTGGAAGGAGGCAGAATATCAATATTTGTGGAACATCTACTGTGTTCCAAGTGTTTAATATTTTCTCATTCAATCTCCCCCACAGCCCTCAAGATAGTAATAATTATCTGCATTTTACAGATAAGAAAACTGAGACTCAGAGGGAGAAAATAACTTGCCCAACATCACTAGTAGATAGTAGGTGCCCTTCAAAACAAAATGCTCTTGTGTAGGTTTCAGTATTTTAAAGCATCCACTATTTCTATATCTGGGGAGAGTGGAAATAGCCAACTGACATAACCCAATAGTCACTAAACATTTGTGGCCTGAGGAAGTGATTTACAAATGAATAAATATAGGCCTGTCCCTTGAAATACTTCCTTCCTCCTTAGGTATTAATTTCAACTGAATTGAAGGACTAGTTTTCTTACCAAGATATTGAAAACAGTGCTTAGTGGAATCAGGAAATAGCATGCATCCAATGGCTGAATTATAGTCAAAGTTATAGTCACCTTTTACCAGGTGGCCAATGACCTTCATAGACCAAATATGTGCTAATGCTAATGCCATAAATCCATGATATTGATTCTTTTCTTGCTGATTGAACCTACTAAGCAAGAAGTAGCAACTACTCTAGATGTATTGGTAAGACATTTGAGTGTCAGAGAGTGGGAAATAAATCTGACAAAAATTCAGAGACCTTACCCAAGTGAAATTTCTAGGGGTCCAGTGGTGTGGGTCATGTCATGATATCCCTTCTAAGGTGAAGGAAGAGTTGTTGTATCTGGCCCCTTCTACAACCAAAAAAGAGGCACAATGCCTAGTAGGCCTCTGGAATTTGGAGGCAACATATTCCTCATTGGGTGTGTTACTGCAGCCCATTTACTAATGACTTGAAAAGCTGCTATTTTTTTGTGGGGCCCAGAACAGAAAAAGAGCTGCCGTGCAAGCTGCTCTGCCACCTGGGCTATGATATCCAGCAGATACAATGGTACTTGAAGTGGCAGTGGCAGATATAGATTCTGTTTGGGAACTTTGGAAGGCCTCTGTGAGAGTTTGAGATTATTTTTGAGAATCCCAAAAAGAGAAAGATTATGTTTTAAACTTAACTATTCCTCTGGGTGTGATTCATGGGCTGTGGCCAGTGGTTTGGCTGGATGGTCAGGGACTTGGAAGGAACATGATGGGAAAATTGAACAGGAGTTCTGGGGAACAGGTACGTGGATAGACCTATCTGAGTGGGCAAAAAATGTGAAGATATTTGTGACCTATGCAAATACTCACTTAAGGGTGACCTCAGCAGAGAATTTTAATAATAAAGTGAATAGGATGTCACATTCTATAGATACCAGTCAGCCTCTTTTCTCAGCCACTCCTATCATTTCCCAATGGGCTCATGAACAAAATGGTCATGGCGGCAGGGATGGAGGTTTTGCAATGTCTCAGCAACATGAACATCCACTCACCAAAGTTGACCTGGCTATAGCCACTGCTGAGTGCTCAGTCTGCCAGTAGCAGATAAATGGCATCATTCCCTGAAGTGATCAGCCAGCTACTTGGTATCAGATTGATTATATTGGACTGCTTCCATCATGGAAGGGGCAGCACTTTATTCTTAGTGCAATAGATACTCTGGGTATAGATTTGCCTTCCCTGCATGCAATACCTCTACCAAAACTACCATCCATAGATTTACAGAATGCCTTATCCACTGTCATGGTATTCTACAAAGCATTGCTTCTGATTAAGGAACTCACTTCACAGCAAATGAAGTACAGCAATGGGCCCATGCTCATGGAATTTACTGGTCTTACCATATTCCCCATCACCCTAAAGAAGCTGGCTTGATAGACTGGTGGAATGGTCCTTTGAAGACTCAGTTACAGTGACACTTGCAGAGCTGGTGCAGTGTCCTCCGGGAGGCTGTATATGCTCTAAATCAGTGTCCAATATATGGGCTGTTTCTCCAATAGCAAAAATTCACAGGTCCAGGCATCAATGGGTAAAAATGGGAGTGGCTGCACTTACTATTACCTTTAGTGATCCACATGCAAAATTTTTGCTTCTCATCCTCATGACCTTATGCTCTTTTGCTCTGTACATCTTAATTCCAAAGAGAGGAATGCTTCTACCAGGAGTCACAGCAATGATTCCATTGAACTGGAAGTCAAGGCTGCTGCCTGGCAATTTTGGGCTCCTCAAACCTCTGAATCAACAAGCAAAGAAGGGATCTACTATATTGGCTGGGGTGATCGATCCTGAATACAAGGGGGAAATTGGATGCTATGAAACAGTAGAGGTAAGGAATAATATGTCTGGAATACAGGAGACCCATTAGGGTGTCTCCTAGTACTATCATGACCTATGATTAAATTCAATGGAAAACTCCAACAACCCAGGTCTGGCAGGACTGCTAATGGCTCAGACCCTTCAGGACTGAAAGTTTGCATCACCCCACCAGGCAAAGAACTGTGACCAGCTGAGCTGCTTGCTGAGGGCAAAGGGAATATGGAATGGGTAGAAGAGGAAGATAGTTATAAATACCAGCTACAACCATGTGACCAGTTACATAAATGAGACTTTTATAGTTGTGAGTATGTCTTCCTTATTTTGCTATGAATATGTTTGTATCCATGTTAAGCAAATATCTTTTCTCCCCTTTCATATCCCCTTATCTTCTAACATAAAATGTATTAACAGTTAATTTTATATCACAGCATTTAAGTTACATAATATCAAAGGAGGAGAGTGAAAATCTCAAAACCCAAGGGCTTTGCATCTTCTTCTGGGGATAGGCTTAGCATGTTTTCAGTTGTGTGCAGGATAGTTGTATCATGATAGGTGGAAGTATGAATTTGTGGTTATTTTTATTTGGAGATTCAATATGGTTTAAGGGAATGTTTATGGGTGACAAGACGACAAGGTGTGGACTGTGATGGTCAGTTTTATGTGTCAACTTGGCTAGGTTATAGCCCCCAGTTATTCAGGCAAACAATAATCTAGGTGTTGATGGGATGGTATTTTGCAGATGTGACTAAAGTCTATAATCAATTTACTTTAAGTAAGGAAGATTTTCCTAGATAATCTGAGTGGGCCTGATTCAGTTATTGGAAAGGCCTTAAGGCTTCCCTAAAGAAGAAATTCTGCTTGGGGTCTATAGTGTCAGCTCATATCCAAGAGTTCCAGCCTGCCCTTATTGACCTGCCCTATGAATTTCAGACTTGACTAGCCAGCCCCCACAATTGCATAAGCCAATTCCTTGCAATAAAGTGCGCACGCTCTCTCTCTCTCTCTCTCCACACACACACACACACACACACACACACACACACCCTACTGGCTCTGTTTCTCTGATGGAGCCCTGACTAGTACAATCACTATGCACTATCCTTACTTTTATATATAAATCCAGAATCTATATGCACTTAAAAAATTAATTTTACATGAACTTCATGTTCTTTCATTAGATTTCAGAATTTTTCAAAGTTAGAAATTTCAAAAGAGATTTTAAAAGTTTCTGATTCCAGAGAAACACAATGCCAGAGACTGGCCATCTTCTATGTTATGTGTAAACTATACCCTGTGTGGCTTAGGAGAGTGTGGTTCCTCTTGGGAACCATCAACTAAGTAAATTCTCAGAAGTCTCTGTATTCAGCTTTCTGAGGATAGAGGCACCAAGAATTATGGGACAGAAGTCCATAAAAACTGCTCCAGGGCTTATTCTCCTATGCTCTATCCAACTCCATCCATAAATCCAATATATCAGATGGGGTATGTGATAGACTGAATCATGTCTCCCACAAAGACATTCAAGTTCTAACCCCTGGTCCTGTGGATTTGAACTCATTTGTAAATGGGATCTTCAAAGTTCCTATTAAGAGGAGGCCAAACTGAAGCAGGGTGGTCCTTAATCCAATATGACTGGAAACCTTATAAGCAAAGGAAATTGGGACATGGAAGCAGAGACCACAGGAAGAGATAGAAGGAGAAGGAAAGCCATGAGGAGGAGGCAGAGATTGATTGCCATCAAGCCACCACCAGAACGCTATAGATTTCAGAGTAGACATAGCAGGCTGATACCTTGATTTTGGACATCTAGCCTCCAAACTGTAAACAAAGACATCCCTGTTATTTGAGCCAACCAATCTGTGGTATTTGTCATAGCATCCCTGGCAAACTAAGGATATAAGAACCAGTTTGTTTATTTGTTTGTTTTATCCCAATAGCAGTAATTTTGTTCCTGAAGTTCTTTCAAGCTTTCTTGTTATTTTTTACTTCTCCAGGAGACATTACCCAAATGATCTCATCCAATTATTTATCCCCCACCCCCGAGGAAACTTAGGGGTTCTTTTGGAAATGTCCTTAAGACTTTCCATCCCATATATTTATGGTATATTCTAAACTAAACAGATTACAAGCAATGAATGAAAAAAATGGAACAGGGTCTCAGGGAATTGAATGACAATGCAAAACACACAAACATAAGTGTTATTGGTGTCCCAGAAGGAGAAGAGAATGGAAAAGGGGCAGAAAGAATATATGAGGAAATAATGTCTGAAAACTTCCCAAACTTTATGAAAGACATAAATATCAATATCCAAGAAAGTCAACACTTCCCAAACAGAATAAATCTGAATAGACCTACTCTGAGACACCTAGTATTTAGAATGACAAATATCAGAGATAAAGAGAGGATTCTGAATGCAGCAAGAAAAAAGCAAAGCATCACATACAAGGGAACCTCAATAAGATTAAGTGCCAACCTCCCTCAGAAACCATGGAGGCAAGAAGAAAGTGGTATGATGTATTTAAAGTACTGAAAGATAAAAACTGTGAGCCAAGAATTCTGTATCCGGAAAACCGTCCTTCAAAAATGAGGATGAGTTTAACATCTTCACAGACAAAAACTGAGACAGTGTGTTACCAAAAAAACAGAAATACAAGAGATACTAAAGGGAGTGCTGCAGCCTGAAAGGTAAAAACAAGGATTTAAGACTTGGAGAAGAGTGTAGAAACGAAAATTATTAGGAAGGGAAAATTAAAGTGTAAAACTATAGACAATAGCAATATGACAACAGGAAGTCAAAGGATAAAATGGACAAAGTAATTAATGCCTTGACAGTAATAACATTGAATATTAATGGCTTGAACTCCCCAATCAAAAGACATAGACTGATAGAAAGGATTTTAAAAATATGAGCCATCTATATGCTGTCTACAAGAAACTCACCTCAAATGTAAGGACACAACCAGGTTTAAAGTGAAAGTATGGAAAAAGATATTCAATGCAAATAGTAACCAAAAAAAGATCTGGACAACGATATTAATATCAGACAAATTCGATTTGAAATGCTAAACTGATATAAGGGACGAAGATAGTCATTATATATTAATAAAAGGGGCAGTTCACCAAGAAGAAATAACTATATTAAATATTTAGACATCTCTACAATAATAGTTGGAGACTTCAATACACCACTCTCAGTATTAGATAGAACACCTGGACAAAGGATAAATAAATAAACAGAGAACCTGAATAATATGATAGATGAACTAGACCCAACAGACATCTGTAGAGCACTGCACCCCAAAACAGCAGGATATACATTCTTTTCAAGTGCTCATGGATCCTTCTCCAGGATAGAGTATATGTTAACAGTTCTCAACGAATTTAAAAAGATTGAAATTATACAAAACACTTTCTTTGATCATAACAGAATCATAACAGAATGATCATCTTCCTGGAACTTCCAGGAAGATGGCGGATTAGAAAGACATGGAACCCTCTCCTCTTCCAGACAAATAGGATAGGCAGAACCAGCCTGGAAAAAATGTTCTAGGGTTTAGGACACCAGGGAAAGACTGGAAACTGCCCAGAAGAGAGTGGGGCACAGGAAAAGAATCTCAATGGAAAAACTGTGTGTGGAAGCTGCAGCTGCAGCTGCCAGTGCCCTTACCCCATCCTACAAGCAGGCAATTTTGAATTCTCCAGCCTCAGGCCAGTGGCTACAAAGGGGGCTGCAGGGATCCACCCCCCAGGAAAGGAGAGAGAAAGGGACACAGCCTAAGGCTGATTCAGCTTTTGACCCACAAATTTGGTCTGCTGTGTCCCACAAGCACTTCCAGGCAGGGTGGGGCCGTGCCATTGTTTGCTTTGGGAGTCGGCAATGGACTAAAGAGATCCGACCATCTCGATCACCCTCTCTACTGACTGGGAGGGGTTTTTGAGGACATAGAGGGGAGTGGAATTATTTCCTACCCGGGAAAAAGGGAAGGGGCTGCCAGCAAAGGTTGAACAGCCTCTGAGAAAGTTTGAATTTGCGAGGCTCTCAGCTTCCAGGCAGGAACCTCTGTCACGTTAACCCTGTTTGTGTTGGAGTGAACACACTCCTACCAGGCTTTGAACTGAGAGGGCTATCGAAGAGCACCATCTGCTGGCGGACCAAGGAAGTGCATGTGAGGAAATTGAAAGTAAATAAAGGGCTTTTTCCGGCCTATACAGCCTCCCTCCCCAAGACCCTTGGAAACAGGTCTGCAATCCATTACTGGGTCCAGAGCCCAGATTTGAGTACCTAATAGGGACAATCCTAAAGACCTAGGACTGGTTGAACCAAGAATCAAAGAATGGCAGTAACACAGCCTCCCACCACTAAATCCCTACAAAAGAGAGAGAACTTGGGCATCAGAGTAAATTCACCATCATAATCAGATGCCTAGACATCAGCAAAAAATTATAAGCCATACTAAGAAAATAGAAGAAATGGCCCAAGCAAAGGAATATATTAAAGCCCCAGATGAGACACAGGATTTGAGACAACAAATCAACGAGATCCATACAAATTTCCAAAATCAAATTAATGACTTGAAAGACAATATGGATAAAGAGATAAAGGACATCAAGAAGATACTGACAAAGTATAAACCACAATATTAACTATAAACCATGCTTAACTGCAGTGCTTCAATATGTGTTAATCAAATATAACAAATGTACCACACATGCAAGATGTTGTTAATGGGCGAACATGTGGGGGGTGGGGTATATGGGAATCCCCTGTATTTTTTATATTACATTTAAGTAATCAAAATCTTCTTTAAAAATAAATAATAGGGAAGCGGCTGTGGCTCAACTGGTTGGGCTCCCGTTTACCATATGGGAGGCCCCGGGTTCGATTCCCAGGGCCTCCTGGTGAAGGCAAGCCGGCCCATGCAGCGCGGTGAGCCAACGTAGGAAAATGACTCAACAAAGGGAGACAAGCAGACCCAGAAAAACACCAAAAGCAAAATGGACACAGCAAGCACAAGTGGCAAGGGGGGGATAAATAAGTAAATAAAAATAAAATCTTTAAAAAAAAAATAAAATAAAATAAAAAAATAAAAATAAATAATAAAAAAAAGAAGACAATGAGTAAGTACAAAGAAGAATTTGAAAACCTGAATAGAAAAATAACAGAGCTAATGGGATGAAAGACATAATAGTTGACATCAAAAACACATTAGAGGGAGCTGATGTGGCTCAAGTGGTTGAGCGCCCATGTCCCACATGGGAGGTTCTGGGTTCAGTTCCTAGTGCCTCCTAAAAAAAAATAAAAACAAGCAAAACAAGTGAAAAAAAAAAAAAAACAACTCAGGGGAGCCAATATGGCTCAGTGGTTGAGCACTGGCTTCCCACATAGGAGGTTTTGGGTTCAGTCCTGGGCCCGGTACCTTAAAAAAAAATTAGAGATAGAGCAGGCGTAGCTCAGGGGTTGAGTGCGTGCTTCATATGTATGCAGTCCCAGGTTCAATCCCCAGTACCTTTGACAGGTATATGTCTTGCGGTAGGCCTGTTAGGATTTATATTATTTTGGGTGTGCTGCACTTCCTGGATATGTACGTCCATGTCCCTCAAAAGGGATGGGACATTTTCAACCATTATTTCCTCCAACACTCCTTCTGCCCCCTTTCCCTTCTCTTCTCCCTCTGGGATGCCTATAATGGGTATGTTTGTGCTTTTCGTGTTGTCATTCAAATCCCTAAGTCCTTGCTGGATTTTTTCTATCTTTTTACCTATCTGTTCTACTATCTGTCTGATTTCAGATGTACTGTCTTCCACATTGCTGGTTCTTTCCTCTGCCTGTTCAAATCTGCTGTTATGTGCTTCCAGTGTATTTTTTACTTCTTGCATTGTGCCATTTATTACCATCATATCCGTTATCTTTTTTTTTTTTTTTTTTTTTTCCACCGGGAGGTCCCGGGTATCGAACCTGGGTCTCTCCATATGGGAGACGGATGCCCAACTATTTGAGCCACATCCGTCCCCCATATCCGTTATCTTTTTTTTTTTTTTTTTTTTAAGATTTTTTATTTATTTATTCATTTATCGCCCCCCCCTTGCTGCTTGTGCTCGCTGGGTCAGCTAACCACGCCGTGCGGGCGGGCTTGCCTTCACCAGGAAGCCCCGGGAACCGAACCCGGGGCCTCCCATATGGTAAACGGGAGCCCCACTGATTGAGCCACAGCCGCTTCCCTATCCGTTATCTATTTATGTATGTTTACAACTTCTTCGGTATGTTCCCTCAGTGTCTTCTTAATATCCTTAATTTCATCCTTCACTTCGTTAAGTTGATTCGTGATATTTGTTTGGACATCTCTGATTAGTTGTTCCATGTTCTGCATCTCCTCCTATTTTTCAGTTTGTTCGTTAGACTGGACCATGTCTTCCTGTTTCTTATTATGGCTTGTAATTTTTTTGTCGGTGTCTAGGCATCTGTTTATCTTGATGAGTTTCTTCAGTTGTTTAGCTTCTCTTTCTACTTCAGGGTTTTATTTAGTTGTTGTTGTGTGTGTGGTAAAGGTTCACTTTGACACTTTGTTCCTCTTATTCTATTTCCTTGCTATTGTCTGTGTTCTTTTGAAAAAAAATATTAGGACCAGAGAATAGTAAAGAGATATGAAGGGAAAAAAAATAGTAATAATAATAAAAAGAGGTAGAAGAGGAACCATTCAAGACCTAGGAAAATAAATAATTAACATGAGGAAAAAATCATAAGTACAAAGGAATAAGAATAAAAAAGTGGAATAGAAAAAACAAAATAGAGAAAAATATATAGAATGAATTAAAAGGCTGGAATGATGAGAAGAGAGGAAAAGAAAAAAGAAAAAGGAAAAAAAAAAGAGAGAAATAAAAACAAAAAAAATTGAAGACCAAACCAAAAAAGGTGGAATGAAAGAAAAACAGAAAACAGTAGATAGAAAAATGAAGGAAAGAAAAGAAATAACGTAGTTAGAGAAAAATAAGTAAAAGAAAAAGAAGGAAACAAAGAAAGGGGAAACATAACAAACAAGAAACCAAACAGCAGCAACTAAAAACAAACAAAAACAACCAAGGAAAAACAGCCTTCCCTCTTAGGCACCTACGGAACTGCTCAGGCTGCCAGTGTTCATCAATCAATCACCCTGCAGCCTGCCCTCTGCAGGTGAAGTACTGGGTTTTAGCAAGTAAAATAAGGGGGTGGGGGAAGGAACCTTCAAAAAAAATAAAAAATAACAGATCCAAGAAAACCTAATACAAAAAAAGTCTTTATGTTCCCTGTCATAAGGTATCAGCTGGGTGCCTGAAAACCCAGTGGATCACTCTTCGGGTCACTTCTCTAAGGAGACCCAAGAATCGAACCAGAGATCTCGTACATGCAAGGCAGGAATTCCTCCACTGTGCTAAACTAGCTCTGTAGGTTTATTAGGCTTCAGAAAGCTTATCTGGCTCTATCTACCCCCTTTCCTTTGGGTTAAACTTCTACAGCTTGCCAGAGCCCTGCTGATTAGGTGCCTGTCTCCACCCCCTCTCTAATCTAGTTCTCTCTCCCAGGGAGGCTGGATGTGACAGCCTGCCTGAGCATCCCCCCACCCCTCTCCCTATCACATCAGGGTCCTTTCCAAGATTCAAAGGGGGCTCAGCTGGCCAAACTCACCGCAAAGAAACCACTTTCTACCCTCCCTCAGACCCCTTTTCCTCCCAGGGAATGCTCCTTCCCACTCGGTTGGCAGCAGTGAGCCAGGGGCTCCACTGAGGCTACTTGCTCTGAGGGCAGGGCACATGTGCCATTTCCAGCCAAAGGGGTGAGCAACTCACGGTTTTTCTTTGGCTTCATCTTTCTAGAACCCTCCTGGATGACTCAGAGCACCTTCCCACTCTCTATATATCCAAAGCAGCTCCTTTGGATAGGTCCTTGCCTTTTCTCCACTCCTTTCTGTGAGAAGGTTAGACTCTGCCTACCTACCTTGATGCCATTTTCCCTAAATTTCCCATGGTTTCTGATGAGAGGTTGGTACTTGTATGTGATGCTTTGATTGTCTCTTGCTGCTTTCAGAATCCTCTCTTTATCTCTGATATTTGTCATTCTGAATAATATGTGTCTTGGACTAGATTTACTCAGATTTATTCTATTTGGGGAGCATTGTCTTTCTTGGATACTGATGTCTTTCAGACATTATTTCCTCAAGTATTCTTTCTGCCCTTTTTCCAATCTCTTCTCCTTCTGGGACACTGATAACATGTGTGCTTGTGCATTTTGCATTATCGTTCAGTTTCCTGAGACCCTGTTCCATTTTTTCTATTCTTTTCTCTTTCTGTTCCCCTGTCTTTTCTAGTTCAGATGTTCTGTCTTTGTTATCACTAATTCTGTATTCAAGCAATTCAAGTCCACTGTTATGTGCCTATAATTTATTTTTAATCTCATCCATTATGTCTTTCATTCCCATAAGTTGTTATTTTTCTTTGCAGGCTTTCAAATTATTCTTTATGCTCACCCAGTTTCTTCTTAATATCCTTTATCTCTTTAGTCATATTTTCCTTCAATTCTTTGAATTGATTTAGGAGATTTGTGTGATTATCACTGAGTAGTTGTCTTCAATCCTGTATCTTGTCAGGATATTTGGTTTGTTCCTTTGACTGGGCCATCTCTTCCTGTTTCCTAGTATGGCTTGTAATTCTTTGCTGATGTCTCGCTTCTGAATATGTTGGGGAATTTGCTCTGATGGTCAATTTCTCTCTCTTGCCTAGTGGTTTTTTTTTCACAGCTCTCCTTTGATTTATGGTTCAACTTATTCTGAGTCTTTAAAATTTCCCTGCTTAAATTATCAAAATTGAGCCAGGGACTCAGTAATGGGGCGCAGATTTTCTCTAGGAGTTGGGACTAAAGAGACACTTAAAAGCAGTTTTTCTTCTTGCAGGTTCCTGGCTGGCCAGCAGATGGTGCCCATCTGTGACTCTTTCCACAGAGGTGTTTCTTTCAACCTCCACTTGCCTGTGTTTCTGGTCTGACCAGAGCTGATATTCAAAGCAGGCTCTGCTGGCCAAATTCACTGAAGAGAAACCACTCTCTGCCCTCCAACGCCTCCCTCTTCCCTTGTAACAGCTGACAGGGAGGAAGATGTCTGTTTCCCTCTCAGTTGGCTGCAGTGAGCCAGGGGTTTTATCCAGACTTAACATCTTGAGCGTGGGGGATGGGTGACTTTCCTGGCTGCAGCGAAGGTTCAGTAACTCATGTTTTCTGTTTTGGGTTCTCCGTCTCTCTGACTTTTGCCTTCCTGGGGTTTGCACAGCACTGTCGTCTGCAGACCCCCAAAGTAGGTCCCTCCGCCAGCTTTTGGCCCTTTCTCCTTGTTTTTGTGGGAGTTAGGCCCTGCCTGCCTACTCCAATGCCACCTTCCTGGAACTAAGAAGGTCTTTTCATTTTCTTCCTTCTAGTACTTATAGTTGGGGCCTTGTCACATTAGTGGAGGAAAAGCCAATCCTAGAGTGTAAGCTTTGGGGCTTAGGCTTATTTATCATAGGAAAATTGCTATAGGCCAGCCTCACTCCTTGCAGTTCTACACTGGGGTTTGGGGCCAAATGCCCAGCTCACAAAGGGTCACTTCTTTGTTTTATACTCTGGGCTTTGATTTCCCTCAGAGACCTTGTGGAAACAGGTAATCGGGACAGGATTCAGGTACTACTCTATCTGGCCAAATACATCCTAAGTCATATTGATCTCATTCTTTACTAGATCCCGTTTTCCCAATTTCAAACACATGACCCTGAACAAATGAGGTACTTGACCTCTGTAAGTTTCAGTTTCTTCATCTGGCAAAATGGGACCAATAATATTTTCTTCATACATATGATGTGAAGGTTAAATGACTTAGAGTATGCAAAGTATTTAACATAGTGCTTGGTTATTATAGTAGGTGCTCAATAATCAGTTGCTATTGTTTTACTCTTATTATTGCTGAACAGTATAGTATAGTGATTAAGAGTATGGAGTTTGAATTAAACTGCTCTCTCTGGCTTGACTCCAGGCTCTACACTTAGCATCTGTTTGACCACGGGCAAGTTAGCTAACCACTCTAAGCTTCCAGTTCCTCAATCATAAAAACAGAGAAAGTAATAGTATCTCTCTCTTCGGGCTGCTGAGAGGATTGAGATTTTATATGTAAAGCACTTAACACAGAGTCTGACAAAATAATTAGCTGTTATTACCAACAGCATATTAAAACCCAAACCCAACCACACAAATTATTTTTGCCCCTTCAGATAAGGTTAGAGATACCTCTTCACATGTACTTGCAACATTCACCCATAAAAATGCACTCATAGATATGGGTTTTATAAGGGTAAAGGAAGGACACTGTAACATTCATTGAGCATCTTCTATGTGTGCCATTGTTTATATTTTTCCTTATACTTAGTGCTAATATATTAAAAAAATCAGACTAGCACCAATATGTAGTGCTGTCAGAATCAGTATGAAGCATACCTTATAGGCCTCAAACACTGCTCGATTTACTGCCATTGCCTCTGATCATTTAGTAAATTAGTTTACTTTACAAATACATGTTAACCCCAAAGGATTTGTATATGTATGTTTCAGATGAATAATACTCTATACCTGAAGCAAGATGTGTAAAGTCAGCATTTTTTTCCATTTCAAGAAACTGAGCCTTGGCTCATCAGAACCATCTGACTCTTCTAATCTAAGCACCACATTTATGCATGTTTTTTTTTTCTTTTTTAGATGTTATGTTTTCTTTAAAACAGTAATGGGAAGGGGGTGATCATATGCCACCTGAATCCTCCTTTATTGCTACCATTGACTAAATGCAAAGAAATGCTTTCTAAATAAGAAATCAAAATTGCATCTTACATATGAAGACATAGATTTATACTGAAGAAACAGAAATAAAAACCATTTAAAACAAATAAAGGATGCATTTTGGATTTTACTTTCCTTTCAAATTTTAGATTTAAAATTAAGCCATTGTTACCACCATCACCTCCCCCAAAGTTGGTGCAACATGGAACACTTCCCTGGATAATCCTGCATGTTTTATTGATGACGGCCAAGCTGATCCCTGAACAAGAGAAGTGGAAAGATGTCAAGAGATAAAAAGGGAAGATGACTAAGTGACTAATTTTCCTCACAAGCCCAAAGCAAGTAGTTGATTCCTTTTTCATTTTAACTCGGCCCCAGCATCAACAAATCACCACTCTGGCTGTATGCAATATGTTTCCTAATTGACTAAAACAAGCTGAAATATGAAAACACATTAGAAGAGAATTTAGGGAGCGGATGTAGCTCAAGTGGTTGAGCACCTGCTTCCCATGTGTGAGGTCTTGGGTTCAATCCTCGGTACTTCCTGAAAGAAAAAAAAAAACACAGTTGAATTGTACATTTTGGGGAGAAGATGTAGCTCAGTGGATGAGCACCTGCTTCCCATGTGTGAGGTCCTGGGTTCAATCCCCAGTACCTCCTAAAAAAAAAGAAGAGAATTTAAGTCAGGAACTGCAATGCTTTTATGTTTCCAATGAACAACACTGATTTTTTTTTATGTTTCTCTGATTCTTGCTGCAATTTTATTTTATTTTAAATAAAATTTTATTGAAGTATATCATTCATACATGAACATACATAAACAATAAATGTATAGTAAAATTTGTGAATTTACAAAACAAACATGCATATCATCATACAAGGCTCCCATACATCTCTCCACAACCAACATCTTGCACTGTTGTGAAACATTTGTTACAAACTATGAAAGAGCATTGTCAAAATATTACTACTAACTATAGCCCATATCTTACATTTGGTGTATTTTCCCCCAACACACCCAATTATTAACACCTTATATTAGTATTATATATTTGTCATCATTCAGGAGAAAATGTATTTTAGAATATTTGTCCTATTAATAACAATCTATCATCCATCACTGGATTCCCTGTGTTATACAGTCCCATGCTTTGTACAGTCAATTCAAAGTGTATACTCAGTGGCTTTCATTTTCAACACAGTTATGTTGTCATCACCACAGTTTTAGAAGGTTTTCATTACTCCAAAAGGAAAAATCCCATACCCCTTTACACCTATTGTCCTTTAGTATTGAAAAAATATCTTCTTGCCATTGCTGCAAAATATTACAATATTATTGATAACTTCGTCCATAAGTTACATTCGTTGTAATTTTCACCAGTATCACCATATTCTTAGCACTTTGTAAAAGAGCAATCTTATATTTATATTAACCACAATCTTCATCTACCACTGAATTCACTGTTACACATACCCTAGATTATTCTCTAGTTTCCTTTCAATTGCCATTTATGTTCATAGACTACCCCTTTCAGCCAATCACATTTATAAATCAACAGTGCTAGTTATACTTATTATAATGTGTTACTCTCAACACTATTCCTTTCCACACTTATACAATTAACTTTATTAGCAATGCTACATACATTAAGCATCATCTCCCATTCTCAACCCACCTTCTATTTCCTAGTAACCTATACTCTGGAGTTTACCTCTGTGATTTTACTCATCGTATTTAGTTCATATTAGTGAGACCATACAATATTTGTCCTTTTGTGTCTGGCTGTTTTCAATCAACATAATATCCTCTAGGTTCATCCATGTTGTCATATGCATCCCAATTTCATTTCTTCTTACAGCTGAATAGTATTCCATTGCGTGTATATACCACATATGTTTATCTATTCATTGGTTGATGGACACTTGGACTGGTTCCATATTTTAGCAATTGTGATTAATGCTGCTATGAACATCAGTATTCAAATTTCAGTTCACATCCTTGCTTTCAGTTCTTCTGAATATATTCCTAGTAACAGGATTCCTGGATCATACAGCAGTTCTATATTCAGCTTCTTCAGGCATTGCCAGACTGTCTTCCACAGAGGCTGTACCATTCTACATTCCCACTAACAGTCAAGGAGTGTTCCTGTTTCTTTACATCCTTTCCAGCATTTGTAGTTTTCTGCTGTTTTTAATAATGGCCATTCGATAACGTAGGAAATGGTATCTCGTTGTAGTTTTGATCTGCAATTCCCTAATAGCTAGTGATTTTGAGCATTTTTCATGTGCTTTTTGGCCATTCGTCTTTCCTCTTTGGAGAAATGTCTATTTAGGTCTTTTGCCCATTTTTATATTAGGTTGCTTGTCTTTTTATCCCTGAGTTGTATAATCTCTTTATATAACATGGATACCAAACCCTTATCGGTCCAATTCATGCTTTTAGTGATACATAACAATTTCCAAAATGTTAAAGTAATTTCAGTCAGTGCTTATAAATTTATATTTATTACTATGGTCAAGATAAGAAAGAAGTTTAGGTTTTGATTATGAAATGCAGCATCTTTCTCTGATTCTCTTGGCTAAATTTTTCCTCTTTTCTTCCATCTTTCTGGCTAGACTTTCCCACTTTAAATAAAAAAATCCTTGTCAACATTAGCTCGCGTTTTAGCAGATGTTTCCACATAGTTAACCTTCTACTGATCAGCTCTGTTTTTTTTTTGTTTTTTTTTTTTGTCTCTTCTATAGAAACCTGCCTTTTGTCTTCTAAATCTGATATGTTAACCAGACGAAATGGAACATTTTCCTCTTCTTTTACTCTTAAAATCTACTCCCTGAAGTCAGCTGTGGCTTCAAAGGATTCCATTTCTGTAATAGAGAAGACACAGAGGAAACCCTCCCCACTTCGAAAGTAGTTGTCTCTAATTGCAACTTAGTCCTCCTGCCCAGCAGTATCTAAGATATCAATCTGGACTTCCTCTCCATCCAGCACTACCTTCTTCCTATAACTGTCTGCTTTGGTAGGCTCATAGTCGTCCACAAACTCATCATACATGAACTGTAGAGTCAGGGCAGACCCCACACCACCACTGCCCACCATGATGACTTTGTGTAAGGCCAAAGAATTCTGACCCTTGGGCTTATTTGCGGTCATTTTGTGTTTATTTTCGCCAAAGGATTAAGAAGAATCTGCACTGCAAGCCAGTGCACCACCCCGTGGGCTCTGGAAGCATGGCTGCACTAGCTCCGGCTGGAGGGAGCTCGACCCTTGTCCTCAGGGAGGCTCTGTGCTGGTGAGCAGCAGAAGGAGTATGATATGCAGCAGTGGAGCCTGGGCAGCAGGAGGAGGAGGAGCTCTAATGCATTTTTTTTTTAAAGATTTATTTTATTTTATTTACACCTCCCCCCCTTGCCACTTACACTCACTGTCTGCTCTCTGTGTCCATTTGTTGTGCATTCTTATGTCTGCTTGTCTTCTCGTTTTCTCTTTAGGAGGCACCAGGAACCGATCCTGGGAACTTCCAAAATGGGAGAGAGGTACTCAATCACTTGAGTCACCTTAGTTCCCTGGCTTGTTGTGTCTCTCATTGTCTTTTCCTCTGTGTCTCTTTTTGTTGTTGTTGTTGCATCATCTTGTTGCGCCAGTTCTCCATGCAGGCCAGCTTGCCTTCACTAGGAGGCCCCGGGAACCAAACCTGGGACCTCCCATATGGTAGAATGGAGCCCAATCGCTTGAGCCACATCTACCTCCCTCTAATGTATTTTTAATTTCATCCCCATAAGCTCTGCTACTTTTCTTTGCAGGCTTTCAAATTTTTCTTTATGCTCACCCAGTGTCCTCTTAATATCCTTTATCTCTTTAGTCACATTTTCCTTCAATTCTTTGAATTGATTTAGGAGATTTGTATGATTATCATTGATTAGTTGTCTTTAGTCCTGTATTTCATCAGGATATTTGGTTTGTTCCTTTGGCTGGGCTATCTCTTCCTGTTTCCTAGTATGGCTTGTAATTTTTTGCTGATGTCTAGGATCTGAATATGTAGGTGAAGTTACTCTGACAGTGAATTTCTCTCTCTTGCCTAGTGGGTTTTTTTCTTTTCATGACTCTTCATTGATTTTTGGTTCAACTTATATTGAGTTTTTAAAATTGCCCAGCTACAATGATCAAAATCAGGCCAGGGACTCACTAATGGGGTGCAGCTTTTCTCCCAGGAGTTCAGACTAAGAGACCTAAAAGCAGTTTTTCTCCTTGTGGTTTCCCTTTTCCCTGTCAGCTAGCAGATAGCAATCATTGGTGAGCTTTTCCACGGAGGTGTTTCTTTCAACCTCCACTTGCCTGTGTTTCTGGTCTGGCCAGAGCTGAGATTCCAAGAGGGCTCTGCTGGCCAAATTCACTGAAGAGAAACCACTCTCCTCCCTCTGCTGCATGCCCCTTTTCTCAGGGATGAAGATGTCTGTTCCCCTCACAGTCAGCTGTAGTGGGCCACAGGTTTTATCTGGGCTGCACACCTTGAAGGTGGGGGTGGGTGCCCTTCTCAAACACTGTGGGGGTTTAGTAACTCACAGTTGTCATTTAGGGTTCTTTGTCTCTCTGTCCCTCACCTTTCTGGGGGTTGTGCAGAACTGTCCTGATCTGCTGATCCCCAAAGCAGGTCCCTGAAACAGCTCTTGGCCCTTTCTCCGTTTTGTTTTTGTGTGTGAGAGAGCTAACTCCTGCCTGCCTACTCCAACTCCATTTTCCCAGAACCTCCTTACCACTGATGTTTTTAAAGCTGCTCAACACAAAACAAAAAATTCATTATATATTTTTTATTCCAAAACTAACCAAAGGGAGTACATGAGAGGAGGAATTAAAGAAAAGGCTAATAGTGAGAGTAGAATAAAGCACTGTATTGCAAGTTACTCATTCAAAAACATTTATTATAGATCACTTACTGGACTGTAAGCTATTCTATAGGAATACAAAGATTTCTAAACCTTGCTTCTAGCCCTTGAGGAGCTAAAAGTTTAGGACAGAGCTTCTCAAACATTAGTGTTCATATAAATCCCCTGACAATCTTGTTAAAATGTTGAGGCTTATTTAACAGTTGTGGAATGGGGCCCGAGATTCTAACAAGCCCCTTCGTGATGTTGATGCTGCTGGTCCACAGACCACACTTTTGAATAGCAAGGCTCTAAGAGGCATGTATAAGGAGATGGAATAGTGTTATAAGTACTTGGAAACTTATACAGCGTATTGTGTGAGCATCAGGGAGGGAATGGGCCCTTCTACCTGAGTATTAGTAAAGCCTTCACATAGGGGGAGACAGAGGAACTGAGTCTTGTTGTCTCAGTAACTGCAGGGGCAGGGGGAAGGGGGAGTCAAGAGGCCATCATTCTAGTTCTGTGAGTTGGAAAAGCCACCTAAACTTTCTGATCTTCAGTTTTCTCATCCTTAAAATGAGGGATTGAAGATAGCCAGACCCACTGCAGTCCTAAAACTAAATGACTCTAATAAGACTGATTTTAAAGATCAGTTAATCTGTTTAGAAATTAGAGTGAAATATTAAGAGGTTCTATTAATGAACCTAATAAACTGACCTATATTTAACAAATAAAAGTACATCAATCAAAAAGAAAACAGCACTTAAGCCTTAACAGTCTCTTACTCTTGTTTTTTTTCCTATTCAGATGCCTGTTCATGGCCGGGTATATGGCTTCACAGCTGAACTACCTTAATGGAACACCATCAGATGTCTTTGCAGAGTCGTTTCTTGCTTCAACAGTGCTTGAATGGAACCCAGCGCTCACAGCCCTAGGCAAGTCCTCCACCAGGATGAGGTGCGCCAGAACTACAATCAGGACTCAGAGGCCACCATCAATGGCCAGATCAACCTGGAACTCTTAACACCTTTTATGTCTACCTGTCAATGTCTTACTCTACTTTGACCGTGATGATGTGGCTTTGAAGAACTTTGCCAAATATTTTCTTTATCAATCTCTTGAGGAGAGGGAACATGCTGAGAACATTATAAAGCTGCAGAACCAATGAAGTGGCTGAATCTCAGTCAGGTTACTGAGAAACCAGAACGTGACAACTGGAAGAAAGGATGAAGCAGTCACTTCTGGAAAATGGTCACTGATTTCACTGATATGTATTTCCTGCATGGGCAGGTGAAATCCATCAAATAATTGAATGACTATGTAGCCAACTTCTGCAACATGGGGGCACTGGAATCTGGCTTGGCAGAGTACCTCTTTGACAAAGACACCATGGGAAACAGTGATGACCAAAGCTAAGCCTTAATTAAGCTAGCTTCCACAGGGGTGACCTTCTGTGGTCACCATTGCAGTGCATGCATATTGGGTTAACCTTTACCTTTTCTATAAGTTGTATCAAAACATCTAACAAGGTCTTTCATTTGAAGCATTCCTTGAAATAATTTGGTACCCCCTCCGAAAAAAAAAGAACACCGTACTAACTTTGCTTAGCACAAATAGTACTTAGCATTTATAATATACCTTGTTTTTTCATTTTCAAGGCATTTTACAAGTATTAATTAATTACCTGTCACACAACTTGCAAGTTAATTTTCATTAGTTCATATACAAGTGGACCAGATTAAACTGAAATGGCAAAGGCAGGTCCTAGGAGTATCAGAGCCAAGGTGAGAATGCTAGAGCTCTCTGCTACCTGTGTTCCTGCTCCCTCACTATTTATTTATAGGTGAAAACCAGCTCTCACCAAAAAACCACTAAAACATTAGAAATTTCCAATTCTGAACGTGCTGAAGGCTGTCACTAACAGCCAAAATATAATGAGAGATGAAGTATTTATAAAGGCTTATTACCCTCCCACCCAACCCAGGACTAACTACCCTGGCACCAAACACTCCATCCACCAACAAGGAAAAAAAAAGTCAACAGTGAATGACTCTATTTTCACAAATAAGGTTTTTATTAATAAAATTCAAATGAAGTTTGGCTTTTTTAGTGTTAAACTTTTGAAGGATAAAAGTATTTTCTAGAATGGGTTCTGGAGGAGTAATCATACTCTAATTACAATCCTTTTTATTCTTATAAAGAACAAATATGTCCCTTTTAAATGAGAAAAACAAACATAGAACAGCAAGAATTATCCAATAAAAGAGATAATTTTTGTTACTGTCTTGTGCATTTGTTTTTTTAATGCTCTAAATGTACATGTAGAACCTTTTTAAGTAGAAATCAAAATAATAAATGTTATTTAAAAACTAATCAATCAGGTAGGGTTTTTTTGGGGGGTGATGGGAAAGTTCTGTTAATGGATGGTAGCAAGGGTAGCACAATATTGTGAATGTGATTAATCTCACTGAATGGTGTGCTTGGGAATGGCTGAGATGGGAAAGTTTATAATGTACGTATGTTTCCATGATTTTTAAAAAAAGAACTAAAGAGACAATTAAATTCAATACATGATCCTGGATGGGAAGTTAACAAGGACGGTGAAAAGGCTCAAAGGGATATTATTGGGACATGTAAATGGGAGTATAGAATGTAAGCTTTATATAATAAATTTCTTTTTTTTTTTTTTTACCGGGAGGTCCCGGGTATCGAACCCGGGTCACTCCATATGGGAGACGGATGCCCAACCATTTGAGCCACATCCATCCCCCCTTATAATAAATTTCTTGAACTTGATAACTGCACTTAAGGTAGGAAATGTACATGGAAGTATTGTTTGTTCAAGGAGCATAATGTATACAACCTACTCTCAAATGTTTAGAAGATAGATAGACAGCTAAAGAAAGAAATGGCAAATGTGGCAAAATGTTAAAATTGGTATATCAGGGTATCTGGTAGAGGGAGGGTGTGTTGGAGTTCCATGTATGAGTTTTGTATTATTTTTGCAATTGTCCCCTAAGTTTGAAATTATTTCAAAATAAAAAGCTGAATAAAAAATAGAAGCAAAACGAAAACTAACCAATCTACAGTTTTAGTTCTTCAAATTTATGGCTAGGAGAGGGGGAAGTTGGGTACAAAAGGCTGGTAAGTTTGGTATTAATTTTAAAATAAGGTCCATTTGTATAAACCTGAAAGAAAGTATATAAAAACAATTCATTATTTTCTTAAATATAAAAAAGAAAGGCACCTAATTGTAATAAGTATTCAGTCATAATAAAATGTACCTTTTAGCAAAGGAAGCATTATATTATAAATTCATTAAGACTAATTAGGTTTTCTACTTCTTTTGCATTTCTCCAGAGTGCTCTGTACACCCCCCCACACACACATGACATTTAGCTCATTTCTCATTAACATATGACATAGATTTGACCATTATATTTTACTTTTAACATAAAAAATTTGTGTCATGATCAAATTTTGGCATATATATTAGTAAATGTATGCTATAGAAGTGCTCTACAAAAATTACTATTAAACCATTTTCATTTTAACATTTATTACAAATCACATTTTATAAACACTAGATAAATTACACACAAAAGCAAGACATAAATACACAAATAAAACAGTAGTACTACTAACACAAGAGAAATAAGCTAACATAGTTTAAATATATGTAACAAGAACATTACAAATTTTTCATTTCTAATAATTTTTCATGAATTCAAAAGAGATTCAGAACCAAAATGTAGAATATTCAGATTACTATCAAAATTTAGAAATACAGAAACAACTACCATAGCAGTACTTTTTTTTTTTTTTAATCCTTTCAAACATTCAGAAGCTAAATTACTGGCCTTAAAGACAAATTGAACTTGGGGAAAAGTGTTTATAAAATTTTAGGCTTTGATAAACTAAATTTAATGGAAATTTTACAATTAACATTTCCTTTATATGTTATATTCCTGGGTATTTGCTAAAATACCATAGATAAAGAACTCAACTCAATTTATAGCTTTGCATTACACTGTAGTATATTTTTGCAACACAAAAATATTGTGACTATTTTAAATGTGAATAATGATGTTTCATAATGTAATCATGATCATTGGCAATGTTTAATTTACCTTAACTAAGGGAAAAATTAATGCCCTTTCCTGACCACTATTTGCCAAGATCATTTGTAAATTGTGATCAAAATTATATTAAACTTGATACCAATTTTTATTTGTACCTTATGGGATCATTTGATTTAAAAGACAGGTTGATTTTGTAGTATAGAATGCTGTAATAAAAAAACTGAAGTGATGCAATGCTAATGTTTAACACACACCAAGCACAGGGTGGGTGTTCAATATTACTTACTAATTTGAAGTAAAAAGTCTTTTTAGGTATTATTTCTGAACATCAATACACAATCCAACATAGCAGTTATAAATTAATCTCAAAATATCCCAAAACATCTTAATTTAAACATGATAATACATTTTTAGTATGACACATAAGAGGAATTTTTACAAGTGGCTATTTTCAATCTTATGTTATTAACTTAGAATAAAATTTAAGGTTCATTTAAATTCATTCATTAAATTTAAGGTTCATTTAAAAGAGACCTCTGAAAGCTGATTTCCTATTAGCTGCTCTATGCAATGTAGATGACAGGTTCAGACCCTTATCAAAAGATCAACCTATCAACACTCTCTGAACTGACTGCTTTAGATTACAATTTATCCCTTGAAATAGTTTTATCCCTGGAGACTGATTCTATACATCTGGGGATTGAGCCCAAGAATGTGTATTTTTAACAAGAAGCCTTCCCTGCCCCCAGTAAATTATTATGATCAGGTAGATGTGGGAAATAATGCTTAAAAACAATCAAAATAATTTTATTGTACTTGAAAATTATTTGATATGAGTTACATATCTAATGAAAATCAAATTCAGCTTTTTAATAACCTGCATAGTTTATCACCATGCCTAAGTATCTCTTACCTAAATGCCACAAGATTTTGTTCTAATTCTCCTGATAGCCCACAAGAGCTAATAAAACAGTAATCACTTTTTAAAAATGGCAGGTGATTGTTTAGAGTTGCATCTATACCTTTCTTACCAGGAAGCAGAAGAATCATCCAGAAGTTGTGTTAAAAAACTAAACAGTGTTGGATTTGTTCAAATAATCATGCTACTCATGAAGTAGTCTTTAAACAGCTATACCAACATCAGTTATTAGAGTTACTTGCAAAGCTAGACAGTATCAAATGCCTATCTCTTTAAAAAATTCAATTTACAAAGTATGTCAACTCCAGGTATAAAATTTCATTTGCCATATCATGCAATTAGGAAGCACTAAATTTAACTGGCTATATATACATGAAAACAATGTATATAGGTTCATTCTAATTGATGAGCTAGTTTAAAAAAAAAACACCTCTAAATTAGAAAAGATAAAATAAGTAATGGAGTGGATCCTCAAACAAATATCACGAATTACTGATCAATGTTTAAATTTTAACAGATTTGAAATAACATTTAATTAGAAATAAAATTATGAACTGTTAGACACTTCTATTTTCTAATGAGTGCCATCTGCAAAGAAACAAAACCACAAGTGTGTTGGAGAAGTAGTTTAAATATTTTTAAGCTACTTAAAACTACTGAATTTAAAATGAACTATTTTTGCACCTAATTAAAAGATGCAATACTCAATGATTTATTAAAAAATAAACTTTAACTATTTTAGCATTACTGAAATCCACTGCTATACAAAAGTATATCATCAAACTTTATATATACAAATTGAAAAAGGCTTAATACCAAGTTCTTGGTTCCACATTACACTTCACACTCCCATCTGTATATCAGCAAAATTGTAGAAGCTGTCTACATCTCCAGATGCCGTCTCCTTGCTTTCTGATATAAACATCTATTTTAAATAGAAAAATTAAGAAACAAAAAATAAGTACTAGTAATCTCAAAATGCCAAAGCCTATGTTCTCTACAGAATAAAGTCACAAGTCTGTTACTTGAAATTCAAGTACATGCTCATTTATATTTCATCTCTAGATTTTCTGTAGAATCCATGAAATATAGTTTCAATGAATATAATGTGAAGTATTTTAAAGGCACTTATGATATAATTAAAGTCTCTGCTTTTTATCATGCTCCAGTTGTATTTTATTACACTTGGAATTTTACAGTGTTTTTTTTTAATGCACCATTCAGAAAGCTCCTAAATAATAAAGGTTTAAAAAACTCTTAGTTTCTTTTATTTTCTAATAATAATCTCAATAGGCTGAGGAGCAAAATCTAAAGAGAATTTTTTTGAAAGCTGCCAAAGATATTAATTTTAAATAAATAATTTTTTAAACATCAAATAAATAAAGCAGTACTCAACAGAACCCTTCAAAAATAGTTTTTATAAATGTCAGCCAAGAATTAGAGGAGACCTGGGTTCTAGTCTAGCTTTATCACCAACTAATAAACCTCTCTGGGCTGTTAACACACATGTAAAATGAGAAAGTTGGATTAGATAATCTCTAAATCATTCACCTCTAAAAACTCCAAATCTTATAATCATTTTATCTGCTTCCTCTTCTAGTCAATCTAATTATATCTTCCCTCTCCCTCATTATTGTTGTGAGGATAATGTAATATAGAATACAAAATACTTTATATTATGCAAATCAAAGAACCATAAACCAAATCGCAAGACAAAACAAAAAATTCCCAAGACATTTATCGACAAATAATTATATATTTACTCATTTAATCTCTCTTTGATAGGTCTGATTTTTACATTAAGTTATTTAAGTCTGAAATTCTTAGACATAGCAACTCCACAAGCATATCTGGAAACTACCCAGAGGTAATAATGATTTCTACACATACCTCATATTCAATTTTTTGTGAAGTATTAAAACAAATAAAAATGAACATTGGGTAACAGGATCATCTGTCTAAAGCATATAATCTTGGAAATACAATATTTTCAACATATCTATTCTATAAAATATAAGGGCTTAAAAAGACATTTGATCAGATTTATTTTCTACTTGAAAAATGTATGCACTATTGAATGTTTAAATAAGTAGATTCTTATTTTGTAATTGTTTTAAACAAAGTTTTAATTTTGCAAGGATAACCAAAGTATTGTTCCCAGTTATTTATTATTTTTTAAAAAATCATTATCTGCTGGGTTTTATTTTAATTCCAAGCAACATCAGGGATAAAAGTACTATTTGACTGTAGGGAAAAAGAAAACGAAAAGGTTTAATTGAAATATAAATATATAAATAGTCAATACAATCTAGTACCTTGGTTCCATTGAATAACTCATTTACAATGAGATGACATCCTTCTACAGCACCATCTCCATTAAATTCCAAGGCAATAACAGGACCTATAAGCAAACCCAAAAAGTATTTTCTTAAAACAAATATAAATATATTCTAAAATTAATCTTTTTACTCTTCCCTGAAGAATCTCCAAGCATATTCTTTTGGAGTAAGTAAAAAGGAAGAGATGGGAAATAGAAAGATGGGACATATCACTTCAACTGCTTCTTCCTATCCTAATCATAGAACAAATTAAAACAGAGTCCCATCACATAAAGAGTAGCTCAGTGTTATTCCAGGACTAGTGTTACATTGTTGAAGTGTAACAATGTACATAGATAATTTGATTTTAATTCTTCTATAAAAAATCCACACAATTAGCAATTTTTAAAAAAGGTGATAAAATAGCAAACAAGAGCAACAGCAATTCAAGTCAACATTATTAGGTTTTGCCAGGCAGTCAGTCTTGCTTCCAACTCTCCTGCTTACCAGCCAAGTTCTGGGCCACCTATAATGGAGCCAAGCCAAACAGGAATTGAGGTCAGGCCCCAAAAGTAGTCACCCTCTGAAAGTATTTTCTTGAATGTGACTTTAAACTACATTCTAGAACCAAAGACCAAGTTTTTATTTTTAATCCTCTGAATATCAATATCTGTGCCTCCTTTTCCATACATTAATTTTAATACTTTCAACTCACCTGCACTTTTAAATTCTGGGGTAAAGACTCATGATTTAGTTCAACTTGGATTTAAATGTTGCATTGGCACTACTGATGTTCAATTGTTGGCAAGAATGGCCATAATAGCCAAGCAAAATATGCCTTTTAATTCAGCTATCACTGTATTTCCTAGCAGATTTGCTGTTTATCTCTTACAGTAATGGAGGAGTCCTTACCTCCAGGAATTCCAATACCCTCAAATTTCTTGAAAAAGACAAACCCATTAAAGAAAGAGGGAACAATAAAGACTAATGAAGTACTAAGTAATGAAATACTAAGTTGAATGTAGTCATGTGCCACAGGACAAGACAAAGAATGAGAGAGAAAAAAATCACACTACACTGGGCACCGAAATAAATAAGGGAAGGGCTTGTGATTTATAGTCATAACAAACACAGGAAAGGCAAGTATACAATCAGATACACAGAATGAATTAAAGTATGTTTTTCACATCACAGTGGGTGCATTAAGACAGATGCTCAGTAAAGAAGGTAACCAGGGAATATTTTCTTTCTCCTACCAAGTCTCTGTGGAGGGGGTAGGAAATAAGAGGGTATCAAATGACGCAAGAAATGGATGAGTTGAAAAAGGGATGAATTCTAAACAAAGGCTGACAAGAAAAGGTTTTTATATCAGGGTGCCTACCCCAACACATGGACTCATTTAGAAGGTTTAACTCTGATATAGAAAAGAAATATTCCTGAGCTATCTTCCCTGACTATAGTGTCTGGATGTCTCCAGAGCGTTCACGAGCCCCACTATTTGAGGTAGTATTTACTTTGGCAGTCAATGAGATCATGCTGAGACGTGCATAAGCGTAACCTCTGGAATGACCTCCTGACTCATTTTGAAGTCTCTTAGCCATATAAACTCATTTGTCTTTACCTTTTCCCCCTTTTGGTCAAGGTCTTTATCCAGTTGCATGGCTAGTTGGTGCTTGGTAGTAATCCCTCAGTGCCAGGGAGGCTCATCCCTGGGTGTCATGTCCCATGCTGGGGGGAAGGTAATGCATTCATCTGCTGAGTTCGGCTTAGAGAGAGGCTCTCTAAGAAAGAGGCTCTCAGGAGGTAACTCTTAGGCACCCGATATTACTAGGCTAAGTTTCAATTTCAAGAGTAAAGGTTCATAAGTATAGTTATCAATATTAATGGCCCATCAATGGAGAAGGCCCTACTTTGGAATTTATGCTCCCCCACGTGACAGAAATGGGCTCAGTTGTGGTTTCCCTACACATGGCTCTTCTGATCCTTCTATTTGAACCTATAACAAGTACTAGGGTTGATAGGTGTATGTCCAGGAGACTAAAATCTTTGGGCTGTCCATCTATCTGCCAGCTGGGCCCTGAATCTCAACGGAGTTGCAACACCTACTCTCCAGTTCATTGGACTTACCCAGGACATCTAAAACAAGGAGATGATGATGGACAACGACCATCCCAAGGAACCGAGAGAGTCTACAACTGCAAGCAAGAGAGTCCCATCCATCTGCCCCATGGGATATAAGACCCCTCTCAATTAGAGGTGAAGTGGGCATCACCATCCCAGAATCCTCAGGATTGGGGAATGAGCTATAGACTAAAGTAGACTTACTGGTATTCTACCATAGACTTATTGTGATTCTAGCAATGGAAGAAATTATATCATTGATGTGGAGACAGTGGCCACTGGAGGTTCTGAGGGCAGGGAGAGGGAAAAAGAGATGTAATATGGGGGCATTTTCGGGACTTGGGAATTGTTCTGAATTACATTACAATGACAGATACAGGACATTACATATCTTGCCATAACCTACAAAATTGTGCGGGACAGAGTGTAAACTACAATGTAAACTATAATTCATGCTTAGTGGCAATGCTCCAAAATCTTTTCATCAATTATAACAAATGTACCACACTAATGAAGGCTGGTGTTAATGTGGAAAAATGTGGGAGGTGTAGGGAGTGGGGCATATGGGAATCCCCTATATTCTTACGTAACATTTATGTAATCTAAGGATCTCTTAAAATTTTTAAAAAAATATTAAAATAAATAAAAATGAAAAAAAAATATTGAGCAAGAAAAATCTAAGAAAAATATTTACCTATAGAAGGCAAGTAGGGACAAGGTAGAAGGGTAAGGGATAGAAGTGAAACTTCTCTGTACCTTGTTATATAATTATTTAAACAAATCAATTTTATTGATACATATTAATAAAACATAAATCCATTGAAAGTGTACAATGGTATTTGGTATAATCACATAGTTGTACATTCATCACTTCAGTCATTTTTAGAGCATTTTGATTATTCAAGTAATAATAATTAAAAAAAAAAAACTCATCACCTTTTAATCTCTCTATGCTTCCCCTGCCATATATAGCTGCTATTCTGTTTCCTTCTCTCTAGTTTATTTGTATTTATAATTTGTAAAAGTAGTCTTATATATGCAATATCACCCATATTCGTATTTTACATGAAGTTTCACTATGTTATACAGTCCCATGTTACATTTTTTAGCTTTCCTTCTAGTAATATAAATGTCCTCAGGCTTTCCATTTCAACCACTGTCATACCTATACAACAGCACTGCTAGTCACAAACAGCATGATTTGCTCTCACTATTTCCATTCATTTCCAAACAACCTTTTCACCATTTCTGCACAGATTAACCCTCAGCTTTCCATTCTCTAACTTCATTCTATTTTCTGGTGACCTATATTCTAATTATTAATTCCATGAGTTTACACAATATATTTGGTTCATAATAGTGTAATCATACAGTGTTTGTCCTTTTGTGTCTGGCTTGCTTCACTCAACATAATGTCCTCAGGGCTCATCCATGTTGTCATATGCTTCATGAGTTCAATTCTTCCTACCACTGCATAATATTCCATCGTGTGTATACATCACAGTTTGTTTATCCATTCATCAGTTAATGGACACCTGGGTTGTTTCTTTTATCTATCGTGAGTAACACTGATATGAACATCGGTGTGCAGATGTCTATTCGTGTCACTGCTCTCAGTTCTTCTGGGTATATACCAAGCAATGGTATTGCCAAGTCACATGGCAAGTCTATATTCAACTTTCTTAGGAACTGCCACCATTCTACATCCCCACCAATGGTGAATAAGCGTTCCTATCTCTCCACATCCTCTCCAACATTTACAGTTTTCTGAATTTTTAATAGTGGTCATTCTAATAGGTGTGGAAAGATATCTCATAGCAGTTTTGATTAGCATTTCCCTAATCACTAGTGATATTGAACATTTTTTCATGTGTTTCTTCTCCATTTGTATTTCATCTTTGGACAATTGTCTTTTCAAGTCTTTTGTCCATGTTTTGTCTTTTTTTTTTTTTTTTAAAGAAGGTACCAGGGATTGAACCAAGGACCTCGTACATGGGAGGTAGGCACTCAACCACGGAGTACATCTGCTCCCTGACAACGCACTTTTTAAGCAGATCTATCTGTCTATATAATGATGATGACTGCAATTACTGATTATTTAAAACTGAGGTCAGCAGATATCACTGATTATGTTTTTAGTGTTTTATGTGTTTTTTTAAAAAAAGATTTTATTTATTTATTTCTCCACCCCCATTGTTTGCACTCGCTGTCTGCTCTCTGTTTGTTGTGTGCTCTCTGTGTCTGCTCTTTTTTTTTTTTTTTAAGAAGGCACCAGGAACCAAACCGCAGACCTCCCATGTGGTAGGCGAGTGTGCAACTGCTTGAGCCACATCCGCTTCCCTGTGTTTTTTTTTTTTTTAGTTTATTTTTTCATTTAAAAACTTACTAAATTTACAAATGCTCTATAACCACCAAAGAACAACTCCCCATTTCTCCTCCCCCCATCCCTGGTAACTTCTAATCTTACTTTCTGTCTCTGCAAAATTGCTATTTCTAGATGTTTCATTTACGTGAACTCAATCAGTATTTGTCCTTTGGTGCCTGGCTTATTTCATTCAGCATAATGTTTTCAAGGTTCATCCATGTTGCAGCATGTCTCAGAACTTCATTCCTTTTTACAGCCGAATAATTTTCCATGTTTTTAGTGTTTTAACATGAACGTCTTATCAAATAGTTTTCAGTAGCTTTAAATCTAAATATTGGAGACGTCATGAAAATTGTGAAATTTTAAAGTAGACAAGATTCCTAGATGTTCTATCTAGTGAACCCTTCTAAGCTATCTAACACCACCTTAATTAGCCACGATCATGTCTCAACTAGATCACAGCACAAACTCCTAGCTGATCTCTCTGCTTTCCTCTTAGAGAAATCAGAGTGATAATACATTTTAAAAGGACCATGACATTCCTCTGTCAAAAACCTCCAGTAAAATATGATCTAGATTTTTCTTATTTTAAATTGCTCTAAAGTAATTGGCAGGTTAAAGCAATAACATTATCAATGTATTTAGGTGTTTACAGCATATGTAAAGGTAAAATAAAGACATAAGGGATGGTAGGAAAAAATTGTGAATATAACGTTATTAGGTCCTTACACTACAGATAAAGTAGTATAATATTATTAGAAGATGGACTAAAATTATTTAAAAATGTGTACTGTAAACCCTAGGGCAAGCATTAAAAAGTTTTTAAAAAAGAGGTATAAATCAATAGAGGAGCTAAACTAGAATCATAAAAATGCTCAAAAATAAAAAGTTAACAAAGAACAAATGGAACAAATAGAAAACATCTAACAAGATGGTAGATTTTGATCCAACTATATCAATAATCCTTTAAATGTGAATGTTCTAAACACAGCAGATAAAGGCAGATTGTCAGATTGGATTGAAAGGCAAGAATCAACTATACACTGTCTACAAAAAAACACTTTAAATATACAGACTTTGATAGGTTAAAAGAAAAGGGATAAAGATATACCAGGTGTGATAGGTTGAATTATGTACCCCATTTAAAAACATGCTCTTTTTCTTAATCCCATTCCTGTGGATGTGAACCCATTATAAATAGGATCTCTTGAAGATGTTATTTTTAGTTACAGTATAGCCAAACTGAATGAGGCTGGGTCTTAATCCAGATTACTGGAGTCTTTTATAAGCAGAAGAAATTCAGAAATAGTGAGATAAAGCCACAGGGAGTAGCTGGAAGCTGAAAATCAACAGAATCCAGAAAAGAAAGGAGAAGACATTGCCATGTGATGGAAAAGCCAAGGAACCCAAAGACTGCTGGCCATCCAGAATGCTACTGACCTCAGGAGGAAATAAGCCTTTTAACCTCTGAAAACCTGAGCCAAAATTTTCTGTTGTTAAGCCAACCCATTGTGTGGTATTTGTCATAGCAGACTGGCAAACTGAAACACCATGAAACACTAATCAAAAGATAGCTGGAGTGGCTATGTTAATTTCAGACTACAAAGTAGACTTCAGAAGAAGGGAGATTATCAGAGATAAAGAAGAGCATTACATAATGATAAAGGAGTCTCTAAGAAGATATAACAATACGAATACATCTTCTCCAAGGCATAATGATCCTTATATGTCTTCTCCAAGAAGATATAACAATCCTAAATGTGTATGCACCTAACAACAGTGCTTCAAAGTACATGAGGCAAAACCTGATAAGATCTGAGAAGAGAAATACAAAAACCCACAATTATAGTAGGAGACTTCAACATTCCTCTCTCCTTAACTGATAGAACAAGTTAGGGAGAAAATCAGTAAGGATAGAGATGACCTGAATAGCACTATCAACTAACTTGACCTAATGCACATTTACAGAACGTTTCACCAAACAGCAGCAGATTACACATTCTTCTCATGTGTCCATGGAATATTCACCAAGACAGACCATATTCTGTGCCATAAAAGAAATGTTAACTAATTTAAAAAATTAAGATCATACAGTGTACATTCTCAGATCATAACAGAATTAATCTAGAATCAATAACAGAAATATATCTGGACAATACCTAAATACTTGGAAATTAAATAATATACTTCTATATAATCTATGGATCAAATTTTAAGTCTCAAGGGAAACTAAAAAACATTTTTAAGTCAGGGGTCAACACTCTTTTACTTTATGTAAAGGGCTAAGTAGTAAATATGTTAGGTTTTATGGGTATTTTAGTTTCCCAGCTGCTAAAATCAATACCATTCCATGGGTTGGCTTAAAGAACAGGAATTTATTTTCTACGGTTTTGGGGCTAGGATAAGTACAAAATTGAAGTGTCAGCAAGGCAATACTTTCTCCCTGAAGACTACTGTGTTCTGAGGCTGGCTGCCTGTTATCCTTGGTCACATGGAGATATTCTTTTCTTTCTCTTCCAGGTTCCTCTGAATCCTGGCTTCTAGCTTCTTGTGGCTTTCTCTGTGGCCTTCTCTATAAAGCCACTAGTAATAAGATTAAGACCCATCCTGATTCAGTTGGCCACACATTAACTAAACATAACATCTTCAAAGAGGTCTCATTAACAAGGGGTTCACACTCACAGGAATGGATTAAGAACATGTTTTTTCTTTAACTCAACGGGTCATACATTGTCTGTCACAGCAAATCAACTCTGCCATTGTAGCACTAGAGCAGCAAAGGATAAAAGATAAAGGAATGGGTATGGCTATGCTCCAATAAAACTTTATTTACAAAAACAGGTGGTAAGGCATATTTGGCCCATGGGGCTAAAGTTTGCTGAACCCTGAAATAAATGAAAATGAAAATACAACATATTGAAATTTGTGGGATGCAACTAAAGCAATGCTTAAAAGGAAATTTATAACATTAAATGAATATGTTAGAAAAGAAGAAATACCTAGAACTTGTAAGCTAACCTTAAACCTTGAAACTAGAGAAAAAGAGCAAATTAAACTTAAAGCAAGTGAAAGAAAGGAAATATAAAGGTAAAAGTGAAATCAATGAAATCAAAAGAAAAATAGAAAAAAAATAAATGAAACAAAAGCTGCTCCTTTGAAATTATCAATAAAATTGATCACTGTTTATGCAAGCTGATGAGAGAGAAGCAGGGGGGAGAGGAGGGCAGGGAGAGAGGAAGAGAGAGAGAGAGTGGGATGGGGGAGAGAGAACTCAACTTGCCAATAGCAGAAATGAAAGAAAGACATCACTACTTATCCCACAGACGAGAAGATTAAGAATAATAAGGAAATATTATGAAAAACTCTATGCCCCTATATATTTGATAACTTAAATGAATTGAAACAATTCCTTGAAAGATGCAAACTATGAAATTAAATATATTAAATAAATTAAATTTGCAACTAAAACCTTCAACAACAACAACAACAAAAACCTCCAGGCCCGGATGGTTTCACTGGTGAATTCAACTACACACTTAAGGAAGAAATGATACCAATTCTCCACAAGCTCTTCAAGATCATAAAAGAGGAAGAACACTTTCTAACTCATTTTATGAAGCCAGCATTACCCTAATATCAAAACCAGACAAAGATGTTACAAGAAAACTAAAAAGTATATATCCAAGAGAATTGAAGACATAGGTCTACATGAAAACTTGTACACAAATGTACATAGCAGTATTATCCATAAGAACAAAAAAGTAGAAACAATCCTAATATCTATCTACTCATGAATGGATAAACAAAACGTGGTATATCCTATCCATACCATGCAATAGTATACAGACATATAAGAATGATGTACTGATATAGGTTACAACATGGATGAATCTTGAAGACAGTATGCTCTGCAAAAGAAGCCAATCACAAAATACCACATATTTTAAGATTCCATTTATATAAAATGTCCAGAAAAGGCAAATCTATATATAGAGAAAGTAGATTAGTGGTTGCCTAGAACTGAGTAAGTTGGGGTGAAATGGGGAGTGACTGCTAATAGGTTTGGGGATTTGAGGGGGCGGGCTAGGTGATAAAAATGTTCTAAAATTGATTGTGGTGATGGTTACACAACTCCACGAATATACTAAAAAGCATTGAACTGTACACTTTAAATGGGTGAATTGTATGGTATCCGAATTATATCTCAATAAAGCTATTACAAAAAAGAAAACTACAGACCAATATCCCTCATGAACAAATATGCAAAACCCTCAATAAAATATTAGCAAATTGAATCCAGCAATATATAAAAGGGATAATACATCATGCCCAAGGGATTTCATCCCAGGAATACAAGGTTGATCCAACATTCAGAAATAAAAGTAATTCACCATCTTTAATGAACAAATAAGGAAAAAAATACAATCATTTCAATAAATATTGAGAACGCATTCAACATCCATGCATGATAAAAATGCAGTAAACTAGGAATAGAAGGGAACTCCCTCAACCTAATAAAGGGTATGGACGAAAAATTACAGTCAACATCATTCTTAGCAGTGAGACTGAACACTTTCACCCTGAGATTAGGAAAAGGCAAGGATGTCTTCTCTCACTATTCCTATACAACATTGTAATGGAAGTCCTAGTCAGTGCAATAATGTAAGAAAAAGAAATAAAAGACATACGGATTGGAAAATAAGAAACAAAACTGTCTCTATTCACAGATGATATGGTTGTCTACCTAGAAAATGTACACGGTTATGTAACATGTTAATATTACAGGAGACTCTGTGAAAGGTTATACGGGAACTCTCTGTACTATCTTGACAACTTTCCTGTGAATCTAAAATTATTGCATAATAAAAAGTTGATTTAAAAAACACTATGAGATATCCCTACACATCTATTAGAAAACTAATGCTGGCAAGAATACATAGTAACAGGAACTCTCATTCATGCCTGGTGGGAATTCAAAATGGTACAGCCACTTTGGAAAAGTCTGACAGTTTCTTATGAAGTTAAATATACACTTACCATACCACTCAGCAATCCCAATCCTACATATTTAACAAGTGCACTGAAAAGTTAAGTACAAACAGCTGTACACAAATTTATAACAGTTTTATTCATAATTGGCAAAAACTGGAAACAAGATGTCTAATGGATGAATGGAAAAACAAACTATGATACATCTATAAAAGGAATACTACTCAGCAATAAAAAGGAACAGGTTATTGAGTCACCCGGCAACATGGATGAATCAAAAATGCATTTTGCTAAGTGAAAGAAGTCAGACACAAAAGGATACATATTAAATGATTCCTTTTATATGACATTCTGGAAATGACAAAATTATAGGGATGGAAAACAAGTCAGTTGTCAGGAATTATGGGTGGCTGACTACAAAAGGGCTGCACAAGTGGATTTTTAGGGAGATGAAATTGTTTTCTATGGTATTGGGGTAATGGATGAATGATTCTATGTATTTGTCAAGATCCAAGCAGAATGAACTTTACTGTATGCAAATTTTTAAAAGTTAACCAAGATGCCAGGGATCCCTAGATGGAATGCAGCTTGTGATAAATGAATCTAACTTTATTACAAATGTATGACATAACCTCAATGAAGGGAGTGAGGGAAAAAGAAGCAGACCTAAGTAACTTTGGAAAACGATATTTTGACTGGATACTGTAAGACTAAAGACAAAAAGAACTGTACATAAACACTGTACTCTGGTAAATAAGTTTCTCACAGGAGTATTGGCTAGTAATTCTGAAACTATATTATATGTACACTGTGGTTGAACAAATAAGTAAATTGTAGAAAATGTGACCCAGGTTTCTCATTTTCAGAGTAAGAAGTCACAAAGAAGGGAAGGGAGGCTAGAATGAACTCTGTGATGCTCAATTACAGTGAAAGATATTTTAATATATATACAGATAGATAGATACAGAAATAATTGTAGATATTTGTTGTGTATATGGGTTAATAGTCATACATATATTTCTTAGCTCTGTCTGTTGAGAGGGCCTAGAACCTGTGGTACCCCAGTAGCAGCGGGCACACCTAGTGTCCAGATATTGGTTTCTAAATACCATTTTCCAATAAAAGGAACTAGGGGCTCCTTGTAGAAATGGCTGATTCTAGGGTTGTAGCTGGGAAATACAAGATGAGCTTGGAGCATCGTTTTTTTTTTTTGTTTTGTTTTGTTTTTTTTAAAGGAGGTACCAGGGAATGAACCCAGGACCTCGTACATGTGAAGCAGGTGCTCAACCACTGAGCTACACCCGCTCTGCTGAAGCATTGTGTAGTACCAGAAAGCAAGGAAGTATTTAGAATCAAAAAGGATGACAGCATGTCAAAGGAACAGAGGAGCCAACCTAAAAGAGCTCCCAATGCCTAAAACTGGAACAATTTGATAGTACTGGATTATAACTCAAAGAATAAAATGAATATCCATGAGCTCATAATGACATAATTGATTGAATAAATAATGAATGAAGAAGGGACACATCTTCCTTACAGAAGAATTCCAGACATTATATGTATACATTCCGCCCCCCCCTTTCAGGAGGTGAAAGCTTAATTCCTTTCTCCTTGACTGTGGGCTGCACTTAGTAACTCACTTCCAAATAGAGCACAGAAAGGGAAGCAGAAACTTCATAGTGGAGAAACCTAGCAGACACCACCTTAACCTAGTCACTTAGGTTAACATCACCAATCATGTTGATATCATATATTCCTGGATGTGATGCGATGACACAGGCACTTCACCTCTTCCAAAAAACCCACGACCCCAGTCTAACTATGAGAAAACATCAGACAATCCCAAATTGAGGGACATTCTACAAAATAACTGACCAGTACTGTTCAAAAGTTTCATGGTTATGAAAAATAAGGAAATACTGAGAACTGCCACAGATTAGAAGAGAATAAGGAGACAGGACAATTAAACACAATGGAGATTCCGGACTGAATTCTGGAACAGAAAAAGGACATTAGTAGAAAAACTGATGAACTCTGGATAAAGTCTATAGTTTAAATTAATAGCATTGTACCAATATAAATTTCTTAGTTTTGGCAAATGTACTATGATTAACATTAGGGGAAGCTGGGTGAGGGGTATACAGAAACTCTCTGTACTCTCTTCACAATTTTTCTGTAAATATAAAACTATTCCAATATAAAAAGTTCATCTAAAAAAAATCACAGATAA
Source organism: Tolypeutes matacus (assembly GCA_026826555.1). Classification (NCBI taxonomy): domain Eukaryota; kingdom Metazoa; phylum Chordata; class Mammalia; order Cingulata; family Chlamyphoridae; genus Tolypeutes; species Tolypeutes matacus. The sequence goes on along the minus strand of JAKSZT010054419.1, from coordinate 6,297,143 downwards.
AAACATTCAGTAGCTTCTCGTCTCACTCACTCAGACTAGAAGCCAAAGTCTCTACAGTGGTCCATAAGGCCCTACATCATCCCCTCCTCTACTACTTCTCAGACCTCATCTACTATGTTGAATGAATGAACTGCTAAAGCAAAGGAACTCAAGCCTGACTAATCATCAGAATCATGTGGGAGAACTTTTAGAAAATGTAGTTTCCAAGAGCAAATCTCAGAGATTTTGAATCAGTCTTTCTGGGGTGGGAGTTGGAAATTCATATTTTTAAAAACGCCCTACATGGTTCTGAGAATTAGTCAGGTTTGGAAGATTCTTGAGATGGAAAACATAATGAATTCCCTTATTAAGCAATCAAACAGCCTGATTAATTGAAAGTAAATAACTGAAATAATTGAAGAGGAAAACCTAGAGACTCTGAGGTGCAAACTATTTAAGATAAAAGTGAGTGAATTCTTAAAAGAACAAATTCACCCTTAGCTTAGAAGAGTGGTTCTCAACAGGGAACAATTTTGCCCCCAGGGGACACTTGGCAATGTCTGTCTAAAAACATTTTTGGCTACCACAACTGGGGCGCTACTACTGGCATCTACTGGGTAGAGGCCAGGGATGTTGCTAAGTATCATATAATGCAGGACAGGTGAGCCCTCCATAACAAAGAATTATCTGTCCTAAAATGTCAATAGTGCCAAGGTTAAGAAACTCTGCTTTAGAATGGCTGATGGTCACTTTTGGATAAGGACCATTCCATCCAACTCCTGATGGAATATCTCCACTGATAGCCTGCTCACTATTCTACATGAATTCAAATGCTTTAATTTTTCCCCCAACTTTTTATTTTGAAAAATTTCAAACGTTAGAGAAAAGTTGACAGAATAGCATAAACATCAACTGCCCTTCACCTACACCCACCAAATGTTAACATTTGGCCACATTTGCTTTATCACACCTGACACACTGTCTGCATGTATATGAACACACACACTCTTTTTGTTTTGCTGAGCCATTTGAAAGTAGCAAACATCATGACACTTCAGCATACCATTATCATACCTAAGGATATTATTAATAATAATTCCATAGTTGTCCCCCAAACTGTCTTCTACATAATTCCCTTTCTTTCCTATAAACTAGAAGTTAAGTCTTGGCTCAATTAGATTCAGGTTAAATACTTGTGGCAAGAATACTTCATGGGTGATGTTTTGTATTTCTTACTGCATCACATCAGGAGAAATATAATGTCAGGCCGTTCCACTATCAGTGATGCTAAGTTTGATCACTGTGTTAATGTGATCATCAAATCTCTGCTGTAAAGCTTCACTTCCCCTTTGAACTATAATGTTTAAATATCCTTTTCCTCAGCAACTTTTTATCCCAATAGTTATAGCATCCACTGATAATACTTGTCTGAATTAATTACTATCTTGGGGGCTGAAAAATGGTGACTTCCAAAGTCTATCATTCCTTCTACATTTATTTTTTTATTTTTTTTATTTTTTTATTTTTTTAAAGATTTTATTTATTTATTCATTTATCCCCCCCTTGCTGCCCGTGCTCCCCGGGTCAGCCAACCACGCCGCGCGGGCGGGCCCGCCCCCACCAGGAGGCCCGGGAACCGAACCCGGGGCCTCCCACATGGCAAACGGGAGCCCCACTGATTGAGCCACAGCCGCCTCCCCCTTCTACATTTATTAGTTCAATCTTCTGTAAAGAGCAGAACAGTTTTCCTTTATTCCCTCCTTCTTCCCCTTTTTTGTTTATCACTGTGAGTGTATAGATTTTTGTTGTTGCTAAGTCAATTAACCTTCATTATTCTTTTTGATGCTCAAATTGTATCAAGTCTGGCCAGTGGAAACTCCTTCAAGCTGGTTCCTGTGACCTTCTGATATGACCTTATTAGTCTTTGAGGCATCTCTGTCTTTAAGGCTTATTTATATAATGTTTATTTGCTAAACTTCTGTATTAGTCAGCCAAAGCAATGCTGATGCAAAATACCAGAAATCTGTTGGTCTTTTTAAAGGGTATTTATTTGGGGTAGAAGTCCACAGTTACCAGGCCATAAAGCGTAAGTTTCTTCCCTCACCAAAGTCCGCTGCCATGTGTTGGAGCAAGACAGATGCTGACGTTTGCCAGGGTTCAAGCTTCTTGAGTTCCTCTCTTCCCGGCGCTCCGTTTCTCTCCTGGCTTAGCGCCTCTGTTTCCTCCACATGATCAGCTGTAGACTATGAGGGTCTCTAGGCTTTGCCTCTCTCAACAAGGCCAGCTGTAGACTCTCAGGCAAACGGCTCATGTCTTTTCCCGGGGCCTTCTCTCCTTCCTCACGATGAAGCTCTCTTAGTTCCTGGGGCTCCAGCTCAAGACTCCAACTTCAGAACTGCTCCAACTCTGTTCTTTGCCATGCCTTTTATATTTGACTCCCCACGCACCCAGGGGTGGAGCTCAATGCCCTAATCATAACGTAATCATGCCCAGATTAGCAGACCAGTTTACAAGCATAATCCAATATCTATTTTTGGAATTCATAATTACATTAAACTGCCAAACTGCTACAACTTCCTATAACATCTGCCCATTAGTTTTAGTTCTACTTTCTGCAGCAACAGAAAATTTTTGGATGCTTTGCTAACAAGTACATAAAGCAGGGGTTCTTAACAAGGGAGCTTGAATTGAAATTCAACAAAACATTATTCTTGTGGGGACATGTTGGTGTGGGTGTGATATATTTATTAAATAATACACAGTATAGTGTGGACTTAGTAAGCGTCCATGGTTTTCACCTGACTGGCAAAGGGGTCCATGGAACTAAAAAGGTTAAGAAACCCTGACATAGAGCATTAGTTTAGATATACTCATGCTCACTTCATCCCTAATCCTCCCATTTTAGGATATCCGTTACACTCATTATTTGATTCAGTTTCTGAGAGCTGTTGATAGTTTAAAGGTTCGTCTTCAAGGTTCCATCAGAATGTTCCCATGTCAAAATGGTTTAATCAAAGGGGCCAGATCATAACTTCCTATATATAATCTGAAGTAGATTCATGTACTGAGTTGGAGTGAGTCCTTAGTACTACTTTAGTTACCACAAAAGTATATGAGATTGTGCATTAATACTTAAAAGTACAGTCACACCCAGCATTAGTTATTACAATTATTCTAATGGTCCTTCACATTTTTGTATAGGTTTTTACAGTTGATTACAGTTTACTTAAACATAAAGAACATGTAAATGCAGATGTGCCCTACTCCCAATCAGTACAGCATACTGCTATACATATTTGCTCAGGCCAGTCAGGAAAAGCCTGATAAAGCCTTGAGCAATGTCCCAGCTCTGACAGAAAATAGTACTCTGTCCTCTAAAATCAGTACACCTTCAAATACATATAGGCAGACAGCAACCCTTCTGGAGGGCAAACAAAATCCAGTTCCTCTGTTTGCAGCCATATTTCCAGTGTCTGAAATTTATCAGTGGTACTCAAAAACTGAGTAGAGTTATCCTATCTAATTCTGATAAAAACAATTGTAATTATGCATTGCAAGTTAACCAACCATATTAAATACATAAAATAGTATACCATTTTATTTATATTTCTTATTTACTTTCAAGTATGGTCAATATACACTGAAGGCAGAAAGAATTCTTAAGTGCTTTGTAACTCTGGGCAGAGAGTATGAAATACACATTCACTGCAATACAATAATAAAATAACAATAAATAATAACATACATAATAATAAAATGACTTTCAAAGTATTAAGTAGGTAGATAGAATAGGGGGAAAAACCTATTGCCTAATTTCTAGTTAGTTACATAAGGCTTCTTGAATGAGTAAAATTTTGATGTTTCTGAACAGTATAGGAAAAAAGCATAAATGAGAAAGAGAAGCAATGCAAGAGAAACACTAAAAGCAGAAGTAAATCAAATCAACATTTTGAGAAAATAAACACAATAGTATACCAAACATCCAGAAAGTACTTCACTTACCTTGGTTCAAAAGAGGAAGGAAGTCAGGTGCTTTTTCCCGGAAAACCCTTTGAGCATCCTCAGCTTTCATTGACACTTCTTTTGTCTGAACTAGGAAAAAGCCTTGACCAACCATCTGTGGAAAATAAAATCTCATTTAGATTTCAAAATGAACTTCTGAGATTAAAACAATGTTTTTTGATTACAATACTTTTCTGTATAAAATGCAACACAGCATGCTGATTTTTGTTTTAGTTATGACTCCAATTCAGGGAGTTTGCTGTAACAAGTTCTTATATACATGAGGTTCTTTCTTCCAAATGGACAGTTCTGGTTAAGAATTAGTATTGCAATGCCTACTGTTAAGATTAAAGGTCAAATAAATGCAAATTGTCCCTCAAACTTTAAAACATAATTCTTTTAATGTTTGACTGAAATAAATCAGATGGAAGCTTTAGTTTGGTGATATTTCAATAAATGTCCAAAGAGAAGAGAATGGGTAAGTAAATTATGGCACATTCACATGATAAAGTACCTTATTTCATTAAATATTATATTTATAAACATGTTATAGTTAAATGGGGAAAGCTTATGTAATAATGTTAACTTAAAAGCATAATAACATTTTATAATAGTATAGAATGATAATAATAGATCACATTTGATGGAGCACTTACTATGTGCCAGGCAATACTTTACATGTATTAACACAGGGGCTAATGACCCTCTTATGAGGTAGGTACTATTATTACCCTCATTTTACAGATGAGAAAACTAAGGCACAAGGTAGTTAAGAAACTTGTCCAAAGCCACACAACTATTAAGTAACAGAGCTGGGATTTCTATCCAATTAATTTGATGACAGACTAAATACATTGAAAAATTATTCTTAAGGAGACTATTCATGATACAGTACAATTATGGATGATTTTAAAACTCATTTCTACTCTTTTACAATTCTTCACAATGAGTATATATTAATTTTGAAAATAATTATGAAAACAGTTTTTTAAAGTACATTTAACCACTTATTTTTCAAAATAAAGCTTATTGGGCTTTTATTATAAAAAATAATATATGCTTAACATAGAACATTTGAAAAATAGAAACAAAAAAACATCAACCAAAGTGCTGCTACTCGCTCAAAAACACCATTGCCATCCATATAGGTATACATCCTCTTACCCTCCCAGTTTTCTTTTTCGCCCAATTGCAGAAACACTACATGTTCATTGTAAAATTCCATAAAACTACAAAAAAAAAGAACTCTGTTCTTAATCCAATTCCTAAGAATAACTACAACTGTTAAAATTTTAGTATATGTAACTTTCTAGACTTATATACTTTTTTAAAATGAGGTTTTCATATTAATATACTAAAAGTTCTCCCTTCCTTGATTCTGAACATTTTCCAGATATTCTACTACACAATCAGTTTTAATGGCTGATGGTATTTCATCTTTTTGCTACGTTATTCCATACCATTCCATTAAATTGGATTTAAACTCGATTTCTATTTTAGAACCCTCACTCAATGCTAACTCATAAAAAAGAAACATACATTAAAAAGTATCAAACAGGGAGGGGATGTGGCTCAAGCAGTTGAGCACCCACCACCCACATGGGAGGTCCCGGGTTCAGTTCCCAGTGCTTCCTAAAGAAAGCATACAGACAACATGTGAAGACAACATGCGAAGACAACAAATGAGCAGGGAGCAAATGTGACTCAAGCAGTGCGCCTGCCTCCCATATGGGAGGTCCTGGGTTCGGTTTCTGGTGCCTCCTAAAGAAAAAACAGACGAGCAAAAAAATGAGCAAAAAAACAACAAGCACAAACAAGGAGCACAAACAATGAGCAAACAGACGAGAGAGCCATCTGGGGTGGGGATACTTATTTTAAAAAAAGTAGCAAATAATTTCATGGACATCACAGCCAGATGATGACTGTAAAGTTATTTAAAAGATCAGAAACAACATTACCTCTGTTTCTTATTTTCTAGACTCCTCACCACCTCTTATAGTCAGACATAAAAACTGACTAAATTAAAGACATTCAAAATACAGTTGCTTAAAATAAATAAGGATATGAAACTATAACTAGTTTGATATTTTACAGCAGATATTTGAAAATAATTACTTTTCTCATGAAAATTCTTTTGCTTCTAAAGACTTGAAAATAGTGATAACCACCCAACTTAAATAATGCAATAACCTTACTTCCAAACAATTTAAACTACATTTACCCTAATTTATCCTGTACATGTCTGTAATGTAGGTCAGAGCAAGCAAGAAATCTGATTTTTAGGTGAGAAAACTAAGGCCCAGTAACTTCTCTTGACTCCCTAGGGAATGTGCATTCTGCTCTACCCAGCCTTTTTAGACTTCCTACCCTCTCAAGTTTTAGAACACTTCCTATCTCAAAAAAATATTGATATGTTTAATTTATAAAAACAATGTGAAACAAAATTCTGTGATATGACACTTTTGGGGTTTAACAAAACTACAGTTAGCAATCACAGTTCCAGTCTAAGCTGTATTAAAATATTTGTGTTATCATACGAGAAAGACACAATTTTTTTCCCTGTCTTAATCAACTAGCTTCTACACTTATTTCCCTGGGAACTTGAGCTTCATTTTTTAAAAATATGTAATCTCTCTTAACATAATATGTAAGGCATTGATCATTCTCTTGACGTGTACTTTGCATTTTCTAGCCTTTGTTCTCTTTCATTCCTTAGTTCTATGCTTTCAGAATTAGATAGGATAACTCTAGCCAAAGGGTCCCAGGGTTTCCTTCTAGGCTGGAGGGCAGTATTTCCCTTAAGTCCACACTCTTTCAGTCACAGTCCTACTCTACTAGGCATTCATCAACTTTCCTTCACCACGATAGCAGCATAGCAGCATAATCGTTAAGACTGTGGCTAAGCATAATGGTCAAGACTATGTGACTGGAGTTGAATCATGGCTCTGCTGTTTACTAGCCCAGTGACCCTTTGCAAAGTACTTACTTCTCTGCAGCTCTTTTCCTTATCTGTAAAAAGGGGAATAATGGTTCCTACTTCAGAGGGTTGTTTTGAGTATTAAGTGAGTTAATTCATTTAAATCCTTTATTTTAACAATGCCTGACATATAGTAAGAACTATATAAGTGCCAGCTGTTATTATTATTATTTTGACTGTGGGGTTTTTGTTTGTTTTAACTTATTTTATTTTATTTTTTAAGATTTATTTATTTATTTATTCATTCATCCCCCCCTTGCTGCTTGTGCTCGCCGGGTCAGCCAACCACACTGCGCCTGCCCCCACCAGGAGGCCCCGGGAACCGAACCCGGGGCCTCCCATATGGTAAACGGGAGCCCCACTGATCGAGCCACAGCCCCTTCCCTTAACTTATTTTGTATTCTGGAAGGACATCTAAAAGAACATCACTCTTCCTGCTCATATCCTTTCAAGGGCACACACCACTGCCATTTCACATATCAGGTACAAAGGTCAAAAGGTTACATTTGGTGACTCATTAAGAAAAACAGTGTTTGTTTTGATTTTTTTAGTGTAAATGCTAAATATTCTTTAGGTCTATTCTTCGTTATCTACCAAAATGGACTTTAACGTGAATAATTAGGTCTTTTGGAAACTGTTGTAGATTAAAAAAAAAAAATCACCATACAGTATAATGAAAATATTTAACTCTCAGCTAATGGATTAACATGTGACTAGAGAACTCAAAGGCCAGAAATATATTTTGCTATATCTTACCAGAATCATATCATGTTTTTATCAGATTGGCATAATCCAAAAAGAAACTATCAAAGTCCTAAAATTATACTTCAGTTTCTGTTGTTTTGAAAACTACACCTCAGATCTACTTTGTAGATTTCAGGCATGGGTTTTCTACATTGTAGAATATATAGCTACAGAAGAGGAAGTCACTTTTAGTTTTTTTCCCTAAAATCATTCCTTTTGACTTGTTCCAACTTTTAAAAAATCTATTCAAATAGAGACGTCATGAGTTTTCCATTCATTTCTCCATTTCTGGAAGTTTGATTTTTAAGATCAACAGACTCCTACTGAAGAACACCCAATTAATGAATAATCAACACATCCTATTGCTATCTCCCGACTGCAGCACCTACCAACACAGGAACTGCTGCTTCTAGAGCCTCTAATCTCTACATCCCTAATTATTTTTCAAGTGGAAGCTGCTACCCAAAGAATCCATCTCTACAGAAGAGCTCACTAAGAGCACCTGCTCATGAGCCTATAACCTTTGCTATCCCAGCTCCCATCTCATTCTTCATCACATCTTTCCATCTCACAATTTCCCAACAGGGCAAAGGAAAACAAGCAAAGAAATGTGGAGGTTGCTCTCACAGTCATAATAGGACCCAAAAGTTGTATTTCTAAATGTCTTTCTCACCCCCTAACCACTAAAACTCCAAAGAATCCCCCACTAACTAATTATAAAGGGTCATATTAGCTATGCAATACTACTTGTGTGAGCTTCCCTGGAAACTTATTATTAAGAATGGAAATTCTTTCAGGGCAGAGAATTTTGTCTATTTATCTCCATCCCCAGCATATACTGTTATTTCATGAAATCTAAGTTGCCGTCAATTGTAAGATGCATTTCAGATAAGTTAAAATGTGAAAAACAAATGTGCATCCTATAATCAATGAAATATGGTAACAGAGCAACTTGTACATAGTATGTGCTTAATAAAGACTTACTGAATTGAATTATATTTTTCTTAAAGTTTCTTTGAGATAGTGTATTTTGAGGCCCAAGAAACCAGCTTCAGACAAATCTGTGTATGTGGGAGGGGGAGCTGGGTGGAGGAACCCTAACTTGAGGATTGCCTGTATTTCTAATAACCAATTTGAAAAGAATAGAAGTTCCTAGAAAGGGGTGTTTGTGTATCTGGGTTTATGCCTGCTTCTCTTTTCTCTACCCTTACCTCATCAATTAGTTTCCTGGCATTTGCGATAGTATAATCACCAGCAAATAATACCACCAAGCATGATTCATCACTGCTTTTCTGCCTCTGACCGCGGGATACTGGAATGATACTTCTGCTGGCTTCTGTGGAAACTCGGATAGCTTTGAGCTCTTCACTTGTAGGGAGAGGAACATAGTCCTGAACCACAGCATCTTCTGGAAGAAGGCTCCAGTTGAGTTCTCCTGACACAGGTGTAAAGTCATGAATGTTGCTCCATGTATTATTGAAGATACTTAGCCCTGCATCTTTGAACTGGAAAGCTAACTCAGGGTAGTACCATTGGAAGCAGCCAAACTTGATATTTGTGGAAGACTCAATAATGGGTTGAGTGGCACAGCACAAAAAGACTTCCAACTTTCTACAATCCCGCACACGAAACTGTTGGCAGGCTAATGTGCACCTGCAATCTCTGCAATTCCGGAAAAACACGCTGCCTTTTACGGGTCCCAGAAAAATTTTACAGTTAGTACAGTCATCAATTGTAATTGTAGCAGAGTGATCAAAAATATAAATGTTACAGTTCTCACAGTCTTGAATGACAAACTGTTGTCCCGCCACTTTCCCGGGTAAGCGACCTACTATTTCATCCTTCAGTCCACTGAACATGTAGTCTTTTGGATCAACCTGCAGGGATGAAATACAGTCCTTGAGTATAATCGACATTATTCAACAAATATTAATTAGACATTGATAATAATTAAATAATGAATGAAATTAATAATTAATATTAATTAGGATTCAGCTTATTAGGTGCCTAGCACAACTCTTAAAGATAAGCTCCTACTCTCACTGACTTTGGAATGCTGTAAGACAATGAACAAGTCAACAAAAACTGCAATAGTAATAAGAGCTATGAAGAGAATAAAATGGGGTTATTAATATGATAGATAAAGACTGCTTGAATAAACTGCAATACATCTACACAATCAAATACTATGCAGCTATAAAAAGCATTAAAGAAGATTTCTATCTACTGGAATGAGTGATCTCCAGGATAAATTTAGAGGAAAAAAACAAGGTTACAAAACAGTATTTATAGAATGCTATTTTATGGCTCAAGAGGGGAATAGGGGAAATAAGCATGTGTGTTGTGTGGGTATTTGTTAATCTTTTCAAAAAGAAACAAAGGAAGGATAAAGCAAAAACAAAATGGCTATCTATGGTGTAGTGAAGGAACCAGGGAGAGGGGACAAAAATAGAGCCAGAATTTTCTGAATGTACCTTGTTTCAAAGAGTTAATTTAGAATCATGTAAATATTTTACATATTTAAACACTCAAATTCAACCTCTGTCTTCCTCAACACATCTAACTACTGCTTTAATTCCAGCCCTTTCTGGATGATGACAATAGTCCCTCAAGTCTATGTTCCACATTCATTTATTCTTATCAGAGTAATCTTCCTGAAATGTAAATGTGGTTTATCTTAAACTCCTTCTGTGGCTCATGGATAACTTCCAAGCTGTATAATATGGCACCTGCCTACCTCTCTAGCTTCATATGCTTCCATTCTGATAGCATCAAACCACTGTTATCCTCACACTCTCTGAAGAATTTTATTTTGTTCGTTCTGTCACTTTTGCCTTGAGTGGGAGGGGGTTCTTTACTCTCATCCCTTTTTCCTGGTGAAGTCCAGCTTATTCATTTTCAATTTGGGCAGGAAGTTTTACTTCCCTCACCCCAGGTGTCCCTCCTCTATTCTATTTTTTACAGTTCCTTTTATTAAAATGATCATTTTAAAATATATTCTTGATCCTGGTACTCCACAAAGTTTAATAAATTTTGTTATAGAATGACCATGGATTAGAAATTCTAAATAGGTAAAAGTCTATTGATAGTAGTAACCATGATGTAGGTGTCACCTGGGCTAACTCCCAGAAAGACTCAAACCATAGCATTACAGAGGCTGGCCTTTAGCTTTGCATGGTCACAAATGCAATTTGATAGCAAATAGAGAGTGGATCCATCTCCTGAGGGGCAGATACATATTAACCAAGATCATAAGTTTTATTTTATAATTAGAGCTGTAGTTGTCAAAGGAACTGAACACTCAAGTCCTCCAGGTACGTATGTTCTTCCTATAGATGTGCCATATACTAGGCGAATAATTTTTAAACATTTTAATTTTTCAAGTGATAAGACCTTTCCCTTCACATAACCACAATGCCATTATCACATGTAACATATGAGAAATTCCTTAATATCATCTAATATGCTCCGTGTGTATGTGTGTGAATTTACCCAGTTGACACAAAACTGTGTTTTTACAGTTGGTATGTTTGAAACAGGATCCAATGTTCACATATTACATTTGGATGATATCTCTCTTGAGTCTTCAGATCAGTTTCCTTTCCCTTTTAGCCTTATGCCTTGTATTTATTGAAAAAAATTGTTCTGTAGAAGTTTCCACATTCCATATTTGGCTCTTTACTTCTATGCAGAGTTAACTTGTTCTATCTTTTGTTTTTGGTAAACTGGGAATTAGATCTATAGGCTTAATTGGATTCAACTTCTTTTTTATTTTGGCAAGAATATTTCATAGGTGGTATTGTGTACTTCCTATCACATCTCATCACAACATGATGCACATGTCTGTTGTTATGTGCCTGGATGTTGGTAGTACCACAAATAAAATGGAAAACAGAGGACAACACAGGTTTAGTGTATGAAGAAGTGTTCAAGTAATTCCCTTTCTAGGATTTTACAGGTGGCTCACAAATATAAAGGTATAATGTTCCAATCTGTTCTCTATCATGATGCTGAACCAGCACAGTCACTGGCTCCATTGCCCAAGATCAACCCCAAAGGAACCAACTAAGGAAAACATCAAGAAGAGGAGAAACTATGAGAAACCCCTACGGTAAGGTGTGAAAGGATAAAATAAAAAAGGAACCTGTTGGATTTCTTCTCTTGTTCCTCACCCTCCCAAACCTCGAGACAAATAGTGCTTTCTCCACACCTGTTAAGACTCAGACATTGGGATGACATCCTCAGTTGTAATTTCAGAGTAGGGCAGCAAGCTTGTGCTTGTGAAGAGCTAGGAAAAACAGACGGGAACTAACTGTGGCAGTTACTTTCCCTCTAAACCCCCAGAACTGGTGAATTAAAATACAGAAGCATCTTATAATGCTCTCAATTAATGGTAAGTCAAGTAGATGAAACAATTAAAACCAGCAATATAGATGGTCTGAATCACACACCACGAATAAGCTTGAGTTCTACTTGCAACATGTAGAGTATATCCATATTTTTCTCAAGCACCCATTAAAGATTTTTTAAAAAAATCATGTGGCCCCAGTCAAGATGGTGGGGTAAGATGCTTCAGGGCTCCATCTGCCCAGAGAAGCTTTGAACAACCAGCAAGAACTGGCAGAAACATCAGTCTCAACGCTCCAGAAAACAGTGAATGGGCTGCAGTAACAGGGCAAGCACCAAATAAAGAAAAAGGCTACTGAAAAGTGGTAGGATCTCATAGTGCTCTGGCTGGCCCCTCCCTACCCCTCACTGGCTCAGCACAGAGACAACTCCGCTCTCCCAGTGCAGTTCCCTGGTCCCAGTTCTGGAGGGAGCAGGGTAACCTTCATGCACATATTGGGAGCATATATGTCAGATCCAATTTGTCTGGTGGTGGCCCAAGGGACTTGTCATACCAAACCTTACTCTACATATACATGGCAGCTCACCAAGCTCTCCTACAAAACACTGTGGGAAAACAGCCAAGTCATGCCGCCTGGGGTAAGGGATTGTTGGCTGTAGGATATATAGTGCAATGCCCAAAACCATGAGGAAACTGTTTCCTAGGGAAGAAGGGACTTTTAGAACTGTGTAAATAGGGAATTCCCAGAACCATACATGCAAACCCAAGATAAGACACAGGCACAGAAAGGATCAGAGATGCCTCTAGCTTTAGCCTGAAGCAATTCTCTAAACTCATTGTCTGATAAGCCCTGAAGGACAGTGTTTGCACAAGTCAATCTGCAAGGACTATAAAAGGTGCATTCTCCCTCCCTCCCTCTTTTTTTTTTTTTTTTTTTGTTAGCTCCTGGCAATCAAGGAAAGCTCTGTATTCTAGCTCAATACAAGTTAAGGAAAAGATACCTCAAAGTCTAAATTCCAGTGATAACACATTAAAATATCAAAATGTCCAGGTTTCAACAACAAGTTACAAAACACACAAAGAAACAGGAAGCAATGACCCAAAGTATAAGATTAAGCAGTAGAAACTATCAAGGAGGACCAGACCCAGGACATACCAGACAAAGACTTTTAAAAAATTGTCTTAAATATGCTCAAAGAGCTAAAAGAAAATATGGACAGAGAATTAAAGGAAATCAGGAAAACAGATGAATACAAAGAGAATATCAATAGAGGGACAGAATTATGAAAAGGGACCATAGAAAGCTGAAGATCAAAGTAACAGAAATTAAAAATTCCCAGGGGAAGCGGCTGTGGCTCAATCAGTGGGGCTCCTGTTTACCATATGGAAGGCCCCGGGTTCGGTTCCCGGGGCCTCCTGGTGAGGACAGGCCCGCCGGCACGGCGTGGTTGGCTGACCCAGCGAGCACGGGCGGCGGGGGGGGGGGGGATAAATGAATAAATAAATGGAATCTTTGGAAAAAAAAAAGAAATTAAAAAAAAAAAAAATTCCCAGCAGATTGGAGCTGGGAGAAGAAAGAATCAGAGAACTTGAAGATAAGACTACTGAAATCATTTAGAGTTAGGATCAGGAAAGATGAAAGAATGAAAAAAAGTTAACAGACCCTGAGGAACCCATGGGACATTATCAAGCGTACCAATATATGCATTGTGGGAATTCCAAAAAGAAGAAGGGAGAGAGAAAGGGGCAGAGAGTATTCAGAGAAAAGATGGCTTAAAAAAATTAAGAAAAGATGGCTGAAAACCTGCAAAATTTAACAAAAGACATGAATATACACATTGTTGGGGACTGAATCACGTCCCCCACAAAAGGCATATTCAGGTCCTGTGGGTGTGGACTCATTTGTAAGAAGAGCTTTGAAGATGTTTATTAGTTAAGGTGAAATAGTGAAAAGAGGATGGGCCTTATTCCAATATGGTTGAAGTTCTTATAAGCCCAGGAGATTGGTCTCAGGAAAAGAAGCCATGGGCAGCAGCCAGAAGCTGTATATCAATGGAACCCAACAGAGAAGGGAGATGTTGTCATGTGCACTGCCATGTGACAGAAAAGCCAAGAACTCCAAAGATTGCTGGCCAGCCAGAAGACACTGACCATGGGAGCAAGCAAGACTTCTAGCCTCTGGAACCATAAACCAATAAATTTCTGTTGTTAAGCCACCCATTGTATGCTATTTGTTTTAGCATCTGGGAAACTAATACATCCAAAATGTTCAAGAAACTCTGTGGCAGTTTGATAATATTGATGAATTCCAAAAAGAAATACTGATTATGTTTGTAAACTGGTCTGTTCCTCTGGACTAGTGATACCCTTAGGTTGTATTGAATTCAGAGGTTTCACTTTTACTTGATTAAATTATGATTAGGGCTTTGACTGGGCCATGTCAGTAGGATGTCGAGTTTTGGGGGGTGGGGACTCACAGAGAAAAAAGGACAAGGCAGAGGAGACAGCTGGAGTTTTAATGCTGGAGCCCCGGGAAGTAAATACACAGAGAAGCAGATACGTGAGGAAGGAGAGAAGGCTTCGTTAGACATGGCAGAGGCCCCAGGAAGAGAGACAAAGCCCGGAAGGAACTGGGACCACAGAGCCTTAGGAGGAAGAGGGAGGCTGAACCCTTGCAGAGACCAGCAGCCATCTTGCTCCAACACGTGGCAACAGACTTTGGTGAGTCTGTTTATGGCCTTGTGACTGTAAGCTTCTACCCCAAATAAATACCCTTTATAAAAGCCAACAGATTTCTGGTACGTTGCATCAGCACCCCTTTGGCTGACTAATACAAACTCCAAACAGGATAAACCAAAATAGACCCACGCCACAACATGTTTTAATCAAACTGTCGAATGTTAAAGATAAAGAGAGCATTCTGGAAGCCACAAGAGAGAATACATACAAGGAAGCTTCACTAAGATTAAATGACAAATTCTTACTGCAAACCATAAAGGCAAGAAGGCAGTGGGAGGGCATAAAGTGCTGAAAGCAAAAAACTGCTAGCCAAGAATACCATATCTGGCAAAACCATCTTTCAAAAAATAAGGGAAAGATTAAGACATTTCCAGATAAACAAAAATTCATCACCACTGGACTGGCCCTACAAGTGACGCTAAATAGAGTTTTGTAGGTTGAAAGGAAAGGACAATAGACAATAGACCAAAATCACAAGAAGTAATAAAAATCTCTGGTAAGGGTAACAACATGGGGAAATATAAATGCCAGTACTATTGTATTTTTGCTTTTTAACTCCACTTTTTACTTTCTATAGGATCTAAAAGCATAAAATGTAATTATAAATCAGTAGTTTGGGACTCATAATGTATAAACATGTAATTTGTGACAAGAACTACATAAAGGCGGGGATGGAGTGATATAAGAACATAGTCTGTGTATACTATTGAAGTTAAGCTGGTGGTATCAAAGCAAATGAGAATGTTAAGAGATTTAGGATGTTAAATTTAAGCCCCATGGTAACTACAAAGAAAATATCATAGAATATGCAAGCTCATAGAGAACGAGATTAGAGGTTGGGGGGTGGGGTGGGGAGAGAACCCAGGAAGTGGGGAGTGTGGCAGTTTGAGATTATTTTATGAATCCCAAAAAGAGAAAGATTGCACTTGTAAACTAATCTACTCCTCTGGGTGCGATACTCTTTGAATGCATTAAATTCAGCTGAAGGGCCTTTGATTAGATTACTCTAGGGCTTTGATTCCACTAGTCAGTAAGGTGTGACTCAGGTTGAGTTCCCTACCCCTTGCTGGGTCTGATATAAACAGACTCACACAGACATACAGACACACAAGAGAGAGCTCTGTCATTTTTTATTCTGTCATGTGACAGAAAGGAGACGGCTCAAACAGCTAAGGCCCCAGAGAGAGGAGCAATTTGCCCGATAGCTTACAGCTGAGATTGGGAAGAAAGCAGAATAGCCGAGACTGATATAGGAGGCCCAGAGGCCCAGAAAGAAACAAGCCCTATGCCAGGAGAGAGAGGACTACAGGATCACGTAAGCATGAAGCCTCAAGAGGCTGGGCCCACCCAGCTCAAGAGGAAAGGGTAAGCCTGGAGGGGAAAGTAGAGACCAGCCAGAGATCAGCGGCCATCTTGCTTCAACACGTGGTAACTGACTTTGGTAAGAAAGTACCTCGTATGGTGACTTGAGTTGGACTTTTTAGCCTTGGAACTGTAAGTGTTTGCCCCAAATAAACACTCTTTATAAAAGCCAACAGATTTCTGGTACTTTGCTTTGGCAGCTCTTTAGCAGACTAATTCAGGGAGTTAATACATAAAGAGTGTAGGGTTATCCCAGGCATGCAAGGGTGGTTCAACACAAGAAAATTAATTAGCAAAATACACCACATTACTAAATCAAAGAAGAAAAGTCACATGATCATCTTGATTGATGCAGAAAAAGACATCTGACAAAATACAGTATTCTTTCCTGATAAAAATACTCCATAACGGGAATTGAAGGAAACCTTCTCAACATGATAAAGGGCATTTATGAAAAACCCACAGCTAACATTGTACTCAATGGTGAAAGACTGAAAGCTTTCCCGTGGAGATTGGGAACAAGACAAGGATGCCCACTGTCACCACTGTTGTTCAATATAGTGCTAGAGGGTCTAGCTAGAGCAATCAGGCAAGAAAAAGAGATAAAAGGCATCCAAATTGGAAAAGAAGAAGTAAAGCTTTCACTACTCAAAGATGATATAATTCTATACCTTGTAGAAAAATCTACAACAAAGCTACTAGAGTTATATCTCAATAAAAGTTGATTTTATAAAAAAAAAAAAAAAAAAAAGGCTGAAAACAAAGCTACTAGAGCTAATAAATGAGTTCAGCAGAGTGGCAGCTTACAAGATTAATTTGCAAAAATCAGTAGTATTTCTATACACTAGTAATAAGCAATCTGAAGAGGAAGTCAAGAAAAACATTCCATTTCAATAGCGACTAAAGGAATCAAATATTTAGAAATTAACCTAACCAAAGACATAAAGCACTTGTATTCAGAAAACTACAATGCATTGCTAATAGAAAATCAAAGATGACTTAAATAAATCGAAGGGCATTCCATGTTCATGGAATGGAAGACTAAATATCATTAAGATGTTAATTCTACCCAAATTGATATACAGATTCAATACACTACTGATAAAAATTTCAACAGCCTTTTAAAAAGAAATGGAAACGCCAACTATCAAATTTATTGGAAGGTTAAGGGACCCCGAATAGCCAGAAACATCTTAAAAAGGAAAATGAAGTTGGAGGACTCTCACTTCCAGACTTTTAATCATTTTACCTAGCTACGGTGGTAAAAATAGCATGGTACTGGCATAAAGATAGACATATAGACAAATGGAACTGAATTAACTGTTCAGAAACAGACCCTCACATCTATGGTTAAGTGATTTTTTAAAAAATGATAACTATTTTTGTGGTGGATGACAGTTTGGCAGCTCCTCAAGAACCTAAACATAGAACTGCCATAGGATCTGACAATCCCTCTACTAGGAATATACCCAGAAAAACCGAAAAGGGATGCGAACAGACGTTTGCACACTGATGTTCATAGTGGTGTTATTCACAACTGCCAAAAGATGGAAACAACCCAAGTGTCCATCAACCAACGAATGGATAAACAAAATGTAGCATATACATATGATGGAATACTATGCTGCTGTAAGAAGAAATGAAATTGGAACACAAATGACAACATGGATGAACCCTGAGGACATTATGCTGAGTGAAAGAAGCCAGACACAAAAGGACAAATACTGTATGGTCTCACTAAATACGAAGAATAAACACACGAAGTTAAAAATCTAGAGTGTAGGTTACAAGGAGATAGGATGAGGGCTGAGAAGGGGTACTGATGCTTAATGTACATAGAATTTTTAAACAGCTTGACTGTAAAAGTATGGAAATGGATAGAGTTGATGGTAACATTATAGGGAGTATAACACAGCTGATTTATAAATGTGATTGTGGCTAAAAGGGATAGTCTAGGAACATAAATGTCAATTGAAAGGAAGCTAGAGAATAATCTAGGGACTATATAACAGTGAACTCGATGGTAGGTAAAGATTCTGGTTAGTAGTACAAGTCCAAGAATGTTCTTCTCTAAACTAGAACAAATGTAAATCACTATTACAAGGTGGTAAGAATATGGTGATACTTAGGGAAAATGCAATTAACTTTACTTATGAGCTATAGTTAACAGCAATATTGTAACATTCTTGCATCAAAGTCAAAGAAGGTACCTATTAGAATGGCTACTTAAAAAAATAACAACAGCAAGTGCTGGTGAGGATGTGGGGCAAGTGGATCTCTCTTACATTGCTGGTGGAATGCAAAAGGCATAGCCACTTTGGGAAATAATTTAGCAGTTTCTTATAAAGTTTAATATCCAATTTCCACATGACTCCTAGTATTTACTATTCCCAGGTATTTACTAAAGTGAAATGAAAACTCAGGTTCACTCAAAAACTGTACACAAATGTTTATGGTAGCTTTATTTATAATTGCCCCAAACTGGAAGCAACCTAAATGTACTTCAACCAGTGAATGGATAACCAAATGGTGGTACAGCCACACAATAGAATACTACTCTTGGCAATAAAAAGGAACTTCGGATACATGCAACAACATGGATGCATACTAAAAGAAGCCAGGATACATACTATATGATGCCATTTACATGATATTCTGGAAAAGACAGAATTATAGGACTGAAAACTTATCAAGGGATAAGGGTGGGGTTGACTCTAAAGGAGCACAAAGGAATTTTGGAGGATGATAGAACTGTTCTATATTTTGATTGTGGTGATAATTCATATGACTGTATTCATTTGTCAAAACTCATAGAACTGTACACTAAAAAGGGGTAAATTTTATCTTATGTAAATTATACCTCAATGTAAATAAATACAAATTTAAACCTTGTTAAGACAGTTTCAGGGTTATATAACTATGTAGCTAAAAGTTTATTTCATTAATGAAAATGGCAGAACCACACAATTATAGAAATAATAAATACCAGTACCTTGAGCTTCTATACATTGATGGTGAGAGGAGAAACACTATATTTATATTAGCCCAACATGTTGTTAAATATATAATCAGGCCCGCAGCCTCCCTGCCCCTCCCGCAATGCTCAACTCTGGGAACTCCCCAGCTCGCTTGTCTACCATGGCTGACAAGGAAGCAGCCTTTGATGACGCAGTGGAAGAACATGTGGAAGAACTATGATCGAGGAGTACAAAATATGGGGGGAAAAAAACACTCCTTTTCTTTACGATTTGGTGATGACCCATTTTTTGTAGTAGCCCAGCCTCACTGCACAGTGGCTTCCAGATGTAACCAGACCAGAAGGAAAATATTTCAGTATTCATTGACTTGTCCTGGGGACACATACCTCGGATGAACAAAACCACCTTGTGATAGCCAGTGTGCAGCTCCCTAATGATAATGCTTGGTTTGATACATCACACTATGACAGTGAGAAAGAAGAATTTGGAGGTTTTGGCTCAGTTAGTGGAAACATTGAAATAGAAATCAAGATCAGCCATGAAGGAGAAGTAAACAGCACCCGTTACATGCCCCAGAACCCTTGCAACATTGCTAAAGACTCCATCCAGTGATGTTCTTGTTTTTGATTACACGAAACACCCTTCTACACCAGACTCTTCTGGAGTGTGCAACCCAGACTTATGTCTCCATGGACATCAGAATGAAGGCTATAGGCTTTCTTGGAACCCAACTATCAGTGGGCACTTACTTAGTACTTCAGATGACCATACGATCAATGCCATTCCAAGGAAGGAAAAGTGGTGGATGCAAAGACCATCTTTATAGGGTACACAGCTGTAGTAGAAGATGTTTCCTGGCATCTGCTCCATGAGTCTCTGTTTGGGTCAGTTGCTGATGATTAGAAACTTACAATCTGGCATACTTGGTCAAACAATACTTCCAAACCAAGCCACTCAGTTGATGCTCACACTGCTGAAGTGAACTGCCTCTCTTTCAATCCTTATAGTGAGTTCATGCTTGCCACAGGATCAGCTGACAAGACTGTTGCTTTGTGGGATCTGAGAAATCTGAAACTCAAGTTGCATTCCTTTGAATCACATAAGGATGAAATATTCCAGGTTCAGTAGTCACCTCACAATGAAACTATTTTGGCTTCTAGTGGTACTAATCATAGACTGAATGTCTGGGATTTTAAGTAAAATTGGGGAGGAACAATCCCCAGAAGATGCAGAAGATGGGCCACCAGAGCGGTTGTTTATTCATGGTGGTTACACTGCCAAGATATCTGATTTCTCCTGGAATCCCAATGAATCTTGGGTGAGTTGTTCTGTATCAGAAGACAATATCATGCAGGTGTGGCAGATGGCAAAGAACATTTATAATGATGAAGACCCTGAAGGAAGTATGGATCCAGAAGGATAAGGATCTTAGATATGTGTGCACTTGTGATTTTAAACTCCCTTTTTTTTCCTCTCAACCCTGAGACTGATTTAACACTGGTTTTGACACAGACTTTGTTCAGCTATCCCTCTATAGCTACCATCAACAATGCTATTAGCCCAGACATTGGGTGTTTTCTAAATATTAACTGGGGGACTTGATCCAGCAAAGCCACAAACGTATTTAAATTTTCTTCAGGAATTTTCTAGAATTAAACCCAGGTCTAAAGTAGACAGAGAGGGGAATATATGTGTGTGGTCATTTTTCTTCTTATGCTATATTCCCAAGTTTTTCAGACTCATTTACAGTTAGAGTGAATAAGGAATAGAGCCAAGTGGGGTAGGCATCTGAGCCATGAAGTATAATACAGCAAGATGTGTGTATTCAGGAAATAGGGGAAAGATTCAAGTCGTATAGGTTCCTACTCGAAAATCGTCATACCTGACTTTACAGGACACACATTTTCCCATATAGACTAGTCTCCCAGTCTCCTCTCAGTTTCTTCAGTTAAGTCAAAACTTTATTTTACATATTCCTTTTTTTTTTTTTTTTTTTGCTTTTTAGTGTATTTCTTGAGCTTTTTCATATTATTTCTTTCCTTTCTATGAAATGGTTGTTTTTTAAACTTGGGACCACCAAGTTGTAAAGATGTATGTTTTTACCTGACAGTTATACCACAGGCAGATTGTCCAGTTAAGTTGAGAAGAGTGAATCAATAGCTATTTGTTTTTAAAATTAAATTAATCCTGGATAAGAGTTTGCTTTTTTTTTTTTTTTTTTTAAGGAGTTAGTCCTTGACCACTAGTTTGGTGCCATCTCCCTTTTGGGTGACTTGTTTCACCAGCAGGTCTGTTATTCTCCATGACTAACTGTGTAAGTGCTTGTAATAGAATAAATTGCTTTTCTACATAAAAAAATATGTGAGTGTATATATATAAAATCACAAAATAAAATTATGGAATCTTAGGGACAAAAAGGATTTTCCATGTCATCTACCCTAATCTTTTTACATTCTATCACATTCCCATTGTTCACCTAGATTTGCCTCAATGTTTCTAGCAGTGCTCACCTACCCTCATGAGCTGCTCATAGAATTAGAGAACCAGAAGGGATCTTAGGAATCTGAGGGTTGGAAGAGCTAAACAACTTTACCAGTGAGGTGCAGTTGGGTGCAGAATACAAACTAAAACCCCAGTCTCATACATTTTCTTTTTCCTATGCTTTTTTCCTTTTATCAAAACTTTACATGGATAAAGAAATTGGAACCCTCATACATTGCTGGAGTATATGTAAAATGGTACAGCTGCTTTGGAAAACAGTTTGGCAGCTCTTCAAAGAGTTAAACAGAGTTACTATATGATCCAGCAATTCCACTCCTAGGTATATACCCAAGAGAAATGAAAACATCCATCCATCTACAAAAAAATTTGTACATGAATGTTCATAGTAACATTATTCATAACAGCCAACAAGTGGAAACAACCCAAATGTCCATCAACTGATGAATGGATAAACAAAATGTGTTATATTAATACAATGAAAAGTTATTCAGCAATAAAAAAAGAATGAAGCACTGATATATGCTATGACATAGATGAACCTCAAAAACATATTAAGTGAAAAAAATCATAAAGGCCACATATTATATGATCCCATTTATAGAAAATGTACAGAATAGCCAAATCCACAGAGGTAGAAAGCAAATCCATGGTTTCTAGGAGCTAGGGAGAGAATGGGTACCAGGGTTTCTTTTGGGGGTAAGGGACGAAAATGTTTTAAAATTAGCTTGTGGTGATAGATGCACAGCCCTGTGAACTTAATAAAAAAAACTGAATTGTACATTTTAAATGGATGAGTTGTATAGTACATGAACTATATCTCAATAAAGCTACTTAAAAATGAATAAACATAGAACTAGTTATTTCCTTTAAAAGAAAAAAAAAGAAAAAACCTTGTGTGGAGGTTTTAAAACATGTCTAGGATAGTAGATGTGGTTGAGTGCCTGCTTCCCACGTATGAGGTCCTGGGTTCAATTCCCGGTACCGCCTTAAAAAAAAAAAAAAAAAAAAAAGATAGTGTGTGCGTGTCACTTTCCCTTGAACCTGGGTGGGCACATTTGTAATTTTTTAAAAATCAATTTTATTAATACATATTAATAAATCATACAATCCATCCAAAGTGTACAATCAATGGTATTTGGTATAATCACATAGTTGTGGAGTCATCACTTCAATCATTAGAGCATTTTCATTATTCCAAAAATAATAGTAATAAACAGACCAACAAGAATCGCTCTACCCCTTAATAATCATCTATCAATCTATGTTTCCCTTGTCGTACTTGTATTTATATTTTATATTTTATATTTATGGAGTCAAACCTTTTGTCTAGTTCCTTTCACCCTAAATAGAGGATTATTAATATATTACTATACACTACTACTTATATTTTGCTTTGGTTGCATTTTTGCCTGAAATTAACACCTTGGGACATTAATGTACATTTGTTCAGTTTCAAAGAAAAACATTCTTATATATGCAATATTACCTATGCTCATATTTCACATGAGGTTTCACTATGCTATACAGTCCCATGTTACATTTTTAGCTTTCCTTCTAGTAATATACATGATCTTAGACTTTTCCTTTAACCACATATATATGTATTATATACATATAATAGTATTACTAGTTACAATATTTTGTTGTGCTTTCACCTTTCTATTCATTTCCATAGATTAACACATATCCTTTTTACCAATTCTGCACAGATTAACCCTCAGCTTTCCATTCTCTACTCTCATTCTATTTTCTGGTGACTTATATGCTAGTTATCAACTCCATGAGTTTACACAATATGTTTAGTTCATAATAGCACAATCATACAGTATTTGTCCTTTTGTGTCTGGCTTGCTTCACTCAACATAATGTCCTCCAGGTTCACCCATGTTCTCATATGCTTCACAACTTCATTTCTTCTTACAGCTGCATAATATTCCATCAATGTATACATCACAATTTGTTTATCCATTCATTGGCTGACAGACACCTGGGTTGTTTCCACATTTTGGCAATTGTGAATAATGCTGCTATGAATACTGATGTGCAGGTGTTTGTTTGTGTCACTGCTCTCAGTTCTTCTGGGTATATACCCAGTAGTGGTATTGCTGAGTCACATGACAAATCTATATTCAACTTCCTTAGGAACTGCCAAACAGTTCTCCACAGTGGCCATAACATTCTACATTCCCACCAACAGTGAGTAAGTCATCCTATCTCTTCACAGCCTCTCCAACACTTACAGTTTTCCGTCTTTTTAACAGTGGCCATTCTAATACGTATCAAGTGATATCGCAATTTAGTTTTGATTTGCATTTCCCTAATCCAGGGGTTCCTAACCTTTTTTGTTCCATGGACCCCTTTGCCAGTCAAGTGAAAACCACAGATCCTTTATACTGTGTATTATTTAAGAAATATATCATACCCGCAATAAGTTCCCATAAGAATTTTTTTTATTTCAATTCAAGCTCATGGGCTCCTTGTTAAGAACCCCTGCCCTAATCGCTAGTGATGTTGAACATTTTTTTCATGTGCTTTTTCACCATTTGTCTTTCTTCTTTGGACAATGTATATTCAAGTCTTTTGCCCATTTTTTTAATCGGGTTGTTTGTCTTTTAATTAATTAATTAATTTATTTATTTTTAAAAGATACTTAGATTACTTATTTATTTATTTTTAAAAGATACTTAGATTATATAAATTGTTACATAAAAAAAAAAAAATAAGGGATTCCCATATGCCCCACTCCCCAGACCTCCCACTTTTCCCCACATTAACAACTTCTTTCATTAGTGTGGTACATTCATTGCAATTAATGAACACATTTTGGAGCATTGCCACTAAGCATGGACTATAGTTTACATTGTAGTTTACACTCTCTCCCACTCAGTTCTGTAGGCTATGGCAGGATATATAATGGCCTGTATCTGTCACTACAACGTCATCCAGGTCAATTCCAAGTCCTGAAAATGCCCCCATATTACACCTCTTTTTCCCTCTCCCTTACTTCAGCACCTCCACTGGCCACTGTTACCACATCAATGATGTAATTTCTTACATTGCTAGAATCACAATAAGTCTATAGTAGAATACCAGTATGTCTACTCTAGTCCATATTTTATTCACCAATCCTGAGGATTCCGGGATGGTGATGCCCACTCCACGTCTGATTGAGAGGGGGCTTTGATCCCATAAGGCTGAAGGATGGGACTCTCTTGCTTGCAGTTGTAGACTCTCTCAGTTCTTTGGTGTGGTGGTTGTCCATCCTCACCTCCTGGTCAGTTGTCCTAGGTGAGTCCAATAAACTGGAGAGTAAGTGTTGCAACTCTGCTGAGGCTCAGGGCCCAGCCAGCACATGAACAGCACAGAGATTCAAGTCTCCTGGATGTACACCTACCAACTCCAGCACCAACTATAGGTTCAAACAAAAGGGACAGAAGAGGCATGTGTAGAGAAGTTACATCTGAGTCCAACTCTGTCACACTCAGGAGCACAATCTCCAAAGTAGGGCCTACTGGCAAGGCACCAAACACCAGAGTCATCCACCATGACTGCAGGACCTGGCTGTCTCCAAAGCACTCAGGAGCCCCATTGTTTGGGGTAGTGTCCACTTTGGCCATCTATGAGATCCTGTTGAGATGTGCTTAAGTGTTACCTCTCTGATGACCTCCTGACTCACTTTGAAGTCTCTTATCCATATAAACTCATTTGTCTTGACCTTTTCCCCCTTTTATTCAAAGTCTTTTTCCAGTTGTATCACCAGCTGGTGCTTGGTAGTAGTCACTCGAGGATCTCTTTATATATCATGGTTATTAAACCCTTATTGGACATGTGATTTCCAAATATTTTCTCCCATTGAGTCAGCTGCCTTTTCACCCTTTTGACAAGTCCTTTGAGGTGTAAAAGTGTTTAATTTTGAGGAGGTGCCATTTATCTATTTTTTCTTTTGTTCTCATGCTTTAGGTGTAAGGTTTAAGAAACCACCTACCACAAGTTCTTGAAGATGTTTCCCTACATTTTCTTCTAGTCATTTTATGGTTTAGCTTTTATAATTAGGTCTTTGATCCATTTTGAGTTGATTCTTATGTAGGGAATGAGATAGAGGTCCTCTTTCATTCTTTTGGTTATGGATATCCAGTTCTCCCAGCACCATTTGTTGAAGAGACTGTTTTGTCCCAGTAATGTGGACTTGGTAGGTATGTCAAAAACCAGTTGGCCATAGAAGTGAGGGTTTATTTCTGGACTTTCAATTCTATTCCACTGACCAATGTGTCTATCTTTATAACAATACCATGTTGTTTTGACCACTGTAGCTTTGTAATACGTTCCAAGGTCAGGCAGTTAGAGTCCTTCTGCATTGCTCTTCTTTTTAAAGATGTTTTTGGCTATTTGGGTGCACTTTCCCTTCCAAATAAATTTGGTAATTGCCTTTTCTATTTCTGTAAAGTAGGCTGTTGGAATTTTGATTGGTATTGTATCTATAAATCAGTTTGGGTAGGAATGACATCATCACAATATTTAGTCTTCCAATCCATGAACACGGAATGTCTTTCCATTTCTTTAGGTCTTCTTTGATTTCTTTTAGCAGTGTTCTGTAGTTTTCTGAATACAGGTCCTGTACATCTTTGGTTAAATTTAATCCTAGTTATTTGAGCCTTTCTTGTTGCTATTGTAAATGGAAATTTTTTCATGAGTTCCTCCTCAAATTGTTCTATACTGGTGTACAGAAACATTACTGATTTTTGCGTGTTGATCTTGTATCCTGCCACTTTGCTGAACTGCTCAAGTAGCTTTTTTGTAGACAATTCGGAATTTTCTAAACATAGGATCATGCCATCTACAAATAGTAAGAGTTTTACTTCCTCTTTTCCTATTTGTATGCCTTTTATTTATTTATTTTTCTTGTCGAATAGCTCTAGCTAGAACTTCTAGTACAATGTTGAATAACAGTGGAGATAGTGGGTATTGTTGACATGTTCCTGATCTTAGAGGGAAAGCTTTCAACCTTTCCACATTGAAACAACCCACAGAACAGTGATGGCTCTGGGTTTTTCATATATGCCCTTTATCATATTGAGGAACTTTCCTTCTATTCCTATCTTTTAAAATGTTTTACCAAGAAAGGATGCTGGGGGAACAGATGTAGCTCAGTGGTTGAGTGCCTGCTTCCCATGTATGAGGTCCTGGGTTCAATCCCCAGTACCTCCTTAAAAAAAAAAAAAGATGCTGGATTTTGTCGAATGCCTTTTCTGCACCAATCGAGATGATCATGTGGGTTTTTTTTCCTTCAGTTTGTTAATGTGGTGTATTATGTTGGTTTATTTTCTTGTGTTGAACCACCCTTGCAGACCAGGAACAAAACCCACTTGGTCATAGTGTATATTCTTTTGATATGCTGTTAGATTCTATTTTCAAGTATTTTGCCGAGAATCTGTGCATCTATGCTCACTAGAGAGATTGGTCTGTAATTTTCTTTTCTTGTAGTATCTTTATCTGGCTTTGGTATTAGGGTGATGTTGGCTTAAAAAAAAATGTGTTGGGTAATTTTCCCTCCTCCAAAATTTTTTGGAAGAGTTTAAACAGGATTGGTGTTAATTCTTCTCAAAACGCTTGGTAGAATTCACCTGTGAAGCCATCTGGTCCTGGACTTTTCTTTGTTGTAAGATTTTTGATGACTGATTCAAGCTCTTTAAATGTGATTGGCTTGTTGAGTTTTGTATCTCTTGTAGAGTCAATGTAGGTTATTTGTGCATTTCTAGGAATCTGTCCATTTCATCTAGGCTGTCTAGTTTGTTGGCATACAGTTTGTCATAATATCCACTTATAATCCTTTGGACCGGGAATTGAACTTGGGACCTCGTACATGGGAAGCAGGCACTCAAACCCTGAGCTACACCTGCTCCCTTATGATCCTTTTTATTTCTATAGGGTCAGTTGTAACACCCCCCTTTCATTTCTAATTTTATTTGCACCTTCGCTCTTTTTTTTTGGTTGTTAGTCTAGCTAGGCGTTTGTCAATTTTATTGCTCTTCTCAAAGAACCAGCTTTTGGTTTTGTGGATTTTCTCTTTTTTTTTTTTTTTTTTTTGTTGTTGTTGTTGTTGTTGTTCTCAATTTCATTTATTTCTGCTCTAATCTTTATTATTTCTTTCCTTCTGCTTGCTTTGGGATTGGTTTGATGTTCTTTTTCTAGTTCCTCCAGGTGTTCAGTTAGGTCTTTGATTTTAGCTCTTTCTTCATTTTTAATATAGGCCTTTAGGACTATAAATTTCCCTCTCAGCACTGCCTTTGCTGTAGCCCATAAGTGTTGATAAGTTGTGTTCTCGTTTTCATCAGTCTCGATACTTAATTTTTTACAATTTTTTCTTTGACCCACTGATTGTTTAGGAGTATGCTGTTTAGCCTTCACACATCTACAAATTTTCTCATCTATTATTGATTTCCAGCTTCATTCCATTATGATCTGAGAAGGTGCTTTGTATAATTTGTCTTTTTATATTTATTGAGACCAGCTTTGTGACCCAACATGTGATCTATCCCAGAGAAAGATCCATCAGCACTTGAAAAGAATGTATAACCTACTGAGCTGGGATTCAATGGTCTGTATAGGTCTGTTAGGTGTAGCTCATTTAACATATTGTTCAGGTTCTCTGTTTCCTTGCTGATCTTCTGCTAGTTGTTCTATCTAATGATGTGAGTGGAGTGTTAAAGTCCCCAATTATTATTGTAGAGATGTCTATTTCTCCATTCAGATTTGCCAGAGTATGCCTCATGTATTTTGGGGCACCCAGGTTAGGTGCACAGATATTTATTACTGTTACTTCCTGGTGGATTGTACCTTTCATTGATATATAATGGCCTTCTGCATCTCTTAGAACTTTTTTTTTTGCATTTAAAGTCTGTTTTCTCTTATATTCCTATAGCTACCTCTGCTGTTTTTTGGTTACTGTTTGCATGGAGTATCCTTTTCCAGCCTTTCACTTTCAGCCAGTTTGTATCCCCGGGTCTAAGGAGAGTCTCTTTTAGGCAGTATATGGATGGATCTCTTTTTTAAAATCTAATCTTTCAGTCTATATCTTTTGGTTGGGGAGTTTTATCCATTCACAGTCAATGATATTACTGTAAATGCATTATTTACTTCCACCATTTCATTCTGTGGCATTCATATATCACATCTTATTTTCTTCTTTTTATTCTTTTGGTTACCCTTTCTGCTAGTCTTCCCTTCTACGCTCTCCTCCAAGCCTCTCTCTCCTGCCTTTTTCTTTCAGGCTGTAAGGCTCCCTTTAATGCTTCCCGCATAGCTGGATTATTTTTTTTATGAATTTTCATAGTTTCTGTTTATTTGTGAATATTTTAAAATCACCTTCATATGTGAAGGACAATTTTGCTTGATAGAAAATTCTCAGCTGATAATTTTTCTCTTTCATTATCCTAATTATATCATACGACTGTTTTCTCACCTCCATGGTTTCTGATGAGAAATATGCACTAAGTCTTACTGTATGTCCCTTGTATGTGATGGTTTGCTTCTCCCTTGCTGCTCTCAGAATTATCTATTTATCTTTGGCGCTTGACATTCTGACTAATACGTGTCTCGGAGTAGGTCTATTCAGATTTATTCTGATTGGGGTACCCTGTGTTTTTTGGACATGGAAGTTCATTTCTTTCATGAGAGTTGGGAAATTTTCAGCCATTTTTCCTCAAATACTCTTTATGCCCCTTTTACCTTCTCTTCTCCTTCTGGAACTCCCATAACACATATGTTGTTGTGCTTCATGTTATCATTCAACTCCCTGAGTCCCTGCTCAATATTTTTCATTCTTTTCTCTCTGTTCTTCTCTCTCTTTAATTTCAGCTATTCTGTCTTTTGCAACACTTTTTCTTTCTTCTGTCATTTCAAATCTGCTGTTGTAAGCCTCTAATGTGCTTTTGATCTTACCTATTGTGCCTTTCATTCCAATAAGCTCTGTTATTTTACTATTCAGGCTTTCACATTATTCTTTGTTCTCGCCTAGGGTCTCCTTCATGTCCTTTATTTCTTTAGCCATATGGTGTATGAACTCATTGATTTGATTTAGAAGATTTGTATGAACCTTGTTGATTAGTTGTCTCAAATCCTGTGTCTTATCTGGGGCTTCGATAGATTCTTTTGCTTGGGACATATCTTCCATTTTCTTATTATGGCTTGTAATTTTTTGCTGATGTCTAGGCATCTGATTATGATGGTCAGTTTACTCTGATGCTCAAGGTCTCTCTCCTGCGTAGGGATTTAGTGGCGGGACGCTGTGTGTTACCGCCATTCTTTGATTGTTGGTTCTACCTGTTTTAGCTCTTTATGATTACCCTTGTTTCGTTGCTCAAATCCAGACCATGCACCCAGTAATGGGTTGCAGACCTGTTTCCAAGGGCCTTGGGGAGGGAGACTATTAAGGCCTGAAACATCCTTACTTACTTTTAATTTCCTCACATGTACTTCCTTGGTCTGCCAGCTAATGGCATCTTCAGTACCCCTCTCAGTTCAAACCCTGGTGGGAATGTGTTTGCTGCAACACTGACTGCAACAATGTAACAGAGGATCCTTCCTTGGGCTATCCAGAGCTTAATCAAGCTTTCTCATTAAGTTCTTCTCCAACCTTTGCTGAAAGCACCCTCCCTTTTCCTGGGTAGGAAATAGTTACACTCTCCTCTGTGTCTTCAACAACTAGTCCTGGTCAATAAGGAGGGTATTTGTGAGAGTTGGGTCTCTATCATGCCCTGCTGGCTCTCAGGGCAAACAATGGCATGTCCCCCAACCCCCGCCCCCAGCCCCTGGCTTGGAAGGGTTTGTGGGACACAGCAGACCCAATTTGTTGGTTAAAAATGGAATCAGACTTAGGCTGCATCCCTCTCTCTCTCCCTTCCTGTGGAGGTGGTCCCCTGCAGCCCCCTCTGTCCATAG
This sequence comes from Tolypeutes matacus, assembly GCA_026826555.1. Taxonomy (NCBI): domain Eukaryota; kingdom Metazoa; phylum Chordata; class Mammalia; order Cingulata; family Chlamyphoridae; genus Tolypeutes; species Tolypeutes matacus. The sequence continues at coordinate 6,266,575 of JAKSZT010054419.1, read as the reverse complement.
CTGCAGACCAGAGGCCAGAGACTTCAAAGCTGTCTGCTCCAAGGATGGGGGGATGGGTGCCGACAGCAGCAACTGCAGCTTTTACTCACAAAGTTTTCCCATCGAGATTCTTTTCCTTTGCTCCTTTCTCTTCTGGGTGATGTCCAGCCTTCGCCTGGAGCCCTAAACCCTAGCTGTTTCTGCCTGTCCTCTAGCTATTTTTTCTGGGAGAGAAGCAAGTCCTCTGTCTCTCTAATCCTCCATCTTCCCGGAAGTCTGTAAGTTCTTTAATGAACAGAATGTGGTAGAAGTGATACTGTGTCACTTAAGGGGATAGTTACAAAAAGCTCTACAGCTTCTGCTAGTGTCTGTTACATTGAGAGGCTCCTTGGCCCTCAGCACAAGCCAAACTCTCAGCCTAAAGCCAGTATCAACTTGCCAGCCAGCTATGTGATTAAGCCACCTAGGAAGCAGATCCTCCAGCTCCCAGTCAAGCTGCCACAGCTGATAGCACATAAAGCAGAGAGCTCTTCCTGCTAAGCCTTATACATATTGTAGAATTATGAGCAAAATGAATACTTGCCATTGTTTTAGTCCATAAAGTTTTGGGGTGGTTTAAGCAATAGATAACCAGAATACCTTACATACTTAAAAGAAGGCTAAAAACTGCACCTAGCCTCCCACTCAATGCAGACACTTCTTTATAAAAGGTGGCCACCCAACTTCTGTTTGAATGCTTAACTGACTAACACAGAGATAATTTCCTCACAAAGCCATCCCTTCCACTGAGGAATAACTCTGGAAGTTATGATTTGCTTTACATTAAGACCAACCTCTGATGCAAGTTCTACACTCTTAGGTGACCATCACTGTCTAACCCCTCTTCCTAAGGATAGGCCTTTACATTATTAAATAACATAGGTAGAGAAATCTTTAGCACTATTTTATAGCCAAGGAACCTGAAATGCACAAATTGGTTGCTTTACACAAAGTTACACAACAGACACTGAATAAAAATGCAGTTACTTGAATTCCTGGTGTAAGGCTTTTTGTTCAGTACTATTTCTATCGAATTTAAGACAAATGTAATGGATGCAAATTGTGTTGTCCATACTCAAATCACAATTTTCATGCTTTGCAATCACTGATTAGAGAACTAATCCTCATTTCTATCATCTAGGAGGGAGGAGTATTGGTATGAATAACTGGAAAATGAAAACTACTTTTCTGAACCACTCAAATGTTTCATATGTTTTCTCTTCAAGGGCAGAGATAATTTTTATAATTTTGAGTCTTCCTTGGTGTTGTGTACATATATATTGAATAATTTGCCTAGCTATAAGAGGCGGCATACAGATGATAAGGATAAAAGCATTTCTTTCCAAATGATTTAAACATAGATCTTACAATTCAAAAATATCTTCCATCATGTCCGTATAGTAATTGTATAGCAAGCTTTTTTCATTTTCAAAGTCAGCAGCAATAAAAAGGTACTTCTTATATTGTTGATTACAGTATGTCAGTTACCATGGCAAAACTTAGTACCCAAACATTCTTTCTAATTGAGACCATTTCTCCTAGCTTAACTCTCCTAAGACTGACCCAATTACACAACTCAAAACCGAAAACCCAGGGGATATGCCTCAATAAAGATACTCTAATGACACAACCTAAGGAAAAATTTAAACACCATTTTTCCAAGCTGCAAGGAAACTTTTCCAGCAACACATTTTTTTAAACACATTTTGTTTTAATACCTAAAAAGTCTTACAAGTTGAATGTAACTGATATAACTTTAAAACTGTTTATGCTCACTGAGTTATAAACTTAAAAATGGCTAAAATGGCAAATTTATGTTATGTATATTTTACCACAATGAAGAAACACACACAAAACTGTATACACTATGCTATACAATGTGACCACATTACAAAGCCTGAGCTTTTAATGTAAACCATTTCTGTTTATATACATGTAACATCTCTCATTTATGTTCTCTAGGCTCTATTTTCATTCTATTCCTCTTAAGGTATAATTAAAATCTTCTAGAAGCAATCAAGACAATGCTAAACACATCTATACACTAGCCCAATTTGGTAAGGAAATAAAAAATATTTAAAACCACATAAAATTTAGCAGGCTATCATAAATGAGGCACCCTAAAGTAAATTCTGAGTAATTCCAAAAAGAAAAAAGCAATACTGGGAGATGTGGTACCTCCACTGTCTCAAAATGTAAGCCGGTAATTCCTTTCTCTAATAGTCCAAAAGATTTAAAAACTGGGTTGTCTCAGAATATAACACTCATTTATTAGAAAAAAATTGAGTTTATCAAGATTTTAACTTTCATCATACAAATACCCAGAAACATGAGCTTATTCTACATATCAAGTAACAGTTCTCTCACATCTCTACCACTACAGTACCTACTACTGTTCCCAAATAATGTTCCCTGTAAACTCAAAGCAATGTGTACAATTGAAAGTTTACTACATGTTCATTTGGGGGGGGGGGAGCTTAGATGTTGATGTCCATTTTCTATTTTTCAATGCATTTACTTAGCCAACAAAAGAAAAAAAAAACTACAAAACCAGCCCACTTATCTGAAAGAAGAGGATTAATAAGATAGATCCAACTAACTGAAACATTGTTAATAAAGGTTAATGGTGAGACAATTTATTATGAAGCAATAAGGGCAACCAAGACTACTCTTAAAAAAAAAAAGTACTTTAATCTAGTTTTAGCCTATGGTTTCAAAACAAAACCAAAATAAAGTACACAACTTTCTCCATGGCAGAAAGTTCAAGCTTAAAGAACATTGTTAGAAATACTAAGGCTGAGGAAAATGAAAATGAGAATCTTTAAAAACTGAACTTCAAAAAACTTTAAATGATAGGTACAATCTTCTTGAATGACAGAAAGCACAGTAATTTCATTTTCCTACATTATAAAATGCTGCTATTGTATATGGACAAGAGAGAATTAATACTCATACAACACCACCCAAAAAAGAGTGGTAAATTCTACAAAAAAGCTTACAATTTCTTAAATCTGACACTTGGAGAACCGACTTTACATGGACAAATTCTGCTGGGGGTTGGAAATCATGCAGGAATGTCTATGATATTAAAAATGCCAATAAGAAATGTATTATAAAATAGTCTTGGGTAAAGATATATTACAGCAAATGTTGCACTAAGCCAGCAGTTAATCAACTGTTCATTATACTCATTTTATTTTATTTTATTTTTTTTAAAGATTTTATTTATTTATTCATCCATCCCCCCCTTGCTGCTTGTGCCCGCCGGGTCAGCCGACCGGGCCCGCCCTCACCAGGAGGCCCCGGGAACCGAACCCGAGGCCTCCCATATGGTAAACGGGAGCCCCACTGATTGAGCCACAGCCGCTTCCCATTATACTCATTTTAAAAAGCAAATCTATTCTGTTTGAAAGAGACAAATAACTGATAAGCCTATCAAAGTATTCTACTAAGCACAAATGAAGAACTATGTAGAAAGAGGAAACATTATGAAATTTGTGACTAAGTGCATTTTATGCAAGAACTAGAGGACGTTTTCAAAGCTCTTAGGTTGGCTTATACATAAAAGTAAAAATAAGAACATTTTCATTTATTTAAAGCAATAGTAAAATATTGCCTGGCTTATGTCGGTGATTTTCATCTTAGTCTTAACTCACATTCCAAGACTGATTAGATTTTCGTTGTTCCTTTTGGGTAAGTGGAAGAGGAGGGAAAGCAAAGCTATTCAACACACAGTCCGCTTAGTATTTGAGAAAATTCAGCAATGGAATATATCAAGAGACGCCAAATATTTTTGCCGGGAAGAGCAAACAAAAAGAGAAAACAGTCACAGAATGTAAGCCGAGTAAGAGATGAGAATCAGTCCCAAGTGTATGTAACTGGAGGACAGGACAAAACCCCGCTCGGCGCTGCCGGTGAAACAAGCTGATTTGAGACTGGGTACTTTCCCCCACTCTCCTTCCTTCCCCTAGAATCCATCCTCCGACCGGAGGTCATCGCATGTCAGGGTGCGGAGCGGAGGAAAAACCCCGGGGCGTCCATCTACCTGGACAACGAGCTGTAAGGCCCCTTTCTGCGCTTCACAGCCATCAGAGGAGCCCTCTCCAGCGCTGTGTCTCACGTCCTTCCACCCCCCAAAGTCAGACTTCAGTCACAAACATTCAAGAAAGAGGGGTGGGCGCAGCCTTTGGGTCGACTCCTCAGCCCCCCGGGGCCACAAGGGACCCTCGCCGAGCGGCTCCGGAGGGCTGAGGCCAGGACTGCCGGACTTTCGTTACCTTCTCGCGCTGGTCCCAGCTGTACTGCTTCGGCTGCTCCTCCTCGCCCTCGAGCCGCGACTCCTTCTCAGCCTTCCGCCTCCTGGAGAAGAAGCAACCCATGGTCTCGGCCCGCGAATCTCGCTGGCCGGTTCACTAGCTCAGTCACCTTCTGGAATGTGGCGTGGACCCCGGGCGCCCTGACACCGCCCCGCGGAGCCGTCCAGCGGTCCTCAGTCTTGGTTCCCCTGCCAGGCCCAGCACTCCTTCCCTTTTTCCCCCCCCTTAGTCGCCCTGACGACCCACCGCAGCCAATGAGCGCTCAGCGCCGGCGACCCAATCACAACCCCGCGAGCAGCCCCGTGCGGCCTATGAAAAGAGGCCGACGTCCGCACACACCAATCCACGCCCAGCTCCTCTCGCGCACGCAAGGTCGCCGCGACCCCGCCTCCTCGGGCTCCAATCCTAGTCCCTGCTGGTTACTCGACTGGGTGCTCGAGCGGGAAGGAAGGGAGGGAGGAGTCCGGGCACGACAGCCTCTTCTTTCTTTCCCCAAGTTCCCGGCGCGGGTGGGATCCCTAGTCGACCCTGAGACTTCAGTTTTATGAAGCAAGAGATGAGCGAACAGGAATTGCTTCTGACATAGGAAGGGCCCAGAATTTCGTATCTCGTATTCGAAGTCTCCTTTTCAACTCTCCCCAGGCAAAACGCGGCGTCCCCTTCCACTATTGCCTAGTTTCCCGCACTTAGGCGTTCCCCATACCTTCCAAGCCATCTCTTACCTCTGGCCTTTGTCAGGGTTGCCTCTTCTACCTGGAATGCCGGACTTCATCCCCATCCCCTGTCCCACATTCCTAGCCGGGGTTGCCCCCTCAGGAAACTTTCCAGATAACCTCGATCCCTCTTCGGTGCTTCCTTAATACTTCCGCTTATCGCTCTAAAATTGCCTAAGTACTTAGCAAAATAATTGGGTATTGTCTCCCTATTAGAATGTGGATTTCTTGAAACCAAAGGGCATGTCTTATTCACCTTTGAATCCCCTAGGCCTGGCCCAAGTTCCTATTAGAAGCTCAATAAAACGTTTGCCAAATGAATGCCTGAACTGATGTATATATACTAATGAAGGAAGTATTTACAACTTTTCCCTTAGCCCTTCTCAAAGAAAGTGACCAAAGCTGTTGTTGGGGAGAGGGACGGGGGGAGTGGATTTATGGCACAGGAGTTCTCCTCATGGAGATTATAGCCTTGTTGAGGACTTAAGCATTGCCACATGAACAACCAGATTTGTTCTACACAAATGGTATAGGGTTTGTCTGAAGATATTTTAAATATATATATATGTATATATATATATACATATATATATAAAACAAATGTTAACATTTGTTATATTTGGGTCAATTTTTACAATACACATATTGCTTATGTAATAGAAAAGGCAAGTTGTTGGTTTAATTCCCTGAGGCACAGCATTTGGACATCTTGGTAGCACATCAAATGCAGATCAGTTCAGGTTCAAATTTGGTTATCTTTTTACTTTCCCACACTTATTCACATCTAACTTATATCCTAAATGAGCCTCTGACTTAATTTGAGCATTAAGAACGTTCCCTTTTTCACTTCCTGCCATTTATTGCACAGTCAGGAAGAAAAGTACATGTGCTCAAGTATTAGAAATTGCTACAAATTTAAGTTCCAGATCTTAAGCAATAGGGTCTTTCTCCAGTGCACTTTTTCTTCTGCAGAATTGAGATGAAAGGTCTATGTGAGGATGTTGTTGGACAAGACCCTCATTAGATATTTTATATTTTTATTTTCATATAGTGTTAAAATTGTGATCACACTGTAGTACAGTGGAGAAAACAGGGGTCCAGAGAGGTGAAGGGACTAATCTGTGGTCACAATAAGAGTGGTTGAGCAGAAAACCCCAGAGCTGTGTTGTCCAGTGCCCTCTCCTGCCCTAAATTTATTCCTCTCTGATTCATCTGAAATAAAGAAGTATCTTCTTAGACCTTCTGAGGCCATGGGAGCTCTGTCCCACAGTGATGCTGTTCCTCTTAATGTACAAATGACATAACAGAACTAACTTTACAGAAACATCCCTAAAACTCTTTGTTTTGAAGTATTCATTAATGAGAAATTTGAACCTAACACAAGACTTTTTTTTTCAGGGACCTTTTAACAGAAGTTAAGATAAAGTCCCCCTTCTGTTCATTCCCATCCCACCATCCCCCCTGACAAATAAAATAAAATAAAACAAAATAAGGAAAAGTAAATTATAAAAACTTGGAACTGGAAAGCCAGTGAACAGAGAGAGTGCTAACTCTTTCTCACCCTCGTTCTTTCCCTCTCTCCTACTTTTTCTCATTCTTCCTTTTCTCCTTCTTTCTTTGTCTCCATGAATTCTCATCACTCCTTCTTCTGCAAATCAGCTGTCTTTACTTACTCATCAGCATATATATGGCTGAGAATAGCCATTCCATCCTGAGTTCTCAAGGCCTTTCTGTCCAAGTACATGCTACAGTCTCTTTATATCTTAGTTCAGATTCTCAAAGAAGATAACTGGATAAACTACTGGCCAGTCAATAATTGACTGGCTACTCTAAGATCAGGTGTATAGCCCCTAGTCTAATAATTGCAGTCACAGGAATCAGTTCCGTTTCCATATTACAAACATGGGTGGGGAGCAGATCTTGAAAAGGGGATATGTGCTGGAAGCTCTAACTTAGCAGAGTCCATGTAGAAATTGATTGCTCCTACTGAGTGTATCTCTCCTGCTATTTAGACTTTTTTTTTTAACTTCTTTTCTGTAGAAGGCTGCCCTTCATGCTCAATTTAATATATATAATCTATATTAAAATGTTGGGCGGTGGGTTTGCACCTGGCCACAGGCTCCAGAGATGGTTCTAGGTCCCCTGTGCCTTGACCATGGAGGTGACATATTTACCTCTCAGAAGACAGCCCTGAAGGGGTGTATTTCTACAGCATGAATAAGTATATTATTCCAGCAATGATGGGGGAAAAGTCCCTATGCTTACATTGACCTGACACATCCTTGCTCACTTTTCACTCATCCAAGGAAACACTTCATACCAAGTTAAGAAAGAGAGGAGTGTTTCAGTTATCTACTGTTGTGTAACAAACCACCCAAAACTTAATGGCCTTAGCATAGGGTATCTTTTTCACTGTGATAGGTAGAATTCTTAATTTAGAACAAGCAAAAAATATTTGCCCATCAAAGACCTGACTTCCTAGTCATATTCCTGAGTATGTGAGTGTAGCCTTTATTGGACCCTGTGTGTATTTTCCTTCTTGCTTGTATTACTAGTTGGTGAATCTATTCTCTTTTGTACATGTCAACTCTCCACCTCGATTGTGATATCATACTGGGCTGTTTGACAACACCATCATTCATTCTTATAAAAATATTCGTGAATATACCTGTGTGCCAGGCAGTGTGCTAGGTGCTGAGATGAAAATGGATTAAAATCTCAGTTTAGTGGAAAAGATAAACCAGAAAATAAATGATTACAACACAGTGTTATAGTAAAGATATAGTAGATAATTGGAAGTTAGTACAGAGGAGGAATAACAGGCAAAACAGACTTCTAACTTGCTAAAGAATGCCAAGGCAATATACCAGAAATGGATTGGCTTTTACAATGGGGATTTATTAACTTATAAGCTTACAGTTCTGAGGCCACGAAAGTGTCCAAATCACCAGGAAACGCTTTCTCCCCAAGCTGCAGCTGTGGCCGATCAGGCACAAGGTGTCCTCCACTCCTCTCTCCCCTTCCCCTGGGCCCCTTTACTTTCAGCTTCTGGCTTCAGTGGCTTCCTCTCAACTTCTGTGTTCCCTTGATTTCTGCTTCTGGCTCCCGGGGTGTGACAGTTTGAGATTATTTATGAACCCCAAAAGAGAAAGATTATATTTGTAAACTATTCTTCTGGGTGTGACACCCTTTGATTATATTGGATTCAGTTGAGGGGCCCTTGATTAAATTATCTGTTAAGATGAGGGCTTTGATTTGACCATGTCAGTAAGGTGCGACTCCCCCCCCCCCCGCCCCTTGGTGGGCCAATATAAATGGACACTCACTCAAGAAGACACATTGGGGTGGAGGCCAGCGGGAGCAGCCCTCCATACAAGGCAGAAAGGAACTCCCAAAGTCCGCGTTGGTTGGCTTGCTCCTGCCTGGCCTGCGGGCATACAGAGGAGGAGTGAACCCAACCCCGTGGAGCTACCCGGGGGACAGTCAGCCACCCAGCGAGCATCCACAGACTCCCCAGGTTCCAGCTGAGCACTTGGCTTGAGATCTTAGGGGGTTATTTTTGTACATGGAAGCAGGGTTCCCTTACTTAGCCCTTCTAGACGCAGAATTCACTGCCTGCCTAGGAATCATGGAGAAGTCATTTGACAACATGTAGAAGGGGAGTAAGGACCTAAAGAATAAAAGAAGGTAATAAACTTCTAGAGAAGACAAAATTAGGGCCGACAGAATGACTTCCCATGAAAACTCTAGATTTCAAAGAGAGATCCTTCTACAAGTAGAACTTCAGGAATTTTGAACTGTGAGTAGAGATCGTGTATTGTCACCTATCACAGATAGGACATTTAAATTTATAAGGCGACCCATTCCTTCAAAATATGTTTATCTCAGTGTGCCCATAGCAACCTAGAAGAAAAGGACTAATTTAATAAATTTACCAACCTAGTGAAGATGGTCCAAAGTTAAAACAGTAAACTCAATCTTAAACTTCAAGTAATAGGAAGAAAAGCAAGTAGAAAAGTAAAGAAGGCAAAGAGAAAGTATCCAGATAAGAGAAAAATGGAATTGTGAAGGAGGAACAACATGAAGGAAAGAATGAGTTTGTTCATATAACAAAGATAAACACAAATATAAGGAAAAAAGATAAAACAGAAATGGCAAGAAACAGGAAGGCCATATTTGACTGGGAATGATACTAGTAGCACACATGAGGTAAAAGAGTGGGGACAAGTTAGTTTATTTCAATATTCAATAAGTTAAAAATATTATTGCTAAACAAATATATTATATAATCTTCAATGTCCCCATATTTTGTAGAAAATTTGTAATCTTTCAAGAGTCATATGCTAATCTAAAAGTAGAACAAGTTATATGATATTTAACTTATTTCTTAAATTTAAAAATGTAAATGATATTTAAAATTTTAGATAAGGTACCATTACTTGTAATTTTCTTATGTATTAGATATACCTACTTATAGCAAATCTAATCACTTGACATGTAGGATTTTTACATGAACTCTGGTGAAAAACATCATAATCCATTTCATATAAAATACTGATTTGCATATTTAAGAAAAAAAAGGAAGAGACATGGAGGGAGCAGATGTGGCTCAATTGGTTGAGCACCTGCTTCCCACATAGGAGGTCTCAGGTTCGGTTCCCAGTGCCTACTAAAAACAAAAACAAACTACAAGCAAACAAACAAAAAAACCACCTCAAGGGAGCCGATGTGACTCAGTGGTGACTCAGTGGTAGAGTGCCAGCTTCTCACATACGAGGTCCCAGGTTCAATCCCTGACCCTGTACCTAAAGAAAAAAAAACGACAAAGCAGGAAGAGAGAGAGCTCTGTCATTTTTGATCCTGGGGCTCCAGGGAGAGATGAGCCATTCGCCTAACAGTCTGCAGCTGAGAGAGAGGAAGCCCTGAGAGACAAGCCCTTTGCCAGCCTACAGCTGAGATTGGGAAGAAGCTGGACCCATGGAGCCTTAAGAAGAAGAGGAAGCCCAGGAAGGAGAAACCAGGTAGTGATAAGTGACCATTTTGCTTCAACACGTGGCAACTGACTTTGGCGAGAAAGCAACCTTGAGTTGGACTCTTTAGGGCCTTGTTAACTCTAAGCTTTTACCTCAAATAAATACCCTTCATAAAAGCCAACAGATTTCTGGTACTTTGCATCGGCACCCCTTTGGCAGACTAATACATGGGGTCTTCTTTCTCAGCTTCTGGGGGTTTCTCTCTGTTTCTGTGGCTCCACCGATTCCAGTTTATAAAGGACTCCAGTAAGAGGAGTAAGACCCACCCTTGGCTATGCCCTACTGTAGTAATCTAATCAAATGGCCCTTAACTGAATCTAATCTAATCAAAGGTTCACAATAGGTTCACACCCACAGGAAAGAACCAATTTAAGAACATAATTTTCTGGGGTCCACAAAAGACTCAAACTACCACACATGGGGATGGGGAGGGTAGAAAAGTCAAGAAGGGCTTCTCAAATATGAATAGTCTTATCAGCATAAAAGAAATATAATTCTAGTACCTTTTTACATCAAAGCAGTTCCATTTGAAACTATTCAAAAATTTAGTTTCTGGACTGAAAATTCCTGACAAAAGTGAACAAAAATTAGGGATCATCCTGGACAAAAATCTTCCCTTAGAGCTACTCTACCAGGTTTTGTACAATTCCTACCTTCTCACCTCTCCGTCACAAACACCCAGCTACACTGTACACTCATAGATCAGGATAGGAAAGTGAATCAGGGAGGAAAACATCTCTAGCACTTTTTTTTCATCCATTCACTAATTCTCATGATGCTAAGAATGACATCTAATAAGCAATAATTTGCTCTAAAACAGGAAGAAATCCAGAATTCATGTTTATACAATTTGGGTTGGGTCCTCTTTAGGAAAAATAATATGAAATTGTGAATACAAAATTGTCAGGGCCCCTTCTGGGGCTTGTACAGAACCTATGCAAGTGAAGGACCCAAAAGTTTATGTTTTATTAGCTATACTATGAAACTATTTGTCTGAAGTTATTAGGGATATTATTTCTTGAGGGAATCAGAATCTAAATTCAAGCATGCTACATATTTTTATATACTAATTGGCTTCCAAATGTATACATGACAACACATTATATGGATAAAGGACTAAGAAGACCATATTCTCCCAGCAATGCTGCAGATATCCACAACTTATGAAAAATTTCAGTGGGAACAGAGTAGCCAATAGATGCAGGATATTGAAAGCCAATAAAAAATAAGACACTGGAATCAGGTATGCAAAGAAAAAATTCCTAGCGCAAAGTGTATTGACCTGTTAACAAACAGCACAACTACACAATCAAACATTCAGATAATCAGAGGCAAAATTTTGTCTGACTAAGCCAAACTCTTAAATACCATCCAATGAGAAAAATATGTTAGGCTCTTGAAATTTACATGCAGGGCCAGTATTTCAACTCTAAATTAGCATGAATGCAAAATCTTCTTTTCTCAAACTGTTTATTAAACAGATACTTGTACTTCCTGTTGAGACTAAGTTCTTATCACACCTGTCACATAGGGCTACCTTGTTGGCAGAAATAAACTTAGTGCCTACATTTCTTGTCCAGTTTTTAACAGTAATATTCTGTTTTATAGTTACTGACCCTATCACCTCCTAGTTGATAAGAAAGCTTTGCTTGAAAAAAGGTTCTAACAAAGTTTAATCTTCAATATATTAAAAACATAATTCTCATACAAGTTTACAGTGAGTCAGTGTCAAATATTGATTTAATTCTTTAATGAGGAAGCCAAAAACGTCAACAAAGCTGGTTCAAAAGAGGATATGAGATTATGTGTGTTCATGTATGAATGATATACTTCAATAAATTTTTTTTTAAATGTAAAAAAAAAGAATATGAGAACTGGGGCTTTATATAGTAAGTGAAGGAAAAGGAATGGTGAAATAAGTTTGTTGCCATGGATACAAAACTGGTTAATGTCCTAAAGGGCAATAAAACCATAACCTTTGGGGCCATCTTTGCTACTGGGCAGGAAAAAAAATCATCACATTTTATCTGTTTTTTATGTTAACCTCTAACTTTTCAGACTTATAAAATATATGGGTCCTAATCAATAGTAAATTATAGTCAAATAAATTACATTCCTTTAGAACAGGGATTCTTAACAAGGGGTCCATGAGCTTGAATTGAAATAAAAAAAAAACAAAACATTATTCTTGTGGGGACGTGTTGGTACGGTGTGATTTATTTATTGAATAATACACAGTATAGTGTGAACTTAGTAAGGGGTCCATGGTTTTTACCTGACAGGCAAAGGGGTCCGTGGAACAAAAAAGTTGAGAACCCCTGCCTCAGTGTCAGCTGAACCTTGATCGGGCTTGTAGGACAGTGTTCTAGAACAGCATTAAAAGTGCATGCAGGGAAGCGGCTGTGGCTCAATCGGTTAGGCTCCCGTTTACCATATGGGATGCTCTGGGTTCGATTTCCGGGGCTTCCTGGTGAAGGCAAGCCAGCCTGCGTGGTGCGGTGAGCGGGTGTAGCAAGATGACCCAACAAAAGGGAGGCGAGCAGACACAGAAAAACGCAAAGCAAATAGACACAGCAAGCACAAGCAGCAAGGGGGGCAATAAATAAATAAAAATAAAGATTTAAATATATATATATATCAGATTGTCTTTTTTAAAAAAAATGCATGCAATCATCACCTTGCTTATTTCCAAGTTTTGGATAATTTTTCTTAACACCACCCCAGAGCAATGTAATTGCTGCTGTTTTCCATTAATCATCTGTTAAATCACAAGACTGGTCTGGAGTTTGAAGCCATGTTGTTTCTCTTCTTTGGGCTTCAGAGTCCCAAAAAGTGTTTTCATTCACGATGCATTCTTCTAATCTCTTGGTCTAAGAGTGTACTGCCAAGTTAGCCAAACTGAGTGATGGCTCTGGGTAATAGAGCAAGCAAGAAAATCTTGGGCTGTGTGTATGGGTTTCCTTTCTGCAATTATGTGGAATGATGATTTGGTTTTGTTTAGGCTTATAATCAGAGTGCAACATCTTCCTATGCGAGAAGTTTAGTACACAGCTATCTGCAGAGGAGCCATGGGACTTTTTAGACTAGCCTGCTGCATTTAAAGAGTTTCCCAAAGGATAGGAAACATTTTTACACTGGCATTTAGTTCTGAAGAAACAGGGCTGTAAAAAAAAAAAAAAAAAAAAACCAAACAAACAAAAAAAACAAACCTAATAAAGACTGTGCTTCAACTTTTGAAGTCCTATTTCACTCGAATGGTAATGAAATATGTTTCAGTTAGCATATAAACCACGCTAATGTACATGCACCATCCCCCTTCAAGACAAGCCCTAAAATCCTCAGTGTACAATAAGACCCAGTCATGTTATTGAGAATGTCAGAGGCCTTTGTGAGGCCAATGAATATGATGTGGTAATCTGGGTGTGGCTCTGAGCACCTGTCCCCTAAGCCATATTATGGCTCAAAGCCGTGGAACAATCTGAAGGTATAGCGCTAACCAGCTTCTGCAGCTGCTGATCCACATCAATTAGGGTCCCCAGCAATAGAATAATTGCTGTAGGTGCAAGTTTTTTTCAATTGTTCCTCTTGTATATAGTGAGACAGTGACCTGTTTAATGAAGTTTTCTCAGAACTCTGTAAGTTGAAAAACAGCCAAGACAGAATTCTTAAACTCCTTACTTGAACGCTGTAGTGGAGTGGCTCCACCAGGGCACTCTGGGGACCTTGCATGTATCCATATAGGCCACATGGACAAGGCTTGCACCACAGCAGAATCTGAGTTTTGGCAAAATGCCTTGTGATCTTCCTGGAACACGAGGCGAATGGGAGGCTTGTGAGGAGCTGCCATTTCTCACTCACTTCCCTAACGCCTCAGGGAGGCTGTCATAAGATAGTTTCTTATTGCCTCCTGGGTTCTGATGAGATAAGAGGCTTTCTGCTTCACCCACCTGGTCACAACTGCAGTGCTTAGTGGCAGTCTAGAATGGACTCCTCAGCAGCAGTGTGTTCTGTCATTCCTATTGTGGTCATTTGGTCCCTTTTGTTTCAGTCCACCTTGCTCAAGGGCCTTGGGGAGCCTGCACCTTTGGTTACCCTTCCTTTCACTAGCTTTGTAAGCAATAAACTGTCTGAATCTTAGAAAGGGCTTGTTGTTTCTTTACCGGTAGCATCTGTCAGGCCTGACCTTGCCTTATGCTTGACACACATCTCACCTGCTACCCAGGCAGGTACAAAAGCCAAGGTCTTAGTATAATACAACAGAGGGGAAAAATCACATGATCATCTCGACTGGCACAGAAAAGGCATTTGAAAAAATACAGCATTCTTTCTTGATAAAAAACACTCCAAAAGATAGGAATTGACAGAAACTTCCTTAATATGATAAGGGGCTTATATGAAAATTCCACAGCTAACATTGTTCTCAATGGTGAAAGACTGGAAGCTTTCCCTCTAAGATCAAGAACAAGACAAGGGTATGCACTGTCACCACTGTTATTCAACATTGTGCTAGAAGTTCTAGCCAGAGCACTTAGGCAAGGAAAAGAAATAAAAGGCATCCAAATCAGAAAGGAAGAAGTAAAACTTTCACTATTTGCGGATGACATGATTCTATGTTTAGAAAAGTCCTAAAAAATTGACAATAGAGATACTAGAGCTAATAAACAAGCTCAGCAAAGTGGCAGGATACAAGATCAACATGCAAAAATCAGCACTGTTTCTATACACTAGTAACGAGCAATCTGGGGAGGAAATCAAGAAAAAATTCCATTTACAATAGCAGCTAAAAGAATCAAATATCTAGGAATAATTTTAACTAAGGATATAAAAAACTTGTACACAGAAAATTACAAAACAGTGCTAAAAAAATCTAAAGAAGACCTAAATAAATGGAAGGGCATTCCGTGTTCATGGCTTGAAATTCTAAATATCATTAAGATGTCAATTCTACCCAAATTGATTTACAGATTAAACACATGCCCAATCAAAATTCCAACAGCCTACTTTGCAGAAATGGAAAAGCCAGTTATCATATTTATATGGAAGAGTAGCCCAAATAGCCAAAGCCATCCTGAAAAAGAAGAATGAAGTTGGAAAACTCATCCTTCCTGACTTTAAAGCATATTACAAAGCTAAAATGGTCAAAACATCATGGTATTGGCATAAGGATAGACATATTGACCAATGGAATTGAATTGAGAGTTAAGAAATAGACCCTCACATCTATGGCCAATTGATTTTTTTTTCTTTACTTTTTTATTGTTTGTTTCGTTTTTTTGTTTTTTAGGATTGGTCCTGGGGATTGAACCCAGGACCTTGTACATGGGAAGCAGGCACTTAATCACTAAGTTATATCTGCTCCCCTGGCCAATTGGTTTTTTTAGGTACCAGGGCTGGGGATTGAACTCAGGACCTTGTATGTGGTATGCCAGCGCTCAACCACTTGAGCTACACTGGCTCCCGCCAATTGGTTTTTGACAAGGGTGCCAAGACCACTCAAATGGGAAAGAAGAGTTTCTTCAACAAATGGTGCTGAGAGAACTGGATATCCACATGCAATAGAATGAAAGAGGACCCCCATCTTGCAGCATATGCAAAAATTAACTCAAAATGGATCAAAGCAAAAGCAATGAAAGAAAAAAATAGATAAATGGGACTACCTCAAAATTAAAAATGTTTGTGCATCAAAGGACTTTGTCAAGAAAGTGAAAAGTCAACATACTTGTGATGGTTTAAAGCTCGATGGACCCCAGAAAATCATGCTCTTGGAGCTAGTCCATTCCTGTTAGTGTAGACCTATTGTAGGTGGGACGTTTTGATGAGGTTACTTCAATTAAGGTGTGGCCCCGGGTGCATCCTCTTACTGGAGTCTTTTATAAAGGAGATGAATACGGAGAGAGAGAAAAGTCAGGGAAGCAGGAAGCTGAAAGCATGGAAACCCAGAGGAGAAGGGAGAGACTAGCAGGTGCTGCCATGTCCCTTGCCGTGGCCATTGCCATGTGACAGAGGAGTACAGGATCGCTGGCAGCTGGTCTTCAGGGGAGAAAGCATTGCCTGATGATGCCTTGATTTGGACTTTCATGGCCTCAGAACTGTAAGCTTGTAAATTAATAAATCACCATTGTAAAAGCCAACCCATTTCTGCTATATTGCATTTTGGCAGCCTAGCAAACTAAAAACACTGCTCAATGGAAGAAAATATTTGGAAACCACATATCTGATAAAGGTTTCATATCTAGCATATATAAAGAAATCCTACAACTCAACAATAATAAAAAGACAAACAACCCAATTAAAAAATGGGCAAAAGACTTGAACAGACATTTCTCCAAAGAAGAAATACAAATGGCTAAAAAGCACATGAAAAGATGCTCAATATCACTAGCTATTAGGGAAATGCAAATCAAAACTACAATGAGATATCATTTCACACCTACTAAAATGGTCAGTATTAAAAAAACAGAAAACTACAAGTGTTGGAGAGGATGTGGAGAAATAGGAACAGTCATTTATTGTTAGTGGGAATGTAAAATGGTGCAGCTGCTGTGGAAGACAATTTGGCAGTTCCTCATGAAGCTAAGTATAGAATTCCCATATGATCCCAGTGCCTCCTAAAGAAACAAGGAAGAAGAACAGACATAGTAAGTGCAAACAATGAGGGGGTGAGGAGAAATAAATAAATAAATTAATTAAATAAATCTTAAAAAAACAACATTAAATTAGCAACATACTGGCAAGAGTATTCAGTGGGAAGGAAATAAGGCAATACCTTTCTGGAAAGCAAATTTATGGCATGTATAAAAAGCTTTAAATTTGGCTGTTACCTGTTGTAGCAGTTTGGCAGTTTGATGAAGTTATGAATTCCAAAAATAGATATTGGATTACGCTTGTAAACTGATCTGTTCATCTGGGCATGATTAAGTTATAATTGGGGCTTTGATTGGGTCACATCAGTAGGGTGTTGAGCCCTACCCCTAGGTGGGTGGGGAATCGAAGATAAAAGACATGGCAAAGGACAGTGTTGGAGTTGTGATGCAGAGTCTTGAGCCGGAGCCCCGGGAAGTAGTGTACAGAGGACCATGGTCGTGAGGAAAGAGAGAATTTCCTGGAAGAGAAACAAGCCATTTGCCTGATAGTCTACAGCTGGCCTTGTGGCACAAAGCAAGCCTGAGCCCAGAGATGGGCAAGCCCCGGGAAGAGAGGAACCCAAGAAACCTGAACCCTGGCAAACGTCGGCAGCTGTCTTGCTCCAACACGTGGCAACAGACTTTGTTGAAGGAAGAAAGTTCCGCTTTATGGCCTGATAACTGTGGACTTCTACCCCAAATAAATACCCTTTATAAAAACCAACCAGTTTCTGGTATTTTGCATCAGCACCCCTTTGGCTGACTAATGCACCTGTGATCTAGTAACTTCACCTGTAGTAATCTGACTTGAGGAAATAATCAGAAATGGGGACCAAAAATTTTGACAAAGATCTTTATTGTGATTTTTTTAAGAGTAATTGAAAATGGATATTCATTAACTCAAAATCGCAGAAATTACAGCACAGCCATTTGATGGAATAAATGCAGGCATTAAAGATTATATTAACAAAAAATTTTAAATTCATAAAAATGCTCATCATATATGATATGGGGAGAAGTAGAACACAAATTACATGTTTGATATGAAATAAAATCACTGTAAAATTTATATAGGCATTGAAAAAAGTGGAAGGAACTATGTTAAAATATTTACTGGTTGTTTCTGATTGGTGGGAATATAGGGGATTATTATTTTATTATTTGTACTTTCCAAATCATAATGAGTACATATTATATGCATAATCTGCTTTACCAAATTAAATAAAAATACAATCACATCTTTTAAAAGTTTTCTAGTTATTCTCTTGAACTTTCATCTGTCCTTATAAAGCAGCAACCCAATGTCTTCCCCCATATGTCTCCACACCCCAGTTTCTATCCCTTCAAGAATCCTGAGGGGGATGGGTGTGGCTCAAATGGTTGGGTGTCCATCTCCCATATGGAGGACCCGGGTTCGATCCCTGGGACCTCCCGGTGAAAAAAAAAAAAAAAAAAAAAAAGAATCCTGAGGCTTAGTTGGGTCAGTGTGCAAAAACCTGTGTAGAAATAATAACAGTTTTGAAACCAGGTATAGAAATAGTAAGAAGAACGGCCATTTGTTGAACTCTTAATGTGCCAAACACCATTCCAAGTTTTTAACTCATTTAATCTTCCTAGAGACTCTATGAGGAGGGGCTGTTATTATTCCCATTTTGCAGATGAGGAAATTGTAGTACAGAATGACTTGCCCAGAGTTGCATAATAAGCAGTTAAGTTGGACTTTGAACCCTGGCAGGATGTCTCTGAGCTTGCTCTTAACTACTACAAAGGATGCCTCCAACAAGAACTGCAAAGTGGTGTCAGTTCCCTACTGTTCTTGCTTTCAAAGCTCCCCAGAGTGGCTTTTGAAGCATGATCCTTTAGATTCACATGGACACTTGTCCTCTCAGATGGGTTCCTGCGCAGGTTTCAGTTATGTCCCTCCCATGGGCTCAAAGATTATGGCTTTGTGGTTCACACTCACATGCTGAGTAATTCTCCAGCGGAACATCATGCCAGAATGGCTTTGTCTTGGGAACCCTCTAGCTTCAACCTCACCTACACTTACCCCATAGTCCTGGGCCAAGATTTTAGCCCAGATTCTTCCTTTCCTCCTTGTGATTTCCTGCTTGGGATCATAGTGCCCTTTCCCACCAGAAAATCTTAATTGGGGCCACTCAGGTCCAGAGGAACAAGGTTCTGTAACCATCGATCTCAGAAAGTCAGAGCTGAACTTGATCCGTATACCAAGGAGTATTAAGAGGGTTCTAACTTTGATTAATCTCAAAAAGGTCCTTTGTACCCTTGCCTCAGGATAATGGGCAGCTGCTATGACTTTCCCAACACCTGTATAACTTAGGGAGGCTGCTGGTCTAAAGTTAAGGAACGGATGGCAGGAAGCTTCTGACATCCTCTTATATCAAATAAACACTCTTGCAAGGGAAGAGAATGGACAATAATACTACAAGCAGGTAACGTGTGTAGAAGTAGGGAGAGGACACTGGGGTTGGGCAGCCCATGCTTCTGTTTGCCTAAAACTCCTCTTTCCCAGCTTCTGCTTTCCTCTCACAGATCTCAGAAGTGAGAAGAGGCAAGGGAGGCCTGTGATAATTGCCTCATCTTGAGTTGCCCTAGAGATGCTTTTCTCTCACAGTGGCTTTGTGAGGTGTGTGCATGTGCGTGTGTGTGTGTTTGTGTGTGTGTTTATATTTGCAGACAATACTGTCTTACCTAAAACCTGGTACACAATTCATAGTATTAAATTTTTAAAAATCTTTTGGGCCTTGGTCTCTGACTTTGCAAGTGTATTTAAGTGATAACTTCAGTGTCTTTGTCATTCCATTGGAACTTTCACCCTATCAATGATAATGATAATGAAGTTGGAGTCACCTCCATTTGCCATTGAAATCACAGTATATCTTCCCATAGAAGTGGAAATTTAATAAATATCAACAATTCATACATATATACACACTGGGCAAGCTACCCCAGATTTTTGAGTAGTTTTTCATTTACATAGGGATATTTTCATGATTTCTCGTTCATTGTAAGGGGATTTTGGTTGTATGTAAAATCTGTTTTATACCCGACTCTGAAGTTCATTCCAGAGTAGTAAGTAAAGCACTGACAGCTATATGTGGTAGACTGAGTGACCATATTCTGAGCACTATTTCTCAATGGGTTCAGTGGATCAAGAACAGAAAGACCTTGACCAAACTCTGAATCATCTAACTAAAATGTGACCTTCACCAAGATGGGAACTTTCTGAGCTTTAATTTCTTCATTCATAAAATCTCAAATCTGCCTATCATAAAAGATTGCTATGGGATAAAATTAACAAATATCCACAAGAGTGTTGGGCAAACTGCAAAGCAATATCCAAATTTAAGCTGTTAAAATAAAATAATAATGTCTGTTAAAAGCTGTCAATTTGTTGCTAAACAAATATTATTATTTGTAAAGATTTATATGTTTTCCTTCTTGAAGAATTTATTAACTTTTAATTCTAGAAATGATGGCTAGGTAATGCAAACAAAACCTGTCAGAGATGGCAATTAGAAAACCTGAAAAAAAAAAAAAAGTAAAAACATGTATTTGAAGGCTTTGGAGATCTAACAAGGTAGTGAAGAAAGAATCATAGGTTCAAGATTTGGGAGAATATGGAAATAAAGAGATGTGAGACATGCATTGAGGCTGATTTTGTGCTGGGGACATTTGCCAATTCCAGAAAAGGCAGCTGAGAGGATGAGAAGTGCTTCTGAAAAAAATGGTAAATATGTGGACAAATCTAAATAAACATTGACTATATAAAATAACAATGATGTCTTGTGTGATTTAAAATATAGAAAGAATTAAAATTTGTGACAATAGCATACGGGTCTGGGGAGGAAAATATGGAATTCTACACATATGCATGATTGCTTTGTAAGTTCACAACTTCTGTAATAAAACTATATTTTAAAAAGATAAAAAAGTAAATGGACTATATGCTCCAAGTAACAACAAATACTGCCAGTGTGGTTGAAAAAGAAAAAACATATGGTATTTTAAAGAAACATGTCTAAAACATAAGGAAATGGAAAGGCCCTACAAACACTAGCCATTAGAGAACAAGTGTGGCTATTTTTATTTTAGACAAATTAGAAAGCAATACTACTTACATAATGTTAAAATAGTCATTTAATTGGCAATATAATAATTCTAAATTTATATATAGTTAACATTGCCTCAAAATATAAAATAACAATAATTCATCATGATCAAGTGGGCTTATCCCAGGCATGCAAGGGTGTTCAACACAAGAAAATTAATTAGCAAAATATACCACATTACCAAATCAAAGAAGAAAAGTCACATGATCATCTTGATTGATGCAGAAAAAGACATCTGACAAAATACAGTATTTTTTCTTTTTTTATTTTATTTTTATTTATTTTATTTATTTTATTTTACCGGGAGGTCCCGGGGATCAAACCCAGGTCCCTCCATATGGCAGACGGACGCCCAACCATTTGAGCCACATCCGCCCCCACAGTATTCTTTCTTGATAAAAATACTCCATAACGGGAATTGAAGGAAACCTCAACATGATAAAGGGCATTTATGAAAAACCCACAGCTAACATTGTACTCAATGGTGAAAGGCTGAAAGCTTTCCCATGGAGATTGGGAACAAGACAAGGATGCCCACTGTCACCACTGTTGTTCAATATAGTGCTAGAGGTTCTAGCTAGAGCAATCAGGCAAGAAAAAGAAAAGGCATCCAAATTGGAAGGGAAGAAGTAAAACTTTCACTATTCAAAGGTGATATGATCCTATACCTAGAAAGTCCTGAAAAATCTATAACAAAGCTACTAGAGCTAATAAATGAGTTCAGCAGAGTGGTGGAATACAAGATTAATATGCAAAAATCAGTAGTGTTTCTATAAACTAGTAATAAGCAATCTGAGGAGGAAGTGAGGAAAAAAATTCCATTTACAATAGCGACTAAAAGAGTCAAATATTTAGGAATAAACTTAACCAAGGATGTAAAGGACCTGTATTCAGTAAACTAAATTGCATTGCTAAAAGAAATCAAAGAAGACCTAAATAAATGGAAGAACATTTGGTGTTCATGGGTTGGAAGACTAAAAATTGTTAAGATGTCAATTCTACCTACACAGGTTCAATGCAATCCTGATAAAAATTCAAACAGCCTTTTTAAAAAATAAAGATATGGAAAACCCAATTGCCAAATTTATTTGTAAGGGAAAGGAGCCCCGAAAGCCAGAAACATCTGAAAAAGTAAGAATGAAGTTGGAGGACTCTAACTTCCGGGCTTTTAATCATTTTACCGAGCTACAGTGGTAAAAACAGCATGATACTGGCATAAAGATAGACATATAGACCAATGGAACCAAATTGATGGTTCAGAAACAGACCCTCATATCTATGGTCAAGTGATTTTTGACAAGGCTGTCAAGCCCACCCAGATGGGGCAGAACAGTCTATTCAACAAATGGTGTTGGGAGAACTGGATATCCATAGCCAAAAGAAAGAAGCAGGACTCCTATCTCACACCTTATACAAAAATTAACTCGAAATGGATTAAAGACCTAAATATAAAAGCTAGAACCATAAAACTCCTAGAAGAAAATGTAGGGAAACATTTTCAAGACCTGCTGGTAGATGGTGTTTCTTATACCTTATACCCAAAACATGAGCAATGAAGGAAAAAGTGGATAAATGGGACCTCCTCAAACTTAAACACTTTTGTGATTCAAAGGACTTTGACAAGAAGGTGAAAAGATAGCCCACTAAATGGGAGAAAATATTTGCAAACCACATATCTGATAAGGGATTGATTTCCATGCTATATAAAGAGATCATACAACAATAAAAGACCAAGCAATCCAATTAAGAAATGGGCAAAAGACTTTAATGGACATTTCTCCCAAGAGGAAATACAAATGTTGAAAAAGCACATGAAAAAAATGTTCAATATCACTAGCTATTAGGGAAATGCAAATTAAAACAACAATGAGATATCATCTCACACCTTATAGAATGGCCATTATTGAAAAAACAGAAAACAACAAGTGCTGGAGAAGATTTGGGGAAATAGGAACACTCTTTCACTGTTGGTGGGAATTTAGAATGGTGTGGCCTCTGAGGAAGACAGTTTGGCAGTTCCTTAGGAAGCTAAATATAGAACTACCAAAGATCCAGCAATCCCTCTACTAGGATATCTCCAGAAAAACTGAAAACAGGGATATGAACAGACATTTGCACACCCATGTTCACAATGGCATTGTTCACAATTGCCAAAAGATGGAAACAACACAGGTATCCATCAACAGATGAATGGAACAAAATGTTGTATATACATATAATAAAATGCTATGCTGCTGTAAGAAGAAATGAAATAGGTACACATATGATAACATGGATGAACCCTGAGGACATTATGCTAAGTGAAATAAGCCAGACACAAAAGGACAAATATTGTGTGGTCTCACTAATATGAACTAAATATGAAGAATAAACACATGGAGTTAAAACCAAGAGTATAGGTTACTAGAAGATAGATTGAGGGCTGAGAAGGGGTACTGATGCTTAATGGATGTAGAATTTTTAATTAGTTTAATTGTAAAAGTGTGGAAATGGATAGAGTTGATGGTAACACCTTATAGTGAGTATAACTAATACAGCTGGTTTATAAATGGGATTGTGGCTGAAAGCAGTAGTTTAGGGACATAAACGTCAATTGAAAGAAAGTTAGAGAATAATCTAGGGACTGAATAACATAGTGAACCCGGAGGTGGATGAGGATTCTGGTTTATAGTACAAATACAAGAAAGCACTTCTATGAGCTAGAACAAATGTATATCACTATTACAAGGTGGTAAGAATATAGTGATGCATGGGAAAATACAATTAATGTAAATTATGGACTATAGTTAACAGCAATATCATAATATTCTTGCATCGATGTCAAAGAAGCCACTATATCAACACTAAGGATCAATAATAGGAGAGTATGGGATTTTTTCTTTTGGACTAAGGAAAGCATTCAAAAATTGACTGAGGTGATGACTGCACAACTCTGTGATGAAAGTAAGAGCCACTGAGTGTACACTTTGAATAGACAGTATAACACAGTGGGACTATAGTGGAAGATGTACTGTGGTTAACAGTACAAAT
Source organism: Tolypeutes matacus (assembly GCA_026826555.1). NCBI lineage: Eukaryota > Metazoa > Chordata > Mammalia > Cingulata > Chlamyphoridae > Tolypeutes > Tolypeutes matacus. The sequence continues at coordinate 6,242,712 of JAKSZT010054419.1, read as the reverse complement.
ATGAGAGTGTTCTATCATGAACTATAACAAATGTACAACACTAATACATAGTGTTACTAATAGGGGGTTGTGGCCATTGGGCAGTTTGATGTAATTATGAATTCCAAAAATATAATTGGATCATGTTTGTAAACTGATCTGTTAATCTGGGTATGATTAAGTTATGATTAGGGCGTTGACTGGGCCACGTCAGTAGGGCGTTGAGCCCCACCCCTTGGTGGGTGGGGAATCGAATATAAAAGGCAAGGCAAAGAACAGAGTTGAAGCAGTTTTTGAGAAGCAGTTTTGATGTTGGAAAGAAGGCCCCAGGAGAAGAGAAGCAAGCCGTTTGCCTGATCGTCTACAGCTGACCTTGTGGAGGAACCAGAAGAGCCAAGCCCGGAAAGAAACGCAGCCCCGGGAAGGGAGGAACACAAGAAGCCTGAACCCTGGCAAACGTTGGCAGCTGTCTTACTCCAACACGTGGCAATGAACTTTGGTGAGAGAAGAAACTTAACGCTTCTACCCCAAATAAATACCCTTTATAAAGACCAACCCATTTTTGGTGTTTCACATTAGCACCCCTTTGGCTGACTAATACAGGGGTATATGGAAAAAATATACCAAGTGTACATTATGGACCATAGTTAGAGGTAATATTCTGGTGATTTTCTTTTATAATCTGTAACAAATGTTCCACAACAATATAAGGTGTTGGTGGAGGGGTGGTGTATTGGAATTCTGTACATTAAGCATGATTGTTTTGTAAGCTCACAACTCTCTAATAAAAATATATATTAAAATATATAAAATAACAAAAATTGGCAGAAATATAAGGAGAAATAGGCAAATCCTATCGACAAGATCCCAGTTGTGGAAGATTTTAATATTCCTCTCTCAGTAACTGATAGAAGAAGCAGACAATCAGTAAGAATATAGATGATATTAGCGAGTTTCTGAGCAGCCATTGAAGGGGAAGGAAATGCGGGTGTGTGTGTGTGTGTGTGCTTGTGCGTGTGTGCGTGTGAGTGTGTGGACAAAGAGGTGGGGGCAGCCAAGTTAGAGTCCCAACTCCTTGGACTCCATTTGCTATTCTCTCTTTTCTTCCCCATACCTATCTGTTGGTGGTGGGCGTACTTATATGCGTTTCTTTTCATTCATTTCCAAGTCTTTTTAAATTTTAAGGTTAGGGGTAGTGGGAAAGACAGGAAAAGGGAAGGGAGGAGAGTAGTGGCAGAAGAGGAGGAGGAGGACATGGAGATGAAGAGGATTAACCTGGAGTTAAGGAACAGAGCTCCGGAAGAGGTAACAGAGTTAGTACTTGATAATTGCCAGCATGTCAATGGGGAAATTGAGGGCCTGAATGATACTTTTAAAGAACTAGAGTTTCTGAGTATGGCTAATGTGGAACTAAGTTCACTGGCTCGGCTTCCAAGCTTAAATAAACTTCGAAAGTTGGAACTTAGTGACAATATAATTTCTGGAGACTTGGAAGTCCTGGCCGAGAAATGTTCAAATCTTACCTACCTCAATTTGAGTGGAAACAAAATCAAAGATCTCAGCACAGCAGAAGCTCTGCAAAATCTTAAAAATTTGAAGTCTCGACTTGTTTAACTGTGAGAGCACAAACCTGGAAAACTTTTAGTTCAAAGATAATGACTTTTTTTTTTTTTTTTGGCTAAGACTATTTGGGTACTTTTTGTCACAAGTGTAACTTGGTAAGTAGAAGCAGAATTGTAAAGATTCTATTCAGCAATAGAATTCATGGATTTTATGGAGGCTTCTGAAACCTCTGTTCAGCCAGGTAACTGATAAGATTTTATTTTTGAAGGAAAAATTGTTTATACTAAGTTCAGAGACAAGCAGATGAGCCCTTTTTTTCAAGCTGCAGATCATAACGTGATCTATTAACTACTGTAAAAATAGTTTTCTAAAATGAGTTCAGTCTCCATTTATATTGTACAGTGTTTATTTTCATATTCCTTTTGATGATATAAATATACATAATTCTTGTATGTTTACCTTAAGTAAAGCAAATTTGATGCAAACAAACAAACAAAAAAAAAGAAGATATTAGCAATACTACCAACAATCTTGACCTAATGGACACAAATAGAACTCCCTCTACATTAACTTCAAAGTACATGTATTTTCTTTTTTTACTTTTTAAAATTTTACCAGGAGGTCCCGGGGATCAAACCCAGGTCCCTCCATATGGGAGATGGATGCCCAACCATTTGAGCCACATCCGCCCCAAGAGTACATGTATTTTTAAAGTACATATGGAACATTTACATAAATTGACTATATACTGGATCATAAAACAACTCTCTACAAATTTCCAAGGATTGAAATCATATGAAGTATGTTCTCTAAATCATTTTTTAACAAGAAAATTCCATATGTTTGGAAGTTAAGAAATATGCTTCTATATAATCCATGGGTCAAAGAAGGAATCATAATGGGAATTAAAAAATATTTTTAATTGAATAATAATATAAATACTGCATTTCATAACTTGTGGGAATTTGCTATTAAGGCAGTGGTAAATTTGTCATATTAAATGCATATATTAGAAAAGGAGAAAGGCTGGAATAAATAAGCTAAACATTTTTTTCAAGAAATTAGAACAAAAAAGCAAGTTAAACCCAAAGAAAATAGAAAAAAAGAAATAATAAAGAAAAGAGAAAAATAAAATAGAAAACAAATATACAAAAGTGAGTAAAAAAATCCAAAATTGAATCTCTTAAATGACTAATACAGTTGATAAACCCTTGGTGAAATTGGTCAAGAATACAGGGGCTATCTCTACAGATCCAACAGACATTAAAATTATACTACGAGGCTATCAATGAATGTTAGATCAATACATTTGAAATTTTAGATTAAATTGACAAGTTATTAGAAAAAATACAGCTTACTAAAATTTAAACAAGAATAAATAGAAATCTGAATAGTCCATGATTTAAAGTTTTGCCAAAAAGTAAGATACAGGCCTAAATGGCTTCTTTGGTGAATTCCTCCAAATATTTAAGGAAGAAATACCACCAAAATTACATAAATACTTCCAGAGAATAGTAAGAGGGAAAAATCCCCTCCTTATTTTATGAGCAGCAAAATCTTAACACCTAAACCTGGCAAAGCGGCTATACAAAGGAAAATGTCACATCTATTTCACTCTTATGAGCAAAAATTCTAAACATCGTATTAGCAAACAGATTTACCATAATACAAGCTGGCTTATTCCAGGAATGTATACGCATGCACATTAGAAAATTAATCAATGTAATCAGTTTTATTTGCAGATGAAAGAAATGATCTCATAGATGCTGAAAAAAGCATTTGATAAAATTCAACATTCATTCATGATAAAAGAAATCTTTTAGAAAACAAGGAATATAAGAGAACATCTTTAATTTGATAAAGACTATCTGCAAAAAACCCACAGCAAGGAGGGGCAAGATGGCGGCAGAGTAAGGAGCTCCTAAAGTCAGCTCACTCTACAGGGCAGTTAGTAATTCCCCAGAGCTTTCTAAAGCACCTGTTTGGGTGCCCCAGGAGACCAGAAGAGCATCCTGCAACAACCTTGAAAGAATGGAAGGAGGAGACTGCCCATCTGCAGAGAAGATTTGTGAGTAGAGCACTCCACGCGCCGGAGGCCTGTGCCCATCCTCCACTGGCAACACAAGCTGCCTCGAGCTATTCCATGCCTGGAGTTGGAAGCTCCATTTCCCAAAAACTGGAGAGGAATCAATGGCTGGCCACTGACTTCAGTTACTGATTAGTAAATTCGGCTGCCTAAGTATAATCCTAAAAACAGCTAAAGTTTGAACCTGTCCAAGTTGGAAAGAGGCCAGTAGCTGCCATTTTAACTCCACCCCTGGCATGAGGGACGTGGGGCTGATTGAAAATCACAGTGCTGGTACAGATCAGCTTCTTTCCACCCAGATTGGATTGCAGCTCTAGCCTGAACCCCAGCCCCATCCTCCAGCAGGGAGAAAGCTGGGCAGACCTGCACCAGCCTCTCTAGGTAACTGCAGGTGCTTTCAGCCGGCACAGACTGAATAGTTGGACATCTGGGACTCCATCCCTGCACCCTAATAGGATAGTAGAGGAGCAGTGTTTCCTCAGGCTCTCTGGACAACTGCTGGCACTTTCAGCACACAAGAACTGATTTGTTGAGCACCTTCTATTCCACCTCCACCTCTGCATACCCCCCCCATAGGATAGGAGGGGACTGGTGTTTGGTGTTTCCTCAGCCTCTCAGGGCAACTGCAGGAACTTTTGGTCTGTACAAACTTGACTATTGGGAACCTGTGGCTCCACCCCAACCCCCCATAGGACAAGAGAGGTACTATGTTTCCCCAGCCTCTCTGGGTAACTGCAGGTGCTTTTGGCTACACAGACTGAATAGTCGGACACCTGTAGTTCCATCTCCACCCCCAAGTAAGATAGGAGGGGACCTGGGTTTCCTCAGCCTTTCCAGGCAATGTCAGGCACTTTTGGCCTGCACAGCCTGGACTGGTGGGTACCTGTGGATCCACCCCACTGCCCAATAGGAAAGGAGGGGGCTGGTGTTTCCATAGACTTTCTGGGCAATGGCAGGCACTTTCGGCCTACAGGGACTGAACTGTTGAGCACCTATTGATCCACCCCTACCATTCAGTAGGATAGGAGGGGGCTGGTGCTTCCTTAGCCTCTCTGGGCAATGGCAGGCACTTTCAGCCTACATGGACTGAACTGTTGGGTGTCGGTGGTTCCATTCCCATCCCCTAAAGGGCAGAAGGGAAACTACTCCTTCACCCTCTCAGGGCAACTGCCGTAATATTCGGCCCACACAGATTAGATTGTTGAGCACTCCAGAGGGTCCATCCCCATACCAGGCAGGGAGGGGGATGGCGGTGCTATATCAGTCTACCTGGGCAACTGTGGTCATTTGAGACCTGCACGGCACAGATTGCTGCCCACATGTGCAGCTCCATCCCTGCCCTAGGTAGGAGAGGAAGGAGTGTGAATCTTCATCAATCTCTCTGGGCAACTATAGACAGTCTTGTCCTGTACAACTTGGATTATTACACATGGCTGCAGCTCTGTCACTACCCTGGGCAGAGCGGAAAGGTGGAAGAAGCTTCATCAAATCCTGGGGCAACGTGGGCAGCTTCAGCCTCCACAGCTTACAGCACCAACTACATCCTCGGCTCCTGCTAGATAGCCAGCAAGGGAGAAAAGACAAGAAAGCCCTAAACTAAAGGGTGAAACTACACCCAGAATAAATATATCTAGTAAGCCAGATGCCAAGACACCAACAAAAATTGCAATCCATACCAAGAAACAGGAAGATATGGCCCAGTTAAAGGAGCATGGTAAGCCTCCAGATGTCATAAAGGAGTTGAGACAACTAATAATAGATGTTCAAACAAATGTCCTTAATAAATTCAATGATATGGCTGAAGAGATTAAGGATATTAAAAAGACACTGGATGAGCACAAAGAAGAATTTGAAAGCATACATAGAAAAATAGCAGATTTTATGGAAATGAAAGGCACAATAGATGAAATTAAAAATACACTAGAGGCATGTAACAGCAGATTTGAAGAGGCAGAAGAAAGGATCGGTAAGCTTGGGGACATGGCCTCTGAATGTGAACATACAAAAGAACAGATGAAGAAAAGAATGGAAAAAATTGAACAAGGTCTCAGGAAACTAGATGACAGCAAGAGACATGCAAACATACATGTCATAGGTTTCCCAGAAAGAGAAGAGAAGGGGAAAGGGACAGAAGGAGTGTTTGAAGAAATAATGGTAGAAAATTTCCCAACCCCATTGAAGTTCTTCAATATCCGTGTCCAAGAAGCACAATGCACTCCCATCCAAATAAATCTAAATAGACCAACTCCGAGACACCTACTAATCAGAATGTCAAATACCAAAGGCAGAGAATTCTGAGAGCAGCAAGAGAAAAGCGATGCATCACAGATAAGGGATACCCAATAAGATTAAGTGTTGATTTTTCATCAGAAACCATGGAGGCAAGAAGACAGTGGTATGATATATTTAAGATACTGCAAGAGAAAAACTGCCAACCAAGAATCTTATATCTGGCAAGATTGTCTTTCAAAAACGAGGGCAAGTTATATTCACAGATGAACAGAAACTGAGAGAGTTTATAACAAAGAGGAAATACTAAAGGGAGTGTTGCAGCATGAAAAGAAAAGGCAGGAGAAAGGCTTGGAAGAAAGTCTAGAAATGAAGACTGTATCAGTAATAGTAATTGAAATTGTCAAAAGAGTGGTGAAATAAAATATGACAGATAAAACCCAAAGGTCAAAATGGGTGAAATAAGAACTGCCTTTATAGTAGTAACATTGAGGCGCGGGGCGCCCCGTGGCCCGGCAGCGGGACTCGGGGCAGCAGGGGAGGGGGCCTTGGCAGGAGCCGCGGGGCCACGGGGGCAAGGAGCAGCCCTGGGCGGGCGAGCGGGGTTCTCGGCACCCCAGACCCCGGGCCCGACACCGCGCGTCGTAGACACCCGCAGCCCTTGCCTGCCCCCACCTGGCCAGACAGTGAGAAGACTGCTGCCTGCACACGCTAGGTCAGAACATTCTGGAAGGAGGCCAGAGCGGGCGGGGAGGAGAGAGGGGCTCAGGTGTGGAGCGAAAAGCCAACTGACCACCCGAGGTCCAGCGTCCACTGGCCGTGATGCTTGTCCTGGCCTTGCTCCTGGCCATGGGCCTGCCCCACGGGGCGCCCAGGACCAACCTCTCCATATCGGGAAAGCAAGCCCGGCTGTCGTGTCACGTCTGCGAGGAGGAGAACGGATTTAACTGCCGCGGGCCACTCCAGTGTGGCGATAAAGATAAGGCGTGTGTCATGGCTGCCAAATATTCCCACGTTTCTACTATGTTTCAAAACAGTGTGCGCAGGTTTGTCCAATAATTAGACTGCCCCCCCCCCCCCCCCCCGGGAAAGCCGTACCTCCTGGAAAAGCCTCTGCCCTTCCTGTACAGCATGTGCTGCTCAAGTAACTTGTGCAACCAAGACAGGCCGACAGTCAATGAAACCACCTTCCGGGAGTTCTTGGGGCGAGCAGAGGGGAGGAGCGGCAGCGCGGGGCTGGCCCTCCTCCTGGCACTCTCCTCGGTGTCGCTGGGCCTGACACTGCTGTAAGCCCCAGAGGGGTGGGCACTGCACCCCCCGGGCCCCGTGCCAACAAAGCACACGATGTCCTGGAACCGCACCATTAAACTCATTGTCCTCTGAAAAAAAAACAAAAACAAAACAAAAAAAAACATTGAATGTTAATGGATTAAACTCCCCAATCAAAACTCACAGACTGGCGGAATGGATAAGAAAATATGAGCCTCTATATGCTGTTGGCAAGCGACTCACCTTAGACCCAAGCATATCAATAGATTGAAAATGAAAGATTGGAAAAAGATATTCCACGCATGCAGTAGCCAAAAAAAAAAAAAAAAAAAAAAAAAAAAAAGCTGGAGTAGCTATACTTATATCGGATGAAATAGATTTAAAAAACAAAATTGTTATTAGAGACAAGGAAGGACATTATATAGTAATAAAAGGGGCAATTCACCAGGAAGAAATAATAACCATAAATTTATATGCACCTAACCAGGATGCCTCAAGATACACGAGGCAAACATGGGCAAAACTGAAGGGAGAAATAGATATCTCTAAAATAATAGCTGGAGACTTCAATACACCACTCTCAGCATTGGATAGAACATCTGGGCAGAGAATCAATAAAGAAACAGGAAGCTTGAATAATATGATAAATGGACTAAACCTAATAGAAATATACATAACATTGTACCCCAAACAGCAGGATATACATTCCTTTCAAGAGCTCATGGATCTTTCTCCAGGATAGACCTTATGTTGAGTCACAAGCAGATCTCAATAAATTCAACAAGATCAAAATTATCATTATCTGATCATAATGGAGTAAAGGTGGAAATCAACAAAGGGCAGAAAAGTGGAAAATTCACAAATATATGGAGATTAAACAATACATTCTTAGATAATGAGTGGATCAAAGAAGAAATTTTGAGAGAAATCAATAAATATCTCGAGATGAATGAAAATGAGAGCACAACATATCAGAACTATGGGATGCAGCAAAGGCAGTGCTGAGAAGGAAATTTATAGCCCTCTATGCTTACATTAAAAAAGAAGAGCTAAATCAATGACCTAGCTACACAGCTGGAAGACCTAGAAAAAGAACAGCAAACTAATCCCAAAGCAAATAGAAGGAATGAAATAACAAAGATCAGAGCAGAAATAAATGAAATTGAGAAAAAAGAGAATTAACAAAACCAAAAGTTGGTTCTTCAAGAAGATTAACAAAATTGACAAATCCTTAGCTAGACTGATGAAGAAAAAAGAGAGAAGATGCAAATAAATGAAATAAAAAATGAAAACGGAACCATTGCTACTGATCCCACAGAAATTAAAGAGATCATAAGAGGATGCTATGAACAACTGTATGCCAGAAAACTAGACAATGTAGATGAAATGGAAAAATCCCTAGAAATGTACAAAAAACCTACACTGACCCTAGAAGAAATAGAAGACCTCAACAAACCAACCACAAGTAAAGAGATTGAAACAGTCACCAAACAACTCCCCAAAATGAAAAGCCCAGGACCAGATGGTTTCACAGGTGAGTTCTATCAAGTATTCAAGAAGATTTAATACCGAACTTACTCAAGCTCTTCCAAAAAATTTAACAAGAAGAAACACTACCAAACTCATTCTATGAAGCCAACACCACCTTAATACCAAAGCCGGATAAAGATATTGCCAAAAAAGAAAAGTACAGACCTATTTCACTAATGAATATGGATGCAAAAATCCTCAATAAAATACTTGCTAATCGAATCCAACAACACCTTAAAAGAATGATTCATCATGATTAAGTGGGTTTTATACCAGGCATGCAAGCATGGTTCAATACAAGAAAATCAATCAGTTTTAATACACCACATTAATAAATCAAAGAAGAAAAATCACATGATTTTATTGATTGATGCAGAAAAGGCATTTGACAAAATACAGCACCCCTTCTTGATAAAAATTCTACAAGATAGGAATTGAAGGAAACTTTCTCACCATGATAAAGGTTGTATGTGAAAAACCCACAGCTAACATTGTACTCAATGGTGAAAGACAGAAAGCTTTTCTGTTGAGATTAGGAACAAGACAAGGATGCCCACTGTCACCACTGTTGTTCATTACAGTGCTAGAGGTTCTAGCTAGAGCAATCAGGCAAGAAAAAGAACTAAAAGGCATCCAAATCAGAAAGGAAGAAGTAAAATTTTGCTATTCACAGATGATTTGATCTTATATCTAGAAAGTCCTGAAAAATCTACAACAAAGCAGCTAGAGCTAATAAACGATTTCAGTAGAGTATCAGAATACAAGATCAAGACACAAAAATCAGAGGCATTTCTATACAATTGCAATGCGCAATCTGAGGAGGAAGTCAGGAGAAAGATTCCATTTACAAGAGCAACTAAAAGAATCAAATATTTAGGAATAAACTTAACCAAGGATGTAAAGCACTTGTATTCAGAAAACTACAATGTATTGTTAAAAGAAATAAAAAAGACCTAAATAATTGGAAGAACATTTCATGCTCATGGATTGGAAGACTAAATAACATTAAAACGTCAGTTCTACCCAAACTGATATACAGATTCAATGCAATCCCAATAAAAATTCCACCAACATTTTTTAAACAAATGGAAAACACAATTATCAAATTTATTTGGAAGGATAAGGGGCCCCAAATAGCCAGAAACATCTTAAAAAGGAAAAGCAAAATTGGAGGGCTCTCACTGCTGGACTTTAAATGATATTACCTAGGTACAATGGTAAAAACAGCATGGTATTGGCATAAAGATAGACTCATAGACCAATGGAACCGAATTGATGGTTCAGAAACAGACCCTCATATCTATGGTTAAGTGATTTTTGACAAGCCTGTCAAACCCACCCAGCTGGGGTAGAACAGTCTATTCAACAAATGTTGCTGGGAGAACTGGATCATAGCCAAAAGAAAGAAAGAGGACCCCTATGTCACACCTTCTACAAAAATTAACTCAAAATGGATCAAAGACCTAAATATAAAAGCAAGAACCATAAAGCTCCTAGAAGAAAATGTAGGAAAACGTCTTCAAGACCTGCTGGTAGGTGGTGCATTCTTAAACCTTCCTCCGAAAGCATGAGCAACGAAAGAAAACATGGATAAATGGGATCGCCTCAAACTTAAAAACTTTTGTGATTCAAAGGACTTCGTCCAGAAGGTGAAAAGGTAGCCCACTCAATGGGAGAAAATATTTGGAAACCACATATCCTATAAGAATTTTTTTTTTTTTTTTTTTTTTTTTACCGGGAGGTCCCGGGGATCGAACCCGGGTCCCTCCATATGGGAGACGGACGCCCAACCAGTTGAGCCACCTCTGACCCCCCCCTATAAGAATTTGATTTCCATTCTATGTAAAGAGATCATAGAACTCAACAATAAAAGAGCAAGCAATCCAATTTAAAAATGGCCAAAAAATTTAAACAGACATTTCTCCAAAGAAGAAATACAAATGGCTAAAAAGCACATGAAAAAATGTTACACATCACTAGCTATGAGGGAAATGCAAATCAAAATGACAATGAGATATCATCTCACACCGCATAGAATGGCCATTATTTAAAAAACAGAAAACAGTAAGTGCTGTGCTGGAGAGGATGTGGAGAAATAGGAACACTCCTTCACTGTTGGTGGGAGTGTAAAATGGTGCAGCCTCTGTGGAAGACAGTTTGGCGGTTCCTCAGGAAGCTAAATATAGAACTGCCATATGATCCAGCTATTCTTCTACTAGGAATATATCCAGAAGAACTGAAAACTGTGACATGAACAGACATCTGCACACCGATGTTCATAGTGGTATTATTCACAATTGCCAAAAGATGGAAACAACCCAAGTGTCCTTCAACCAATGAATGGATCAACATAATGTGGTATATCCATATGATGGTATACTATGCTGCAGTAAGAAGAAATGAAATTGGGACACATATGATAACATGGATGACTCTTGAAGACATTGTGCTAAGTGAAGCAAGCCAGACACAAAAGGACAAATATTCCATGTTCTCATTAATATGAACTAAATATGAAGAATAAATACATGGAGTTAAAACCTAGAGTATAGGTTATTAGGAGATAAGAGGAGGGTTGAGAAGAACTACTGATACTTAATGTATGTAGAAGTTTTAATTTTCTTGACTGTAAAAGTGTGGATATGGGTAGAGTTGTTGGTAACACATTATAGTGAGTAGCAGCTGGTTTATAAATGGGATTATGGCTGAAAAGAGTAGTCTAGGGATGTAAATGTCAAATGAAAGAAAGCTAGAGAATAATCTAGGGACTGACTAACACAGTGAACCCAAGATAGATGAGAATTTTGGTTGATGGTACAGATGCAAAAGTGTCCTTCTGTGAGGCAGAGCAGACGTACGTCACTATTATAGGGTGGTAGGGAAGTGGAGAAGCATGGGAAAAAGACAGTTGGTGTGACCTATGGACTGTGCAATACCGTAATATTCTTGCATCAATGCCAAAGATGTACTGTGTTGATAATGGGGGGGGGGTTATGGAAAAAGTCTGTCAAATGTACGCTATAGACCATGGTTGGTGGTAATAGTCTGAGCATATTATCTCATAATCTGTAACAAATATTCCTCCACGATGTGGTATGTTGGTGAATGGATGTTGTATGGGAATTCTATACATGTGCATGATTGTTTTGTAAGTTCACAACCTCTGTAATAAAAATATATTAAAAAAATTGTACACTGGGTTGGGGGAAAATACATCCAATGTAAGATATAGACTATAGTTATTAGTAATATTTTGATGATTCTCTTGTTTAATTTGTAACAAATGTTTCACAAAGATGCAAGGTGTTAGTGGCAGGCTGATGTATGGGACCCCTGTATGATGTTATGCATGTTTATTTAGTAAGTTCACAACTTTTACTATATGCTTATTGTTTATGTATGTTCATGTATGAATGATATACTTCAATAAAAAATATATTTAAAAAACCCAAGGCAGGTATCATACTTAAACATGAAAAATTGAAAGCCTTTCACTGAGATCAGAACAAGATCAGGATATTCATTATCACCATTTCTATTCAAAATTGTATTTCAGACCTTAGCAGTAAGATAAGTAAAAGAAAATAAGTTATTAGGATCATTATTACTGATTAGAAGAAGTACAATATCAATACTTATTGATGATGTGTTACACAGACAATCCAAAAGAAACTATAGATAAACTATTAGAATTAATAAGCAAGTTTAGCAATATTGCTGGATATAAAGACAACAAAATCAGTTATGTGTCTATATTCCAGCAATAAACAGAAAGCAAAGTTTTCAAAAAGGTATCATCATTTGCAATAGCAATTAAAATGTCAAACATTGAGAACAAATCTAATAAAACTGTACAACACTTCCACACAGAAAATTATAAAACCCTATTAGGAAAATTAAATAAGACGTAAATAAATGGAGCGATGTTGCCTGTTCACATGCTGTAAAACTTAATAGTATAAAGATATAAATTCACTCAAATATATCAGTGCAATCCAATAAAATGCCAATAGGTTTTATTTTGGGTACTTGATTATCTTATTTAAAAATTTATATAGAGATATGCAGAGGGCCAAGAATAAACAAGGCACTCCTGAAAAGGAATGAGGTGGGAGGACTTACCTTCTCCAAGATATCAAGACTTACTTTAAATCTATAATAATTATGATAGCACAAGGTGCAAGATAGAAAAAAAAGACCAATGAAACAGAATAGATTGTGCAGAAACTACCCCATGAATTTTAGGACCCTTGATTTACATAGCACTGTAAGAGCAGTGAGGAAAGTATGATTTTCTAAAAAAAATTATTGTGGTAACATATAAAATATATAAAATTTATCATTTTAACCATTTTTAAGTGTATAATTCAGTGGCATTAACTACATTCACATTGTTGTGAAACCATCACCACTATCTGTTTCTAACACTTTTTCTAACCAAATGGAAATTCTGTGCTCATTAAGCAATAACTCCCATTGCCTCTCCCCCAGCCCCTGGTAACCTCAAATCAAATTTCTGTCTCTATGAATTTGCATATTGTAGATAGTTCATATAAATATAATCATATAATATTTGTTCTTTTTGTGTCTGGTTTATTTCAATTAGCATAAGGTCTTCAAGATTCATCCATGTTGCAGCACATATCATAACTTCATTCCTTTTTACAGCTGAATAATATGCCATGGTATGTATATACCACATTTTATTTATCCATTCATCTGTTGATGGATATTTGTATTGCTTCTATCTTTTGGAACCACCAAACTTTTTTCCACAGCGGCTACACCATTTATATTCCCACCAGCAATGCAACTATTTTTAAATAAATGATTCTGGGATGATTGAATATCAATATAGGAAAAAAAATTAAATGGGACATCTACCTCAGTCCATACATAAAAATAAACTCTAGTTGGATTATAAATCTAAATGAGAAATATAAATATGCTGGATATCTTCCTTTTGTGTCCTTTTCCTCCAGATCTTCTTTCTCTCCATCCTTTTCCAACTTTCTTTCTTCCCCTGGAAACTGAACTTAAGCATTATATCAGGAATAGGCAAACTTTTCCTGTAATAGGCCAGATCATAGATATTTTAGGATTTATTTATGATTATGTATAAAAAATAAACATGGCTGCATTCCAATAAAAATTTATTTAGTGACACAGAAATTTGAATTTCACATAATTTTCATATGCCATGATATATTATTTTTAATATTTTTCCAACCATTAAAAAATGTAAAATTCACTCTTAGCTCCTGAGCAGTACAAATACAGGTGGTAGACATATTTGGCAGACCCCTGGATTCCATCGATGGACTCCTTTGACCTCTGGCTTGTGGTAGTTTTTGGCCAATAAAGAGTATTGACAGGAGATTAGATGAATGGAGAAGAGTAAGGTCAGAGTATTTATGTTTTTGGAGTTCAGAGCTCCTGTAATGAGGCCTTCTTCACACACCTTCTCAGTTTCCATGTTCCAGAAATTGTTCTCTCTCCTTGCTGATTCAGACCTAGGGATGGTAATGCCACCAACACATACTCTCTAACCTTGGCGGTCTACACAATCCCTTGTGGTTTTCCTACACCCTGCTCACATCCTTGTAGATACTATAATCCATTTATCTTCAAATTATTCAATTTGCTTATGCCACCTATTTACTGCATGACCCTTATTGATACTTACTTTACTGTAAAAATAATAAAGCTTTTAAAAATAATAAAGGAAAATATATTCATGACCTCGGGGAGTAGGGAGAGATTTTATTAATAGAATACAAAAAGCACTTAAAGGAAACAATTGTTATGGGTGGACTACATTAAAAATGAGAATGTCTATCAAAGCACCATTAAGAGAGTAAAAAGGTAACCTAGACAGTGGAGGAAGGTATTTGCAACACAAATAACCTATGAAGAACTCTTATTCAGTACATACATGTATATACTGTATCTATTTTCCCACCCCTTGCATCTGAGCTAGCTTTATGACTTGCTAGGACAAATAGAAAGCAGCAGAATGAAATCAGGCAATTTCCAAGCCTAAGCCTCAGGAGATAATGCAACTTCTGCTCTCACCCTTTCCAATACTGCACCCTCTTGAAATGCTGCCACCATGTGAAGAAGTTCAGGGCAGTCTCATTTAGGATAAGATATGGAGAGAAAGGCCTGGCCAATAGCCAGCATCCATGGACAGGCATGTAATTGAGGCCATCTTAGACTATCCAAGCCTGGCCAAATGGCCAGATGACCAAATGAGTGACACCCGGCAAGCCCAGCCAAAGAACTACTCAATTGAGCCCAGACCAATTGCTGACCAAAAGAATGATGAGCAAGTAAAATAGTTGTTTTAAGCCACTAACTTTTAGGCTGTTTTTTAAAAATGCAAAAATAGATAACTGATACAGTACTCAATCTATATTACCAATTAGGAAAATAAAAACTAAACCCATAGCGAAATATCACTGAATACCAAATAGAATGGCTGGCTTGTGGTTTTATTTTGAGATAGAGCCAACAAGATTAACAGATGAATTGGACTGTGGTAGGAGAAAAAAAAGGAATCAAATATAAATGTTGGGGTCTGCCCTAATCAGGATGGCAGAGTGGGATGCTTCAGAGTTCTATCCACCCACAGAAGCTTGGAAAAACTAGCAAGAATTGGCAGAAACATCTTTCTTAAACTTCCAGAAAACAATTAAAGGGCTGCAGTATCAGGGTGAGCACACCAAATCAAGAAAAATGTTATTTAAAAGTGCCAGGATTTTGTGGCACCTTAACTGGCCCCTCCCTTACCCCTCAGGCCAGCACATGCTCCCACTGTGGATCCCTGGTCATGGATCCAGAAGGAACAAAATAACTCTCATGCAGAACTAGAAAAAGAACAGCAAACTAATCTCAAACCAAGCCGAAGGAAAGAAATAGTAAAGATCAGAGCAGAAATAAATGAAATCGAGAAAAACAACAATTAAAAAAACACTAGAATTTACAAAACCAAAAGTTAGTTCTTTGAGAAGATTAACAAAACCAACAAACCCTTAGCTAGACTGACAAAAAAAGAGAAGATACAAATAAATAAAATCAGAAATGAAAGGAAGGGACATTACCACTACCCCTGCAGAAATAATAGAGATCATAAGAGGATACTATGAACAAACGAATGCCAAAAAACTAGACAATGTAGACAAGATGGGCAAATTCTTAGAAACACATGAACAACCTACACTGACCCTAGAAGAAACAGAAGGCTTCAACAAACCAATCACAAGCAAAGAGATTGAAACAGTCATCAAAAACCTCCCAAAGAGGGAAGCGGCTGTGGCTCAATCGGTAGGGCTCCCGTTTACCATATGGGAGGCCCCGGGTTCGGTTCCCGGGGCCTCCTGGTGAAGGCAAGCCCGCCCGCACGGCGTGGTTAGCTGACCCAGCAAGCACAAGCAGCAAGGGGGGGATAAATGAATAAATAAATAAAATCTTTAAAAAAAACAAAACAAACAAAAAAAAAACCTCCCAAAGATGAAAAGCCTAGGACCAGATGGCTTCACAGGTGAATCCTACCAATCATTCAAAGGTGATCTTATACCAATCTTGCTCAAGGTCTTCCAAAAAACTGAATAGGAAAGAAAGCTACCAAACTCATTCTACAAAGAAACATCACCCTAATACCAAAAACAGATAGAGATACTACAAAAAAAGAAAATTACAGACCAATATCTCTAATGAATATAGACATGGAAATCCTCATCAAAATACACAATAAAATAAATTGGTGTAATAAACCACATTAATAAATTGAAGAAGAAAAATCACATGATCCTCTCGATTGATGTAGAAAAAATGTTTGACAAAATACAGCATCCTTTCTTGATTAAAAAAAAAAAAACACTCCAAATTTAGGAATAGAAGGAAGCTTTCTCAATATAGCAAAGTGCATATATGAAAAATCTACAGCTAGCATTGTACTCAACTGTGAAAGACTAAAAGCTTTCTGCTGAGATCAGGAACAACACAAGAATGTCCACTGTCACCACGGTTATTCAATAATGTGCTAGAAGTTCTAGCTAGAGCAATTAAGCTAGATAACTCACTTTTTACTTCCTAGGGGATCTAAAAAGCCAATGCATAAAATGTAATGATAAATCAGTGATTTGGACTCTTAATGTATAAACATGCAATTTGTGACAAGAACTACATAAAGGTCGGGGAATGGAGATGTATAAGAACATAGTTTGACCCCCTTCTGCTCCTGTTCCCAGCGGCTTCCGTTCCCTGCTGCTGCGCTTGGGGCCCTCGTGGCTTCTGCACCCTGCTCTTGCCATGTTCCCCCTGCACAGATCAACATGCAAGTAAAACTTGGGCATTTATAATCTATAATGGGAAATTGTCGTCTATAAATCAGTCCTCTCTGTCACTTTTCAGCCTCTTACCCTCTACTGGGGACCTGTGATCTGACATTTTCTCCCATTTCTCTTCTATACTACCTTAATAAATTGCTGGCCTCACTCAAAAAAAAAAAAAAAAAAAAGAACATAGTTTGTGTATACCATTGGAGTTAATTTGGTATCAAAGCAAATGAGAATGTTATTGATTTAGAATGTTAAATTTAAGCCCCACGATAACTACAAAGAAAATACTGGAGAATATGCGAGTTCATAGAGACAGAGATTAGACTACAGGTTGCCAGGGGCAGAGGGGAAGGGTAATGGGGAGATAATGCGTAATGGAGTAGGGTTTCTATTTGGGGAGATGGGAAAGTTTTAGTAATGGAATGTGTGAGGGTACTGCAGCAGTGTAAATATGAGTAATCCCACTGAATGGTATGCTTGGGCGTGGTTGATATGGGGACACTTATGTTGTATATATGTTCCCACAATTAAAAAAAAAAGAATGAGCAGCTAGAGACAATGAAAATTAAATGAAATATATAAATACATATTCCTTAATGGGATCTAATAATGGAGGAGAAAATGCCCAAAAGGACATTTTGGAGGCATATAGAAAAATTGGAATATAGATACCAATATTTTGTATCTATACAAAATATCTATACAATTGTTTCTTGACCTTGATAATTGCACTTAAGGTGGTTACATAAATGAATATCCTTGTTCTTAGGAAATTTACATAGGAACATTAAGTGTTCAAGGAGACTGATGTACACAAGCTACACTCAAGGCTTCAGAAAATGGATTGATAAATAGATAGACATACAGGCAGACAGATAGATAGACAGATAGATGAACTGCTAGATTAATGGATAGATAGATAAGATGACATGGCAGATGTAGCAAAATGTTAAAATTGAAGGTTCTTGATATCTAGGGGAATAGGTATATGTTGGAGTTCTCTGTGTGGGGTTTTTATTATTTTTATAACCATCCTATAAGTTTGAAAGTATTTCAAAATAAAAAGCTTTTTAAAAAAGATTATTGGGAATTGAATCATGTCCTCCATGAGAGGCATATCAACCCCGGGTCCTATGGGTATGAACTTATTTGTAAATAGGACCTTTGAGGATATTATTAGTTAAGGTATGTCCAAACTGAAAGAGGGCAGGCCTTAATCCAATATGGCTGAAGTCCTTATAAGCAAGGGAAATTGGAACAGAAAGAGTAGCCATAAGGAGCCTGAGAAGCTAGACGTCAACAGAACTTGGAAGAGAAAGAAGACGCTGCCATGTGCATTGCCATGTAATGGGAAGGCCAAGGAACCCCAAAGATTGCCTGCTAGCCAGAAGATACTCACCCAAGGAGGAAGCAAGCCTCTAGTATCTGAAACAATGAGTCAATACAGTCCTGTTGTTAAGCCAACACATTGTATGCTATTTGTTTTAGCAGCTAGGAAACAAAGACAATGACTTTGACCTGGCAGAACAAAGTTGCTATTTACTGAGAAGGAGAAGAATGAGGAAGGGGCTAGTTTGCACAGAAAAATCATGAATTTGGTTCTGGAAGTGTTTACTTTGAGGTGTCATTAGACATCTAGGGTGGTTGAATATGTGAGTCTGGGGTTCAGGAGAGTGGTCAGAGCTGACGACATTTATTTGGAACCTACTTATAATGATAAAGTAAAGCCACAATATTTGATGAGATAAGCTGGGTATGAATATAGCTAGAGAATAAAAGAGGTCTGAAATGGGAGCCCTGGGGAATCTGGGAAGAACCAGCAACAAAAACTGATAAGGGTCTTCTGATTCCAGACAAGATGGAGTAAGTATGTTCCACCTAATTCCTCCTGGTAACTACGAAAAAGTACCCTGAACAAAATTGATAAATCGACCATCAGAACACTCTGAAAGGTGAAGAAAAGAAGGCAGACTGGCTAAGGACCTTGAGACTAGAGGAACAATGCAGTGGTGAGTTCTCTATTTTTTGTTTGTTTGTTTGTTTGTTTGTTTGTTTTGTCTCTTATAGGTCATGGCCTGGATACTGAGATGTCCACAATTTAGAAATTCCAATGGGCACAGATAAAAATATTGCCCCAAGAAAAGCCTATTCTCTTTCGCCAAAGGACAAGGAAAAGGGCAGCCCAGAAGGAAAGAAACTTTTTTTTTTTATTAGAGAAGTTACAGCTTTACAGAAAAAATCATACATAAAATAGAGTTCCCATATACCATCCCATATATCCATTAATAACACCCTCTGTTAGTGTAGAACATTTTTTTACAATTGATGAAAGAAGATTTTTATAATTATGCTATTAACTATAGCCATGGTTTACAATAGGATTCACTGATTGTGTTGTACTGTCCTATGTAGATTTTTTTTTGTTTTTAATATTTGTTCCAGTAACATATATACAACCCCAAATTTCCCATTTTATATAAAATTTTAAATTATATAACTAATTGCTGTTAATTACACTCACCATGTTGTGCTACCATCACCAAAACTTTTCCATCAACCTAAAGAGAAAATCTGTGCAACTAAAGTATTAATTCCACATTCCCACCCTCCACCCCAGCCTTAGGTAACCTATATTCTAGTTTCTGACTCTATGAATTTGCTTATTCTAATTACTTCATATCAGTGAGATCATATAATCTTTGTCCTTTTGTATCTGGCTTATTTCACTCAACATGATGTCTTCAAGGTTCTCCAGATTGTTCATTACTGGTGTATGGAAACACTATACTGATTTTGGGGTGTTGATCTTGTACCCTGCCACTCTGTGGATTCGTTTACTAGTTCTAGTAGTTTTGGGGGATTTTTCAGGATTTTCTGTATATAGGATCATGTCATCTGCATATAGGGAAAGTTTACTTCTTCCTTTCCAATTTGGATGCCTTTTTCTTTCACTTGCCTAATTGCTCTGGCTAGAATTTCTAGTACAATGTTGGATAGCAGTGGTGACAGTAGGTATCTTCATCTCGTTCCTGATCTTAGAGAGAAAGCGTTCTTTCACCATTGAGCATGTTGTTAGCAGTGGTTTTTTCATATATGCCCTTTATTATGCTGAGGAAGTTTCCTCCTATTCTTTGTTGTCTAAGTAGTTTTATCAAGAAAGGGTGCTGGATTTTAGTACCTGTAAGAAGTAAAAAGTGGAGTTACATACCAAAAAATACAATACAATGTTACTGACATTAAAAATTTTTTTTTATTTTTTTTACTTATTTACTTTATTTACACCCCCCTTCCCCCAGATGGTTTGCTCATCTGTCTGCTCATTGTTTGCTCACCTTCTTTAGGAGGCACCAGGAACCGAACCCAGGACCTCCCACATGAGAAGCGAGTGCCCAACAGACTGAGCCACATCTGCTCCCCACGGACTGCAGTGTCTGCTGGCTTGTGGCCTCTGCTTGTTGTGGTGGCATCTAGCTGTGTTGCTGTGGGGTCAGTGTCTAGATCTGTTGTGGTGGGGGATGGCGTCTAGCTCTGTTGAGGGACGTCTAGCTCTGTTGTGGTGGGAGGTGGCATCTAGCTCTGTTGAGGGACGTCTAGCTCTGTTGCAGCAGGAGGCGGCATCTGCTTATCTTCTTTTAGGAAGACCATGTGGTAGGCAGGTGCCCAAGTGGTTGAGCCACATCCACTTCCCTGACATTTTAAATTACCTATATGGTTACCTTTACTGGAGGTCTTTGTTTCTTTATGCTGCTTTGATCCAATGTTTAGTATCCTTTCCTTTCAAGCTGAAGAACTGCCTTTAACATTGTTTGTAGGGGCAGGTCTGGTGGCCTACTCCCTCAGGTTTTGTTTATCTGGGAATGTCTTAAACTCTCCCATGTTTTTGAAAGAAAGTGTTGCTGGATATAAAATTATTGGTTGGCAATTGTTTTCTTTTAGCATTTTAAATATTTCATATGACTGCCTTCTTGCCTCCATGATTTCTGATGAGAAATTAGCACTTAATCTTTTTGTGATTCACTTGTATATAACATTGCTTTTCTCTTGGGGCTTTCAAAAGTCTTTCCTTGTTGTTGGCATTGTAAAATTTGATTACTATGTGTCTGGGCATGATTATCTTTGATTTTATCCTATTTGGGGTTCTTCGTGATTCTTGAATGTGCATATTCATGTTTTTGGTTAAATTTGGGAAGTTTTCTTCCATTATTTCTTTGATATATTTCTATTCCTTCTGCTACTTTCTGCCACTTTCTCTTTTCCTTAAGGGACTCCCATATTGCATCTATTGGTACACTTGATGATTTCCCACAGATCTCTTGGTCTCTGTTCATTCTTTTTATTCTTTTTTTTTCTTTTTCTGAGCCTGAATCATTTCAATTATCTTGTTTTTCTGGTCACTGATTTTTTTCTTCTGCCCCCCCCCCAATCTGCTATTGCCACCCTCTAGGGAATTTTTCATTTCACTTATCGTGTTCTTCAACTCCTGTATTTCTGTTTGGTTTCTATAGAGTATCTCAAAGAGATTCTCCTGTTGTTCATTCATTGTTTTCCTCCTATCCTTTAATTATCTCTCTGTGTTTTCCTTTATTTCCTTGAGCATATTAGGAATCTTTTTTTTTTTAAAGTCCCTGACTGGTTTTCTCTGCTCATGGTTTCTGGATTTTTAACTTGTTCCTTTGGGTGGGCCATTATTTCCTGTTTCTTTATTTGCCTTGAAATCTTTTGTTGCACACTATACATTTTAATATTTTAAAGTGTTACCTCTGGGATTGATTCCCTGAGCTGTCTATTTCTTAACTCTGTATCCAGCTAGACATATGATAGAGATCTTCCTGAATGTCAGGAGCTAATCAAAACAAACAAATGAAAGCAAAAAGCATCTTTCTCTGTCTTTGCAAATTGGGCCTGTTTTGTTGGTGGTCTTCCTTTAAAGCTTAGTCCTCCTATTAAGAAGATCAGCCCAAGGCAAATGGGAAGTACAGGGCCCGTCTTATTTGAGTCTGCTTTGAGCTGCAAAGACTGCTTCTTTTCCTTGGCTTGTGCTTGCTAGAGGCCTTAGGAATTCTCCCATTTACAGTTAACAGGGTTTGAGTGTATGCCCCTCTACTTCCTTTGAAACAGATTTTCACCCCCTCCCTGGTGCTTTCTTGTGTGACAATGCAGGTAATCCTTTGCCCCAGGCCACTTTAACTTCTCACACTGTCCCAGCTGGCTGCAAGCTGCTTTTCTGCCCTGAGGACAAACTGGGAGGGTGAGCCTGAGACAATTTCTTTGGCTCAGTCCCTCATCTTCTATCTGATAGATCGGCACTGACATATATGCACTCCAGTTTGCACACAGCTGCCACTCTGCTCCCTCTGGAACAGGGCCAGGGACCCACAATGGTAGGTTAAACTGATTCACCTCCCCCCCATTGTGGAGGTGGTTGTAGAGGTGCCAACAAGGGTGACTGGAGCTTCTTTTATGGCTTTTGAAGTTGTGTTTTCTTGATTTAGCACTTGCCCAGTTAATGCAGCTCTTTAACTGTTTTCCATAGTTTTAAGGAAAACTACTGTCTTTAAAATTCTTCTGCCACCTTTGCTTGGAACAATGGCCACCCTCAGAGCTGGCTCCCCAGTGATATGAAATAGCTGATCAAAAGCAGTGATCAGTGATCAGACCACACATCCCTGGGGTTTGGAAGATTAGATCTTTATGCCCCACCTTGGCACCAGCTAGCTGTGCCAGGAGCCCAAGCTCTAGTCCCCACTGCTGTCCACTACAAGGCTGGGGGAAGGGGGTGGAAACTGCTGCAGGGAGGGTGAAACACCACTATTGATCACAATTTACCATCTTCTTCCTCCTCTTCTTCCCTGGATGCTGCACATTGTTCCACCATACTCGAGAGTTTCAAAGTAGTTGATTCAGACAGTTCTGCCAGTTCAACAGTTATTTTGATGGAGGGACTGATTCCTGGAGATTACTACTTTGTCATGTTCCCACAAATGCACTCTATTTCTCAGGATAGACTCATTTTGACTATACCTACCCTACTCCAGGTGAACACCAAGAAAAAAGTTGTGCCCCTTTCCCTCCCAACTAGGCATTATGACCATAACCAAACTACAATAATGACACAGTGCCCCTTCTCCTCTCAATTAGAGAGTGGGGGAAGGATCACTGAGAAGTAGGAGCTATAGAAATTTATTTTCAAAATCTGCATATGAAATCCTGGGCAGACCCCTGAGCAGCCCATGTGTCAAATTGACCATAAACTACACAGCAAAAAGTTTTAGAACTGAACCCTGGTATGGAAAATCACTCAGGTTTCAGATTGACCTCTGGGAAGCACACACATGGGCAGACTAAAACAGTATTACAAAGGTTTTGAAAACTAAACGGGTATTTGGACCACAGCCCACAAAGTAGTCCAAGATGTGTCTTCTTAACCTAAACACATTTACTACCTGCTATAATAGAAGATTTGAGTCAAACCAGAGTCTTATAAAATAATATTCAAAATGTCCAAGTTACAATAAAAATTTTGCATCATACCAAGAACCATAAAAATTTCAACTCAAATGAGAAAAGACATTCAATAGATGTCAAAACTGAGATCACATAGATGGTGGAATTATTTGTGAAGGATTTTAAATCAGCTATCATAAAAATATTGCAATAAGCAATTATAAACACTCTTGAAACAAATGGGAAAAAAAAGAAAGTCAGTAAAGAAGTAAAGGATATAAAAAGGAACCAAAAAGAAAATTTAGGACTCTAAAATAAAATAAACAACATAAAAAGTCACTGGACAAGCTCAATAGCAAAATGGAGATGACAAAGGAAAGAATCAGTGATTTTAAAGACAGATCAATAGAAATTATCCAGTATAAACAACAGAGAAAAAAATAGCCTGAAAAAAATGAACAGAGCTTCAGGGACTTGTGGGACAATGAAAAAATTCAGTAAAAAGCATAAATGTAAAGATTCAAGAATCTGGGAAAACCCTACCAGGATAAACACAAAGAAATTCATGCTTATCACTATTTAATTTCTGAAAAGTAAAGAAAAAGAAAAAATCTTGAAAGTAGTCATTGAGAAACAATGCATTACCTATAGGCAATGTTCATAACAGCTTTATTTGTAATAGCCCCAAGCTCTAAATAACCCAAGAGTACTTTAATGGGCAAATGGATAAATAAATTGTGGTATATCCATATTTGGAATACTATTCAACCAGAAAAAGGAATGTACTATTGATACATGCAGCAACTTAGATTCCCCCTCCCCTCATGTTGAGAGTATTACATTGAGTGAAAAAAGCCAATTTCAAAAGGCTATATACTATATGTTTCCATTTATCTCTTTTTTAACGTTTTCTTAAACAAATCATTTTATTGATACATATTAATAAAGCATACAATCCATCCAAAGTGTACAAGCAATGGTCTTTGGTGTAATCACAGTCGTGCATTCATTTATTCAATCATTATTACAGCATTTTCATTATTCCAATAATAATAATAATAAACAAAAAACAGACAAAAACTCATCACCTCTCAATCTGTCTATGCTTCCCCTGCCATACATAGCTGCTATTCTATTTCTGTCTCTCTAGTTTACTTGTATTTATATTTTGTATAGATGGAGTCAAGCAATATATAGTACCTTATGTCTAATTTCTTTCCTTCAGCATATTTCCTTTTTTTTTTTTTTTACCCTTACTGGAAGATTATTAATATATTACTATATACTCCTGCCCATAGTTTGCTTTGGTTGTATTTTTGCCTGATATTAAAATCTTGTAACATTAATATACATTGTTCAGTTTCAAAGAAAAACGGTCTTACATATGCAATATTACCCATATTCATATTTCACATGTGGTTTCACCATATATACAGTCCTATATCACATTTTTAGCTTTTCTTCTAGCAATATACATGACCTTAGACTTTCCTTTTAACTATTGTCATACCCATATAATAACTCTGCTAGTTGCAAACACTGTGATGTGCTTTCACCTTTTCTATTCATTTCCAAAGATTAACAAACAACCTTTCTACCAATTCTGCACAGATTAACCCTCAGCTTTCCATTCTCTAACCTCATTCTATATTCTGGTGACCTGTATCCTACTTATTAACTCCATGAATTTACACAATATATTTAGTTCATAATAGTGGAATCCGTACTTTGAAATGACAAAGTTTTGAGATAAGAACAGACTAGTGGTTGCCAGGAGTTAGGGTTAAGGGTAGAGTATGACTCTAAAGGAGTTGCAGGGGGAGTTGCTTTGTGGTGATGAAACAGTTTTGTGTTCTGAATGTAATGATAGTAACACGAATTTATACTATATACTACCCCCTTCGAAATAAGTGAACTTAAAAGCTGGTAAAATCTTAATAAGGTCTGTAGTTTCGTTAAGAGTATTTTGCCAATGCAGATTTCCTGGGTTTGATTATGCATTACAGTTGTATAAGATGTTATCTCTGGGAAATGTTGGGTGAAGGGTATTTGGGACCTCTCTGTAGCATTTTTGCAACTTCTTGTGAGTCTTAAATTATTTCATAATAAAAAGTAAAAACAAAAACAGATAAAAGAATAACCAGTGCTGGGGAGTGAGTGTAGCTCAGTGGTTAAGTGCCTGCTTTGCACATATCAGGTCCTGGGTTCAATCCCCCGTACCTCCTAAAAAAAAAAAAAAAGAATAACCAGTGAGGTAGGAAAAGAGTCCAGAGTGTAAAGTCCCAGAGGCCAAAGGAAGAAAATTTTTTATGGAAAGCAAAGTGAACATGGAATTTGATTACATGGAAGGAGATAGTGACTTAGACAAGAGCAGTTTTGTTCTAGCAGTAGGGACAAAGCCTGACACATGCTCAATAGAGTGGAAGAAGAGAAAGCAGGGATGAGTATAGTGTGGGAAAAATTAAGCTTTCTCTTTTGTAGAAAAAAGTACAACTCAAAAATTCTCATCTTTTGGTATTTGTCATATTACATAATAAATTGTAAATCGCCATTGAATTTTCATAAAACACCTGATTATTTAACTTTATACGTAGGCTTTGGTGATATAAAATATATATTTTCCTGCTTTGTTTTGTAGTTCTGTTTTTAAAGATACAATTATGTCACTCTGAGGGCCTCTGAGGGATAAATTATGCTTCTTGTTAATAACCAGAGTAGCAAGGGACTGTGTATGAAGAGAAGACGGAAAAATAATACAGCAGATTAATTAATAATGTGACACATCTGAATGTTTTCAGATCCCACATCTCAGTAATGATCCAATCTCCTTGGCTACCAGCAGTTGGTCATGCGTTGTCAAAAACAAAAACAAAGAGTCTTGAAAAAGCTTAAAGAGGAAATGATAAATAGAAAATTGCCTTTCCTCTGCAAAAGGCAAAAAACAAAACCAAAAAAGCCTCACTAAAATACCTTCTCCCCAATAACAACACAAATTATTATAAACAGATAAGCGATATAAGTTAAAGATGAAGTCTTTATAAATGGCAACATTAAGAGAAGAATTTCAGAGAAGAATTAACCAAGAGCCCAACTATAGCATCATTGTTGGAAAAAAAAAGTAAAAAAACAAAACAGATAATCAAAGGATCAGTTTCAGCACTCTCTAGGATCCTATCTAATCTGCATCTTGAGACAACTTTACCATGCACTACACCAGTAGATTGGCTGGGGGTAATTTGGAGACTGCACGTGGTACCTAGTTAATTTCTCCCATCAGCCGAAGGAAGGCTTGGTTGAGACAGAGTCTAGTAGGGCTTTATCAGGGATTTGAAACTAGGGTCCTTTTACAACAATGTGGATTGTTGTAATAAGTGAAGCGAAAAAATGCCAAAAGCTCTGTCCTTAAGGAATGAGAGGCCAACACAAATCCATGTATGTTTATCAGTTTTGCTCACTGATATCACATCACAAATAATTTGGTTTATTTACTCTCTTGCTCACTCATTCATCTATTCATGTATTCAACAATTATTTATTGAATATCTACTATACTAGAAGCTGGGGACACAAGAATAGACAAAGTATGGTTCTTGCTGTTCTCACAGAGCTTACAGTCTAGAGGGGGCAAACAAACAGACAATTACAAGACAATGAAGTAATTACTATTATTATTATTACTATTACTACGACTGCCATGTACTGGGTGCTGTCTATGTTGGAGCCAGGTGCTATTCTAAGTGAATTCACACAACAGCTTTGTGAGGTAAGTGCTGTTGTTATTCCTATTTCAAAGGTGAGAAAAATAAAACCAAGAGAGCTTTGGTAATTTGGCCAAGGTCATAC
The DNA here is from genome assembly GCA_026826555.1 of Tolypeutes matacus. Classification (NCBI taxonomy): domain Eukaryota; kingdom Metazoa; phylum Chordata; class Mammalia; order Cingulata; family Chlamyphoridae; genus Tolypeutes; species Tolypeutes matacus. Next base: position 6,215,427 of record JAKSZT010054419.1, on the reverse strand, counting down.
AATTTGTTGTCTTCCTTGTTTCTTTAGGAGGCATCAGGAACTGGACACAGGACCTCCGATGTGGGAGGAGGCGCCTAATCGCTTGAGCCACCTCTGTTCCCCTAAGGTCATATAATTTGGACAACCCCAGGGCTATCTTACTCCAAAGTCAGGAGCACAATGGAACACCAACTAAAACCTAGGGGCTTAGGTAAGGTTTGATGGACTGGGAGATTTTAGCAGGAGGTGAGGCTGTAGAGATGACCACGGGTCAGATCATGTTAGGCCTTTCATGTCCTTTAAGGATTTAGAACTTTATCCTGAAAGTAATGTATAATATTTGTTTCATCCATCTATAGCTGTGTAACAACCACCCCAAAACAAGTACCATTTAATTGCTCACAATTATGTTGGTTAGGAATTTGGGCAAGGCTTAGCTTCTTCGTGTGGTTCATCTTGGGTGGCTCTGCAAGGCTGAAGACTCCAAAATGGCCTTACTCACATGTCTGGTAGCTTGGGGCAGGCTTTCACTTAAGTGCTTCAGTTCTCCACATAGCTTACAAGAAGGCAAAAATGGAAGCTGCAAGGCCCTTAAGGCCTAGGCCTGGAACTGACACGGCATCATTTCCATCCCATTCTATTGGTCACAGCAAGTTACAAAGCAGACTAGATGCAAAGAGAAAGAAATAGGCTTCACATTTTGATAGGAGAAACAGCAACACTACATTGAAAAAAGCATGCAGGATGGGGCAATCTTTGGAAGCAATCTTCCACAGCATTGCAATGTTTTAAGAAGGGATGTCGCATGCAGGAAGGAGGAAGAAGGCTGCTGCAGTTCCATGGGTGAAAAGTTGGGGTAGCCTGAATCAGAGTGTTGTTCTAAACTTGATTGACCACCAGGATTACCTGAGGAGCTTATTAAAAATATAGGTTTCCAGAAATGATCAAAGACCTGCTGAATCAGAATCCTTATGGGTGAGGCCTGAAATTAAACTGCCAAACTGTCTTTCATAGCAACTGCACCATTTTACATTGCCACCAGCAATGAAGGAGTGTTCCTATTTCTCTCCATCCTCTCCAACACTTGCTATTTTCCATTTTTTAAATATCTGCCATTCTATTGGGTGTGAAATGGTATCTCATTGTGATTTTGATTTGCATTTACCTAATAACTAGTGATGTTGATCATCTTTTCATGTGCTTTTTGGAGTATATCTTCTTTGGACAAATGTCTATTCAAATCTTTTGCCCATTTTTAAATTGGGTTGTCTTTCTGTTGTTAAGTTGAAGGACTTCTTTATATATTCTGGATATTAAACCCTTATTGGATATGTTGTTTCCAAATATTTTTCCCATTGTATAGATTGTCATTTTACTTTCATGATAAAGTACTTTGAGGAACAAAAGTTTTTTTTTAATGAGGTCTCATTTATGTATTTTTTCTTTTGTTGCTTGTTCTTTGTGTGTAAAGTCTAAGAAACCATTGCCTAACACAAGGTCCTGAAGATGCTTCTCTACATCTTCTAGATGTTTGATAGTTCTAGCTCTTATATTTAGGTCTTTGATCCAGTTTGAGTTGATTTTTGTATATCGTGGGAGGTAAGATTCTTCCTTCTCTTTTTTTTGCAATTGGAGATCCAGTCTTCTTAGCACCATTTGCTGAAGAGACTATTCTTTCCCAATTGAGTGGTCTTTGCCACTTTGTAAAAAATCAGTTGGTCATAAATGTGAAGGTTGATTTCTGAGCTTTCAGTTATATTCCATAAGTATATATGTCTTTCCTTGTGCCAGTACCATGCTTTTTTTATTGCTGTGACTTTGTAATAAGTTATTTATTTATTTATTTATTTATTTTTTTAATTTTACCAGGAGGTCCCGGGGATCAAACCCAGGTCCCTCCATATGGCAGACGGACGCCCAACCATTTGAGCCACATCTGCCCCCTGTAATAAGTTCTAATATTGGGAAGTGTGAGACCTCCAACTTCATTCTTCTTTTTCAAGATGGCTTTAGCTATTCAGGGCCCCTTCCATTTCCATATAAATTTGATGATTGTCTTTTTCATTTCTGCAAAGAAGGCTGTTGGAAATTTGATTGGGATTGCATTGAATCTATAAATTGATTTGGATAGTATTGCCTTCTTAATGATATTTCGTCTTCCAACCCGTGAACACAGAATATCTTCCCATTTACTTAGGTCTTCTTTAATTTCTTTTAGCAATGTTTTGTAGTTTTCTGTGTACAAGTGCTTTACATTCTTGTTTAGATTTGTTCTTAGATATTTTATCCTTTTTTAAAATGGAGGCACTGGATTGAACCCAGGCCCTTGTACATGTGAAGGAGGTGCTCAACCACTGACCTACACTCACTCTGCTGACCCTTTTAATAGCTATTGTGAATGGAATTTTTTTCTTGATTTCTTCTTCTGATTTTTCATTGCTTGTGTATAAAAACACTGCTGATTTTGGGGTGTTGATCTTGTACCCCACCACTTTATTGAATTCATATATTAGCTCTAGGAGTTTTGTTGTGGATTTTTCAGGATTTTCTATATATAGGATCATATCTGAAAATAAGGAAAACTTTACTTTTTCGTTTCCAATTTGGATGCCTTTTATTTCTTTTTCTTGCCTAATTTCTCTGGCTAGAACTTTTTGTACAATGTTGAATAACAGTGGTGACAGGGGGCATCTTTGTCTTGTTCCTAATCTTGGAACACTTTCAGTCTTTCCCCATTTAGTAGGATGTTAGCTGTGGGCTTTCCATATATATCCTTTATCATGTTGAGGAAGTTTTTCTTCTGTTCTTAGCATTCTAATTGCTTCTATCAAGAAAAGGTGTTGTATTTTACCAAATGCTTTTTCTGCATTGATTGAGATGATCCTGTGTTTTTTTCCCCTTCATTCTGTTAACGTTGTGTGTTATGTTAATTGATTTTCTTATGTTGAACCAACCTTGCATACCTGTGATAAATTTCACTTGATCGTAGTGTATAATTCTTTTAATATGCTGTTGGATTCGGTTAGCAAGTATTCCATGCCCCATCTTTACAGTTTTTCCAAGGTTGTGGGTCTGGAAGTTAGAATGTTCACTGAAGACCTCCTCTATTATTCGATTAATTTTTCTCACTAATGTTGTCCAGGATAGTTTTTAGGTTTTCTTTACTGTGATGAGTCATTGTGTGCAAATTTTTTCACCAAGCTCCATTTCAGAAAGTCTGGAGAGATCAAGCAACTCTCTTGGTGTCTATATAATCCATCTGAGTAGAAGAGCATGCCCAGATTTCTCCCAATATATAATATATTTAAGAATTTGGTGCTTGTGACTGCAGTTTTCTTAAGATTTTGTAGAAGTGATATGGAGTAACCAGATCATCTTTAATTTGTTTAAGTAATTGAACTTGAGTAAGACCAGGTCATTTAGCATACTAGTCAGCCAAGGCATTTCCTTTTGCCTCATGAGTTTTTTTACCTTAAGATGAGCTTTTACCTTAATTACAGCCAAATCCTTGGGGAAAGGTCAGACATCTAGTAAAGCTTGAACTTGCTCTCTGTGCTAAATGTATGTACCAACATGAGTTAAGAAATTCTGTTGTTTCCTTAGCTTGTAAATCATGAACCACCCCAAAGGCATATAGGCCATCTATGTTCATGTTAGCTAGCTGGTTGGCTTGACTCAAGCCTGTAAAGTAGATTATTTTTGCTGACTTGACTTCAGGAAGAGGATTGGATTTGATAAGATATTAGGAAGTGGTGATAGCATATCCAGCTCTAAAATATCCTTGTTCAGTGTTATATAATCTCATTCTGTGTCCACATAGAATTCTATGTTTGGGTCTTGTAGAGGAGTTTTAAACACAATCATAATGAGAAGGGAAAGTTCTTGGGTTAAACTTAAACAATCATGAAATTGTCCTTCCTCTGGTAGAGGGATTAATATAGTTAGATTAAGAGACGTGGCACCTGTGTATGGTAATATGCGCTGAAAAGAGAAACAACAATTCAGAGAAAGAGGGGCCAATTTAAAATATGGTGAAAAGATTTGACTACACACTTTGCCAAAGAGACATACAGATGGCAAATAAACACAGATAAGATGTTTAGGTCATTAGTCGTTATGGAAATGCAAATAAAGTCACAAGGTGATAACACTACACACCAATTGGAATAGCTAAAATAAAAAGATCAACCATACCAAGTTTAGTGAGGATGTGGTGGAACTGGAGCTTGCATACACTGCTAGTGGGAATGTAAAATGGTTACAACCACTTTGGAAAATAGTTTGGCAGTGTATTAAAAAGTTTAGTATACAGGAGGCCATGCCCTGATCAAGACAGTGGAGTGAGATGCTTCAGGGCTCCAGTTCTTCACAGAAGCTTTGAACAACCAGCAAGAACTGGCAGAAACATCTTTCTCAAAGCCCCGGAAAAGAGTGAAAGGATTGCAGTAACAGAGTGAATACTGAATCATGAAAAAGGCCACTTAAAAGCAGTAGGAGGGGAGCAGATGTGGCTCAAATGGTTGAGTACCTGCTTTCCACGTGGGAGGTGCTGGATTCAGTTTCCGGTGCCTCCTAAAAAAACCAAAAACAAACAACAAGCAAAACAAACAAACAAACAAACAAACAGAAACAAAATCAACTCAGGGGAGCCGATATAGCTCAATGGTTGAGCACCAGCTTCCCATATACTAGGTCTTGGGTTCAATCCCTGGTCTCTGGTACCTCAAAAAAAAAAAAAAAAAAAAAACAGTAGGAACTTGTGGCATGATAGCTGGCCTTCCCCCAACCCCTCACTGGGCTAGGCATGGAGCCAGCCATGCTCCCAGTGCAGATCCCTTGTCTTGGTTCAGGAGGGAGCAGAGTAATCCTCATGCACATACTGTATGTATGCCTGGCCCAATCTGTCTGGTGGTAGCCTGAGGGACTTGCAGTCCTAGAACTTGCCCTGTGTAGAAGGTAGCTCGCTGAGCTCTCCCACTGAATGCTGGTGGGAGAGCAGTCAGGTTGTACTACTTGGGACAAGGGATTGCTGGTTGTAGGATATACAGTGCAGGGCGAGGACTATGAGAAAACTTTTTACTAGGAAAGAGGGGACATTATTATGTATGAAAATGGAGGAATTCCCAGGATGACAGGCACACACCCAAGACAAGAGCATGCATGAAAAAGCCAAGGGAGGCCCCTTTGGCCTGGAGTTATACTCCAAATTCATTGTATGGATAAGCCATGAAGGAGAGTATTTGCATATATCAGTCTGCAAAGACAGGGAAAGGCGGCGGCTGCTGCTGCTGCTGCTGCTTCTGCTTCTTCTTCTGGTTAGCTCTTGGCATTCAAGGAAAGCTCTGTCATAACATAAGACATAACATAAGGGTACAGGCTTAAGGAACAGATGCCTCAGAGTTTAAATTCTAGTGATAACACATTAAAATATAAAAAAGTCCAGGTAGGTTTCAACAAAAAGTTACAAAACATACAAAGAAATAAGAAGCAATGGCCATAGCAAAGGAGAAGATTAAAGCATGGGAAACCATCAATAAGAAGGAACAGGCCTGGGACATACTAGACAAAGACTTTTTAAAAAATGGTCCTAAATATGTTCAAAGAGCTAAAGGAAAACATGGACACAGAACTAAAGGAAATTAGGGAAATGATAAAAGGACAAAAAGAGAATATTGATGTAGAGATGGAAATTATGAAAAGGAAGCACACAGAGCTGAAGACCACATTAGCAGAAATTAAAAATTCCCTAGAGAGGTTCAACAGAAGATTAGAGCTGGCAGAAGAAAGAATCAGAGAACTTTAAGTTAAGACAAATTGAAATCATTTACCTGAGGAGGAGAAAGAAGACAGAATGAAGGAAGGTGAACAGAGCCTAAGGAACCTGTGGGACACCATCAAGCATATCAAAATACACATTTGAAAGTCCCAGAAGGAGAAGAAAGAGAGAAAGAGTCGGAGAGAACATTCAAAGAAATAATGGCTGAGAATTTCCCAAATTTAATTAAATACATGAATATACATATCCAAGACACTCAACGAACTCCAAACAGGATAAATCCAAATAGACCAATACTGAGGCATATTATAATAAAACTGTCAAATACCAAAGATAAAGAAAGAATTCTGAAAGCTGCAAGAGTAGCAACATGTCACATACAAGGAAGCCTTAATAAGATTAAGTGCCGATTTCTCATTGGAAAACATGAAGGCAAAATGGCACTGAGATGACATATTTAAAATGCTGAAAACAAAAAATTGCTAACCAGAAATTCCATATCCAGCAAATTGTTTTTCAAAAATGAAGGAGAGATTAAGATATTTCCAGATAAACAAAAGCTAAGAGAGTTTGTCACCACTAGATTGGCCTTACAAGAGATGTTGAAAAGAGTTCTGCAGGTTGAAAGGAAAGGACAATAGACAATAGATTGAAGCTGCATGAAGAAATAAAAATCTCTGGTGAGCATAATGATATGGGTAAATATAAATGCCAGTACTATTTATTTTTTGTTTGTAACTCCAGTTTTTACTTCCTAGAGGATATAAAGGGCAAATGCATAATCACAGATCAGTGGTTTTGGACTCATAATGTATAAACATGGAATCTTTGACAAGAACTACATAAAGGTAGGAGGACAGCAGGGCATAGGAGCATAATTTGTGTATACTATTGAAGTTAAGTTGGGATCAAAACAAATGCGATTGTACAGATTTATGGGGTTAAATCTACACCCATGGTAACTACAAAGAAAATATCAGAATATGCAAGCTCATATAGACAGAAATTAGAGTACAGGTTGCCAGGGGTGGGTGAGAGGGGGCATTAGGAGTTAATGCATAATGGGTGTAGGGTTTCTGTTAGGGGAGATGGAAAATTTTTAAGTAATAGAAGGTGGTGAGGGTATGGTGACATTGTGAATATGATCAATCCTATTGAATGATATAATTGGGAGTGGTTGAGATTGGAAGTTTTAGGTTGTATATATGTTCCCACAATTAAAAAAAAAAAAAAAGAAAGAGCAACTAAAGAGCCAATGACAATTAAATGCAATACATGATTGGATGGGATCTATCAAGGGAGGACAAAAGGCTGAAAGGGCATTACTATGACATATGAAAAAATTGGGTATCTGGGGATATAAGGATATGTTGGAGTTCTCTGTATGGGGTTTGCATTATTTTTTTACTGTGCTGTAAGTTTGAAAGTATTTCAAAGTACAATGTTAAAAAGAAGTTTAACATACACCCATCACATTCTACTCCTAGGTATTTACCCAAGAGTAAAGGAACTATATGTCCATACAAAGACATATACACAAGTGTTCATAGCAGTTTTTTTGAATAGACAAAAACTGGAAACAATCCAAATATCCATCAATAAGCTAAAAGATACACAAATGGTGGTATATCCATATAATGGAATGCTACTCAACAATGAAAAGGAGATAACTGTTGATATACACAACAACATGGATGAATCTGAAAACTACACTAAATGAAAGAAGCCAGACTGACAAGGCTAAATACTATATGATTCCATTTAGATAAAATTCTACAAAATGAAAACTAGTTCATAGTGCCAAAAGTGTCAGTGGTTGCTTGGATATGGGGAAGAGGAGGAGGGTTGGAAGGATTACTAGGTCATGAGGACCCTTTATGGGATGATGGATATGTGCATTATATTTATTGTTATATGGTTCCATATGACAAATCTTATCAATGGGGATGATGGGCCCCATAAAGTAAACCACACCAAGGCATATAATGAAATTGTAGAAATAAGTGATAAGATAGGTGTAGCAGTTTGATATTATTGGTGAATTCCAAAAGGAGATTGGATTATGTTTGTAAACTGGTCTTTTCCTCTGGGCATATTAGAGTGTATTGGATTCAGAGGTTTTACTTTTACTTGATTAAATAATGATTAAGGCTTTAATTGGCCCACATCAGTAGGACAGAGAAACCACACTGCAGAGAAGGAAGTCTGGGGTTTTTTGAGCTGGAGCCTGGGAAATGAACACACAGAAGAGGAACACAGAGGAATAGAGATGGTTTCCTAGACATAGCAGAAGCCCTGGGGAGAGAGCTGTTTGCCTGATAGTCTACAGCTGGCCTTGTGGAGAGAGGCAAAGCCTAGAGAGCCTCATAGTCTACAGCTAACCTCGTGGAGAAAACAGAGGAGCTGAGCCCAGAGAGAAATGAGCCCTGGGAAGAGAAGAACCCAGGAAGCCTGAACCCTGGCAGATGTCGGCAGTCATCTTGCTCCAATACGTGGCAATGGACTTTGGTGAGGGAAGTAACTTATGCTTTATGGCCTGGTAACTGTAAGCTTCTACCCCAAATAAATACCCTTTATAAAATCCAACAGATTTCTGGTATTTTGCATCAGCACCCCTTTTGGCTGACTAATACAGTAGGGAATCTTTTTATGCCACAATAATATTCCATTGTGTGCATATATCACATTTTATTTATACATTCATATGTTGATGGACACTTGAAAGTGGTTAAAATAGGAAATTTTGAGTTGTATATAAGTTACTACAATAAAAAGTTTAAAAGATACATTTCTAATTAAAATATTAGTGGATCAGAAACAAAAGAATATCTTAAAAGAAGCTAAAGCAAAAAGACACATTATGTAAAGAGAAACATAGATCAGAGAAACAACGGGCTACTTATCAGAAACAATGCAAGAGAGAGGACAGGGGAGTGACATCTTTAAAGTAATGAAAAAAAGTGAAACTCTCAACTTAGAAATCTATATCTCACAAAAATATCTGTCATAAATTAAGATGGCCAGCATTACATGAAATAGTAAGGAAAATCAGAAGGCAGAAGGAAAATGTCAAAAGGAAATTTTAAATGTGTGGGTAAATATAAGATATTTTTTCTCATTTAAAAGATCTCTTTAAAGAGTACAATTATAAAACCAGGGCATTTAATATTGACACAATACTATTACTTAATCCACATTATATAATCACATATTTCAATTGTTCCAAATTGTTCTTTAGCTATTTTTTCCATACCATTAAACTAGGCCCATTCTAAAATATCCATCCAATACCATAAAAATGAATAGGAGGAAAATCAAGCCCAGAGAGAGCTACTGAAGAAAATCAGGAAATAAAATTTCACACATAACAACTGAGGAAAAAATTTCCCCCCAATAACAACCATGAAGCAGAAGAAAACTGTAAGTCAATACTCCAAACAAAATGAAGTTACTCAAACAAGTATTTGAAGATTAGAAAGAAACACCTGGAATCAGAAATTCCAAAACAAGAGTGGATCAAAAAATCAGGGTAAAATGAAAGGGAGAGTTGATCAAACACAAGAAGGAAATGGAAGAAAAAGACAAAATTATCTCAGAAATAAAGAACAATTTGCAATGTGTTCAAGGGAAAATAGACTTAAATGAAAGTTCAATAAGAGGCATTGAAGAGAAGCTGAAAAACAGTCAGGAGAATGAAAGTATCATTAAAAAAGAAGCAAAAAAGAGCTCAGAGAAAGTAATTTAGTGGATACAGGCAAAAAAGGAATAATATTCATATTATCAGAATCCCTGAAGTTAAAAAGAAACAATGGAAAGAGCTAATATTTAAAAATACAATACAAAATAACTTCCCAGAAACAGAAAAGAACCTGAGTCTACACATTGAAAGGACTCACAAGAACCTGGGAAAATCAACCCAGAATTATCAACCCCAATTCATATCCTAGTAAAATTATTAGATTTCAAAGATAAAGATAAAATCCTCAAGATCTCCAGGCAAAAAGATCTAATAACTCATCAAGGCAAAAAAAAAAAAAAAAAAAATTAGTTTGGCATCAGACATTACAAAACCAACAATCAAAGAAAGGTAGCAATGGAGCCACATTATTAAACAAAATAATAATAAATAAATGATTCAATGAAATAAAGCATGAACCAAGGATTTTATACCCAGCCAAACCATCCTTCAAATATCAAGGCTATTAAAAAACACTTTTTAACATACAAGAACTTAGAAGATTCTGCACCCATGAGCTCCTTTTGAGGAATCTATTAGATTGAATTTTTTTTTTTTTCTGGGAGGTCCCGGGGATCGAACCCGGGTCCCTCCATATGGGAGACGGACGCCCAACCAGTTGAGCCACATCCGACCCCTGGATTGAATTTCATACAAGTAATGACTTGATGTTAGAGATATAAATGTGCATCGAAGGCCAAAACAAAGGTTGGGGTGAGGATGTAAAACTAATGTACAAATGTTACATAAAGTGAAAAAGTAGAAATAATGCATCAAAATGCAAGGGGAGGGGAGAGGGATAGAATGCACACATTTTTATATAGGCAAAATAGGAGGGTGTTAAAGGATATTGATTAAAAAAAAAACAAAATTTACCATGACCAAGTGGAATTTACTCCAGGAATGCAAGGTTGGTTCAAAATTAAGAAATCTATTAATATCATGCACCATATTAATACATGTAAGGGAAATATTTTATAATCATCATGGATAATGAAAAAGCCTCAGACAAAATTAAATACCCAGTCATGTTAAAAATATTCAAGAAAATAGAGCTATGAGGATACTTTCTGATCATGATAAAATATGCACACCTAATCCTGAAATTAATCATTTATTTAATGGGGAAACACTATAGACATTTCCACTAAGACCAGAAACAAGAAAATGATGAATACTACCTCCATTACTATTCAAAACTATAATAGCGGTATTAGCTAATGCAATTAGGCAAGGAAAATCAATTAGAGGCATTTGGATGATTAAAGAAGTAGTTAAATTATCTCGAGTTGCAGATTATATGTTGGTGCACGTGGAAAGCCTCAGGAAATCAATGATAAACACTTAACTTAAACACCAAATGAATTCATTAAAGCAGCAAGATATAAAATTAACACACAAAAATCAATAGCTTTTGGATATTACCAGGATATAAGAAATTCCCTGGAAAAGTCTCCCCTCAGATGCAACTAATAAAAGGACATATTTCACTTGCTTGGAACTCTGGAGGAAGACAGAGATTGGAGAAGGACTCCACAAATCCTGAATCAAAGGAAAAAAAACACCAAAAAGAAGGTAAGAAATCTGTGACTCAGACCTGTCAGTCTGGACCCCTCCCCTCACTCAGTCCTGCACAGGTTAAGAGTCACACAGTGGCAGAATAGACTGGGTACCTCCTGCCGCAGATGTAGACCACAGAGCCACAAATAGAAGCAAATTAAAACCCCATACATATCCAGGCACAGGGACCCAAGGCCACATAGACTCAGGACAGAACACAAATGGCTGGTGAGAACAATGTATACAAAAGGGCCCACAAGAAACAAAAGAGACCCACCAGAACTTTTGGCAGGAGGTGCACACACCAAACCTTGTCGAATTGTTGGAGTACCAAAACAAAACAAAACAAAACAAAACAGGTTTTTTAATGTTGACTTCATCTGGTTCCATGAGGTGGGACACCCTAACATAGAAACAAAAAGTCCTGTGGTGGAACTGTTGGCAAGCAGTGCACACACCCAGCATGGTCTCTAATTGTTGGAATATCTAAATGAAAGAATGGGTGTTTTTCAATGTGGACCCCATCTGGCTCCCTAGGGCAGCATAACAAAACATGGAAGTTAGCAGGGGTAGAAAAGTCTCATAGAAAAAAGGGAAAACTGAATTGCTGTAAAGCAGGATGGGCCCCAAGACTGAAAAGTGTAAATGCACTGATTGATGGACAGCAGCTGAGCAAATCACAGGAGCTGGGGAGAAAAGTCTGCATACACACACACACACACACACACACACACTACATCTCAGCACTCCTGGAGAAGGAACAGAAGAAAGGAAGCATTTTCCTGGAAGTGAAACAACTGCACATAAAAGGACAATCTTAAAAGTTTAACTGCATGTCCAGGGCAAGAAACAGGTGCAGAAGACCTGAGGAAATCTCAACAGTGAAATATAGGCTGCTTTAAAAGGTGCAGTATTAGTTGGACCAAGCATAGAAGAAGAGCCTTAACACATAGCCAAATCTACAGTAAAACCCTAGGCAAGAGGGAGAAACTACTTTCAGAGTTAGAACATAAAAATAATCAGAACATCCAGATAACAGAAAAGATTAAAAGCCATATTAAAATACACGACAATATGACTCAGGAAAAATTGAAATCTCAGAGGAGACACAGACTTTGGAACAACTAATAAAAAATGTTCAGTCAAATCTCCTAAATCAATTCAAGGAGTTGAAAGAAAATATGGATAGAAATACATTAAATATGGATAGCACATTAAGAAGAAAATGAGCAAAAAGAATTAGAAAGTTTAAATAAAAACATAATGGAAATTATGGGGATGAAAAGCACAATAATGGAGATTTAAAATAAACTAGAGGCATACAACAGCAGATTTGAACAGAAAGAGGGAAAGAATCAGTGAAATAGAAGACAGAACAGTTGGAATCATACAGTAAAAAACCAGATAGATAAAGAATATGAAAAACTGAGCACTGTCTAGAGGACCTGTGTGACAGCATGAAGCATAACAACATACACATGATGTGAGTCCCAGAAGGAAACAAGAAGGGAAAAAGGACAGAAAAAATACTTGAGGAAATAATGGCCCCAAATTTCCCAACTGGTAAGGAAGACATAAATATACATGCCCAGGAAGTGCAACATACTCTGAAAAGGATAAATCCTAATAGACCTTCTCTAGAACCCATACTAATAAGAATGTCAAATGCCAAAGATAAAGAAAGAAATCTGAAAGCAGTAGGAGAAAAGCAATTCATCACATACAAGGGATCCTCAATAAGACTAAGTGCTGATTTATCACCAGAAACCATGGAGACATGAAGGCAGTGGTATGAAATATTTAAGGTACAGAAAGAGAAAAACTGCCAGCCAAAAATTCTTTATCTAGGCAAACTAGCCTTCAAAAATGAGAGAGAATAAAAAACTAAAAAAATTAAAAAGTGAGGGAGAGATTAAGACAGTCACAGATAAATAAGAACTGAGTGAGTTCTTTATCAAAAGTCCTTCCCTACAAGAAAGGAAGTTGAAAGGAGAAGAAATGAGAGAGTGGTTTGGAGGAGTATGAAGAAGTGAAGATCTTCAGTAAAGTTAACTAAATGAGTAAATGCAAAACCCAATAATACTGTATCTTTAATATGCAACTCTACTCTTTAATTCCTGTGAGAGTGAGGATACAATTGAGTAAGAAATAATTATATTTATTGATAATGGACAAGCAAGATATAAAGAGGTAATGTGGGACAGAAACAACATAAAGTGGGGAAACAGATATAGGAGAAGAGACTGTATGCTATGAAAGTTAAGTTGATGTATTAGTCAGCGTTCTCTAGGGAAACAGAACTGACAGGAGATATCTGTAAATATTGTGAGATTTTAAAAAATTGTCTCACTGTGGGGGCGCACAAGTCCAAATTCCATAGGGCAGGCTGCAAACCAGGAATTTCAATGAAGGTCCTCGATGAATTTTCCAGGATGAGCTGGCCGGCTGAAGTAGAGATGAAAATTCCCTTTTCTGACTGCTGAAATCATCACTTTTCCTTTTAAGGCCTTCAACTGATTGGATGAGACAATTGATTGTAGATGTAATCAGCCATACACAATCAACTTACTAATGATTTAAGTCCTCAAAATGTCCTCACAGTAACACTTAGGCCAGTGCTTGCTTGACCAAACTACTGGGCAACATTATCTGGCAAAGTAGACACATGAGCCTAACCATCACAGGTGGTTAAACTAGTAGGTTATATATGTATGTTGTTTAATACAAACCCCAGGATAATCACAAAGAAATTATTTAAAATATATACAGAAACAGAAATGAGAAAGAATCAGTCAGTTACATCACAAAAGATCAACTATACAGAAAAGGAGGCTGCAATAAAGGAATAGAGAGACAAAAAGATATAAGACATATAAAAAACAAAAGACAAAATAGCTGATGTACGTCCTGTTTTATCAGTAATAACAGTAAATGTAAATGGATTAAACTTCCCAAACAAATGATGCAGACTGGCAGAGTGGATAAAAAAGAATGATCCAACTATATGTTGTTTGCAAGAGACTCACCTTATATTAAAAAACACAAATAGGTTGAAAGTGAAAGGATGGAAAAAATATTCCATGCAAAGAATAACCAGAAGACAGCTGGGGTAGCTACACTAATATCAGGAAAAGTAGACTTTAAGGCAAAAATTGTTACAAGAGACAAAGAAGGAAACTATATATTAATAAAATGGTCAATACATTAAGAAAACATATAATCATAAACATTTATGCACCTAACTGCAGTGCCCAAAAATATATGAGACAAACATTGATAAAACTGAAGGGAGAAATAGATACCTTTACAATAATAGTTGGAGACTTCAATACCTACTTTCACCACTCGATAGAACATCTAGACAGAAGATCAAAAAGGAAATGGAGGAGTGGATGTGGCTCAAGCAGTTGGGCATCTGCCTCCCACATGGGAGGTCTCAGGTTTGGTTCCCGGTGCCTCCTAAAGAAGATGAGCAAGACAACGAGCTGACGCAATGGGCTGGCATGGCAAACTGATGCAATGAGATGATGCAATAAGATGACACAACGAGATGATGTAACGAGGAGACACAATGAGGAGATAGAACAAGAGACACAACAAGCAGGGAGCAGATGTGGCTCAAGTGATTGGGCACCTCCCTCCCATGTGGGAGGTCCCAGGTTCGGTTCCCCATGTCTCCTAAAAAGAAGACGAGCAGACACAGAGAGCACACAACGAATAGACAGAGAGAGCAGATGGCAAGCGCAAACGATGAGGAGGGGGAGAGAAATAAATAAAATAAATCTTTTCAAAAAAGGAAATGGAGAACTTGAACAATATGATAAATGAAGTAGACCTCTCAGACATATGCACAACATTTGTACCTACAAACAGCAGAATCCACATTCTTCTCAAGTGCACATGGATCATTCTCCAGGATAGACCAAATGTTAGCTTACAAAACAAGTCTCAATAAATTTAAAAAGATCGAAATTATAGAAAGCATCTTTTCTGATCACAATAGAATGAAGGTAGAAATCAACAACAGGCAGAGACCTATAAAATCCTCAAATATATGTAAGTTGTATTAGCTAAAGAGGTACTGATGCAAAATACCAGAAATCTGTTGGCTTTTATAAAGGGTGTTTATTTGGGGTAAAAGCTTACAGTTACAAGGCCCTAAAGAGTCCAACTCAAGGTTTCTTCCTTACCAAACTCTGTTGCCACGTGTTGAAGCAAGATAGCAGGTGATGTCTGCAAGGATTCAGCCTTCCCCTTCACTCTTAAGGCTCCATGGGTCCAGATTCTTCCAATCTTAGCTGTTGGCTCGCATAGGGCTCGTCTTTCTTCCCAGGACTCATTTCTTTCTGAGCTCAGCTGCTCTGGTCTCTTCACAAGGTCAGCTGTAAACTATCAGGCGAATGGCTCATCTCTCTTTCTGGGGCCCCTGCTGTGTCTATGGAGCTGTTTCTCTTCCTCTGTGTATCTTCTCTGTGTATCTACTTCTGTGTGTCTCCTTGATTGGGTGTCCCTTTATATAGCCCAAAGGAGGCGGGGACTCTAACTGAGTTACACTCTACTGATGTGGTCAAATCAAAGCCCTAATCTTAACATAACTTAATCAAAGACATCTCAGCTGAATCTAATACAATCAAAGGGTATCACGCCCAGAGGAACAGACCAGTTTACAAACATAATCTCTTTTTTTGGAATTCATAAATAACCTCAAACTGCCACATAAGTTAAGGAACACACTCTTAAACAATCAATGGGTCAAATAAGAAATCACAAGGAAATCAGTAACATCTTGAGATGAATGAAAATAAGAACACAACATGTCAAAACTTAAGGGATGCAGCAAAGACAGTGCTGAGGGGGAAATTTATAGCCCTAATTGGTTACATTAAAAAAAGAAGAAAGATCTCAAATCAGAGACCTAACTGCACTCATGGAAGAACAAGAAAAAGAACAACTAAACCCAAAGCAAGAAGGAAGGAAAATAACAAAGATTAGAGCAGAAATAAATGAGAATCAAAAGCAATAGAAAGAATGAACAAAATCAAAAGTTAGCTCTTGGAAAAGATCAATAAAATTGACAAAACTTTAGCTAAATTGATAAGTAAATAAAGAGAGAGGACACAAATAATTAAATCAGAAATGAAAGGGGGAACATTACAACCAACCCCAGAGAAATAAAAAGGATCATAAGAGGATACTTTGAACAACTGTATGCCAACAAATTAGACAACCTATATGAAAAGGACAAATCCCTAGAAACACACAAACAACCTAACTAACTCTAGAAGAAATAGAAGATCTCAACAAACCAATTACAAATAAAGAGATTGAATTTGTTATCCAAAACCTCACAACAAAGAAAAGCCCAGGACCAGATGGCTTCATTGGTGAATTTTACCAAATATTCAAAAAAGAGCTAATGCCAATACTGCTTAAATGCTTCCAAAAAATTGAAGAGGTGGTAACACTTCTCAACTCATTCTATGAGGCCAGGATCACCCTAATCCCAAAGCCAGATAAAGATATCACAAGAAAAGAAAATTACAGACTAAGATCTCTTATGAATATAGATGAAAAAATCCTTAACAAAATACTAGGAAATGGAATCCAACAGCACACGAAAAGAATTATAGGCCATGATCAAGTGGGATTTATCTCAGGTTTGCAAGTGTGATTCCACATAAGAAAATCAATTAATGTAATACACCACATAAATAGACCAAAGAAGAAAACCACATTATCATTTCAATTGATGCAGAAAAGGCTTTTTGACAAAATTCAGCACCCTTTCCTGATAAAAACACTCAGAAAACTAGGAAGAGTAGGAAACACCCTCAAAATGATAATGGGCATATGCAAAGCAACAAAAACAAAAACAAAAACAAACCCACAGCTAACATCACATTCAATAGTGAAAGACTGATAGCTTTTCTTCTAAAGTCAGGAACAAGACAAGGATGCCCACTGTCACCACTGTTATTCAACGTTGTACTGGAATTTCTAACCATAACAGTTAGGCAGAAAAAAGAAATAAAAGGCATCCAAATAGAAAAGGAAGAAGTAAATCTCTCCTTTTTGCAGATGACATGATCCTATACATAGAGAATCCTGAAAAATCCACAAAGCTATTAGAGCTAACAAACGAATTTAGGAAAGTAGCAGTTTACAGGATCAACATGCAAAAAACAGTAGTGTTTCTAACTTTGTAATGAAAATGAGAGCCACTGAGTGTACACTTTGGATGAATTGTACAAAACGTGGGGCTGTATAACATGGGGAATCCAGTGGTGAAAGATGGACTGTGGTTAACAGGACAAATATGAGAACATTCTCTCATGAACTATATTAAATGTATAATACTAATACAGGGTGTTAATAATTGGGTGGGTTGGGGGGAATACACCAAATGTAAGATATGGGCTATAGTTAGTAGTAATATTTTGACAATGCACTTTCATAGTTTGTAACAAATGTTTCCCAACAGTGCAAGGTGTTGGTGGTGGGGTGATGGATGGGAGCCCTGTATGATGATATGCATGTTTGTTTTTTAAGTTCATGAATTTTGCTATATATTTATTGTTTATGTATGCTCATGTATGAATGATATACTTTAATAAAACTTTATTAAAAAAACAAAAAAATCCAAATATAGAACTCTACGACACAGTGAATGTAAACTATGGATGTTAGTTAATAGTACAATTATAACAATATTCTTTCACCAATTGTAACACAGTTACCACACTAACGCAAAGTGTTAGTAATGGGGGGGGGTAATATGGAAACTTTGTATTTTCTGCATAATTTTTCTGTAAACCTACAACCTCTCTAATTAAAAATAAATTATTCTAAAAAATAAATTAGTAAAAAAGAGAGGAAAAAACCTAGTGTTTCTATACACTAGTAATGAACAATCAGAAGAGGATATCAAGAGAAAAATTTCATTTACAATAGCAATTAAAAAAAATCAAATATCTAGGAAAAATTTTAACCAAGGATGTAAGGGTCTTGTGCATGGAAGTCTAAAAAACATTGCTGGAAGAAATTAAAGAAGACCTAAATAAATGGAAAGACATTCCGTATTCATGGATTGGAAGATTGTTAAGCTGTCAATTTTACCCAAAATGATACACAGATTCAATGTAATAACAATCAAAATTTCAACAGACTTCTTTGCAGAAATGGAAAAACCAATCATCCAATTCACAGGGAAGGGCAAGCACTTTGACTAAACAAAGCCATCTTGAATAGGAAGAACAAAGTTGGAAGACACACACTTCCTGATTTAAAACTTATTACAAAACTACAGTAATCAAAACAGCTTGATACTGGCACAAAGACAGACATAGATCAATGGAATCAAATTGAGAGTTCAGAAATAAACCATCACAACTTTGGTCAGTTGATCTTTCACAAAGGTGCCAAGTCCACTCAGTGGACAAAGAATAGTCTCTCCAACAAATGGTGTGGGGAGAACTGGATACCCATATGCAAAAGATTGAACATGGACCCTACCTCACACCATATACAAACATTAACTCAAAATGGATCAAATACCTAAATAGAAGAAATAAAACTATAAAACTCCTAGAAGAAAACCTAGGGATACTTTTTCAGGACCTTGTGATAGGGGTGGTTTCTTAGAGTTTACACCAAAAGCATGAGAAACAATGAAAAAATAGATAAATGTGACCTCTTCAAAATTAAAAACTTTTGTGTGACAAAGACTTCATCAAGAAAGTAAAAGACAACCTACAGAATGGGAGAAAATATTTGGAAACCACATATTTGAAAAGGGTTTAATATCCAGAATTTATAAAGAATTTCTACAATTCAACAACAAAAAGAACACAACCCAATTTAAAAAGGAGGGGAAAGACTTGAACAGAGATTTCTCCAAAGAAGATACACAAATAGCCAATAAGCACTTGAAAAAATGCTCAAAGTCATTAGCTATCAGGGAAATACAAATCAAAACCACAATGATATACCATCTCACATGCACTTGAATGGCTACTATTTAAAAAACACAACAGAGAACAACAGGGGCTAGAGAGGATGTGGAGAAATAGAATCACTCATACATTGTTGGTCAGAATGTAAAATGATACTGCCACTGTGTAAAATTGTATGACATTTCCTCAGAAAGTTAAGTATGGAATTACCTTAAGACCCAGCCATCCCACTTCCACGTATATACCTAAAAGAATTAGAAGCAGGAACTTGAATAGACATTTTCATAATGATGTTCATAGCAGCATTATTCACAGTTGTCAAAAGATGGAAGCAACCCAATGTCCATCAACAAATGAATGGATATGTAAAATGTGGCATATACATACAATGGAATATCATTCTTCCTGTAAAAGAGAATGAAGTTCTCATGTATGCTACAACATGGATGAACCTCAAATACCTCAAATTGAGTGAAATAAACCAGACACAAAGGAACAAATACTGTATGATCTCACTTATATGAAACAAGCAAAATCAGCATAATCATGAAGTAAAAACTAGAATACAGGTTGGCAGGGGAATGAGGAGTTAACATTTAATTGATATGGGGTTTCTATTAGGGGTGATGGAAAACTTTTGGTAGTGGACGATGGGTATGGAGGTTCAACTTTGTAATTAACACCACTGACTTGCATATTTGAAAAGGAGAAAAAAGGGAACTTTTCAGTTGTATATAAGTTACCACATACACACAAACCTATAGAATTGTACAACACAATGTATACAGTGCACTAAAGTTAATAGCAAAATGATAATATTGTTTCATGAATTGTAACAAAGGTACCATGCTAATGCAAAATTTTAATAATAGGGAAAACTGCATGTGTGAGAGAGGAGTATACTGGAACTTTGTACTTCCTGCATGATGTTTCTGTAAACCTACAACAACTCTAATAAAATTTTTAAAAAAGAATAAAAGAAACAGGACTCAAATTACTAAAAGCAGAAATGAAAGTGGGAACATTATTATCGACCTTACAGAAATATCAAGGATTATAAAAGAATACTATTAACAATTGTACACCAACAAATTAGATAACCTAAATCAAATGGATGGAGTCTTAGAAACACACACTACCAAAACCGACTCAAGAAGAAATAGAAAATCTGAACAGACCTAAAATACTTGAAGAGATTGAAATCATATTCAAAAACCTCCGAATGAAGTAAAGTCCAGGGCCAGATGGCTTCTCTGGTGAATTCTGCCATTCATTTAAAGAATTAGCACAGATCCTTTCTGAACTCTTCAAAAATGCAATTAAAAACAATAATCCATTAGGAGGGACCTGGGTTCAATCCCTGGGACCTCCCGGTAAAATAAAAAACAAAACAAAACAATAATATACCACTAGGATTGAAAGAATAAAAAAATGGAAAATAACAAGTGTTGGGAGGATACAGAGAAACTGGAACCTTCACATATTGTTGGTGGGAATGTAAAATGGTACAGCCACTGTGGAAAACATATATAGAATATATGTTTAATTCTATATTAAACATAGAATTACTATATGACCCAGCAATTCCACTCCTAGGTATATACCTCAAAGAACTGAAAACATGTTCAAACAAAAATTTGTTCATGAATATTCATAGCAGCCTTATTCACAATAACCAAAAGGTGAAAACAACTCAAATGTCCATCAACTTATGAATGGATAAACAAAATGTGGTATACCCATACAATGGAAAATCATTCTGCCATAAGTAGGAACTGAGTCCTGATACATGCTATAGCACGGATGAGTCTTGAAAACATACTAATTGAAAGAAGCCAGGGGGGCGGATGAGGCTCAAATGGTTGGGCGTCCCTCTCCCATATGAAGGGACCTGGATTCAATCCCTGGGTCCTCCTGGTAAAAGTAAAGAAAAATATAGAAGGCATGTGGGCCGCCAGGCCCCATGCGCGGGTGCGCTGTCAGGCCCTGTGAGTGGTTAAGCCCCCCAGGCCCCTCACGTGGGTGCGCGGTCAGGCCCCACCGAGCCATGCAGCAAGATGGTCATGTAACAGGAGAGTGACACAAGGGAGAGCCAAGACAAGATGCGCCAAAAAACCAGGCACTAAGGTGGCACAGGTGGTAGGACACCTCTCTCCCACATCAGAAGTTCCCAGGATTGAATCCCAGTGAAGACAGGAGGAGAAGGATGAGAAGAGAGGGCAGGAAACAGACACAGAGAATTGCCCAGCGAATGGACACAAAAACAGCAAAATGGGGGGGGGGGCAGGGTTTAAAATGGATAAAGTAAAATAAATAAATAAATAAATAAAATCTTTTAAAAAAGAAAGAAAGAAGCCAGACACAAAATGTCACATGTTGTATGATTCCATTAAATCTACAGACTAGGTAAATCCATAAAGACAGAAACTTGGTCTTGCCTGTAGTGTGGTGGGGTTGAGGACATATTCAGAGACTTGGCTCCAATCTAGCGCTGCCATTTACAACCTGAGAGACCTGGGCAAGTCACACACCTTCTCATGCCCTTTCATTCGTCTTTGAAAGGAGGAGGAAGAACTAGAAAGGCCGTAGCGATTGTTGTCGCTTTACTACTCTGCCATTCACTAAGTTAGAAAGAAAAGGGATTCTTCTGCACCTTAGATCAGGATAAAGGGGAAATCAGTAAATCCCCAGAGATCACAGGGAAAGGAAGCTCTTGTAGGGATCAGTTGAGACTCTGTAAAGAGCCCATGGAGAGTAAAGGACCCGTGCTGGGGGTTGAGGATTAGTGGTTTCCTGGCTATGGCTGGTGCCTGCTCCAACCCAGATCACACCCTCAGACACCGTGTAGGGAGCTGCCTCCTCCTCTCTCCTAGGCTGTGGGACTGGACCCTCCACATCCCACCTTTCCTCCAATGGATGTATCACATTTTCCACTGAAGCACACAGGGCTCTGGATGTGGTGACATCAACCACGTATTGCTCACTCTCAGTAGGAGGATCATGCTCTGTCTCAGGGGAAGCAAATCTAGAATCTGCCGCTTCCTGGGACCTGCCTGCCTCTGCCCTGAGGCTCTGGTGACAGATACCAGGTACTTCATTTAATTTTCACTCTAATCTTTTCAGGTAGATGATAATGATTTTCATTAGGTGCATTTTACAGTAGAAGAAGCTGATGCTAGGTCATTTGTCCCAAGGTCACACTGTTAGCAAGTAGGACAGGGAAATATTTAAGCCAACTCCGTTAAATCCAAAGTGTCCATCCTTAGCCACTCTGCAATACTGAATCCCATAGGGAGTCAGCTCCCAATAAACAATATTTCTGCTTTTCAATGTCTTCAAAGTGCTCAGGGTGAGGGGGGACATGATGTGTGCATAAACTGCTTGCACCAAGTAAATGGCAGAAAAATAAAAGCAGGAGTGGTGATGTAATTATTAGTAATATTAAAGGTCAAAAGCACTCAACGGGCAAAACAAGGGCAATACATAATGGCATTGTGCAAAATTACCTAAGATATAAAGTTCTAGGATTCCCATCCTCGAAAAATAGAACCACAGGAGAAATCTGTTTCAACTATTACAACAGATTTATTCTATATTTTGATAATACAAACACAAAAAATAAGCGTTAGTTATTAAATTAGATCAGAAAGTCCTAATGAGAAATCTTTTTTTTTGAAAATTAATATTTTTATTTGATGTATTAGATGATTATTGTAACTATATTCTACTTACAAGAAAGCCACTTTAATTGCATCTTGCATCACAGGGTAAAAAGAAAATTTGGATAGATAGATAGATGCTGTTTTTTTAATAGCTGCCATTCTGATGGGTGTAAGATGGTATCTCATTGTAGTTTTTTTTTTTTTTTTTTTATTGTGGGTAAAAATCATGTACCTAACAAACAAAGAATATATTTTCTTTTTGTATATCCATGGAACTTTTACAAAATTCAGTTGATTATATGGGCCACAAAGAAAATCTCCAATAATGTTTACAAGTTCAGATTTAACAGGCCACATTCTCTAATCATAGTAAAAACAGAATTACAAAAAAAAAAAAAGAAAAAGAAAGAAAAGAAAAGACAACCAAACTACTTTAATTAGTTAAAAACTAAGAAGGTTTCTTCAATAAAGGAAAGCTTTATTAGGATCAAAGCGAGAAATCAATTCAGAAGCTGCACGTTTTATATCAGAATTTTTGAGACATAGTTACCTTTAAAAGAAAATTTATAGCCTCAAACCCTTTACTATAAAAGACTGCAAAACTAAAAATAATTGAGTTAGTAAAAAACTCAAGAAATTAGAAAAAGAACAACAAAATTAAACAAAAACAATGAAGGTTTAAAAAGTCCAAATAAATGCAAGACAAAAAAATATCTGAAAGTGGTTAATAAAAATAATATATCAAATAAATAAAATAAATTTAAAATTAGAGAATATAAATAAAACCGAAAGCTGGTACTTTCAAATGACTATTTATATGCATTAATCCCTGGCAAACATGATGAAATTGAACAGAAAGAAAAAAAAAACAATATTAGTAATTAAAAAACAGATATTATGCCGGATAGGTAGTAATATAAGCTAGCTGCAGTGGAACATGAGGTATAAATCTAGAGCAATATATTCAATATTTACATGAAATATGTGAATCCCTAGGAAAAGAATAATTATGAACATTTATTTAAAAAAATAATCCACTAGAGACCAGTAAGGATAGGAAAACAGGAAAGGTAGTTCTAGTATATAGTTCAAGGCATACCAGTACCCACAGGCAGTGCTACTGGACACACCTCCACTGACATAAGAGACATCTGGCAAAGGCAGATGTGGCAGAGGTATCAGTCCTCTTCTGGCAACCCTATGGGTGTGGAATGAGTGTGGCTCAATGGACAGGGCAGGATGGAAAGGGTGGAACCAGAGCAAGGTGGTGGGGGAGGGTCACGACATGATAGACAGGGCTGGGGTGAGACAGACAGGCAGGGATGGAGTGATGGGCAGGGGCCAAGGCTGACAGGCAGGGCCGGGCCTCGTAGGATGGGCAGGGCCGGAAAAGAAGGGAGAGGGCAGGGGCATAATGGACAATGACAGGCGGGGTGGGGAGCACTGGACCACCTTGAATCCCCCCAGTGTCCCAAAGTGGAATCATCAGGGAGGACTATAACATGCTTACTTACCCCCATCTTCCCAAGAGGTATCTAACAAGGAGGCTGTCCCATCCTAGCCTTTTTGCAACATCTCTGGCCTGGGGAATATTAACAATTATACAGGAATTGGCAGATTGGCTTTGCACTAATCAGATGCCAACTATATACCCACTGGCCCACGTGGGAGTCTGCAGGGAACAGGGGTCACTGGCACCCCCTTCATAAGATCACCTCACCTCACACCCACCCTGCATGTGCACTGCAAGCCCCTCCTAAGTATAATTGCACAGTCACCCACCACTCTTGGGCTTGGAATTGGGTTTGGAGGCCAGGGCGATGGGTATGAAGGCCCTTTTTCTTCCAAAGTTTATTAACAAAATTCTGGACAGTGGGAGGTGAGAGGAGGACAGATACCCTGGCCCCACACAAGTTCAGAAGAGTTCAGAGATGGAGGAACAGACTGGACAGGGGGGTTTTGAAACACCCTGGTTGGGAGGGTGGACAGACAGAGAAAGACAGGGCATCAAGTGGTAGACAGAGAGGCACAGACAGGAACTCCCAGATGCCCCGAGAAAGAGATGGATGGAGAAACAAGTGTGTAGGCAATTCATAGGGCAGCTTTGTCCCCCAGGGTGTGGGTACAGGACCTAGGCTGGGCAGGGCTCAGCTGTCTACACTGGAGCGCAGGTCAGTAGTGTGTGGGTCGTGCTGGATTGTCTGGTGAAGCATCAGCACCAACAGCCCCGCCCGGTTCGTCATGGCCGTGTGAACCTTGCGTTCCTGCTCAAGCAGCTCCTCCAGCTTGTGCAGCTGTGGGAGGGGGATTCCGGGATCCTACTCAGCCCCCCACTCGGCAGTGTAGCCTACCGCATGCACGCGCTCTACGTCCACCTCAGCACGCCTCAGCTTCTCCCAGCAGTAGTGGAGGTTACACAGCCTTTTGGGGAGGCGACAGAAATCACCCGTGAGCTCAAAGACATTGTGCACCAGCGGGCAACAACACACCTCATCATTTGATACCTGTGGGGAAGAATGAAGAATGATGAGTGTGGAGGGGGTAGCAGTGGGGGCTGAGCAGGCAGGCATGATGGGAGGAACAGGGTGTGGTCAAGCAGGGTAGATGAAGAGGTGAGGGCAGTCAGGCAGGCAGGAGAGGAATGGGGGGTGATGGGACAGGATGAAGAGAGGAATTCCGAGTGGTCAGGTAGGGAAGGGGGGAGAATAGGGATGAGCAAACATGGGAAGATGGAGGAATGAGGCTGATTAAGCAGGGATGGAGGAATGGGGGTGACCAGCTAGCAAGGACAGAAGGATAGACAACAGTCAGACAGGGAGAAGGGTAGGGACAGAGGGGAAGTCAGGCAGGGGGAACAGGGGCAATGGAAGGAGATCAGGCAGGGAGGAGGGAGGGGAGGCAAAGAAGGCAGTCGATAGGGAGGACTGGAGGAATAGAGGGTGATGGTGAGATAGAGAAGGGAGAGCCTCACCTTGGGGTCCCGTGAGTGCTCGGGGCACAGCACCTGGAGTCGCTTATAGTACGTCTGGGTCTGTGGGTTGTAGACATCACAGAAGAGCTGTGTGGCCCTGGGGGTAGGTGGAAAGTGAGGTGGTGAAGGTCAGGAGGAAGGAGGTCCCATCCCAGCTCTTGCCCACACCTTGTCCACAGCCCCACCTATAGCATGCCTCTCACCAAGTCTCAATCTTGTCAGTGATTCTGCCCAGCCCTTCCCCTGACCTTGTTGACATCATGCCCTTGACTATGATGAGCACCCACACTCACCCCTCGATGCAAGTGGGGCACATGGACCCGAAGGACGACTGGCACTCATACTGGGAAGGAAGAGAAGAAATGGGAGGAAGTGTGGACATACGCTGCATGCCCACGTGTGACAAAGCTCCCCAAAAAACATCTGTGCCCTGAGGACCCTGATGCTCCTGTCTGCCCTGCCAATGTCTCCCCTCACCGCTGGCTGTTACCCCAACCTTGGCTTCAGTCCTGGGGGTGGGGAAAGAGCACAAATGGGTGGAGCCATGGATGTGCATTGCATTCTCTCCTACAACAAACCTAAGCACCAAACCTGCTCATCCCCCTTGTGGACTCTGTCCATGCTCCATCCCACCCAGCCAAAAACACCTCTGCCCCATCTGACCCCCAGCCAATCACCCAACCTTGGAGAGGCAACGCTCCATGTGGCGCAGGGCGACGTGTGTACTGATGGGTTGCCTACAGGAGACACAGATCTTCAGTTCTGTGTTGTTCCTGTCCCCTTTGTTGTTCTGCATGGGGCAGTGAAGGAGCCAGTAAAAGTACAGGGCAGGATGTCAGGCACCTTTCTACCCCACCCATACCTGCTCACCTCCTCATCTTGGCACAAAGTCTGCTAATTGCCACGCAGGATGATGGCCTCAAGTTCATGGACATGGCACTCCATGTCCTTCAGGTGGGTGTGGGCATCCTGCTGCTCACGGTGGATGCGCTCGAGCATTTTCTTGCCAGTGTCCTGGCAGTGCAGGGACTCTTCTGCCACTGCTGGATTCGCTGGGGCAGGATCTCAAAGATGCGGCTAGAGAGGGAGACAGCAAGGGATGGAATGGGTGGGTGGGGCATCAAAGGAGGAAGAAATGGATGGGTGATTGAAACATGAATGTATGGGACGTTTAATGGTAGATGACTGAGTGTTGGTGAATGGGTGATTGAATGGGTGGTTGGATGGATGGGTGAGTGACCAGAAGAGTGGATGCATGGGTTGGTGGGATGGAATGAGGATGAATGGGTGAATGGATGGGTGGGTGCCTGTAAGGGTGGATGGATGGGTGGGTAGGTGGGTGGGGGTGGAGGGTGGCTGAATAGTTGGAGGATGTGTGGATGAGTGGGTGGGTAAACTTGCAAATGACACAAACGCCTTACTCTACCCCCTGTCCCTTAACGTCTGGGTGCACTCACAGGGCTGCCAGCTTCATGCCACCGTCGTCTGAGCAGTACTTGGAGCCAGGCCGGGTGGGATGCACACAGCCAGGTCCCAGGCACTGCTGCAGTAAGGCTGGGGCCTTGACATCTGCCTGTGGCAGGTGTTTCCACTTGTCTATGTGCTTGTGCTTGTGCTTCTGCATCTTCTCCATTAGTGGGGCAAGAGTCAAGGTAGAGTCGGGAGTCAAAGTCAGCCTCTTTCACCTTCGGCTCCATGTTTTCTTCCAACGCTTCATATGCTTCACATTCACTGTTTGCTTCTGCAGAGCAGGATCCAGGAATGGCAACTCCTTGATGTCACACATCCAGGCCTGCAGGCCACGAAAATGCTCACAGGGCTTCCCCACTTGTTTCTCACATTTTCTTTGGTCACTCCCTAGTCCCTTTCTCTCTCATTATTACCGTTTCTGCCTTCATTGTCTGCATCCTTCTACCCCAGGGTCCGACCCGACCCACCTAAATTCTCTTGGCCTTGCCCTTCAGACTTGCTGGATCCTCCCGCCTGTCCCCCGCCGCCATCCACTTAGACTCTCCAGGCCTCCCCTGCGCAACCCTGTCGTCCTGTACACACTCAGTTTCGCCTTAAGCTTCCCACCCTGTAGGCCCCGTTTAGCGCACCTCGAAATACCCAGCCCCTCCCCCCACGCCAGGCCCCGCCCCCGCCCAAAGCTCTCTTAGTCCCATGTGCCCGAACCGCGCCCTCCTTGACATACACAGTTCTGACTTGGCCCCCTACGTGTTAAAAACGTGCCAAGCCTGACCCTGCTCCCCACCTGCATATGCCAGGCCCCGCCCTGTCTGCCCAAACACACTTGGTCTCGTCTGCCCTGACCACCGACCTAGAGTAATTTTACAACCTTTATTCTGAAGAGTACGCCTACCTGTACTCAATAACACCACTTAAAATACAGAGATAGAAACATAAATATAAATA
>JAKSZT010054419.1:6168416-6186976 GCA_026826555.1 Tolypeutes matacus | reverse complement strand
TCAATAACACCACTTAAAATACAGAGATAGAAACATAAATATAAATACGTATTTGTGTGTGTGCATATACATACACACAGACACAAATCACTATTCTCAGAACTCAATAAAGCAAGCACAGACACAGCAAGAATATGCACGTTTTGAACAAGACAATTTTCAATTGATATCAATATTAACAAAACTGACCTTGGACTCAGCCTTAAAGGAAGTCTAAACTAATTCCAGTAAGTAGGCATCACACAGACCACAAATAAGTTGCATTAAAAATTAATAAAAGGCTTAACTTTCTTTTGGAAATTGAAAAAGCACTTCTAAAAAACTCTTAGTGATAAGAAAAATAACTGAAATTAGAAAACACTTAGAATTTTAAAATGAGAACAATACATGCCAAATTAGTGGTTTTAGATGGAACTTTAAGACCTTAATGAGACTATGAGAAAAGAAGAAAGAAATGACTGCTCTAAGCATTCAAGTCAAATTAGAACAAATCCCCATCCTGACCCCCCAAGACCCCATTATCAACCTCCAAATCCCCCTGGTGACCCCATACCCACCTCTCCAATCACAAAACCTACAGTCTGTACTTAAGGCCCCAGCAAAATACCTCAGTGCACCGCATGCGCTAAACCACGCGGGGTCTCATGGCAGGTGCGTGAAAAAGCTGGTAGAGCTTTTTCCGACTTTGGTATTGACGCTCGCCCCGCCCCTTCTTGAATGTCTTGGGTTTGCGCTTGCTCAAGACCTCCTGCTAAGGACCACCTGTGGTGCAGCTGTACCGTGCAAAGTTTGCATTGTGCTGTTACAGGGGCCCCAGCTATGTGTGCGCCCTTCTGCACAGCATGGCCCCACCTGCAGAACATGGCTACAGGTCTGCATGGATACATTTGTCTCTTCTGATGCCAGGACCACACTCTTTCATATACTGGCGATTTTTGATCATTGCCTTGTTGTATAGGGTAGGCAAATTGCCCTCCTTATCACTTGCAATTATTTTGAAAAATATCTTATTATTTTGCTATGTGTCATTATTTTAGTTAAAGGATAGGCAGTGATAAAAACAAACAAAAAACCAGGAAATAAATTTTTAAAAGTCAAGAAAGTAGAAAAATATTTATAGAAAGTGCAGGAAAAAACCAGAAGGCAAAATGTAAGAAGGTAGGAGCTAGTTCATATTTATCAGTAGTAAAAAATTGTTGATGGAGCAAGCTCTCCAGTCAAAGTCAAAGATTGTAATTTTGAATGAAAACTAACAAATCCAGCCATATGTTCTTTACACCAAACCTAGTAAATAATAAGAATTCAGAAAAGTTTGAAAGTAAAGGGTTAGAAGAAAATTCACCAGACAGATGCTAATCAAAAGAAAGCAAGGTCAATTAATATCAAATTAAAAAGACTAAGACAAAAAGCATTAACTGGCATTGAGAGGGTCACTCCATAATGATTCAAGACTCCAAGAGTATATAACAATTCCAGTTTTAGAGGCACTTGATAAAATGGCCTAAAATAAATGTAAAGCAAAAATTGTTAAAACAAATGTTAAAAATAGGAAAAAAGAGGATTCTCATTGTGAAAGATTATAATCAGTTTGCATTGCTAATTCCTGCTCACTCTTTGAGACTCAGCTTTGGTATCACCATCTGGGGATCTCCCCGTTTCTTTTCCTACTGGATGGCCTCCTCTCTTCTGAACGTACTTGTGGGCATATTTATAATAGTGGGGGGCTGCTACTTTTATTTTAATCTTAAAATTATAAAAGGGGGTTTTATTGCCTGAACCACTCACCCCTGTTTCATGTCTGTCATTCTGCCCGTCAACATTCTGCTCCTCTTTCAAGGCTCAGCTTAGTTGCCCACCCGCCTGCTGGGAAGTCTTCTCCATTCCCCTTCCTCCTGCTTCCTCAGTTTCCCCACAACACTGGTGTCATTCTGCTCTGTGTCACTGCGTGGTTAGCAGGTTTCTCTTCTCCATCAGACAGTTAGGGGAAAGCTGGAGTGTGAATGCCCTGACTCCCAGCTCAGTGCTCCTACAACAGAACAATGCTGCTGATTCTTGACTTTCTGCTTTAGTCTCTTCTGATTGCCCGGACACACTGGATGCCAAGTGCTTTGTGAGCAGAAGGGCACATCCTTGTCATCAGATTGACAGTCGAGATGGGATGGAGCAAGAACATGAACCGGCCTGGGAGTAGATGCTCTAAATTTAACCTTTCTCTGCAAATTGTTTCTGCATTTATAATTTTGATTTTTACAACATCTGATTTATCAATATTTTCTTTTATGGATCATGTTTTGTTGGGTATCATATATAAAACTCTCTAACTCAAGGTCACAAAGATTTTTCTCCTACGTTTTCTTTTAGATTTTTATAATTTTATATTTACATTGAGGTCCATAATCTATTTTAGTTAATTTTTGTATAAAGTATAAGGAGTAGGTTGAGGTTTGGTGTTTTTGGTTGTTTGATTTTACAAATGGATATTCAATTTGTTTCAGCATTGTTTTTCAAAAAGACTATCCTTTCTTCATTGAAATGATTTTGCACCTTATTAAAAAATCAGTTTATTTATGTGGGTCTATTTCTGGGTTCTCTCCTTTGATTCACTGATTTGTTATCCTTTCACCAATACCACACTGTCTTGATTACTGTAGCTTGATAGTAAGTCATGAAATTGTGCAGTGTGAGTCCTATACATTTATTTGTTTTTCAAAATTGTTTTGGCTATTCTAGTTCCTTTGCTTTTCTATGTAAATTTTAGAATCAGCTTGTCAATATCTACAAAAGAGCCTTATGGTGTTTTGGTTGGGATTCAGTTGAATCTATAGATCAGTTTGACATCTTGACAATATTAAGCTATGCAATCCATTAA
The DNA here is from genome assembly GCA_026826555.1 of Tolypeutes matacus. Classification (NCBI taxonomy): domain Eukaryota; kingdom Metazoa; phylum Chordata; class Mammalia; order Cingulata; family Chlamyphoridae; genus Tolypeutes; species Tolypeutes matacus. The sequence goes on along the minus strand of JAKSZT010054419.1, from coordinate 6,184,107 downwards.
CATAGTATATTCCTCCATTTATTTGGGTCTATTTGATTTCTTTCATCAGTATTTTATAATTTTTAACATGCAGATTCTGCACATAATTTGTTATATTTATACCAAAGTATTTTTTTTTCTTTTCCTTTTTGTTTTGGTGCTATGGCAAACTATTTTTTTCTTATTTCAGTGTTCATCAGTTCATTGCTTATGTATAGAAATAGTATATTGACCTTGTCTCCTTTGACCATGCTAAATGCATTCACTAGTTGTAGGGGTTTTCGTGTAGTTTCTCTGGGATTTTCTACATAGATGATCCTGATATGTGTGAAAATGGAGAGCTTTATTTCTTCTTTTCCAATCTGAAAGTCTATAATTTATTTTTCCAGCCTTTTTGCAGTGACTAAAACTTCAAGTACAGTGTTGAATAGGAGATATGAGTGAGGACATCTTTTCCTTGTTCCTGATTTTCAGAGGAAAGTGTTCGGTTTTTCACCATTAAGTATGATATTAGCTGTAGCTTTTTGTAGTTGCCTTTTGTCAAGTTGAACAAATCTTCCAAGAGTTTTATAATAGATGAATGTTGCATTTATATCATATGCATTCTCTGCATATATTGACATGATTATATGGTTGTTCTCTTAATATAGCGCATTACATTCATTGATTTTCAAATGTTGACCTAGAGTTGCACAGTTGGGACAAACTCCTCTTGATGAGGATGAATTAAGAGATGTGGATTCTGCGTGCTGAGTGATGGAGTATATGTGGTGAGAGATAGAGAGTATATGGCATGAGTGATGGGGAGAAGTGCCATGGAGCATGTAATAGTGGGTCTGTAGGAAGCTCAAGAGGGAATCTATAGGTTACATGATGTAGATTCTGTAGGGTGAGTAATGGAGGTCTGTTGTGTGACAAATGGGTGTGTCTATGGGATAAGTGGGGGTTTGTGAAGTGAATAATCAGAGTTCACAGGGTGAGTGATGGTGTGTAAATGAATTTAGTGACGGGTACTCAGAAGTGAGTAATGATGTATGTGAGGAGAGTGATGGTGGATCTGTAGAATAAGTAATGGAGATGTCTGTGTGATGAGTATGAAGTGTCTGTGTTATAAATGAAAGTGGTCTTTGGGGTGAGTGATGAAGTGTCTGTAGGTGAGTGATGGAGCATCTGTAGGGTCTGATCTTGGAGTCTATAGGGTGAATGACTGAGTTCTGTGGGGTGAGTGTTGGGTTCTGTGGGGTGATTGTTGTGCAGAATAATGAATGAGTTATGTGGTCTGTGGGGTAAATTTGGTGAGCTCTGGGGGTGTGGGTGTTGGGTGAATGATGTGCAGTCTATGGGTAAATGATAGTGTTTAGTGATGTGAGTAATGGGGGTCTGTGGGGTGAATAGTGAGAGTCTGTAGGGAAAGTGTCAGAGGTGCAGTGGGGTGAGGGATGGGATCCATAGGGTGAGTGATGGGGGTATATTACATGAGAGATGGGGGTTATGTGAGGTGAGTGATGAAAGGTCTGTAGGTGAATAATGTGTGGTCTGTATTGTGAATGATATGTGGGTCTATAGGATGAGTGATGGGTGACTCTGGAGTGAATGATGGTAGCCTGTAGGATAAGTGATGTGGATCTGTCAGAAGCCTGATGGAGGACTGTGGATTTAGGTTTGTGGGGGTCTCTGGGTTAACTATGATAGAGTCTTTTAAGTGAGCAAGATTGTTTTGCAGGGTGAGTGATGAAGATGCCCATGTGATGAGTGCTGGAGGTTCAATGTGGTAAGTGAGGAGGGTGATGTGAGGTGATTGAGGTATCTGTAGGATGAATTATTAGCATGTCTGTTGCATGAATATTGTGTGTCTGTGAGTGACAAAAGTCTGTGGGGTGAGACATAGTGATTTTGTGGGATGAGTAATGGGGAGTTTGTAGAGAGAGTAATAGTGGTCTCTGGGGTTGATTATTGGGTCTGTGGGGTGAGTGACAGGGGTCATTGAGTGTTCTGTGGGATGAGTAATCGAACATCTATGAAATGAATGATTGGGAGTCTCTGGGATGAGCAATGGGGTTCTGTGGTTTGAGTGATTGGGGTCTGTGGGGCCTGTGCAGTGTGTGATGGGGGTCCATAGGATGAGTGATGGTGATTTGTGTGGTGAGTGAAGTTAGGCGAGTGATGAAGGTCTGTAGTGTCATTAATGGGAGTCTGTAGGGTGAGTCACAGGGGTTCTGTGGTGCCAGTGGTGAAATTGTGTGGGGTATGGGATCAAGGGTCTGTGGGGCCGTGAGTAGAGTGTTTGTGGGCTTAGTGAATAGGAATTCATTTGGTGAGTGATGGAGTCTCTCGTCTAACTTAATCTGGATGCTTATCTCATTAATATTCAAATCTTTCTCTTAACACAAACATTAAGGCCATAAATTTCCACCTAAGGCAATAGGGTTTGTTAAGTTCTAAACTTTTTCTATTTTTAGATACTTTTTTATTTGACTCATGAATTATTTATTAAGTGCATTTCCAATTTCCCAAGGAAGTTTATTCTTTTGGTATTGATTTCTGTTCTAATTTCTATGTGAGAAGAGAATGTGGTCTGTGTGAAATGGAGATTGCTTTATGACCTAGACCATTGCCCATTTTCATAAAAGTTCTTAGAATGTTTGAAAGGAATGTATATATTCCAAATGATAATTTTGTTCAAAATATGTAAATCTTTACTGATTATATTCATCTGCTTGCCACATTAATTTAATGAGAGAAATGAGGTAAATTCTTCCAATAGGATGGTGATTTGTTCTTTTCTTCTCACTTCTGTTAGTTCTTGGTTTGTATATTTGAAATGATATCATTAAGTACAGGTAGGCTTGATTTTACAATATTTTATTATGCAAATTTAGAAAATGCAACAAATTTGAAAGAGTTTTTCAGTGAACACTTTTATACCCACTAGGTAGCTTCTATCATTATCATTTTATACTTGCATTTCAAATAATCCAATCATCTCTCCATCCATTCATCAATACATCTAATTTTTTATATATTTGAAAATAATTTTCAGACATCAGTATCTCTAGGGAAACATAACCAACAGGAGATATTTGTAAATATGAGATTTTATAAAATTGTCTCACACGAACATAGGGATGCACAAGTCCAAATTCCATAGGGCAGGCTGCAAGCCAAGAACTCCAATGAAGGTCCTCAATGAGTTCCCCAGGAGAAACTGGCTGTCTGAAGTAGAGATGGGAATTTTCTCTTCTGACTGCTGAAATCACTTCTCCTTTTAAGGCCTTCAACTGATTGGCTAAGTCTCTCATTGCTGAAGGCAATTTCCTCAGATGATTGTAGATGTCATTAGCCATAGAGGAAATCAACTTACTGATGATTTAGGCCCAGGAAAAGTCCTCACAGTAACAATTAAGCCGGTGCTTGCTTGACCAAACAACTAGGCACCTTTACCTGGCCAAGTTGACACATGAGCCTAACCATCACAGTATCCTTTCTCCTAAATGCTTCAACAGGCATATCATTAACAGAATTCTTTATTCTTTTACATTGTTTTTACATTTTTTTAAAGATTTTTTTTTTTTTTGAGGTACCGGACCTGGGGATTGAACCTGGGACCTCATATATGGGAAGCCAGTGCTCAACCACTGAGCCACATTGGCTTCCCTGAGTTGTTTTTTTCATTTTTTTGCTTGTTGATTGTTTTTAGGAGGCACGTGGAATCAAACCCAGGCCCTCCCATGTGGGAAGCAGGCATTCAACTGCTTGAGCCACATCCACTCCCCTTACTTTTAACGTACAATGCGCATAAATGGAATGCACAATTCAGGAGAACACAAACTGAGTTTTGAAAAATGCAGACAGCTATGTAACCTAAATGTCATCAAGATCTAGAACTTTACCATCATCCAAGAATGTTCTGTCCTGCCTCTTCCCAGGCAATCACTGCCACTACATACCAATCCTTTCTGCAAGAGGTAAATACTTCTGATTTTTTTCTGTTGTAGATTAGTTTGACCTAATCTAGAATGTCATATAAATTGAATCATAAATCACATAGTCTTTTATGTCTGGTTTCCATCACTTCTCTCACTGATTTTTGAGATTTATCTATGTTGTTGCATGTATTAGTAGTTTGTTACTTTTTTTCTGAGTAATGTTCCATTTTATGCATATGTCACAGTTTGTTGTCCATTCACATATTGATGAATAACTAGGTATTTCCCAGTTCTTTGACTAGAGGGATCAGGCTTTTCTTTCTTTTTCTGTGCCTGTTGGTGGTTTCCAGGTAGCAGGCTTCTTCATAACCCAATTCAGAATATATGGGGGGCAAAAGAAAACCTAGGGATGTTGTGGCGACAGATATAGGCCATTTCACATCAGCGTATACCATGCAGAACTGTGTGGGAGAGAGTGTGGTCTATGATGTGAACTGTGGTCTATGCTTAGTGGCAAAGCCCCTTTGCAGGTGATGTGCCACACTAATGAAAGATGTTTATGTGAGATGTTATGGGAGGTATGGGAGGTGGAGATCATGGGAATCCCTGTAATTTTTGTGTAACATTTATGTAATCTAAGCATCTTTTAAAATATATATTAAAAAAAAAAAAAAAAGAAAACCTAGAGAACTCTCTGTTGTGTTGATCCTCAAATTTCTTACAAAAGAAAACATGCACTTATCAGACAATCCAGCAATGCATTCTTGGGCATTTATCCTAGACAAATGAAAACTCATTTTCACACAAATGTTCCTAGCATCTTTATTCATACTAGCAAAATACTGGAAATAACCCAAATACCCCTCAATGGGTAAATGGTTGAACAAACTATGGTATATCCATAAACTAGAATACTTCTCAGCAAAAAAAAAAAAAAAAAAAAAAAAAGGAATGGGTACACTCAACAACATGAATGAATCTCAAAATAATAACACTGCATGTAAGAATACCCACAACAAATATTACATACTGTATGAGTAAAAATACAAACTGATCTATAGTGACAGAAAGCAGATCAGCATTTTGTCCATAGAGAGGCATGGGAGGTAGAGATTATTAAGGGGCATGAGATTACTTTTGAGGGTGATGGATATGTACTCTATCTCAATTGTGGTGATGGTTTCATGGGTGTATACATATGTCAAATATCATTTAATTATTTATGCTAAATGTGTGCCATATATTGTATGTCAATTATGTCTCAATAAAGTTGTTTAAAAATTAAACAGGAAGAAGTACTTTAAGAACGGCAGTGTAAGGATCTCTGAAAATCCACTTCTCCATAAAAGCAACAAGAACACTAGCAAAAATCAACTTTTTCAGAGCTAAGAAATTAACTTAAAGTTGTAACAATCCAAGGGATGTTTATTCAAGAAAAATAACAGCTGAATCTTAGTAAGAAGAGCGAGCTTTGTGGTATTTTTAACTTGTCCTCTTCCCAACCCCTCTCCCCAGCTCTGCGGCAGCCTTGAAAATCAACAGCCTCACAAGAATGATAGCTGTGAAAACTGGAGGGGGAAGAACTGGGATGGAACTTTCCTAAAAGTCCCATCCCCAGAAAATTGTCACTATTTGACATATCTGGCAGCTTCCTGGAAAAGTCCCATTCATAGGACTTATCTCTATTTGACATGACTCAATGTTTGCTCAGTGAGAAACCATATCCTCAGTGCATTTAGCAAAAACAATCAGCAGCAATGGTTTAATATCACAGCTGCCTGTGGCAGCATTACAGATGAGACAAAGAAGAGGCTGGCCAAAAATCTTAAAACGAAAATCTGGGAATGAGATTTCCATAGTGGGTTTTAAAAAGGTCTCACATATTTCTGGGAATCTAGAAGTCCAGGAGCATGTGCAAGGCTATGCACATGTCCAGGAAAGACCTGAGAAGACACTAATCTCTCAGCTCTGGCTGATCCTGAGGCTCTGCACAAGCAGTAAGTGAAGGCTGAGGCCAAGTTGTAAACTGCTGAAGCCTTGAATGCATGCCCCAACACATTCACAGAATCCCCCAGCAATGCTTGGGAGATTCAAGGCATTTAAGGAAATTTCTGTCCAGTCATTAGTTGACCATACAGCTAATGGAGAATTCAGTGGCCTTGATGACAAAGAATATAGATTTTACAGAATTAGTCAATGAAGGTCATCAAACAAACAGCAGCAGCAACAACAAACACTGAGCAGGGAGGGAACCAGATTTCCAGAGTTGCCCCATAATATTATTTTAAATGTCAAGTGTTTTAAAAAATTGTGAGACATGCAAAGAAAAACATGATAATGTCCATATAAAGGAAATAAAATCAATAGAAACTCCCCGAAGAACCCTAGATGTTAGAATCACTAGATAAAGATTATGAATTAGTTATTACAAATATCTTCAAATAACTAAAGGAAACCATGTCTAAAGAATTTGCAAATCATATATCTGTACAGGATTTTTATCCAGAATATATGAAGAAGTCTCACAACTCAACAATAAAAAGACAGCCTAATTTTAAAATGGGCAAATGCAGGTGCCCATCAACTGATGAATGGATAAACAAACTGTGGTGTATATATATACATGATGGAATATTATTCAACTGTAAGAAGAAATGGACTTCCGGGAATTTGGTGGACTAGTAAGACACGGGAATCTCTTCTCCAGAAAAATAGCTAGAGGACAAGCTGAAACAGCCCCCCAAGAGATCTTCTAGGGTTTAGGACAGCAGGTGAAGGCTGAACACCACCCAGAGGAGAGAGGGACAGAAGAGGGAAATCGCGACAACAGAACTGTGAGTTGCAAGTAGCAGCTTCTGCTGCTGCCGGCACCCTCCCCCCACACTCTTCAGAATTCTCGGGGCTCTGGGCCTGTGACCACAGACAAAGGGGGCTTCAGAGATCTGCCACTCCTGGAAAGGGGAGAGAGTGGGACACAGCCTTTGGCTGACTCAGGTTCTGACCTGAAATTTGGGCTGCGGAGCCCCACGGACCCTTCCACATGGCGGTTTGCCCTGGGAGCCTAGAAAGGACTGGAGAAATCCGACCCTCGCAACCTCCCTCTCTTCTAGCCTGGACTAATTGTTGAGAACTCCACGGGAGAGGGGAGAGAGAGCCTGGGGCTGACCCTGCTTTTGACTCCTGGGTTTGGTCTGCCCTGTCCCGAGAGCCCTTCCAGGCCGGGTGGGGCTGCGCCATTGTTTGCCTTGGAGCCTGCAAGGGGCTAAAGATATACAAACCTCCCAATCTCCTCCTCTACTAACAGGGACTGATTGTTGAGGACTCAGAGGGGAGTGGAAATACTTCCTAGCTGGGAAAAGGGGGGCGCTATGAGAGAAGTCTGGAGAACTATCTCAGAAAGTTTCAATCACAGGGCTCTTAGCCCCCAGACAGGAAGCTCTATCACATTGATCTGGCCTGTGTCACAGCAAATATGCTCCGACCAGGCATTGAATTGAGCGCTGCCAACAAGCGCCATCTTCTGGCATACCAAGGAAGTGCACATAGAAAATTAATGAGTAAGAGAGGCTTTCCCTGGCCTCTATAGCCTCCCTGCCCAAGGCCCTAGGAAACGACTCTACAACCAATTACTGTGTGCAGTGACCAGTTTTGAGCAACCAGCAGAACAATCCTAACAATCAAGGTTGAGCCAAAAATCAAAGAGTGGTGGTAACTCACAGCCTCCTGCCACTAAAACCCCATAAAAGAGAAAGAGATAGAGCATCTAAGTAAAATGCAAACTAACCAGATGCCTAAGCACCAGCAAAAAATTACAAGCCATACTAAGAAAATAGAAGACATGGCCCAAGAAAAGGAATACAGCAAAGTCCCAGAAGAGATGCAGAATTTGAGAGAAATAATCAGTGAGATGAGCACAAATTTCCAAAATCAAATTAATGAGATGAAAGAGAATATAGTTAAAGAGATCAATGACATCAAGAAGTCATTGAGTGAACGCGAAGAAGAATTTGAAATCCTGAAGAGAAAAGTAACGGAGTTCATGGGAATGAAAGATACAATAGGTGAAGTCAAAAATACATTTGAAGCATACAACAGCAGACTCGAAATGATAGAAGAAAGAATAAGTGATACTGAAGACAGAGCAGCTAAGATTGAAGAGAGAAAAGAACAGAGAAAAGAATGGAAAAAATTGAGCAGGGGCTCGGAGAGTTGAATGACAACACAAAACGCAAGAACATAGGTGTCATGGGAGTTCCAGAAGGAGAGGAGAAAGGAAAAGGGGCAGAAAGAGTATTTGAGGAAATAATAGCTGAAAATTTCCCAACTCTCATGAAAGAAATGAACTTACATGTCCAAGAAGCACACCGTACCCCAATAAGAATAAATCCAAATAGACCTACACCAAGACACATATTATTCAGAATGTCAAATGTAAAAGATAAAGAGAAAATGCTCAGAGCAGCAAGAGAGAAGCAAACGATCACGTACAAAGGACGTCCAGTAAGACTTAGTGCAGATTTCTCTTCAGAAACCATGGAGGCGAGAAGACAGTGGTATGATACAATTAGGAAACTGAAAGAGAAAAACTGCCAGCCGAGAATTCTTTATCCAGCAAAACTGTCCTTCAAATATGAAGGTGAATATAAAGTATTCACAAACAAACAGAAACTAAGAGAGTTTGCAAAAAAGAATCCAGCTTTGCAGGAAATATTAAAGGAAGCCTTAGAACCTGAAAGAAAAAGACAGGAGAGAGAGGCTTGGAGGAGAGTATAGAAGAAAGAAAAGCAGAAAGGATAACCAAAAGAGTAAAAAGAGAGACAAAAATAAGATGACATATGAAAACCAAAGAATACAATGGAGGAAATAAATAGTGCATTTTCAGTAATATCATTGAATGTGAATGGATTAAATTCCCCAATCAAAAGATACAGGCTGACAGAATGGATAAAAAAACATGAGCCAGCCATATGCTGCTTACAAGAAACTCACCTCAGACCCAAGGATACAAGCCGGCTGAAAGTAAAAGGTTGGAAAAAGATACTACACGCAAATAGTAAACAGAAACGAGCAGGGGTAGCTATACTAATATCAGACAAAACAGACTTGAAATGCAAAAAAGTGATAAGAGATGTGGAAGGCCATTATATATTAATAAAAGGGACAATCCTCCAGGAAGATATAACAGTCATAAATATCTATGCACCTAACCAGGGTGCCCCAAAATATATGAGACAAACTCTGGCAAAACTGAAGGGAGAAATAGACATTTCTACAATAATCGTCAGAGACTTCAACACCCCTCTCACATCATTAGATAGAACAACTAGACAGAAGATCAACAAGGAAACAGAGAACTTGAACAATATGATAAAGAAGTTAGACCTAACAGACATATACAGAACACTGCATCCAAACTCAGCGGGTTATATATTCTTCTCAAGTGCCCATGGATCTTTCTCCAGGTTAGACCACATGTTAGGTCAAAATGAAGCTCTCAATAAATATAAAAAGATTGAAATTATACAAAGCACCTTCTCAGATCATAATGGAATGAAACTAGAAATCAACAACAGACAGGAAAAAAGTAAATTTGCAAATGTGTGGAGACTGAACAACACACTCCTAAATATTCAGTGGGTCAAAGAAGAAATTACAAGTGAAATCAGTAAATATATTGAGACAAATGAAAATGAGAACACAAAGTATCAAAACTTATGGGATACAGCAAAGGCAGTCCTGAGAGGGAAATTTATAGCCCTAAATGCCTATATTAAGAAACAAGAAAGAGCTAAACTCAAAGATTTAACTGAACAACTTGAGAAACTAGAAAAAAGAACAGCAAACCAATCCCAAAGCAAAAAGAAGGAAAGAAATAATAAAGATTAGAGCGGAAATAAATGAAAATGAGAACAGAAAAGCAATAGAGAAAATCAACAAAACCAAAAGCTGGTTCTTTGAGAAGATCAATAAAATTGACAAACTCCTCGCTAGACTAACAAAGAAAAAAAGAGAGAAGATGCAAATAAATACAATCAGAAATGAAAGGGGGGAAATTACAAATGACCTCACAGAAATAAAAAGAATCATAAGAGGATATTATGAGAAACTATATGCCAACAAACTAGACAACCTGGATGAAATGGACAAATTTCTAGAAACTCATAACCAACCTACACTGACACAACAAGAAATACAAGAACTTAACAAACCAATCACAATTAAGGAGATTGAATCCGTCATCAAAAATCTCCCAGCAAAGAAAAGTCCAGGACCAGATGGCTTCACAGGTGAGTTCTACCAAGCATTTCAAAAAGAATTAACACCAATCCTGTTTAAACTCTTCCAAAAAATTGAAGAGGAGGCAAAATTACCCAACACATTTTATGAAGCCAACATCACCCTAATACCAAAACCAGATAAAGATTCCACAAGAAAAGAAAATTACAGACCAATCTCTCTCATGAACATAGATGCAAAAATTCTCAACAAAATACTTGCAAATCGAATCCAACAGCATATCAAAAAGACTTATACATCACGACCAAGTGGGATTTATTCCTGGTATGCAAGGCTGGTTCAACATAAGAAAATCAATCAATGTAATACACCACATTAACAAATTGAAGGAAAAAAACCACACGATCATCTCAATAGATGCAGAAAAGGCATTCGACAAAATCCAACATCCTTTTTTGATAAAAATACTTCCAAAGATAGGAATAAAAGGAAAATTCCTCAATATGATAAAAGGCATATATGAAAAACCCACAGCCAACATCATACTCAATGGGGAAAGGTTGAAAGCTTTCCCCCTAAGATCAGGAACAAGACAAGGATGCCCACTGTCACCATTGTTACTCAACATTGTACTAGAAGTTCTAGCGAGGGCAATTAGACAAGACAAAAAAATTAAAGGCGTCCAAATAGGAAAAGAGGAAGTAAAACTCTCACTGTTTGTGGATGACATGATCCTGTATTTAGAAAATCCTGAAGTATCCACAACAAAGCTACTTGAACTAATAAATGAGTTCAGCAAAGTGGCAGGATATAAGATCAACACGCAAAAATCAGTAATGTTTTTGTACACTAGTACTGAACCATCTGAGGAGGAAATCAGGAGGAAAATTCCATTTTCAATAGCAACAAAAAGACTCAAATACCTAGGAGTTAATTTAACCAAGGAAGTACAGGACCTATATGCAGAAAACTACAAAACAATGCTAAAAGAAAATTAAAAAGACCTAAACAAATGGAAAGACATTCCGTGTTCATGGATTGGAAGAATAAATATCGTGAAGATGTCAATCTTGCCCACACTGATTTATATATTCAATGCAATACCAATCAAAATCCCAACAGCTTACTTTACAGAATTAGAGAAGGCAATTACCAAATTCATCTGGAAGGGTAAGTGCACCCGAATAGCCAAAAGTATTCTAAAAAAGAAGAGCGATGTGGGAGGAATTTCACTGCCTGACCGTGAAACATATTACAAAGCTACCTACAGTGGTCAAAACAGCATGGTACTGGCATAAAGATAGACATATCGATCAGTGGAATAGAATTGAGAATCCAGAAATAAACCCTCACCTATACAGTAAACTGGTTTTTGACAAACCTACCAAGCCCACGCTGATGGGAAAAAACAGTCTCTTCAACAAATGGTGTTGGGAGAACTGGATATCTATAACCAAAATAATGAAAGAGGACCCCTATCTCACCCCCTATACAAGAATCAACTCAAAATGGATCAAAGATCTAAATATAAAAGCCAGGACCATAAAACTACTAGAAGAAAATGTAGGGAAACATCTTCAAGACCTTGTAGTAGGTGGTGGTTTCTTGGACCTCACACCCAAAGCACGTGCAACAAAAGAAAAAGTAGATAAATGGGACCTCCTAAAAATTAAACACTTTTGCACCTCACAGGAATTTGTCAGAAGGGTGAAAAGGCAGCCAACTCAATGGGAAAAAATATTTGGAAATCACATATCTGATAAGGGTTTAATATCCAGAATATATAAAGAGATGTTACAACTCAACAATAAAAAGACAAATGACCCAATTAAAAAATGGGCCAAAGACTTGAATAGACATTTCTCTGAAGAAGAAATACAAATGGCAAAAAAACACATGAAGAAATGCTCAACATCACTCATGATTAGGGAAATGCAAATCAAAACTACAATGAGATATCATTTCACACCTATCAGAATGGCCACTATGAAAAAGACAGAGAACTACAAGTGTTGGAGAGGATGTGGAGAGATAGGAACACTTCTTCACTGTTGGTGGGAATGCAGGATGGTACAACCGCTATGGAGGACTGTTTGGCAGTTCCTAAAGAAGTTGAATATAGACTTGCCATGTGACCCTGCAATACCACTACTGGGTATATACCCAGAAGAACTGAGAGCAGTGACACGAACAGACATCTGCACACCGATGTTCATAGCCACATTATTCAGCATTGCCAAAAGTTGGAAACAACCCAGGTGTCCATCAACAGATGAATGGATAAACAAACTGTGGTCTATTCACACGATGGAATATTATGCAGCTGTAAGAAGAAATGAAGTCATAAAGCATATGGCAACATGGATGAACCTGGGGGGCATTATGTTGAGTGAAGCAAGCCAGACACAAAAGGTCAAATACTGTATAAATGCATTACTATGAACCAAATATATTGTGTAATATATTGTTTGATTCAAAAAAAAAAAAAAAGAAGAAATGAATTCGTGAAGCATATGACAATATGAATGAACCTGGAGGACATTAGGTTGAGTGAAGTAAGCCGGGTACAAAAGGACAAATATTGTATGATTTCATTATTATGAACTAAATATAATGAGGAAACTCATAGTTGATAGCTATAATATGTTACCAGAGAATAGAAGGTGGTTAGAAAATGGAAAGCTGAGGTTTAATCTGTGCAGAATTGGTGGAAAAAAAAAAGGTTGTTTGTAAATGTTTGAAAATGAATAGAAATGGTGAAAGCACATCATAGGGTTTTTAATTAGTAGTGCTAATATATGGGTATGATAGTGATTGAAAGGGAAAGTCTAGTGCTGTTGTATTAGTCAGCCAAAGGGGTACTGATGCAAAATACCAGAAATATGTTGGCCTTTATAAAGGGTATATATTTGGGGTGGAAGCTTACAGTTACCAGGCCATAAAGCATAAGTTACTTCCCTCACCAAAGTCTGTTGCCATGTGTTGGAGCAAGATAGTTGCCGATGTCTGCCAAGAGTTCAGGCTTTCTGGGTTCTTCTCTTCCCAGGGCTTGTTTCTCTCCGGGCTCAGCTGCCCGTCTCTCTCCACAAGGCCAGCTGTAGACTATCAGGCGACTGGCTCTGTCTCTTCCCAGGGATCAATTCTTTCCAGCTCAGCTGCTCTGCTCCTCTGTATGCTTACTTCCCAGGCTCCAGTCAAAAACTCCGCATCAAAACTCCAACTCTCTTCTCTGTGGTGTAGTTTTCTCTGTGAGTCCCCACCCACCAAGGGAGCGGGGACTCAAAGCCCTAATCATAATTTAATCACGCCCAGGTAAGACCGGTTTACAAACATAATCCAATATCTATTTTTGGAATTCATAAATAATACCAAACTGCTACAGCTGTATAGCATAGCAAAGCTTCTTGTGGAAAATGAATATGGTTAATAGTGTATATCTAAGAATGTTTTTCTCTGAAACAGAACAAACGTATGTTAATGTTATAAGAGGTTAATACCAGGGTGATATTTGGGCAAAAATACAACCCAAATAAACTACGGACAGTAGTGTATGGTAATATATTAATAATCTTCCATCAATGGTAAAAAAGGAAGCATGCTAAGTGAAAGAAAATGGGCAAAAAGTACTACATATTGTTTGACTCCATTGATGGAAAATGTAAATACAAGTAAATTACATAGATAGAAATAGATTAGCAGTTATCTATGGCAGGGGAGGGATAGAGAGATTCAGAGGTGATTAATAAGGGATAAGATTTTGTGTGTGTGTGTTCGTTTGTTTTTGTTCTTTTTTTCTTTTCTTTTTTTTTTGAAGTAATGAAAATACTGTAGTATTGATTGAAGTGATGAGCACACAACTTTGTGATTATACCAAATGCCATTGATTGTACACTTTAGATGGATTATGTGGTTTATGAATATGTTTCAACAAAATTGTTAAAAAATATGCAAATGATTTGAATAGACATTTTTCCACAGAAGACATACAATAGGCTAATCAGCACATGAAAAACTGCTCAACATCATTAGTCATTAGGGGAATGTAAATCAAAACCACAATGAGATACTTCATGCCCCCTAGTATGACTATAATAATAAAAAAAAAAAAAGAAATTAACAAGTGTTGGTGGAGATGTGGAGGAATTGGAGCCCTCACACATTGCTGGTAGGAGTGCAAAATAGTGCATCTGCTGTGGAAAACAGTTTGGGAGTTCCTCAAAATGTTAAATCATGAGTTACCACATGATCCAGCAATTCTACTCTTAGGAATTTACCCAAGATAAGTGAAAACCTATGTCCACACAAAAACTTCCACATGAATGTTCATAGCAATGTTATTCATAATAACAACCTAAATGGCCATCAACTGATGAATGGATAAACAAAATGTGTTATTTACATATAATATAATATTATTTGGCAATAAAAAGAAAGATGTACTGATAAATGCTGCCACATGGATAAAACTTGAAAACATGCTAAGTGACAGAAGCCAGTCAAAGAAGAGCACGTTTTGTATGGTGCATTGACATGAAAAATCCAGAAAATGCAAATACGTAGAGACAGAAAGTACATCAGTGATTGCCAGGGGCTGGAGGAAAGGAGGGATGAGAAGTGACTGCTAATGATACAGGGTTTCTTCTTGGGGTGATGAAAATGTTCTAAAATTAGATAGTGGTTGATGGCTGCATAATTCTGTGACTATAATAAAAAACTACTGCATTGTACACTTTAAAAGAGAATTTTATGGTATGCAAATTATATCTCAATAAAGCTGTTACATAAAAATACTAGACAGCCATAAAATGTTCTTTAAAATTCCTTTTTAAAAGTCCTGAGTGTTATAAGTCAACTGTGTCGGGGAGTGGATGTGGCTCAGGCAGTTGAGTGCCTGCCTTCCACAGGGGAGGTCCTGGATTCAGTTCCCAGTGCCTCCCAAAGAAGACAAACAAACAACAAGCAGACAACGAGAAAAAACAACGAGCAGACAATGAGCAAGACAACGAGCATAAACAGATGAGGGAGACATCTGGGGGGAGGGACTTAAAAAAATAAGTCAATTGTGTCAACTTAAGGTGCATTGATAGCATAAATGCCTGCTAATACAACATAGTGTTCATTTGAAAAGAACAATGGTATTCTGAAAAACCAGTGAAAAATTAATCCAATTACTGCCCTCTGTTTTTAAGGGGTCTAAGTTCAAACAGAGAATACCTACATGATGAGATCATCACTAGAACATTTTCCCATTAATACGGCAACGAAAACAGCAGCCTGTCATAATCAAACAGGAACAAACAAAAAATAAAATAAATAAAAATAAAAGTATTTTTTTCTTGTGAAACACATACACACAAATATGAAATTAGAGGCAATGTACTGTACCTTAATGTAATCTGTTTCCAAAGCAATCATTAAAGGTCTTAGTTGAACTTCATGGTTTCTTCCCACCACAAGTGTATGCGAATTCCAGTTGTTCTACTTCTTTGTCAATACTTGGTATGGTCAGTCTTTTTTTTTTTTTTTTTTTTTTTTTTTTTTTTTTTAAA
>JAKSZT010054419.1:5691354-6162254 GCA_026826555.1 Tolypeutes matacus | reverse complement strand
TCTATATGCAGGTCCTGAAGCAGCTTTTAGCTATTAAACTAAATTAAAAAGAATTTATTTTTCAATTGTTGAGGTGACCTCACTTTTTTTTTTTTTTTTTTTTTTAGCCAAATGCAGGACCCAAAATAATTCCTCCTCTAGACCAACCCCCTTACGGAAGGGACCCTAGCTGGGTCCGTGGAAATTAATCAGGCACGTCCCACTTTCCGGACTCCCCAGGTTAGCTGAAACTCTGATGTTAGTCAGTGAGGAGTGCTAAAGACGGCGGATTCCGCCCCTTCTGGCGCCGAGCTCCAGCGTCACCGGGCTGCTCAGTAAATCAGTTTGAGTGCAGATTCGCGTCTGCTCTCAGCCTAATGCTGCTTCAGGTCGGCTTATTTGCTCCCCAAAGCTATGGGGTGGTGCAGGCAGCCAGATTGATGTCTAAAAATATAAAATACCCTTCCCTGTCTTCCAACCGAACCCTCCCTTCTTTGGGAAGTGTCCCTTCCTCCTGGCTCCGCAGCGGCCCGGGTCTTATCCCTGGGTGGCTAGGGAAATCAGCTGTGTTCCCCGACCAAAATCCCCCCTCCGGTTCACTGGGTGCCGATTAGCTCGTTTGCTCTGTTCACACAAGGTCCAAGGGGCTCCAGGCAGCCAGCTCCCCAGAAAATAAAACTTTTTCGCCCCGCCCGCGGCTCCAAATGGCCATTTTATTTATTTATTTATTTTTTTCCCTAACCGCGGGGCTCAGCCGCCTGTGCCAACCTCCACTGGCAGCCTCAAAACTCACGAATCTCCACCGTTCGGTCCACGCCGCCGATCCGCGCAGATAGATGTCCCAAGCCTCTCACTCCACGCGTGCACAGCACAGACCCCCGGGCAGGACCCCGTCCCCAATCCGCCTTGCTCTGGGAGCTTGCAGTGTGCGCCCTCCTACACTAACGCCATCTTGGCCGCCTCCCTGGCTGCACCATTTTACATTCTCACCAGCAATGAGTTAGAGTTCTTATTTCTCCGAAACTTCTCCAAAACTTATTATTTTCCATTTTTTATATCAGCCATTCTAATAAGTATGAAATGGTATCTCATTGTAGTTTTGATTTGCATTTCCCTGATGGCTATGATGTTGAACATCTTTTCCTGAACTTTCTGGCCATTTGCATATCTTCTTTGGAGAGATGTCTGTTCTTTTGCCCATTTTAAAATTGTGTTGTTTGTCTTTTTGTTGTTAAGGTGAAGGATTTCTTTATATATACTGGATAAAAATCCTTTATCAGATATGTGGATTTTCCACATATTTTCTCTCATTGTGTAGGTTGTCTTTTTTTTTTTTAATGTACCAGGGGCCAGGGATTGGAACCTGGGACCTCGTATGTGGGAAGCTGAAGCTCAATCACTGAGCCACATTGGCTTCCCTGAATTGGTTTTTCCGTTTGTTTTGCTTTTGTTTTTTTTTTTTTTTCAGGAGGCACCGGAACCAAACCTGTGCTCTCCCACGTCGGAGGAGAGTGCTTAATTGCTTGAGCCACATCCGATCCCCCTAGGTTGTCGTTTTGTTTGTTTGTTTGTTTGTTTGTTTGTTTTAAATCTTTTGAAAGTATAATCTATTGACATTATTTATACAATATTAAGTTTCCAAACAGGTATACAACTCAGTCCTATACTTCTCTAAGATTTCAGTGACTATTAATAACAGGAAAAAATTTAAACCATGACTTATTCCTTATGAAATACATTATTCTAATTTTTACAAGTACTACGAATTTACTCTCAATATACTTGTCTCCTAAACACTATGTTGAACCTCCAAAATAAAGGCCTTAGTTTTGACTAATTGCAATTAAGAAAACCCAATTTCTTTATCTGTAAAAAGGAACAAACGTCTTTCCAAGGTCATTGTGAGGATTTCCCAGGAGAATATAGAATATATGTGACATATACAGCACTATGTCTCACATAATAAAGTTAGTAATGTTGCCTATTGTCCTACAAGCAAGTTTCATTTCTATACTGCCAAGTAGATTACCTTGGGTACTTAAAAATGAATATACCAATTGTATAACATATTTCTTTGGGAAAAGGGGGACTATGTGCAATATAAATAATTATTTACAATTTTAATAGGTTTGTGAAAAGCCATTTTTTTCTCTCCGTATAGAGAAAAAGGTGATCTTTCATCCATAAGTGGTAGCTTAAGCACATTGAACTAGGGTTGAAATGAGGTAAACAGGATGGGGCTGCCAAGAACCTAATCTCACTAAATGATAAACATATAGAAACATGATTCATATGTAGTTAACTCCTAAATTCCAGACACTCAACTACCTGGTAACTGACATTCTACCTATTTGGGTATTTTAGAAATGCCACATTCTTCATTATATATTCCTAGACTGACAAATGAAGGAAACAGACATGGGAACAAAGGTCATACATTTAGTAGGACTTTTAATTGAAAGTCTAATAAATGATAAGATGTAGGTCATTTAAAAATGTATGAAACTTGACCAATATGGCCAATTGAAGAAATAAATTACATGTCATGTGGAGACTATTTTATATTGCTGGGAATAGGTTTTTTGGATTTTTAAAAATTTTTACTATAGGCACTATCTAAAGATTGCCTAACTTTTCTTCATTGACTTGCACTTCTTAATGGGTTTTTTACACTCTTGGTTTTTAACTTTTAAAAAAGAGATTTTCTAAATAACATTCCATCCATAATTTGCTTTTGCCCATGCTGATGCTTTCAGCAAAAGTTTCTAATGAAAGAATATGACTTTACTGAAATAAATGCATTTTCTAATTTCCTCTGCAAGGAACATGGTTCTCTTTCAGAATGATTATCTAACATCTTCATACTTAATAGCACCACATGTTATTACTAGCATTGAACTTTTCTTTTCTTTTTGAGGTACCAGGGCCAGGGATTGAACCCAGGAACTCATATGTGGGAAGCCGGCACTCAACCACTGAGCCACATCGGCTCTCATGTTTTTTTTTTTAAACAAAGCGTTTTATTTTTTTAGGACAGAGGTACTGGGGAGTGAATCTGGGACCTTTGACATGAGAGGCTGGCACTCAACCACTGAGCCATACCTGCTCCTGCTAAACAGGGCCGCACTGAGTTTTAAAATGAGTTTATTGAATAATGTTCTTAGAAAGCAACAACTTTTGATTTGTCATTTTAAAAACGTTATGTTTCTTCATGCTGCATAATAAAGATAATTAAGAGGCTACAGAGCTATAAGCTTCTTTCTACTGGAATTCTCTGATAGTAGAGCACAGTGTAGTCATTTCTGCATTGCTAGAATAAATTTAAAAAGTCTCTTCTATGGTTCTTTTCAAAAAGCAGTGAATAATAACAGAAGATGCATAAAAAAGCCCATTTTTTCCTATTCATTCCGTAGTATTTTTACCATCACAGGCTACAATTTTCACTTTATCCACTTTAATAAGTTCTGTCACCTCTCTGAATTCAACATCATTCAATACAAAAGTCCACACATTATCGCAGCATCTGTACGTATTTAGAGAGCCCCTGAAATGGACTCTGCTGCTGACCCTCTGAGCCAATGCTGAATTTATAGCCTTATCAAACTGAAGGAGAACTTGAAGGGCAAGTTGGGGGGTGATCTGTTGAGACTGTATAAGCTCATCTAGGCTCTCCTGAAGACTGTTTCCCAAAGTGGTATTTCTATATAACTGATATGTCATGGCTTTGGAGGAAGAAGCTGTTTTTCTTAGGCAAGTTTGCATTGACGTCCTGTAGAGAAGGCGCTTCCTGCCGCGGAAGTCAGAATCTCCGCGGAAGGTGCCTATTTCCCCTACTACTTCTTCAGCCACAGGGCCAACGACCCCTAGGTTGTCTTTTTACTTTTAAGATAAAATCCTTTGAGAAACAAAAGTTTTTAATTTTGATTGAGGTCCCATTTATCTGTTTCTTTCTTCTGCTTTGGGCCAAACATTTTGAGATGTTGTGCTTTCATTTTCATTTAGGTACAAATACCTTTTCTTTTCCTTTCTTTTTCTTTTTTTTTTTTAAATTTACCGGGAGGTCCGGGGGGATCGAACCCAGGTCCCTCCATATGGCAGACGGATGCCCAACCATTTGAGCCACATCCGCTCCCTTGTTTTCCTTTCTTATTTCTTCTTAGGCCCATGGATTATTTAGAAGTATGTAATTTAGTTTCCATATATTTGGGGATTTTCCAGAGATCTTTCTGTCATTAATGTCTAATTCAAGTCAATTGTGGTCATAGATCACAATTTGTACTTTGTATGATTTGAATATTTTAAAACTTATTTCACTGGTTTCATGGCCCTGAATATGGTCTATATTGGTAAAATGGGTTCCCTGTGCTCTTGCAAAAAATGTTTATTCTGCTGTTGGTTGGAGTATTCTATAAATGTCAGTGGGGTTAATTTTGTTGGTAATATTATCCAAGTCTTCTATATCCTTACTTATTGTCTGTTTACTTATTCTATCAATTATTGACGAAGGTGTGTTGAAATATTCCTCTATAATTGTGGATTTATCTAGTTCTCCTTGAAGTTCTATCAGGTTTGCTTGACATATTTTAAAGTTCTGTTATTTGTTTCTAAACATTTAGGATTGTTATGTCCTTTTGATGAATTGGCCCCTGTGTTATTAGGAAATGACACTGTTAAAGGAAAAATAAAGGGACTCAAATAGAATAAAAAATTTTATTCAGCTGATGTGTATCAGGGAGCAACTTGAGACCAGGTAAATTCCCCAGCTGAAGCAGGACTGGAGTTTATATAAGGCAAGGAGAAGAGAGGAGTACATTACTGTGTTCTGTCCCAGGGTTGCCATGTTCTTTATCAGTAACTGCTGAAAACTTGTGGTTGGATCTGTTGGGAGATTGCTCCAGTGTTTCATGAGCCTTGCTTGGGATCATTGGTGCAATCTCATGCCTGCATCTGTCAGAACAGGTCTTTGAGAGCTGTTTTTGTAATCCTTGTGGTTTATCAAGGTTTAGGGAGGAGGAAATAGTAAAAAAAAATATGGGGGGAGAGAAGAGAAACAAAAGGGAAGGAAGGCATGAGTCAAAATAAAGCAAACTGGGGTCTGTTTTAACTCTTTTATAGCCCTTCCTCTCGGCCAAGATGAACTCCTTTCATTGCTGGCCAGATCTACTGGGAGAGAAAACAAAATGGCAGGGATGTATAAGATTAGAGTTTTGAGTTAAGAAGTTCCCCACAGTGGGTTGGAGGGGCAGTTTGTTTTTTGATATTTTTTCCTTAACATAGTTTGTATCATCTGTTTGGACAGGGCAGTCCTGCTGATCTTAGTGGTGATAGGATGCATTTGATTAAGGGTATTCATATCAGGAGAAAAAGAAAAATGATCACTAGCCCTTGGAGTAAAATGCATTCGCAGGATAGTATCCCTGTTCAGAATATCTAGGAAATGATGTCCCATTCCCAGCTGTTCTGATCATATCCTATTTGCTTTGCTGTTGAGGGAGGGATCCCTATCCTAATTGGTATGAGATAGCCAAACACATGACACCTGACACTAGAAAGATGAGATGGGCAGCAGTTTATTAGCCACACATACTCACAGCCTGAAAGCACATGCAGGGCCACATGGGGTTGCATTCGGGAGCAGAGTGAATGAGCAGGGGCTGTGGGAAGCAGACTCTGTAATGACAAAGGATGGGATTGGTTTGTTATAATTCCTTGGGCTGGCAGTTACCGCAGCTCATCCAGTTGAGAAGGGAACTCCTTGTGTGAGAAGACCTTCCTGCTGTATGGGGGGGCATATCTGGTGAGAGCAGGGGAACTCACGGCTAGGCTTTTGGGGATCTGTGAGGTTCAAAGATGTCAAGGCAGCACTTGAATATTGCATCTTAATTTCAGGCCTTACAATACACCAGACACCCGAAGATAACCCATAGATCCCAGAGGTCAGAGCTCTTGATGAATGTTTTGTTTGGCTTCATGGATGTACTGATTCACCAAGAAGACATCAAAAAAGTTTCATGAAATGTACTGTAGCAATTGCCACCAACTGCACATGTGTGTCATCTAGAATGCCAAGACGATGTCTAATGCCAGCCAATGGTGGACAACAGCCTTCTGGAGTTCTGGAGTGAGTATATCAAAATTTTTGGTAACATCATGGATGGCTCTGGTGACTTCATGACTGAAAGCATAGAAATCTTGGCTATTGTGCTGAAATCTTCAGTAGCCCATGGGGCCACTCCTCTTGAGTTGTCTGCTGCATAAACCTTGTCCCTGGCAGTGAGGATCACATTTAGACTAATTTCAATTCTTTTTGCCTCTTCACATAGTCCCTTTTCATCTCCGTTGAGAATGGAAGTTTTGCAGAGGGGGGTATAGCCCTCAACCATAGATTGATCTTCCGGTTTGGGAGCTAAGATTTGACTCCTGGTCTAAAGAGGAGGTGATAAATTGTTTAAACTCAGTTCGATGGTACAGTCAGAAAGGGGAAAAGAGATGGGCAAAATACCAGCCATCACTTGACTGGTAAAAATCAATAATCATTGGACCCCAAAACAAAATATGAGTCAGTTGGAAGATCTCCAGAGTGAAAAAAAGCACTCATGCTCTTATCGTTGTAGCTTACCTGGGTGAAGCTGGTGTTGTGACTGGACCAGTGATATTCACCCCTTTCACCTGGGTCAATAATCTGGCATGTTTCACTGTAGTAGCATAAGTCCTCATATTTAAGATTAGAAGCAAATGTTTCATTTTAAGAAGGGTATACTGTGTAGGGTGTGTTAGCCTTGTAGATTTGTCAGAGACCCAGTTTGGATGGGACCATGTCCCAAATGGCAGCAGTAAAGGTGGAAAGATTTTTCTCAGGGTAGGAAATGGGTACTTGTAAAGGGGCAATGTAATTGACAGGAAAAGATGAGTAGAGCAACAATCATAGGTGACATTAGCTTCATAAGTATAAGTCAGAACCAAAATATGCCAAAGACTTTGGGTATTGAGGAAAGGAGAGGGAAGAAAGGGGGAAGGAAAGAGGAGAATGGGGAGAGGGAATAGAAACAGCAGAGTGAGGATAGAAAGCATTTCTATGATCAGCACTTGGAGCTAATTCTATAGAAATTAAAAAATTTACAAATTAGAAAGTAAAGAATAAGAAACAAAGCTCGTATGTAAAGGGAACTAATAAAGATGAGACAGGGGTCTTGCTCTGTCATCTTGGGCAGAAGCTGCCCACTATTCAAGGTCATCTGTTTGTTCCAATTTCTTGGAAAGCTGTCTAATTCTTATTATCATCTACCCAGAAGAGTTTAGAGAAACACTCAGGTTAAGATCCCTGGTTAAAGTAGAAGTCCAGTTGGTCAGAGGTCACTGTCTCTCTATCTGGGAGATGTGGACTCAATGCCTATTCCTTGTAAGTTTGGCTTCAGTGTTAGTGGTAAGGAGGAGCTGGGGGAGGCCATTCTGGTGGGGGCTCCAGAGGTGTCTCATTGGTGTCTTTTCCAGTAGGTTAAGTCTCCTGATTATAAGTCTCAGAAGGTGGCTCCTTTGGAAAGGCAGCTTGAACCTGTTGGTGATGAGTCTGAGTATATTGTATTAGTCCTTTACAGTATTGAGACATATCTACTTGCAACCAAAGTGGAGTCTAAAATAGGGAGGAAATGCCCAATCTATTGTCCTGGCTGCAACGAATTCATAAGTTGATAATCTATGTTTGCCAGGAGAGGACTGGATAGCCTTTAGGGCCAATTTGGAGTTTAGGCCAAGGTAATTGTAAGTCTTCAGAGAGTTTTCATTTTAAAATACCATTACCTCCTTTTATTTTTTTCTGAGGATTTAGGATGGTAATGACAGTGTAATTTTTGGCTAACAGGCAAAACCTTACAAAGTTCCTTAATTACAGTCCCCAGAAAATGAGTAGCCCTCTCAATAGAAAAGCAAGTAGGAATTCCCTAAGTAGGAAAGCCAAATCTAATATTTGTTTTAGCTACGGTAAGAGCCATTGCTTTTCAACAGGGGAAAGCTAAAAAGCCATCCAAAGAAAAGGCAGAGAAAGGTAAGTACATATTCAAATCCTTGTGATATAAGGAGTTGTATAAAGTCCATTTATAAATATTGAAAGGGTCCCAGAATCTCTGGGTATTGTCCAAGTCCCAATAGTTTTCCCAGAGCTGTGGGTCTGGAAGGTGGAATGTTCGTTGAAGACCTCCTTTACTATTCAATTAAAATTTTCCCACGATTGTTGTTCCAGGAGAATTTTTACGTTTTCTTTACTGTGATAGATCATGGTGTCCAATTTTTTCACCAAGCTGCATTTCAGAAATTCTGGAGAGATCAAGCAACTGTTTCGGTGTCTCTGTAATCTATCTGAGTGGAAGAGCATACCCAGATTTATCCAAATATCTTTTATTTAGAATTTGGTACTTGTGACTGCAATTTTCTCAAGGTTTCATATAGAAGTGATCTGGAGTAGGCATTTCATCTTTAATTTGTTGAACTAATTGAACTTGGGTAAGAGGAGCCTTTTTAGCATATAGTCAGCCAAGGCATTCCCTTCTGCCTCATGGGATCGTTGCTTATTACAATCTTCAATTTTAATTGCAGTCAATCCATTGGCAAGGAACAAGATATCTGGTAAAGCTCGAACTTGCTTACTGTGCTTAATGCATGTACGAGCAGCAGTTAGCAAACCCCATTTTTTTCCTTAGCATGCCAAAATCATGAACCACATCAAAGGTATATCTGCAGTCTCTGTACATGTTAACCTTTTGATCATTTTCTAGCTGGCAGGCTCGAGTCCAGATGTAAGTTCAGCTAGTTGTGCTTACTTGACTGCTGGCAAAAGATTGGATTGGATAAACTCTTAGTGAGTGATGACAACATACCCATCTTGAGAATGTCCTTGTTCAGTCTTAAAATATGATCTAACCACAAATAATTGGGTCTTGTAGAAGAGTTTCAAAGAGGTCACAGCAAAGCAAGGAAAATGTTTGGGCTAAACAATCACGAGGTTCTCTGCAGGAAGGAGTAAGGTAGCTATGGTGATTAGTATTATGAGTTGGGTGATCAAAGCAGCAATTCACAGGAAGTGACTCTGTAAGCAGAGAAATGTTGGGTGTTTTAGAAAAGAGTCTGAAGATCATGGGGTTCCATTAGGTGGAGAGATGACCCTCAAATTAAATCAGAGGTGGCCTCCACTAACTTTGCAGCTATGGAAGGGAGTCATTTCATCCCTGCTTTAGGCAAAGGAGTGTGGCCTTTACTACTGGGTCAAGAAAGAGATAGTAATATCCACTATCTCTCCAGTTTACATTATGTTTCTGAGTTAAAGCTCCAATAGTTTGAATGTCCCTTTCATGTTCAAACTGGAGAAAGGGAGTTTATTTTACTTTGGGAGACCGAGAGGGGCAAGATTATAGATAGTAACTTTGAGTTGGTCTCCTAAGGTTCAGGGTTGTTATTTTTGGCCATGTAATAAAGGGGGGAAGCTATTTCAGAAAAGTTTGGAATCCACTGCCTGGAATATCCTCTAAGACCTAGTGATTCTCTAAGTTTTTTGGTAATAAGATAAGGGAAATTTTGAACAGCTATAATTCTATCTGGTGAGAGGGCTTTGCCTTCCTGAGATATGTGATTTAACCATATAATTTATCTATAGAAATTTTATGTCCCTTTTATAGCCAACCTTTTCAAGAGATAAAGAGAGTCCTCTCTGGAAGTGGTTAGATCATGTGAATGTAAGAGGAAGTCATCAACATACTGGATCAAGGTTGAAGAATAAGGAAATTATAAGTCGGAGATTATGGGTGAGGACCTGAGGCAAGTATGAGGGGCCTTTGGTGAAACCTTGTGGCATTATAGTCCAGGTATATTGTTGTTTTTCCCATGTGACAACAAAAAGGTATTGGGAGTCAGGCTGTAGGGGAATACCAAAGAAGGCTGAACAGAAATCTACTTCTGTGAAGTGTATTGGATTTGGAGGTATAGAAGCCAGTAATATGTGGGTACACTATATGAGTTATAGTCTTTAAGTCTTGTTTGAAATGGTATCCATGTACATTATGGTTTTTTGTGTTTTTTTTTTTTAACTAAGAGGACAGAACTGTTGCAGGAACTGTACAAGGAGTGAGTAATCCCCTTAGCTATTAAATCTGTAACAATGAGTTGTATTTTCTCTGGTGCTTTGCGTTTTAGGAAATACTGAGGCAATTTAGACAGAGTCATTGTGGGATCTACATTGAATTGTAAGGCTTCTATATTCTTTCTTTTCCCCACATCTGACGATGATGTAGCCCAGAGGACATCAGGTACTGAAGAAAGTAAATCTGAAAATGAGGTGATTCAAAGGAAGAAGAGCATTGCTTTGCAAGAGTGCAGGGTAGTAAAGGGCAGCCACCATAAGATGATGTACTGTGTCATCTGAGTCTGGTAGATCAAGAAAAAGTCCCCTGGATGTGTACCTAATAGTGGCTCCTCATTGGGCCAAAATGTCCTGTCCTAATAGATTGAAAGGGAGGAAAGTAGAAAGACTAAGGAGAAAGGTATGTTGAGAAGGTAGGGTTCCAAGGAGACAGGCAAAGAGGAAGAGAGGAAGGGATGGGGGTGGGGAGGGAGGAAGAATATGAGAATGAGTGTGTTTGATAAATCACTGAGACCTTTTTATTACACTGAGGCAGGGTGGTGGGAAACTGGAAAGCATTAATGGTATTAATGGTGGAGAGTGTAGCTCTGGTGTCTACTAAAAATGAGGTTCAATGGCCATTTACTAATAGATTTATTTCTCCTTGTTGATTCAAAGGCAATTTGGGACACTGGAGATTACTGTTCTTGGAGGGTAGGCATTTTGTTTCTGGTTGAGCAGCCTTTTGAACTCCTTGTTTCCTGGCCAAAGCAGGAAAATTGCAGGCCAGTGGCCTTTTTCTTTGCAATACCTGCAAGTATCCTTGTCTGTGTTGTATTTAGGGAGGGTGTATTAGTTTGCCAAAGGTGTGCCAATTCAAAGTACCAGAAATCTGTTGGCTTTTATGAAGGGTATTTATTTGGGGGTAAAAGCTTATAGTTACAAGATCCTGAAGAGTCCAACTCAAGGTTGCTTTCTCACCAAAGTCAGTTGCCATGTGTTGAAGCAAAATGGTTGCTGATCTCTACTGGGTTTTCAGCCTTCCTCTCTGGGCTTGCTCTTCCTCTTGAGGCTCCATAGACCCAGCTTCTTCCTGATCTTAGCTGTGGGCTTGGCATAGGGCTTGTCTCTCAGGGCTTTCACTATCACTCTTGGCGCTCTTCCCAAGGTCAGCTGTAAGCTATCAGGTGAAAGGCTCATCTCTCTGCAGGGCCCCAGGATCAAAAATGACAGAGCTCTCTCTCTTCCCGTGTGTCTTCTTGTGAGTGTCCATTTATATCGGCCCACCAAGGGGACAGGGACTCAACCTAAGTTATGCCTTAGTGATATAGCCCAATTAGAACCCTTAAATTGATTTTATTGAGTAAGCTTAATCAGAGGCCCCTTACTGAATTTAATACAATCAAAGGGTATCATGCCCAGAGGAATAGATTAGTTTACAAACATAATCTTTCTCTTTTTGGGATTCACAAAAATAATCTCAAACTGTCACAGAGGGCCTTTTGTTTCTCTCAATCTGTTTTAACTAGAATGCCATAAGTTTGTGGTGGGGGGTTTTCTCTTTGTTTATCATGTTATCCTCAAAATGCTAAGCTAATTGTTCTAACACGTGGATGGGCATGGTCTGAAAGCCTATTTTTTGTGTCTGAATGGCATCTGTTATTTCAAGCTTTAAGCCATTAACAAAAAAAGCTGGAGATGAAGAGGTGCCTCTAATGGATTCTTAAAGTTAGAAGCAGACTAATCACACCCTTATTATTTTTATGTTTTTAAAATGCACATGTGAGGCAGGTGCTTAACCACTGAGCTAAACCCACTCTATAACGCCCTTAATGACAGGACTGGCTTGTTCCCCAGTCAGTGCAAAGGGGGAAAACTTCAGAGTTAGCCTTTAAAAGACATTCTCCTATCTCTAGGGTATTAGCATATCCAGAAGGGTATTATTTCTATTCAGGTTGGCTAAATCCTCATTTCTGGTGACATTTGGAAAATCGAGGCAGCGACTCAGTTAGACAATAGGTTAACTCTCAAAGAATCAAGCCCTGAAATATTTGAGCTACATTGAAAAACCAGAGCACAGCATCTGGAGCAGGACTTACTTCTTATCTTGATTCTGGTTCTAGAGAAGGAAGGAAGCAAGAGTTCCTCCATGCTCTGTCTTTGTCTGAAATCTCATCAGAATCTGGGGCTTGTCCAGATCTTATTCCAGTCTTGACGTCAAACTGTCAAGAAAAAAAATATAAAGTGACCCAAATAGAGGTTAAAGGCTTTATTCAACTGGTGAGCATCAGGGAGCCCCTTAAAATTAGGTAACTCCATGGGAAGCAGGATTGGAGTTGTCAAAACAGAGGAAGGAGTAGAGAGGGGAACATGACTGTGGTCTTGTCCCAGATTGCAGTTTTCTTTATCTGTAAATGCTGCAATACCTGCAGTTGGAATGGTTTGGATAAATTGGGTTTTTCAGGGGATTACTGGTGCAATCTCATTTTCACAGCTATGTGTATGTGTGTGTGTGTGTAGGGGGTGGGGAGGATGAGAGAAGGTAGAGAGGGAAGGAGAAAAGGAGAGAGAGAAAGAAAGAGTGAGAGCAAGAGAGAGCGAGAGACAGAATCTTTAACCACGACATGGAATAAATGTTCTCAACTTGATACCTTTTGGGCCAGTTTAGGCACAAGCCCACCTCTGGACCAATAACAGTCTTCAGGGGACATGCTGTATTGATTGGTTTAACCCTAGGTTTTTGCATCCCTGACAGGGCCAATGGGATTACCAAACTGGCCTAGACTTCTCAAGACCCACTCCTCAAGTTGAGGTGGGGTCACCATCCGGATTACATGGGATGAACAGAGAGATGCAGATACTTAAATAAAATTTGGTTCCTTCAAGAAGCAGGAGCGTTTCTTGAATGCTGGGTAGGTCACCAAGAACATCACCATACATACTCAATTCAAAGTGAGGTACACATGTAGAAATTTTGTTGCAATGAACTTTTAAAGAACCCTTGCAATTTTATAAGTAAACATAAGGGCCACTGAGGAAAAATAGCACAGTGTTTAAAAGTATGGGCTCTTAAGTCAAACTGCCTGAGTTTGAATTCTAGGAGCCTGTGACCACAGGCAAGTCAGTGTTCCTGAGCTTCCCTCTCCTCCTATGTAAAATGAGGATGATGATGATAATATGGTATCCTATAGATTTCATAAGATTTGTTTTGAGCCTTAAAGGAAACAATTTATGCTAAAGAAGTGAGTACATAAGTGCTGAGAAAATCACTATGGAGTCATTGACTAAGGATTAAATTTTGCGAGATATTGATTTTTTTTTTTAAATAAAAGTTTATTTATTTATCCCCCCCTTGCTGCTTGTGCTCGCTGTGTCCATTTGCTGTGCATTTTTCTGTGTCTGTTTGTCTCCCTTTGTTGCGTCATCTTGCTGCGTCAGTTCACCACGCCGCACGGGCTGGCTTGCCTTCACCAGGAGGCCCCGGGAATCGAACCCCGGGCCTCCCATATGGTAAATGGGAGCCCTATCGATTGAGCCACATCCGCTTCCCGAGATATTGAATTTGATTAATGTTTTTATTTTATTGGGATTTGACAGTATTTTTTGTGATGTGTCACTTTGATTCAGCATACTAACATCTGTTTTCCCCTGGTGGCACTGACACCTGTCAAGTGTACCGATATATGCATTAAGGGAGTACTAGAAGGAGAAGAAAAAGAGAAAGAGATAGAAGGAGTATTTAAATAAATAATGGCTGAAACTTTCCAAGTTTAATAAAAGGCATGAGTGTACACATTCAAGAAACTCAATGAAATCCAAACAGGATAAACTCAAAGAGAACCATGCCCAGACTCATTCTTGTCAAATTGCTGAACACCAAGGACAAGGACAGAGTTCTGAGAGATGCAAGAGAAAAGCAACAATGTTATATACAAGGGAGCCCCAATAAGATTAAGTGCTGATCTTATTAGAAACCATGGAGGCAAGAAGCAAGTGGGATAAAATGTTTAAAGTGCTGAGAGAAAACAATTGTCAACCAAGGACACATTTTACCTCTTATAGGTTCTAAAATGCAAATACATAAAAATTAATGATAAATCTATGGTTTTGTACATACAATGTATAAAGATATAATTTGTAACAAGTACAAAAAAGGTGGGGGACATCAGGGTATAGGAATAATGTTTGTGCATGCTATTGAAATTAAGTTGATGTCAAACATGACTGTTATAGATTTAGGATATTAACTTTAAACCCTGTGGTAATCACAAAGAAAATATCTGAAAAGTATATACAGAAGAAAATGAGATGGGACTCAAACTGGTAAACGACAAAAAATCAAATAAATATGAAAGTAGACATTAATGGAAGAATTGAGGATCAAAAATTATGTTATAAGATTTACAAAGAATAAATAGCAAAATGGCAGAAAAAATTCATGCATTTTCAGTAGTTACTTTAAATAAAAATGCATTAAACTCTCCAGTCAAAAGGCAGAGATGGGCAGAATGGATAAAAATGTATGGCCTAACTATATGATGTTTACAAGAGACTCATCTTAAGTTCAAAGTAGTAACCAAAAGAGAGCTGGGGTAGCTATACTAATATCAGATAAAATAGACGTTAAGTCAAAATCTTTTAGAAGGGCAAAAGAAGGCCACCATATACCAATAAAGGGATCAATTCAACAAAACAACATAGCAATTATAATATATATGCACCTAATGGCAGAGCCCCAAAATATATGAAGCAAATATTGATGGATTTGAAGGAAGAAATGAATGGTTCTACAGTAATAGTAGGAGACTTCAATATACCACTTTCTATAATGAATAAAAGATCTAGAAAGAAGATCAATAAAGAAATAGAAGACCAGAACAATACTATAAATCAACTAGACCTAACAGACATATATAGAACACTTCACCCAACAGCAACAGAATACACATTCTAGATCTAGTCATAGGTCATTCTCCAAGATAGACTATGTCTTAGGTCACAAAAAGGCTTCAATAAATTTAAAAATTTTGAAATCATACAATGTATCATCTCTGTTCACAATGGAATGAAGCTAGAAATCAAAAACAGAGGGAGAAAAGGAAAATTCACAAGTATGTGGAAATTTAACAACATGCTCTTAAACAATGGGTCAAAGAAGAAATTGTAAGGGACATTAGTAAATATCTTCAGGCAAAAGAAAATGAAAACAAACCATACCAAAATTGATTGGATGCAGCAAATGTAGTGCTGAGAGGGAAATTTATAGCTCTAAATGTTTGCATTAAAAAGGAGGAAGATATCAAACCAGAGCCCTAAAATCACAACTGAATGATCTAGAAAAAGAAAGCCAATCTAAATCCAGTGCAAGCAGAAGGAAGGAAATATTGAAGATTAGAGTAGAGAAAAATGAAACAGAGAATAAAAAAATAGAATCAATGAAATCAAAAGTTGGTTCTTTGAAAAGATCAAGCAAATCACTAAAACTTCAGATGGACTGACAAAGACAAAAAGAGAGAAGATGCAAATAATTAAATTAGAAAAGGTTGGACATTGCTATCAACTCCACAGAAATAAAAAGGATTATAAGAGGGTAGCATGAACAACTGTATGCCAACAAATTAAATAACTTAGGTGAAATTGACAAATTACTAGAAACACACAAATTACCTACACTGATTCAAGAACTAGAAGATCTCAACAGACCAGAAAAAAAGTAGAGATTAAATCATTAATCAAAAACTGGACCAGATGGCTTGGCTGCTGAGTTTTACCAAATATTCCAAGAAGAATTAACAACCAATTCTTCTTAAACCCTTCTAAAAAAATTGAAGAGAACACTGCTTAACTTATTCTATGAGATGAATATTACCCTCATACCAAAGCCAGCTAAATATACTAAATGAAAAGAAATTACAGGGAAGCGGCTGTGGCTCAATCAGTAGGACTCCCGTTTACCATATGGGAGGCCCTGGGTTCGGTTCCCGGGGCCTCCTGGTGAAGGCAAGCCCACCCGCATGGTGTGGTTAGCTGACCCAGCGAGCACAAGCAGCAAGGGGGGGATAAATGAATAAATAAATAAAATCTTTAAAAAAGAAAAGAAAAGAAATTACAGACCAATATCTCATATGAATACAGATGCAAAGATCCCCAACAAAATACTAGCAAATGGAATCCAACAACACATTAAAAGAATTATATACACCATGATCAAGTAGGATTTTCCCAGGTATGCAAGTGTATTTCAACATAAGAAAATCAATTAATGTAATACACCATATTAATAGAATGAAGGGGGAAAAACATAATCATCACATTTGACCCAGAAATGGCATTTTACGAAATCAATCACTCCTTCTTGATAAAGATACTTAGAAAACTAGGAATAGAATGAAACATCCTCAACATGATAAAGGGCATGTACAAAAAACTCACAGCTAACATAATACTCAATGATAAAAGTCTGAAAGATCTAAGATCTGGAACAAGACAAGGATGCCCACTATCAGCATTGTTATTCAGCATTGAACTGGAAGTTCTAGCCCAGGGGTTCTTAACAAGGGGTCTGAACTGAAATTAAAAAAAAAAAACACAACATTATTCTTGTGGGGATGTGTTGGTGCGGGTGTGATATATTTATTAAATTATACACAATATAGTGTGGACTTAGTAAGGGGTCTGTGGTTTTCACCTGACTGGCAAAGGGGTCCGTGGAACAAAAAAGGTTAAGAACCCCTGCTCTAGCCAGAGCAATTAGGCAAATAAAAGAAATAAAAGGCATCCAAATTGGAAAGGAAGAAATAAAAATTTCCCTACTTGCAGATGTCATGATCCTACATATCAAAAATTGTGAAAAATTTACAACAAAGCTAGTAGAACTAATAAACAATTTCTGCAAAGTGGTGGCATACAAGATTAACATGCAAAAATCGGTAGTTTCTATACACTAGTGATGAAAAATCTGAAGAGGAAGCCAAGAAAAAAATTCCATTTACAATAGCAACTAAAAGAATCAAATATCTAGAAATAAATTTAATCAAAGATGTAAAGCATTTATACATGGAAAACCATAAAACATTTCCAAAAGAAGTCAAAGAAGACCTCAGTAAATGGCTAGATATTTCCTGTTCATGGATTGGAAGACTAAAATTGCTAACATGTCAATTCTACACAAAGTGATATACAGATTCAACGCAATCCCAATCAAAATTCCAACAGCCTGTTTTGCAGAAATGGAAAAGTCATCAAATTTATTTGGAAGGGTAAGGGGCCCCAAAAGCCAAAACCATCTTGAAAATTAGTGAAGTTGGAGGATTCACACTTTCCAATTTTAAAACTTATAACAAAGCTACAGTAATCCAAACAGTGTTGTATTGGCACAAGGACAGACATATAGACTGTGATTGTTAGGCTAATGTGTCAGCTTGGCCACGTAATGGTACCCACTTGTTTAGTCAAACAAGCACTGGGCTAATTGTAATACAAGGGCATTTCATGGACTTTAATCATCAGTGATTGCGTAGATGGCTGGTTACATCTACAATTAACTGAGGAGATTGCTGTCAGCAATGAGTGACGTCTCATCCAATCAGTGAAAGGCCTTAAAAGGGGAAGTGATTTCAGCATTAAAAGAGAGAATTCCCATCTCTACATCAGACATCCAGTGTCTCCCAGGAACTCATCAAGGACCTTCATCGGAGGCCCTGGTTTGTAGCCTGCCCTACAGAATTTGGACTTGTGCATCCCCACAGTCGCGTGAGACAATTTTATAAAATCTCATACTATTTACAGATATCTCCTGTCGGTTCTGTTTCCCTCTAGAATCCTTACTAATACATTGACCAATGGAATTGAATTGAGAGTTCAGAAATAAACCCTCATATCTATGGCCAACTGATTTTTGACAAGGAGGCTAAGTTCTTTCAGTGGGGAAAAATAGTCTCTTCAACAAATGTTGCTGGGAAAACCAAATATCCACATGCAAAAGAATGAAGGTGAACTCCTACCTCTCACCATAAACAAAAATTAACTCAAAATGGATCAAAGGCTTAAATATAATAACTACAGCTATAAAACTCCTAGCAGAAAACATAAGGAAATATCTTCAGAATCTTGTGGTAGGCAACGGCTTCCTAACTTTGCACCAAAAGCATGAACAATGAAAAAAATAGATAAATGGAACATCATCAAAATTAAAAACTTTTGTTCACTAAAGGACTTCATCGTGAAAGTAGAAAGACAACCCACAGAGTGGGAGAAAATATTTGGAAACCACAAATCCAATAGGGGTTTAATATCCAGAATATATAAAGATATCTGACAACTCAACAAAAAGACAAACAACCCAATTTTTAAAAATTATGTCAACTGTTTATGAACACATAGAAAATCCATTGCAAATAAAATATTACACAAAAGTTTTAAATAATTCATAAAGTGACATAAATATAGAATCCAGATAACAACAAATCATGAGTATACAAGATATAGCTCTGGAGAGGAAAAGATTGATACATTAAAAATCTATAAAGATTGAAGACATTATATTAAGTGAAATAAGCCAGACACAAGAGGACAAATATTGCATGGTCTTACTAATATGAGCTAAATACGAAGAGTAAATGCATAGAGTTAAAACCTAGAGTATAGGTTATTAGGAGATAAGAGGAGGGCTGTGAAGGAGTACTGATGCTTAATGTATATAGAAGTTTTAATTAATTTGACTGTAAATGTGTGGAAATGGATGGAGTTGATGGTAACACATTATAGTGAGTAGCAGTTTATAAATGGGATTGTGGCTGAAAAGGGTAGTTTTAGGTTATAAATGTCAATTGAAAGAAAACTAGAGAATAATCTAGGGACTGAATAATACAGTGAACCCAGATGTGGGTGAGAACTGTGGTTAATAGTACAAGTGCAAGAATGTCCTTCTGTGAACTAGAACAGATGTATGTCACTATTGCAGGGAGGCAGGAATGTGGAGAAGCATGGGAAAAATACAGTTAATCTAACCTATGAACTATAGTTAACAGCAATACTGTAATATTCTTGCATCAATGCAAAAGATGTACTGTGTTAATAATAGGGGGTATGAGAAAATATGCCAAATGTATGCTATGGACCATAGTTAGTGGTAATAGTCTGATGATATTATATCATATTTTGTAATAAATGTTCCACAACGGTGTGGTGTGTTGGTGAAGGGTTGTTGTATGGGAATTCTACACATGTGCATGATTGTTTTGTAAGTTTACAACTTCTGTAACAAAAATGTATTTTTTTAAAAATCTATAGAAAGTGGAGCAGGTGTAGTTCAGTGGTTGAGCACCTGCTTTGCATGTACGAGGTCCCAGGTTCAATCCCTGGTACCTCCTAAAAAAAAAAAAAAAAAGAATGTTTTTCTATGGGGAGGGGTGTAGTGCAGTGGTTTGAGTGCCTGCTTCCTATATACGAGGTCCCGAGTTCAATCCTTGGTACCTCCTAAAAAAAAATCTATAAAGACAAACAACCCAATGTTAAAAAATGGGCAAAAGACTTGAATAGACCTTTCTCCAAAGAAGACAAACAAATGGCCAATAAGTACATGGATAGTTTAACATCATTAGCCATTAAGGAAATACAAATCAAAACTACAATGAGATACCATTTCACACCCACTAGAATGGCTACTATTCAGAAAAACGAAAATAACAAGTGTTGGAGAGGATGTGGAGAAATAGGAACACTTAATCATTCTTTGTGGGAATGTAAAATGGTGCAGCCATTGTGGAAAACAGTTTGGCGGTTCCTAAGAAATTTAAAGCATAGAATTACCACATGACCCAAAAGAATTGAAAGCAGGGGCTTGAACAGATATTTGCCCACCAATGTTCATAGCGTCATTATTCACAATTGCCAAAAGATGGCAACAACCCAAGTGTCCATCAACAGATGAATGGATAAACGAAGTGTGGTGCATACGTACTGTAGCCGTTTGGCAATTTGATGTAATTATGAATTCCAAAAATATAATTGGATCATGCTTGTAAACTGATCTGTTAATCTGGGCAAGATTAAGTTATGATTAGGGCGTTGACTGGGCCACGTCAGTAGGGCATTGAGCCCCACCCCTTGGTGGGTAGGGAATCAAATATAAAAGGCATGACAAAAACAGAGTTGAAACAGTTTTGAGTAGCAGTTTTGATGTTGGAGAGAAGGCCCCAAGAGAAGAGAAGTGAGCCGTTCGCCTGATAGTCTACAGCTGACCTTGTGGAGGAACCAGAAGAGCTAAGCCCGGAGAGAAACGCAGCCCCGGGAAGAGAGGAACCCAACAAGCCTGAACCCTGGCAAATGTCGGCAGCTGTCTTGCTCCACATGGAGCAATGGATTTTGGTGAGAGAAGAAACTTAACGCTTTATGGCCTGGTATCTGTGGACTTCTACCCCAAATAAATACCCTTTATAAAGACCAACCCATTTTTGGTATTTCACATTAGCACCCCTTTGGCTGATTAATACACATACAATGGAATATTATTCTGCCGTCAAAAGGAATGAAGTTCTGATACATGTGACAAAATGGATGAACCTTGTCCACATCATGTCACCCGAAATAACCCAGACATAAAAGGACAAATACTGTATGATCTCACTGATATGAAATAATTAAAATAAACAAATTCATAGAGTCAGAAATTAGAACACAGTTTACCAAAGGCCATGTGGGTGAAGGGCATGGGATGTTAATGCTTAATTGTACAAAGTTACTGTTTGGGGTGATGGGGTGAAAAGTTTTGGTAAAGAATGTTGGTGATGGTAGCACAACAGTGTATATATAATTAACAGCACAGAGTTATATATTTGAATGTGGTTAAAGGAGGAAATTTTAGGTTGTATATATGTTATTAGAATAAAACATTTAAAAAAACCATAGATGTGTATAACACAAACAGTGAACTCTAATATAAAGTATGGACTATAGTTAATAATATAATTATATTAATATATTTCATCAAATATAGCAATGGTACCACACTAATTGAAAGTGTTAATAATAGGGAGCACTGTATGTGGTGACAGTATATGGGAACTCTGTATTTTCTGCATGGTTTTTCTGTAAACCTACAACTTCTCTAATATAAAATAAATAAATACGTTTTTTAAAGTTAAAAAAGGGCCCAAGAGTCTGTAAAATAATTCACGTTATGTCTCTACAGATTTCATTTTTATGTCTGTTAAAGAAAATGTTAAAATAACAATAATAGACAATCTTTTTTTCATTTTCAAATGTTTTGGAAACATTTTACAAGTTTCAAAGAAAACCTGGACTTTGGTATTTTATATATTATCCATAATATCGTATTCAATATAACTGTTGACAGGAGATAAAGAGAACGGATATGCTTTTGGGGATTCTTATTTGTCTCTTAGAAAATTGCAATGCCCAAGTACATAAAGGAGTTCTTTTCCTCTGTATTTGGGCAATGCTGATGAAATTATCTACAATGTGCACATCTATTTGCTAAAGGATATTTCTTCTAAAAATGGGACAAAATGAAAAAAGTATAATGGAATAAATGTAAGTTGTTGTAAGTTTTATACTAGATGGATGATAGGATGGGAAAGGAGGCACCTCGAATAGGAAATAGACCTGTAGAAGCATTTTTTGAGGCTGCAGCCAGAAGGTGGCAGCATGGGGGAAGGTCAGGAGAATTCGTTAACTGGGAAAGGTCCTAGCTTACTTGCTCCTTGGGCTTTTGGGCATAGGAACCAGCATCTGTGGGTGGGTGGGAGAAGCACGCGGTATATTTCCAAACAGAAAAAGAAATGGTGACAGGGTCTTCCAGAAGGCCAAGATTAGTGTCTGGGGTTTAAAATGAAAGATCCAGAACTGAGATTGGTTGACAAGGAGCAGAGAAGTATGCATGACTAAGAGAAGGATGGCCCAGGAATGAAAGCATCCCCAAGACAAGGAGGAGGGCATAGTAGAAAGAGCAGGGAGAATGATCAGCCTGCTGACACGCAGATGACAGTGCAGAGTAAGAAGCAGGTCAGAAAATGTGGGGGTAATTTCTTTTTGTGTGAACTGGTGGTGGCACTGATTTTAAAAAGCTCTAAGAATAATGTTTCATCTCTTCTGATCCTTAAGGAGTCATGGGCCATTCCAGGCAGGGTAGTGGGAAAGGACCTGACATTAAGTTAACATAAAAAATATTGATACCTCACAGATAAATGGCGCTTGGCAATTTACACAGTTGACTTGTTGAGTCTTCCTAGCAAGTAGTATAGGGTGGGGTGAGTTTCTGTGTTAAAAGTAGGTAGGTGGACTGCATGAAGGGTGAGTAGAAAAGTAAATGGCAAAAGTCATAACAAGGAGTAGAGGTACAAATGCTTGAATTGGTGGATGAAAACAGGTAGAAGAAATGGAATGGAAAGAGGCAAAGCAACCAACTCATGATCTCGATTCCTCTGTTTTTCCTTGAATGTGATAGGTGTGATAATAGTACCTTTAAGTTTTCAATAAATATTTTCTCTTTTCACTTTTTTTTTTCAGCCCTGTGACCTTGATAGCAAATTCCACCCACTGACTAACGTGATAGGAAATACTTCTTTGAGGTTTTTCTTCTCCTAACTTTTCTTGACAAAATATTCTTCAGACTATCTCCAATGTCATCTATTAGGAAGGAAAATTATTTGCAATATACAGGTTTTATGTTTAGTAAAACTTGATGACATCAAGGGTTTAAAAGAGAACAGTTGACCAGAGTGTGGAGTTGGATGTTCCACAAAAATTTTCAGAGGTTAGATGGAAATAGAGAGGGATATTTTTTGGCAAGTGATCTCCAGCAATTTCCCTAAAGTATCTGAGTACAGTAGCTTCGGTGACACCACAAATAACAAGGTAGATATTTTCATTCGTCCAGACCACAGAATTTTAGCCACATTGAATTCCAGGAAAATTTGGCTCTGAAATTTCAAGAGCCATTGATTGTTACTTTGGATACATTCTAACCTGTCTGAGATGGTGGTTTTCAGTTCCTTCCACGAGTCCTTATATTCTAATTAAAACTTCACGTGAATTTTTCACTTATTCTGTTTACAATATAAATTACCTTATTAGGTATGAAAACAAAAGTCCTTCCTTCATTTGGATTTCTCAAATGCTGATATGCGCTCCTCACTTGAGAGTATCTGGAAATATTATCTAAAGGAGACTATCTTATACAGAGAGAAAATTCTTAGCTTTAAAACTATTTTACTAAGATTACTTGATATATTTTATGACTAACACAACTGGATCTTATGTTCAGGCAATGAAAAAGTAAACAAAAACCTACTGCTAACCAAATTAAATTACAAAGTAGTCACACAATATTTAGGATCAGAAACTGGACTTGTGGTGTTGATGACTGATTGAACCCCTTCTCTGATGCATCTTCATTCTTTTTTTTTTTTTTTTTTTTTTTTTTTTTAGGATAACCTGGCTCCATTTGTCACATACTGGCTCTTGAAGAGAAGCACATGGTGGACACCTGAAAATTGTACTTTCAATCCAGAAACTCTCCTTTTAATTCTCAAAAAAAAAAAAGAGAGAGAATTTCTTTAGGTCATTTCCAGCTTCCCGTGGAGCCAAAAGATTACAAGAGCATATTCCGTAAGTGTGCACATATTTCATGAGCATTTATCATAGTAAGCATTGTATCCTGTGTCTTCTAGTTACCATTGCTCAAGAACAAATTACCCTACACCTTAGTGACTTAAAATAACCATTTTGTTATGCCCACTAATTTTACGGGTCATGAATTCAGATACAGCACAATGGGAGTCATTTGTGTCTATCCATTAATATCTGGGGTCTCAGCTGGAATGACTTGATGAATGGGATCACTTAAAAGCTGAGACCTGGAATCATATGTAGGTATCTTCCTTTACATGTCTGGCAGTTGATGCTGGCTCTCAGCTGGGACCTCAGCTGGGGCTGCTGACCAGAACCCATCCATGAGACCTTTCTGTGTGACCTGGGATGTCTCATAGCATGGTGACCTTAGGATAGTTGGACTTTTTACGTGGTGACTTAG
Source organism: Tolypeutes matacus (assembly GCA_026826555.1). Lineage (NCBI taxonomy): Eukaryota > Metazoa > Chordata > Mammalia > Cingulata > Chlamyphoridae > Tolypeutes > Tolypeutes matacus. Next base: position 6,138,117 of record JAKSZT010054419.1, on the reverse strand, counting down.
GGCCTCAAAAATGAGTGTCCAATGGAACAAGGCAGAAGATGCATTGCCTTTTCTGACATAGCTTTGGAAGTCATACAGCATCACTTATACATCATTCTATTGCTTACAGGTGAATCACAATTCTGCTCCCTAGTCAAGGAAAGGGTACATAGGCCATACTTCTTGATGGAAGGAGAGTCATGGAATTTGTGTGCATGTTTAAAATTGCCACAGTGTGTTAAAGTTTATGTATTTATCTCTTCAGAATTATATTATTCTCAAACAATATATCATTGGCCAAATATAATTGAAAAATGAACTCCAACATCAGAGATGAATTAAAGGAACACAGTAGAATTTCTGTCAGATACTGGGCCCTGTGTTCATGCAATCTGCAGGAGCAGGGACTTAATGCTCTTAAAAGAACTTGGGGGCGTATGAATTTCTATCTGTGGTAGACACTTGATGTGCCTCCTAGATTCCCCACCAAGGAAGAATTTGTGGTATCCACTGCTGGGATGCTGGGGGTAGGCAGCCTTCAGCTGTCAGCCCTTACAGAGACCACCTCAGTTACAGAGCTGCCTTGCCCAAGGTCATTCCCCCCCCCCCCATGGTGGCTCACATCCAATGAATATTAGATGCAGGAATATAAAGGTCTGGCCATTTGGGCTCAACCCAAGACAATTCTGAGGGATCATGTTATCTCCATCACTCCCTATGAGGTTGGCCAAAGTTGTTGAGCCAAATTTGCAGCTTTACTTCTCTCTCTGCCCAATTCTTTTTCCTTCACTTTCCATCCAAGGTGTTGTTTGCCAGACTACTCTTTAATAAATATCCTGCATGCTAGACTCTGTCTCTGAGTCTACCTCTTAGGGAACTCAACCTGTGACATTATCTGGACTCCTAAGCCTTACCACTAGGTTAACTCTTATTAACTTTCCCCCTGACTAGGCCCAAAGTCAGGGACTCTCATGCATTCCATGCTCAGTCATGGCATCTCTCTCTGTGTTAATTCAAGTTTGACCAGGCTTCACTCTCTACTCAGCTTTTATTTTATGAACTGATCTTGGAGTGCCACCATCCAACTCCTAAAGTAGCTTTGGTGTTTACTTTGGGTGCTCAGCTTGGGACAGCAGTACTCACTAACACTACGTACCTGCTGAGGACAGAGCCAATAGTTCAGGTAAACTGCTATGGAAGCAAGACAACTTAGTGTTTTAGATCACTTTAAGAATCACACAGCCATAGCATTAAAGAAAGTAAATAATTCAGTTCACATGGAAAGAGAGAATACACAGATATTACTTGGTCTAAAGAGCATAAAAGAGATTAGCATGCTGTTTTAGTTTACTCAAGGCTGCCAAGGCAATATACCACAGATGGGTTGGCTTTTACAATGGGGATTTATTATCTTATAGGTTCACAGTTCCAAGGCTGTGAAGGTGTCAAAATCTTAGAAGATGCTTTCTCTCTGAGTTGCAGCTGTGGGTGATCAGTCACATGGCAGTGTCTACTCATCTCTCCCCTCTCCTCCGGGCCTCATTGCTTTCAGCTTCTGGCTTCAGTGGCTCATCTCAGCTTCTGTGTTCCACTGATTTCAGCTTCTGGCTCCTGGGGTCTTCTCTCTCAGCTTCTTGGCATTTCTCTCTGTTTCTGTGGCCTCCTCTCTTCTATTTATAAAGGACTCCAGCAAGAGGACCAAGACCCACCATGGGCTATGCCACACTGAAGCAATACAATCAAATGGTCTCAATTGAATCCAATCCAATCAAAGGGTCCCACACCCACAGGAATAAACCAATTTAAGAACATAATTTTCTGGGGTCCACAAAAGACACAAGCTACTTCACATGGTCAAATACAGAGCTTTAAATCAGTAGTATTCAATGATAGAGGAAAGCATTGGTTTCTGATTCCCAAAAGACCTCACCCGTGTACAGAACTATAAATAGTAAGTCTGAATGAAGTAAGGTCACACCCAACCTTCTGGAAGATCAGCAATATGGTGACAGGATACAGTTCAGATCAGAACAGTCAGGCATAGCCCTTATTTCTCAAACTCAGCTCAACTAGAACAACCCTGCCTGGGCCAAGTGTTCTCTAGGGTTTGGAGCTGCGATATTGGAATGAAAGTCAGTTGCCCACACATCTCTGGGGGTTTTAGACCAACTCTAGAGGCAATTATGAAGGAATGAGTTAGAGAGAGCAATGATAATATCAAGTTGATGTCCAAGAATAAAGATAGGGGTCAAAAGTGGATTGGGTTTGGTGGAGGGGTGTTGTATGGGAATTCCACACATGTGCATGATTGTTTTGTAAGTTCACAACTTCTCTAATAAAAAAAAGTGGATTGGAGTCAGGGTAGGTTCCAAAGATGAGAGTCTGACACCATGGTTTTAACAAATTGATTGTATTAATGACCCCAATTATTCACCCCTCCCTGCATCCAAGACCTTTGACATGTAACTTTGAGGTGCCTCTCCCTGAGGAAGCAAGTGCATTTCTGTGCCCCTTGATTCTGAATTTAGCCATGTGACTTGCTTTGACAAATGGGATGTTAGCAGATGTGGAAAACATCTTAAAATTGATTGTAGAATTATCTGCCTTCTTCAAAATTGTATATTAAACCACAGTGTCCCATGGTCCCATTGCTGCAGAGATGTGTTTGCCTTGTGGCCCAGCTTAATGTGTTTTTATAGTTCTAGCAGCTATGGTTTTAAAGTTACATTTGTTTTTTCCTTTATAAAAGTATTACTTTATTATAGAACATTTGAAAAATATGGAAAAGCACATGAAAATCCCTCTTTTAGATGTAGAATTATTTTGGTGTTCTTTCCTTCCAGTCTTTTCTTTAACTTCTCTGAGCCTTTTTTTTCTATGCATAGTTTATTTATACAACTTAGGTGCAACCTCTTACTTCTTCCCCAAATGGTTCTGGTTCCTTTCTTTTTTAGACTTTAGTTATCCCTTCTCATTGCCTCGAGGATCATCCCCTCCCTTCCATAATCTGTGACTCTGAATTATGAGCCAGTTCATCATGATAATTAGAATTGTAGGTAAAAGTAAGAATGGATGGGCTCTGCAGAAAAACCAGTGGCTCACTTCACCAGAGTCAGATATGTAGGCTGTTTTAGCCAATCAGCAGATTTCTTGGTTTTCCTGTTCATTCCACATGTGTGAGGTTTCTAGAAAGTCTATTGTCACTTTAATCTTTTTTATATAAATCTTTTACAATTACCCTACTGTCATTAAATGAGCATATGTTTAATTACATTTTAAGTATCTTGAGGGTAGCTAACTATGCCATTTATTATGTGCCACATAGTAGGCACTCCAGAAATGATTTTGGTGAAAAACATTCGATTGAGATATTCTCAGTCTAAATTTAGACCCCATTTTACCTATATACTTTATTTTAGCAAAGTTTAGATTTCACCAAGTTTTAATCTGAATAAGGTTAAAAATGACTCAGATCATTTGAGTGGAATCATTTAATATGTGATCTTTTGTGACTGGCTTCTTCCACTTAGCTTGATGTCTTCAAGCTTCATCTACATTGTCCATGTATCAGTGCTTCATTCCTTTTTATGGCCAAATAGTATTCCATTGTATGGGTAAACCACATGTAATAACAGAACATTTTCTTTATCTATTCATCTGTTGATGGACATCTGGATTGTTTCCACCTTTTGGCTTAATATATAATGCTGCTATAAACTTCTGTGTATAAAAAAAAGTGACTCAAAGAGTGATTGTGGGAGACATCTTTGAATAACCTTTCACCCAACCTTTGGCCACATCTCCTGACTTTCACTTGGCAATCCATTTCTCTCCCACCCTGACTCCCTCAGTATGAAGCATGTGACCTAACCAATAGGCCTAAACCAACCAGTATTACCTCCTCTCAGCCACAGCGACTATTTCAGTGTTGGGCACAGGACCCAAGCTAGCTCAGATAGTGTGAACTTCAGGATTTCTGGGAATGCTGAGATAAAGAGGCTTGCTCTTTTATGCTGAATGTGAAATTGGAGTTATTCTAGGGGCTCCTGGAAGCCACCTTCCAACCATGAATTTGCCTTTTATAAGTGGGCCAACATACAGATTAGAGGAGAGCTATAATGAGAGATGGAAAATGGGGCTTGATTACATTTTTGGGCCTCAGTATTCCAGCATATGCCATACTTGAAACCAAATTTGCCACTGGACAGTTAAGTTATTGTTGCAGGCTGGGCTGTCCAGAAGCAGATGCTGAGATGGAGTTTGGGGTAAAAGACGTTTATAAGGGATCAATAGCTGTGAGAGGGGGAGGAAGCAGGTTTGGACAGAGGGACAGCCGGGCAGGTCTGGTAAAGCCTTAGTCAACTTACCAGGGAGATTTGGAACAAGTGTTGCTTGTCAGAGTTGGGCCTAAATGTCCAGGCCTATATGTCTCTGCCTTGCTTAGTCATTGGATATGGGCTTACCTGAGAAGGGAAGTGGCTTTCTGTGGCTGAGGTAGCCCGAGAAGGAGCTACCTTCTTGGTAGGTTGGAGGTTGCCTGCTAATCACATTCTCTGCAGCTGTGCAATGAGTCCTTTGAAGGGGGATCTGGGTGGCACATTCCTGTGTCAAATACATTTACGTAAGCATTATTATTGTTCTTAGTGTTACTATCACTATTATGCTAAATAAGTTTGAGCTGATTTTTCTGTCATTTGCAGCCAAAAGAGTTCAGTGATTATTTTAATATTGAAAGTCCCACTGTGATTTGACAGAGGCATTTCTCTCAGACCCAAATAGTACTTGGATTTAAGCATCTTAATTTGAGATGTTGGATAGATATCAGCACTGAAGACTGACCTGGAATTAAGATTCAGGGACTGATGAAGTTACTCTTGTTTAAATGGTCCTAATGCATCCTTCTTTTATGCTTTTATGCCCACACTTTGCTTTAGAATGTAGGAAGTGGAACCCTCTGTCATTATTCTGGGGTGCTTGATTATTTGGCGTGGGGGCTGTGCCCTACGCAAAACTAAGGGATATTTTCCTACAAGGGAACAATCATTCTTTCAAGGACCTAGACAGCCTGATGGTTGGGCACAATAGTATACCGAAAGATGGCCACAAATCCTTTGACCATCCTTTCATCAAGTGGTGGAGTCCATATTCTCAACCCTTGAATCTGGACTGGCCAATGGAACATGGTGAAAGTGATAATCTGGGATTTCGGAGCCCAGGTCCTAAGAGGAATGGCAGCTTCTGCTTTCTTCCTCTTGGAGCACAGCCACCATACTGTAAAATCCAGGTTATGACAAGATGAACACTTACATATTCCGTAAAGGCATGCCCCAGGTGCACCCTATCCCGCATATCCCCCCATACCTGACGCCCTACACAAGTAACCCTCCCCTGCTATATTTGTCAAAAGAACATTTGCACCATTGTAGTTTTAACCACAGACTTGCAAATCCCCAGAGTTCACTTGCTCCTTCCTCCAACCCTCCAATGGATAGTCCAACCCAACCTCCCCAACCTACTTTCCCTTACAGACAAGCACCGCTGTACCCAATCACACCACTGCACCCCTCTCACGACCATCTACTGTCCAACCACACCATTCCACCTTATAATAGATTTTGCCCATATGGGCATCAAATGTGGCCTCTCTCTAAGCCAAACTCAGCATATAAAGGCACTACCTTACTCCTGGCATAGGACATGACTCCCGGAGATGAGCCTTCCTGGCACCGAGGGATTATTACCAAGCGCCAACTAGCGATGCATTTGGAAAAAGACCTTGACCAAAAGGGAGAAATAGTAAATACAAATGAGGTTGTATGGCTAAGAGATTTCAAAGTGAGTCGGGAAGTCATTCCAGAGGTTATACTTATACCCATCTCAGCAGGATCTCATTGATTGCCACAGTAAACAGTACCTCAAACAGCAGGGCTCCTGAGGGCTCTAGAGATATCTAGACACTATAGACAGAGCAGACAATCTCAGGAATTCATCACCCTGTCCGTGGACATTACTTTGGAATTTATGCTCCTCAGTGTAACAGACATTTATAGTTTCCCTACATATGACTCTTCTGCCCCTTTTAATTGAACTTATAATTAACACTATACTTGTTAAATATGTGTCTCAGAGACTTAAATCTTTGGTCTGTTCATATGCTGGTTGAGCCCCGAATCTCAACAGAGTTGTAACACCTACTCTCCAGTTCATTGGACTCACCCAGGACAACTAGCAAGGAGATGATGATGGACAACGCCTATCCCAAGGAACAGAGAGTGTCTGCAACTGCAAGCAAGGTATTTCCATCCATCTGCCCCATGGGATCAAAGCCCCCTCTCAATTAGAAACAGAGTGGGCATCACCATCCCTAAGTCTTCAAGATTGGGGAATAAACAATGGACTAAAGTAGACATTATTATTTTATTATAGACTCATTATTATTCTAGCGATGGAAGAACTTATATCATTGATATAAAGGCAGTGGCCACCAGAGGTTCTGAGGGGAGGGAGAAGGAAAAATAGGTGTAACATGGGGGCATTTTTTGGTACATTGGAATTGTCCTGCATGACATTGCAATGACGGATACAGGCCATTATACATTTTGTCAAAACCTATAAAATTGCATGGTGCAAAGTGTAAACTATAATGTGAATTATATTCCATGGATAGTAGCAATGCTGAAATGATGAAAGTATGTGTTCATCAAGTGTAAGAAATGTGCCACACTAATGAAAAATGTTGTTAATGGGGGAAAGTGTGGGAGGGGGAGGGGGTGGGGCATATGGGAATCTCCCATATTTTTTATGTAACATTTATGTAATCTAAAGCTTCTTTAAAAATAAAAAACAAATATTTCAAAATAAAATCCAGGCTAGACTACTGAATGATTAGAGGCATGTAAAAAGAGGTCCTGGAGGATGAGAGGATTACAGGTTCCAGCCTCAGCCTCCCTTAGAGGTTGCAGCTCCCAGTTGAACACAGCTGCAAAAGAGATCCCAAGCAATATTAGCAGAAGAACTGCCCAGGTGAGTCCCAGACATCCCACAGAATTATGAAAAATAATAATTATTTTCAGCCATTAAGTTTGGGGGAGGATTTGGTTTTGTGATAGTTTGAAGTTCTTTTATGAATCCCCAAAAGAATAAGATTATGTTTTTGAACTAATCCATTCCTGTGGGTTTTGTGCCTTTTGATTGGACTATGTCAGTGAGGCATGAGCCAGTTTGGGTCTCTGCCCCCTTGCTGGGTCCGATATAAATGGAGACACAGAGAGAGAGACTCACAGGAAAAGGGACCTCTGCCATTTTGATCCTGCCATGTGAGAGAGAGGACTGCAGGAAAACAGAGAAGCCCCGAGAGGCTGAGAGAGGTCCGGAGTCTGAAACCGGAAGCACAGAAAAAGGCCCTCGAGGGCGTGGGTCCACAGAGCCACTCAAAGCTGAGGAGATGAGCCCTGCCATATGCCTGATCTCCACGTGGCAGCACACCAGGATCACCAGTAGCTGACTCTGGTGAGAAAGCATCTCTGATGCTGCCCTTTTTTTTTTTTAAAAAAAAAAAGAACCTGGCCCAGGCACACTATAAACACTCAATACATTGCATTTGCCATTATTATTATTTTTTATGGAGTATTTGTGATCACAACACTTATATTTTTATTTTATTTATTTACTTTTATTTTTTAGGAGGTACTGGGGATTGAACCCCGGACCTCATACATGGGAAGCAGGCACTCAACCACTGAGTTACATCCGCTCCCTTCTGATGGTACCTTGATTTGGCCATTTCATGGCCTCAGAATTGGAAGATTTTGCCTTAATAAAATTCCTGTTATAAAAGCCAAAATTTTCTGGTACTTTGCATTGGCAGCTGTGTGGCAAACTAAGGCATATATCAATAGATAACTGATATAAGCCCATCCTCCAAGAAGGTTTGTTTCTCAAAAGGAATAAACATTTTAATTTTTAAATTTTTATTTAAGTAATGAGGGCAGAAGGAAACTAGCCAAGCTTTCTTACCCTTTTTAACATAGTATTAGATGCCAATCCAGAGTACCTAAATCCCTGCTGCTAATCACAACAATTAAATCGTTTTACCTTCATGCTACTACATGTTCTATTACCTTGTTTATAGATTACAGACCACCTGTTGGGCACAGATAGATGGGGAGAGTTTTACAATATCTTTTATCTACATCCAAAAAAAGGAAAGCATTTTCATTTCTCCGTTGAAGCGATTGGACCTACTGGAGAACTAAGAAAATCAGTTTATTTTGCTGATAGTTTAGCATATTTCAAGAACTCTAAATAGTTCACACATTTGGTTTGATAGTATAGTCAAATTCTTGGAGCTTTGATTTCCACTGCTCAGTTCAAGTAGGCTATCCATATAAAGAAACAGGAACTAATGTTAAATTTCATCTTAGGCTTACAAAACATTTCAGATGGCCATACTTTTACTAGTTCATAGGGCTGGGAGGGAACTTGATAGAATATTTATTTAATTCTTTTCTCTCAGCAGACATATGCTAGACAAGTAGGTAGAAGGCCTTTTAAAGGAACTAGTAAAATTATTTTGAAGAAGCTATGGCATAGTGGTTAAGAGCAAATTATTTCAAATTAGACTGCCTGAGTTCAAGTCTAGGTTCTACCATGAACTATCTGTGTGACCCTAGACAACTTGCTTACTTTCTCTGTGCCTCACTGTCCTCATCTATAAAATGGGGGATAATGATAGCACCTACCTCACTACCTCCTAGTCTTGTTATAAAGACTGAATGAGGTAACACATACAAAGGGCATAGTAAGCACTCAGTAAATATTTACTATATTAGTAAATTGTTCCAGTGCTTAATCACATCTTCAGTATCAAAACCTTCCCTATACTTTTGAATAAATGTTTGTAAACTCATATTAAAGCAGGTTAAAAAAGAAGAGCACCTAAGGAAGAGCATCATTTGTGTTTTTTTTCTGAACATGTAGATAATAATCTAGCTTCATTTTACAAATACATATTGAAACCTAGAATATGTCAGGCCCTGAGTGAAGTGAACAAGACAGACAATATTCCTGACCTCAGAGTGGTTGCATTTTTTATTTTATTTTATTTTAAAAGAAGCTTTAGATTACATAAATGTTACATCAAAAATATAGAGGATTCCCATATACCCCACCCCCTTCCAGACTTTCCCCCATTAACAACATCTTTCATTAGTGGGGTACATTTGTTACAATTGATGAAGACATTGAAGCATTGCTACTAACCATGGACTATAGTTTATATTATAGTTTACACTTTGCACCATGCAATTTTATAAGTTTTGACAAAATGCATTATGACCTGTATCCATCATTGCAACGTCATGCAGGACAATTCCAATGTCCCCAAAGTGCCCCCACGTTACAACTATTCTTCCCTCTCCCTCCTCTCAGAACCTCTGGTAGCCACTGCCTTTATATCAATGATATAAGTTCTTCCATTGCTAGAATAATAATAAGTCTACTTTAATCCATAGTTGCATACTCCCTAATTCCTCAATCTTCCTCAATCTTGAGCATTTGGGGATGGTGATGCCCACTCTGTTTCTAATTGAGAGGGGGCTTAGATCCCATGGGGCAGATGGATGGAACTGTCTTGCTTGCAGTTGTATATACACTCTGTTTTTTGGAATGGGCATTGTCCATCATCATCCTTTTGCTAGTTGTCCTGGGTGAGTCCAGTGAAGTGGAGAGTAGGTGTTGCAACTCTGCTGAGATTCGGGGCTCAACTGGCATATGAACAGCCAGAAGATTTAAGTCTTTGGGACATATATTTATCAAGTACAGTGCTAATTATAGGTTGAAGTAAAAGGGGCAAAAGAGCCAGGTATAGAGAACCTATAAATGAGTCTAACTCATTTATTTTGGAATATTCCAAAGTAAGGCCCACTGACAGGGTGCCGAATTCCTGAGATTGTCTGCCCTTCCTATGGTGTCTAGGTATCTCTAGAGCCCTAGGATTCCCGCTGTTTGAGGCACTGTTTACCGTGGCAGTCAATGAGATCCTGCTGAGGACGTGCATAAGTGTAACCTCTGGAATGACTTCCTGACTCACTTTGAAATCTCTTAGCCATAAAAATGTATTTGTATTTACTATTTCTCCCTTTTGGTCAAGATCTTTTTCCAAATCCATTGCTAGTTGGTGCTTGGTAATAATCCCTCAGTACCAGGGAGGTTCATCCCTGGGGGTTATGTGCCACACTAGGGGAAAGGTTATGTGTTTATATGCTGAGTTTGGCTCGGAGAGAGGCCACATTTGAGCAACAAGGAGGCTTTCAGGAGGTAACTCTTAGGCACTATATAATACTAAGCTAAGTTTCAGTTTCACAAGAAAAGTTTCATAAGTACAACCATCAAGATCAAGGGCCTGGTGTAATGGTCTGTCCTCCTTCACTAGGCACTGCCCATGTACTCGGGGGATTCTTTCTGCTCTATTAGAGAATGTAGTAGGACTTCCCAGGATGGGAATTCAATATTCTTTCGGTTATTGTGTGGGTCTCCACCCACCATGACAATGCCCCATGACTGCTTGAACATATTCACATGCCATAGAGGCATGCTCCAGATGCACCCCTCCCCACACATTCCCCCATGACCGACACCCTGCACCAGTGATCCTCCCCTGCTACAGTTGTGACCCTTCTGCAACAAAGTGGTTGCATTTTAATGTAATCGGAGATACAAAAGCAAACAAATAAATCAAACCAAGATAAAAATAGATTGGGAAAATTGCTGAGAAGGAATTAACCAGCATGCTATAATGGAATTCTAGTAACTGTCAGGGTTGGGGGTGTATTTAGTTAGGCTGATCAGGAAAGCTCTCTTTGCAAACAAGACATGTAAACTGAAAGTTGGAGGATGAGAAGGAGCCAGACATGGAGCAACAAGCAAAGATATGGGATGGTAAGGCATTTCAAGCAAATGGGAACAGCACCCCTGGAATGGCCCAGATACAAGCCCCCCAAATAGGAAAAAATTGCCTCTATTTCTCAGCTACTTAGAAATACAGTAAAAGTTATTTCTTGCTAGAACAATAGAGAACTCCTACACAGAGGTATCCCTTCTACTACTTTTGTTATTTTATTTTATTCATGAGTAGATAAGGATGTATCATCATAGTAGCAAACTCTAAAGACTGGGCATGCAAGAGCAAGAGTTTAGATTGTAAGAGAGTTTACTCTGAACACAATAATGATATGATTAGGTCAGATTGACCATCAGCACTGCATCTCACACTCATTTTCTAAATGATACCACCCATTGCCCAAGTCAGAATCAGAGGACCCATTCAATCACCAAGTCTGATCACTTGTCCCAAGTTAGTCTCCCCTGCATCCCCATTGTCATTATTTTGGTTTAGTTATTATCATGTATTTCTCTCTGAATGACAAAAATTACCTCCTCGCTGGTGTGGTGGATTGTAAAAATGGCCACAAATAATTGCAGCTCCTTCCCTCCAGAAGTGGAATCTCTTTCTCCAGTCCTTGAATCTGGGCTGGCCTCATGACCACTTTACAGTGGAAGCAACATTGTGTGAGTTCTAAGCCTGAGGCTCAAGGGGCCGTGTGTACCTCTACTCTTGTCCTGGAAATCCTTCCTCCTACTGCCATGTGGGCAAACCTAGACTAGCCTCATGGATGGTGACCAACCACATGGAGCAGAGAGAAGCCCACCCTCATCTGAGTCATCTAGACCAGCCAGTCCCCAGCTGACCCAGCAACTGACAGCAAATGCGTGAGCGGGCCCAGCCAAGCTCAGCCAAGCTTGGCCCAGATCAGAATTGCTCAGCTGAACTCAGCCTAAATTGCCAAACTACAACATTATGAGATAAATAAACGGTTGTTTTTTTAAGCCACTAAGTTTTGGGGGTAGTTCCTTATACAGCAAAAGCTAACCCATAAAACTGCTTTCCTGGCTTCTGGTTTGGGTCCCATCACAGTCCATCCTCCTCATTGCCAATACAGTGGTCTTTCTAAAACACAACCCAATCATGATATACCTCAACATTTTCCCATTGCCTTTGTGTAAAACCCCAAATTTTCAGTCATGTTTCATTCTCACCACTCAGCCACAAGGCTATACTGAATTCCTGAAATTCCCCAAACATACAATGTATTTTCTCAACTCCATGCCTTTGTGAATGCTAGTCCTTCTACCAGAAAGTTTCTCCAAATCTCAGTACACCCACAACTGCTACTTCTTCACCTGGCTACTTCTGACTTATCCTTCACACTGAGCCATGCAAGAAGCCTTCCCTAATTTATTTACAGCTGCTTAAGTGACCCTGGTCTGTGATTTCTTCCCTGTATTAGAGCATTTATCAGGGTGTATTAAAATTTTTATGTACTCAATGGGTCTCTGCCCCACCTAAGGGAAAACACTATGCCTTTCACATCTTAGTCGCCAGTGTTGAATAGAGTACATAGCATGTGTTTAGTAAATGTTTATTGGAATGAAATCCTGTCATTTCCTTCCTCTGTATCTTCCAAACTCTGTGTATTTATTTGTTCATACTGTTCCCTCACTTGTAATGTTCTTCTCCCCATCTTCCTAAGTCCCTATCACACCATCCTCTAAGATTCACTTTAAAACTCATCTTTTGGAGAAAAATTTCTCTGATTGCACCAGATGGAAGTAATCTCCCCCCACCCTTTGAATGCCCACTCTTTCTATAGCTCACTTGATGGACATTTGCCTTTTGGTTGTTGTGTTGCCCAATATCTGAACATCCTACCTATGTTGTCCATGTCCAAATTTTTGAAAGAGCACACCTTCTAGTGCAAAATCTGAAAAGCCAGGTACTTGCTTTGGCCTCCTCTCTTGCAGCTAGGGTACAGGCAATGATCTAGGCTTAGCCAGTTAAAAACATCAGCCTGGTGCATTGTATTGAAAGGTAGAGAGGCAAGAATTAACAATAGTGAAGGTCCTGTCTGGTAGTGGTAGCAATGGCAGCAGTAACACCAAATCTCCAGGGCAGCAGGGCCAGTGAGATCCCAGGACTCCATGGCCACAATATAAATAGCAGCATCCAGGAGTCAGAGGAAGCAGCAGTGGTGCCCCTGCTAGAATGGTTTTGGGACACAGTTTGAGCTGTTCTTCTGGCAGCCTGGCTTCCCTTGGTCTCTGCCTATTTTCTGAGTGTGATTTTCCAGCGTTCCAGCTTTTCCAACGTTTCTATGAAAAGCTTAAATCTGTGGCTGAAGCAGAAGAACTGTCTCTGAGGGCAGGTCTCAGACTTTGTGAATTCACTAATTCAGTTGGAGAGCTTTGTACACGGGAGAAACTCATCAAATAGTTTATGAGTGAATGAAAAAAATGACTAGAGATTATTATATATAGGGAAACCAATGGTTTATAGCTTTCTTTTCCATTTGTTAGCTTTTGGTATTTTTCAGCAATATTAGTGTCAACAGTTTTCCTTGATATATGGACACTTGTCTTCAAGAGACACACTTCCTATTTAAAGACTTTCATTATCAAAATTGATTCCATTAAACTATAATCCCCACTATAAACTATAGTGAATCTATATGATTGATACCAGATATTTCACTATCTGATAAATGGAAGATTGAGGGAAGGACTTTGATAGCAGTTCTACTATCCATATGGCTGAATATGGGGAAGGAGGAAACTTGGGCAGAAGGCAAATTTGCTTTTTGTAGAGTTGGTCTTACTTCCACCCAGGCATAAGCAAGTAGAAAGCTATATATGCAGAGGTGATGTTGTATGTGAATATGTACGCATGCATCTGATTGTACACATGGCTTTATCCCATCAAAAGAATAGACACTGATTTTAATGCACAGATGGTAGAGAAGGAAGTTTGTCTTGGTCCATTGATACAACATTGAAAGAATAAAATATTTAAATAACTTGGATATGAGAGTTCCTGTTTTGTTTATTTACTTTTACAATATTGTATGAAAAAAATTCAGATGACAGACACCCATAAAATGCAAGGCCATATCAGTTAATTTTGTTAATAGTCTCATGCCTATTATGTAGAAAACTCTTTGAGGCCTCTAGGCTATAAAAGTCCTCCAGTTTCCTGGTTTCACCTGAAATCAAGTGGCTCAGAAAGCCCATTATATGCCATTCAGTGATGGTTATTAGAAAACATAATAGAAATGATCTTTTTGTTCTGGCTCATTATTTTCTATTTTTCATTTGCATCTCTGCAGTGCTTCCCTCTGTTTCCAGGTCTGGCGATTGCTTCAATTAGTTGCAGAAAAATTTTCCTTTCCTGGCTTTGAGAGATCATGGAACGTGATCTGTTTGGGGAAATCCAGCATGGTTTCAGTCTAATCACTTAGTTTCAGCAAAAAGTGGGCCTATAGAATAAAACCCTCCAGCTTCAATGTGAGTCAGAAACAAACCTAGCTCTTGCGGGTAAATGAAAACAATTTTACCTTTGGAAAATTATTTTAAAACCACTCGTCTCTTTTCCGAATGCTTTTAAAAATACGTAGTATCAGTAAGGGATGCTTTAGACCAGTGCTGTCAAAATAGAACTTTCTTGATGATGGAAATGTTCTAAAATTCTGTGTTGTCCAAAACAGTAGCCAGTAGCCACATGTGGCTATTGAACACTTGGAATTTGGCTAGTGTGACTGAGGCACTGGATATTTAATTTTATTTGCTTTTAATTAAGTTTAAATAGCCACATGCAGCTAATGGCTACCATATTGGATGGGCAGCTTTAGATATTTTCTTCTCGTAAACTGTGGTTTTCAGACTAACAGCAAGGGCATCACCTGAGTGCTTGTTAGAAATGCAGAATCTCAAGTCTCATCCTAGACTTACTGTATTAGAATCTACAGTTTAACAAGATCTCCAGGTGATTCACATGCACAATAGAGCTTGAGAAATACTATTTTACATCACTGACTCTCACCTTTGGCTGCTCATTGGGATCATCTGGGTAAATTCAAAGTAATACTGATGCCTTGACTACACCCCTGGAGATTCTGATTTAATTGGCCATGGGTAGGGCTTGGGCATTAGGAATTTAAAAGCTACTCAGGTGATTCTGGTGTGCAGCCAGGGTTGGGAACTACTGCTTTAAACTACAATTAGCAGAGTCTTACTAATACTTGATTAAACAAGTTTTAATTTTTGTTTTAAAACATATCACATAAATAGAAGTCTGGAGGTAACTAGTCCAGAACTGAAAAAGCTATCTGGTAACATTATCAGGGTCCAAGTCTTCCTATATTTTTGCCCTGATGTCTTTAGCATGCAGGCCTCCATCCTCATGCTCATTGCCTCATGGTCACAAAGGGCTGCTGCACCTCCAACCATAAAGTCTGCATTCCAGGGGGAAAAGGAGGCAAAGGAAGAAGAAGAAACAGTAGAAATCATCTACATATGTTACATGGCTACCCTTAGCTGTAATGGAGATTGGGAAATAGAATTTTCTGCTTTTATAGCCTCTAGAGTGGAGGTAGAAAAAGAAAAAATGGAGATTGAGTCAGCCAATCTACTGTGCCTGTCTCAACACCAAAACTTATTAGACCTCATGGATTATTGAGAAACTAAATATGAGCTTAAAGGAAAATAGTTGATTAGCTTCCTGGCAAGGGGGCAGGCAGAAAGCTGGAAGGAAACATTACAAGGGTGCTCTGAAATAGAAGTGATTATGCCCATTCTCATTTTCAGTTTATGAAATCCAAGAGACACCAGTGCAAAACAGTTAAGGGATATGTCTAAGATCATACAGATGATAGCTTATGGAGAAGGGGTTCTTCATAAGCTATTATAGTGGAATTACCTGGGGAGGTTTTAAAAATCACACTGTCCAGATTGCACCCCAGACCAATTAATTCAGACTCTCACGGTGGCAGTGGGGTGTGTGTGTGTGAGGTGGGAGCAGGACCAAGGTTGAGGACTATGTTCCAGTTACCTATTGCTGCATAACAATGTACCCCCAAAACACAGTGGCTTAAAACATTTTATAATGGCCTGTTAGGGTGATTCTTTGTTCTACATGATCTTTTAAAAAACTTTTTAAAGATACTTAGATTATACAAATGTCACATAAAAATATAGGGGATTCCCATATGCCCCGCTCCCCACACCGCCCACATTTACCCACATTAACAGCATCCTTCATTAGTGAGGTACATTCATTACAATTGATGAACACATTTTGGAGCATTGCTACTAAGCATGGATTATAGTTTACATTGTAGTTTATGCTCTCTCCCACACAATTCTGTAGGTTATAGCAAGATTTATAATGGCCTATATCTGTCGTTGCAATGTCATTCAGGACAATTCCCAAGTCCCCAAAATGCCCCTGCATTACACCTGTTTTTCCCTCTCCCTGCACTCAGAACCTCCAGTGGCCACTGCATCCACATCAATGATACAATTTCTTCCATTGCTAGAATCACAATAAGTCTATAGTAGAATACCAGTAACTCTACTTTAGTCCATAGTTCATTCCCCAATCCTGAGGATTCTGGGATGGTGATGTCCACCTCACCTCTAATTGAGAGGGGGCTGCGATCCCATAGGGCTGCTGGATGAGGCTCCCTTGCTTGCAGTTGTGTTCTACATGATCTTGACAGCAATCATTCCATGATGTTCAGCTAGCAGATGGACTGGTCTGGATGGCCTAATATGGGCTAACTCATATGTCTAGCACCTTGATGTAGATGATTGGAAGGTTGGGCTCAGTTATAACTGTTGACTAGTATCTACAGCATTGGGGCTCAAGATAGTTGGACTTTGTACATGGCAGCTCCAGGCATTAAGAGTGGATATTCCAATGGATAAGGTGGAATATGACCTTATGAGTCATCAAGTAGCATTTGTGCCATATTCTACTATTCAAAGCAATCATCAGCTTGCCCACATTCAATGGGAGGGGACATAGACCCCCAACTCTCAATGGGAGGGATGTCAAATAACTGCGGCCATATTTTAAAACCCCATAGGGCCTTGCCATCAACCATAGACCACAGTTCACATCGTAGACCACACTCTCTCCCACACAGTTCTGAATGGTGTGTGTTGATTTAAAATGGCCTACATCCGTTGCTACAACGGCACTCAGGACAACCTCCAAGTCCCAATAAAGCCCCTGTATTTCAACTGCACATCCCCTCCCTGCTGTGGGAGATGTTTGTGTGGGATGTGGTGGGAGGTGTGGGAGGTGGGGAACATGGGAATCCCGGTAGGTTCTGTGTAATATTTTAGGTAATCTAAGCACCTCTTAAAAAATATATATATATATATATAAATAACATTTTTGTAAGCAAATGCACATATATGCATATATATTTATATATCATTTTACAAATATTGGTATATATTGTGAAAATTTTGATTTTTACCCACAATAAAAAAACAAACAAACAAACAAAAAACAACCATAGGCAGTTACAGAGCAGTAGTTTTCCAACTTTAATGTGTATTTGAATTCCCTGGCAATCCTGTTAAAATGCACATTCGGATTCAGAAGGTCTTGGGTGGAGCCTGATATTCTATAGGGGGAGGCCAATGCTGCTGGTCCTTGGACCACTCTTTGAGTAGCAAGGGTGTAAGAGGATTCAAACCACAAGCTGGTCAGCTGTCTTTCTGACTGTCCCCATACCAAGCATACCCACTCAAAATCCAGTCCTTGATGGCTTTGTGAGTGTATGTGTAATAAGTAATAAGGGTTGTTAGAAAGGAAGTACTTGCCCCCAAAAGGATCAAAATATCAAATCAGGTTCAGTGGAAAGCAAAGAAACAGCAAGTGAATTTTCAAGCAGGAACCTATGATTTTCTTAAGCAGTCTCCATTGTTTAGCTGAAAGCTTTTCCTAGGCAGCTTGAGACCTGGATCACGCAGTGAAACCTGGGTTCTAATTCTGGCTTTGCTATCAAATACCTGTGCAAACATAACTAACTTACCTTTATTCCTCAGTTTTCTTATCTGTAATATTAAGTAAATACCGAACTTCTGGGGGAGGATGTCAGAGTAGGGAGCTACAGGATTCATTCCTTCCAACAAAACAACTATTAAACAAGCAGGAACTGTCTGAAACAACTATTTTGACACTCCAGAGGTCAGAAGAACACTGTACAGCATCCAGAAAAGAGTGGGAGGAAGAGGCTGATAAATTACAGTAAGAACTGTAGATTGCTCTCTCTGCATGATGACTACATGTGCCTATTTCCCCCCCCCCCTCACAGCAGGCTGCCATCAGGTCCAGTCCCTGGCTAGCAGCTAGTGACAGAAAGGGACATAAAAATCCTCTTCCCCAATAAAGGGGTGTGCGCAGCTGATCACTGATCACGGCTTTTGATTAGCAAATTTGGATCCCTGGTTCACAGCACTGAGGGAAGATATTGTCTCAACCCATCCAGGACAAAGGCAGTGGCAGCCATTGTTTCAACCCTCCTTGGAGGGGGGTGGAGGTGGTGGAGATTTAAAGATGCAGGGCCCCCTCAGTGCTGTGGGGAAAGCTAACTGAAGGTCTGCATTTGTTTGGCAGGCCAGGAAATCTCAGCTTTGGGGAGCCATTGGAGAACTTTTTGGCACCCTTCCTGACCCCCTCCATAGAGCACTTCATAGCCAGATGCGCCCCCTTCATGAGTTTCTGGAACTATTTTGGTTGAGAAAGACTGTTTTGGGAAAGTCCTCTCTGGGATGAACCTCCTCCCAGAATTTGCCCTCCATGCAAAAGCAGCATGAGACAATGAAAGGAGTGTATAAAACTATAGAGACATTCTGGGACAAAGGTCTGCTGGCTTCAAATACCCAAGAGAGGGAGGTTTGTCTCCTGGGAAACACGGGGGCAACCAAACTCCTGTAAACAGGGAAACTCCAAAACAGCTAACAAACAAAAGCCCAGGACAGGACAGAGGCCCAGAAAGACAGGGAAAACCCTGTTCACTGCATTTGCCTTGGGCAGACCTTCCTGATAAGAGGGCTGGAGCTCAAGAAAACCCCTGTCTTACAGCCAGCGGGTTACAAAACAGTTACTGAGCAGTGGATTTATTGCTCAATATGCACAGAAGTCAATGCTGATACCAGGATTATTGCAGGGCAGCCAAGCAAGGAGACTGGAGGAAAGCTCAAATCTATCTCCTTGAGTTTAAAGAGCTTAGGGTTTTTATAGGATTCAAACAAAGGGAAGTAGAGAGAGTGATGTTATTTAAGTTGGCATGTATTGATTGGTTATGTTTTGGTTACAGTTAATAGGGACTGTGCAAGCACTTTCCTGAGAAGCCCTTGAAAACTGATAAAAGCTGGCTGGGGTAAGAACAAACTGGCTGTAAATGAGGAGCAAGAATCTGGTTATATCAGTGTTATACATTGCTCAGTTAAGATAACAGCTACAATAACAAGTAAAGGAATGGAAATAAGCTAAAATAACAACTACAATTCCAAGTAAAACTACTGTAGCCAGAGGTTACAAAACCAAGAAACAGACATCCCAGGGAATAAATCCCAGAGTTAACATTTTAAAATATTAATATGTACAGTGTGCAACAAAAGAGTACAAGTCAAAGAAACAGGAAATTGTGGTGCATTCAAAGGAAGAGGATAAAAATACAGAAAACACCAATGAAGAAGACAAGAATGTGGACATACCATAATGGCCTTTTCAATGTTCTAGACAACATATATAACTTAATTATTATAAAAATAAACTAATGCAAATATTCTCGCTGTCCTAATTTTGTGATAATCAGGGTAGGCTAAACATTCGCTATATCAGAAACCATGCATGTGTCCTCAGACCTAGTTTTTCTCCCTAGGTCTGGTTTTTAGAATGCTGATGATAAACTAAGACTGGTTTATTATATGACCATCCTGTATGGGAAAAGACTGTAACTCTAGGTATCTTTGGTCAACCTTAAGAGATACAGCAGGGAGATGAATGTGGCTCAAATGGTTGGGTGTCCGTCTCCCATATGGAGGGACCCGGGTTCAATCCCTGGGACCTCCTGGTAAAAATTAAAAAAAGAAAAATATAGAAGGCGAGTGGGCCACTAGGCCCTGTGCGCGGGTACGCTGCCAGGCCCCACGAGCAGGTGAGCTGCCAGGCCTTGTGAATGGGTGCGCCATCAGGCCCTGCGAGCCACACAGCAAGATGATGACGTAACAGGAGAGTGACACAAGGGAGAGCCAAGACTAGACGCACCAAAAAAACAGGAACTAATGTGGCGTAGGCCATAGGACACCTCTCTCCCACATCGGAGATTCTGAGGAATCCCAGTGAAGACAGGAGGAGAAAGATGAGAAGAGAGGGCAGGAAACGGACACGAGAATTGCCTAGCGAATGGACACAAAAACAGCAAAACCGGGGGTGGGGGGGAGTAAAAATAGATAAGGGTAAATAAATAAATCCTTAAAAAAATGTATAGGGAAGGAAGATACGGACTATAGTTAGTAGTAATACTTTGACGATGCTCTTACATGATTTGTTAGCAAATGTTTCACAACAACACAGGGTGTTTGTGTGTGTGTGTGGGGTGATGTGTGGGAGCCCTGTATGACGTTAGTTTTGTAAGATCACGATGTTTACTGAACACTTACAGTTTATGTATGTTCATGTATGAATGATATACTTCAATAAATTGTTTAAAAAAATAAACTAAAACATCTGTGAAAACTTTGCAATTGAAGTGACTGAAGTAGGGAATGGGATATTGATGGTCTTTGATGTATGAGTAACTAAAAATTTAAGTTGGTTACTAAAAGCTAGTAAGACTTTTGTTGAAGTATTGCAATATATTTGCAGCAATGATTTACCAGATACATTTCTAAATACTTCTGGAGCTCTCGGAATATATTTAACTTTGTCAATAATGGCCATCAATTGAAAATGTAGTGTCCCAAAGTTAAAATTTGTTAAGAACTACTTAATGTCTACAATGTCAAAAGAAAGACTGTCATATATAGTGATCATTTCCTTAGACATGATTCAGTTAAACACTGAAACTGTCTTAAAGATTTTTTTCCGTGAAGGCAAGATGTGAAACTCTTTTATAGCATATTATTATATACTAGTGACTGAATTCCTAGTTATTATTAAATTTTTGAATTATCTATACTTTTGTGTTCAATATTTAATTTGTATAATTTTTACAGAATGACTTTATGTCCTATAATTGTTCTTACTGGAAAAGAAATAGTTCCGTGTAATATTTTAGGTAATCTAAGCACCTCTTAAAATATATGTATATATATATATATAAATAACATTTTTGTAAGCAAACACACATATATGCATATATATTTATATATCATTTTGCAAATGTTTGTATGTATTGTGAGAATTTTGATTTTTACCCATAATAAAATAAATAAATAAATAAATAAAGCATTAAAAAAAAAAAAAAGAAATAGCATACCAATTTTCCATTTTTTTTTTTTTACAGGAGGAAGAGATAATATTCTTTGTTTTGTTTGTTTTGTTTCCCAAAGACATAGACATAATATGGGCTAGCAGTGACTCTGCTTGAAACAGACTCTTCATTTGGCTTCTAAGACTCCACACCCATATATATATATGTCTTATTTCAAGTAATAAAGTCAAACCATTTTCCACAGTGACTGTACTATTTTGCATTCCTGCCAGAAAAATTATAGAATAATGTCACAACCAGGATATTAACATTGATACAATCCATCAATCTAATTTAGATTTCCATGATTTTATTTGTACTCATGTGTATATGTGTATGTTTGTATTGAGTTCTATACAATTTTAGCACATGTGTATTTTCATGTAGCCATGACCACAGTCAAAATACAGAACATTTTTAGAGTAATGAAATTGTTCCAAAATTTTTTGTGGTGACGAATGCACAACATGGTGATTATACTAAAAGCCATTGATTATACACTTTGGATAGATCATATGGTTTGTGAATATATCTCAGTAAAACTGCTTAATAAATAAATAATTGTGCAAGAATAGACAGAAATAGCAGCTATGTGCAGCAGGGGAAACAGATTGAGAGGGGAAGAATTTTCTTGTTTGTTTGTCTGGTTTCTGTGTATTATTATTATTGAAATAATGAAAATGCTCAAATAATGATATACAAATGCATTTCCCTGGTGGCTAGTGATGTTGAGCATCTTTTCATGTGCTTTCTGGCCATTTGTATATCAAGGAGGCAGAGAAATAGGAACACTCATTGCTGGTGACAATGCAAAATGGTGCAACTGCTGTGGAAGGCAATTTAGTGGTTCCTCAGAAAGCAAAGTATAGAACTACCATATGACCTGGCAATCCTGCTACTAGGTATATACCCAAAAGAATTGAAAGCAGGGACTCGAACAGATATTTGTACACTGATGTTTATAGTGGCATTCTTCACAACTGCCAAAAGATGGAAGCAACCCAAGTGTCCATCAACTGATGAATAGATAAACAAAATGTGGTATATACATACAATGGAATATTATTCAGCTGTAAAAAGGAATGAAGTTCTGACACATGCAACAGCATGGATGAACCTTGAAGACATCATGTTGAGTGAAATAAGCCAGACATTTAAAAAAGACAAATATTGTATGATCTCACTTATTTGAAACAATTAGAATTAGCAAACTCATAGAGTCAGAATCTAGAATATAGGTTACCAAGGGAATGGGTGGGGATAGGGAATGGGAAGGAAAGGCTTAAAAGGTACAGAGTTCCTATTTGCAATGATGGAAATGTTTTGGTGATGGACGCTGATGATGGTAGCTCAACATTGTGAATGCAATTAACAGCACGGAAATACACTTTTGAATATGATTAAAAGGGGAAATGTTAGAGTGTATATGTCGTAACAGAATAAAAATTTAAAAATCCATGGAACTACACTACACAGTGAACCCTAAATTAAACAATGGACTAAAATCAATGAAACAATTATAAAAAATGTGCTATCATCAATTGTACAAATGTTCCACACCAATGCAAGTTGTTGGTGGTGGGTGGTATATAGGAATCCTGTATTTTATGCATGATTGTTCTATATATGTACAATTTCTCTAAGAAAGAAAAAAATTAAGTACAGATCTTCCTTATGGTCCCATCTAGCTCAAACCGTCTGTGATACACAGTTTCAGAGTGATTACAGTTGCTTCATTGAAACTAGTAAGTTTGTCCCCAACATTTAACTAAAAAGACAATATAGCATGCTCTGAAGGATTAGACCTGGTTCACTGTCCTCTTCTAGGTGTACTCATTGCCTCAGTTAGAAGCACCCCCCACCCCAGCCCCTCAGCATTATGGTATAGTGATAGCTCTCATAGAGTGTTAGGACTCTGAATTTTTACAAGGACAACCATTTCCTCAATCAAAAAAATTAATCCCTTTAACAGAATTAATATGATGGGTAATTGGGTTTCTGCTGTGATAATGCTGTGTAACAAATGACTCCAAGATTCAGTGACTTACATGAGCATTTATATCTTTTTTTTTTTAAGATTTTATTTATTTATTCATTTATCCCCCCCTTGCTGCTTGTGCTCGCTGGGTCAGCTAACGGGAGCCCTACTGATTGAGCCACAGCCGCTTCCCGAGCATTTATATCTTACTCACAGGTCTGAGGGTTGACTTGGGCAGTTTTGCTTCGTGGTATCAGCAGCTACATGGGTCATGTTCTTTTCATGGCAGTGGCAAAGGTGCAAGATATTGAGCTAAACCAAACAAGTGCATTTAAAGCCTCTGTGCATGTCATGTCCACTATTGTCCCATTGACCAAAGCAAGTCACATAACCAAGGCAAATGTCCATGAGGCAAAGAAATCTATTCCATCTACTTTACTGGGAATTCTTGCAAAGTCACACGGCAAAGGGTGTGGATGTATAATTTTAGTACTAAGAGGGAGAGAAGTTTGGGGAAAATAATCCAATCTGTCACAGTGGGGTGTAGTTTCTCCCTCCCAACATTTTATTATGAAAATTATCAAACACAGAAAAATTGAAAGAATTTTACAGTGAACACACATATACACTTCACCTAGATCTTTTTTTTTTTTTTTTTTTTTACCGGGAGGTACCGGGGATCGAACCCCGGTCTCTCCATATGGCAGACGGACGCCAAACCTCCTGAGCCACATCCGTTTCCTTCATCTAGATCTTTAATTAATATTTTACCAAACATGCTTTTTCACATCTCTTCATCCTTTTATCCATCTCTCTATCCCATTTTCCATTCATCAATCCGTATTCTTTTTCAAACAAATAAATTTTATTGATACATATTAATAAGCATAAATCCATCCAAAGTGTATGATTTATTTGGTATAATCACATCACTCCAATCATTTTTAGAGCATTTTCATTATTCCAGTAATAATAATAATAATAATAAACAAAAACCAACCAAACAAACAAAACTCATCACCTCTCAAATCTGTTTCCCCTGCATACATAGCTGTTATTTTGTTTCCTTCCATCTGGTTTATTTGTATTTATGTTTTGTAAAAACTGTCTTATATATGAAATATCACCCATATTCGTATTTTACATGAGGTTTCACTATGTTATACAGTCCCATGTTACATTTTTTTAGCTTTCCTTCTAGTAATATAGTTAAAAGTGATAATATCTTTAATAATATCTTTATCTTTCACTTTTAACCACTGTCATACCCGTATAATAGCTCTGCTAGTCACAAACACCATGATGTGCTCTCACCATTTCCATTCATTTCCAAAGATTTACAAACAACCTTTTAACCAATTCTGCACAGATTAATCATCAGCTTTCCATTCTCTAACCTCATTCTATTTTCTGGTAACCTATATTCTAATTATTAATTCCATGAGTTACATAATATATTTTAGTTCATAGTAGCCCAGTCATACAGTATTTGTCCTTTTGTGTCTGGTTTGCTTCATTCAATATAATGTCCTCCAGGTTCATCCATGTTGTCATATGCTTAACAACTTCATTTCTTCTCGCTGCTGCATAATATTCCATTGTGTGTATACACCACAATTTGTTTATCTACTCATAGGTTGATGGACACCTAGGTTATTTCCAACTTTTGGCAATTGTAAATAAAGATGCTATGAACATCGTTGTGCAGATGTCTGTTCGTGTCACTGCTCTCACTTCTTCTGGGTATATACCTAGTAATGGTATTGCTGGGTCCCATGGCAAGTCTATATTTAACTTCTTTAGGAACTGCCAACAGTCCTCCACAGTGGCTGTACCATTCTACAATCTCACCAACAGTGAATAAGCATGCCTATTGCTCCACATCGTCTCCAACATTTACCGTTTTCCAATTTTTTTACTAGTGGCCAGTCTAATAGGTGTGAAGTGATATTTCATTGGAATTTTGATTTGCTTTTCCCTAATAGCTGGTGATGTTGAACATTTTTTCATGTGTTTCTTTGCCATTTGTATTTTTTCTTTGGACAATTGTCTTTTCAAGTCTTTTGCCCATTTTTTATTCAGGTAATTTGTCTTTTTATTGTTGAGTTGTACGATCTCTTTATATATCACGGATAGTAAACCATTATCGGATATATGATTGCCAAATATTTTCTCCCAT
The DNA here is from genome assembly GCA_026826555.1 of Tolypeutes matacus. Classification (NCBI taxonomy): domain Eukaryota; kingdom Metazoa; phylum Chordata; class Mammalia; order Cingulata; family Chlamyphoridae; genus Tolypeutes; species Tolypeutes matacus. The sequence goes on along the minus strand of JAKSZT010054419.1, from coordinate 6,112,595 downwards.
TGAGTCAGCTGCCTTTTCACCCTTTTGACAAAGTCCTTTGAGGTGCAAAAGTGTTGAATTTTGCGGAGGTCCCATTTATCTATTTTTTCCTTTGTTGCTCATGAATTGGATTTGAGGTTTAAGAAACTACCACCTACCACAAGATCTTGAAGATGTTTTCTTACATTTCCTTCTAGGAATTTTATGGTTGTTGCTTTTATATTTAGGTCCTTTATCCACTTTGAGATAATTTTTGTATAAGGTGTGAGATAGGGGTCCTCTTTCTTTCTTTGGAATATGGCTATCCAGTTCTCCCAGCACCATTTGTTGAAAAGACTGTTCTGGCCCAGCTGGGTGGGCTTAAGTGCCTTGTCAAAAATCACTTGACTGTAGATGTGAGGGTCTATTTCTGAGCTCTCAATTCAGTTCCATTGATCAATCTGTCTGTCTTTATGCCAACACCATGCTGTTTTTACCACTGTAGCTAAGTAATATGCTTTTAAAGTCAGGAAGTGAGAGTCCTCCAATGTCATTTTTTCTTTTTTAAGACATTTTTGGCTATTTGGGGCCCCTTATCCTTCTAAATAAATTTGGGGCTTTTTGATTTCTGCAAAAAAGGCTGTTGGGATTTTTATTGAGATTGAGTTGAATCTGTAAATCAGTTTGGGTAGAATTGACATCTTAATGATGTTTAGTCTTCCAATCCATAAACATGGAATGTCCTTCCATTTATTTATCTTAGGTTTCTTTTAACAATGTTGTGTAGTTTTCTAATACAGGTTGTATTAGTTTGCCAAAGGGGTGCTGATATAAAGTACCAGAAATCTGTTGACTTTTTTTTTCAGGTATTGGGGGCAGGGGATTGAACCTGGGACCTTGTGGTGGGAAGGTGGCACTAAACCACTGAGCCAAATTGACTCCCCTGAGTTGGCTTTTTTGTTCATTTCTTGTTGTTTGTTATTTTTGTTTCTGTTTTTAGGAGGCCCCAGGAACAGAAACTGGGACCTCCCATGTAGGAAGCAGGCAATCAGCTGCTTGAGCCACGTCCGCTCCCCTGCTGACTTTTATAAAGGGTATTTATTTGGGGTAGAAGCTTACAGTTACAATGCCCTAAAGAGTCCAACTCAAGGTCGCTTTCTCACCAAAGTCAGTTGCCATGTGTTGAAGCAAGACAGTTGCTGATCTCTGCCTGGTCTCTCCTTCTTGGGTTTCCTCTTCCTCTTGAGGCTCCATAGGCCCAGCTTCTTCCCAATCTCAGCTGTAGGCTGGCATAGGCTTATCTCTCAGGGCTTCCTCTCCCTCTTGGCACAGGGCTTTCTGTATCAGCTGCAAACTATCAGTCAAATGGCTCATCTCCCCCCCCCCCCGCCCCCACAAGGCCCCAGGATCAAACATGACAGAGCTCTCTATCTTTTGTTGTATCTTCCTCAGTGAGTGTCCATTTATATCAGCCCAACAAGGGGGCAGGGACTCAAACTGAGTCACACCTTACTGATGTGGTCGAATCAAAGCCTAATCTTAACAGGTAATTTAATCAAACACATCTCAGCTGAATCTAATACAGTCAAAAGGTATCATACCCAGAGGAATAGATTAGTTTATAATATAATCTTTCTCTTTTTGAGATTCACAAAAATAATCTCAAACTGTCACACAGGTCCTTTATGTCCTTGGTTAAGTTTATTCCTAAATATTTGATTGTTTTAGTTGTTAATATAAATGGAACTTTTTTCTGATTTCCTTCTCAGATTGCACATCAGTAGTGTATAGAAATGCTATTGATTTTTACATATTAATCTTGTATCCTGCCACTTTGTTGAACTTGTCTATTAATTCTAGTAGCTTTGTTGCAGATTTTTCAGGATTTTCTAGATATAGAATCATATCATCAGTGAATAGTGAAAGTTTTACTTTTTCCTTTACTATTTGGGTGCCTTTACTTAGCCTAATTGCTCTAGTTAGAACTTCTAGCACAGCATTGAATAACAATGGTGACGTGGGCATCCTTATCTTATTCCTGATCTCAGTGGGAAAGCTTTTAGTCTTTCACCATTGAGTACAATGCTAACTGTAGGTTTTTCATATATGCACTTTACCATATTGAGAAAGCCTCCTTCTATTCTTATCTTTGGATTGTTTTTTTTTTTGTTGTTGTTGTTGTTTTTTATCAACAAAGGGTGCTGTATTTTGTCAAATGTCTTCCGTGCATCAATTGAGAGGATCATGTGGTTTTTCTTCTTCAATTTATCAATGTGGTTTATTAGACTAATTGATTTTCTTGTGTTGAACCACTGTTGTATACCTGGGATAAAACCCACTTGGTCGTGGTGTATAATTCTTTTAATGTGCTTTTGGATTCTGTTTGCAAGTATTTTGTTGAGGATTTTTGCATCTATATTCAGTAGCAATATTGGTCTGTAATTTTCTTTTCTCATAGTATCTTTTTTTTTTTTTGTACTTTGTTTTTTGTGTGGTTTTTTTTTTTTAATTTATTTATTTCTTATTGTGGGTAAAAATTAAAATTTTCACAATACATACCACTATTTGTAAAATGATATATAAATATATATGCATATATGTGCATTTGCTTACAAAAATGTTATTTATATATATATATAAATATATTTTAAGAGGTGCTTAGATTACCTAAAATATTACACGGAACCATAGTATCTTTATCTGGTTTTGGTATTAGAGTGATGTTGGCTTCATAGAATGAGTTTGGTAGCATGCTTTCCTGTTCAATTTTTTGGAAGAGCTTGAGCACGATTGGTATTAGATCATGTTTGAATGTTTGGGAGAATTCACCTGTGAAACCATCTGGTCCTGGGCTTTTCATCTTTGGGAGGATATTGATGACTGTTTCAATCTCTTCACTTGTGATTGGTTTGTTCAAGTCTTCTCTTTCTTCTAGGGTCAGTGTAGGTGGTTCGTGTGTTTCTAGGAATTTGTACATCTCCTCTACATTGACTAGTTTTTTGGTATACAGTTGTTTATAGTATCCTCTTATGATCTCTCTTATTTCTGCGGGGTCAGTGGTAATGTCTCCCCTTTCATTTCTGATTTTATTTGTGTCTTCTCTCTTTTTTTTTCTTTGTCAGTCTAGCTAAGGGTTTGTCAATTTTGTTGATCTTCTTAAAGAACCAACTTTTGGTTTTGTTGATTCTCTCTATTATTTTTTGTTCCCAATTTCATTTATTTCTGCTCTGATCTTTAGTATTTCTTTCCTTCAGCTTGTTTTGGGATTAGTTTGCTGTTCTTTTTCCAGTTCCTCCAGGTGTCCAGTTGATCTTCAATTTTAGTTCTTTCTTCTTTTTTAAATGTAAGCATTGAAAACTATAAATTTCCCTCTCATTATTGCCTTTACAGTGTCCCATAGGTTTTGATATGTTGTGTTCTCATTTTCATTTGTCTCAAGATATTTGCTAAATTCACTTGCAATTTCTTCTTTGTCCCACTGATCATTTAAGCGTGTGTTGTTTAATCTCCATATATTTATGACTTTTCCCTTTTCTGTCTATTATTGATTTACAGATTCATTCCATTATGATCAGATAAAATGTTTTGTATAATTTCAATATATTTAAATTTATTGAGACTTGTCTGGTGACCCAACAAATGGTCTATTTTGGAGTAGGGTCCATGACCACTTGAAAAGAATGTATAACCTGCTGTTTTGGGGTGAAGTGCTCTATAGATGTCTGTTAGGTCTATTTCACTTATCAAATTATTCAAGCTTTTATTCATTTATTTATTCTCTGTCCAGATGTTCTATACAATATGGAGAATGGTGTATTGAAGTCTCCAAATATTATTGTAGAGACATGTATTTCTTCCTTCAGCATTGCCAGTGTGTGCCTCAGGTTAGGTGCAAAAATATTTAGTATAGTTATTTCTTCTTGGTGAATTGCCCCTTTTATTACTATATAATGACCATCTTCATCCTTTATTACAGTTTTGCATTCAAAATCTCTCTCTCTCTTTTTTTTTTTATTGTGGGTAAAAATAAAAATTTTCACAATACATACCAACATTTGCAAAATGATATATAAATATATATGCATATATGTGCATTTGCTTAGTTGCTATATTTTGCTATCTGTATAAAAGTTATAACAATGCTAACATTTAAAAAAAAGGGGGGGTTAATATGGGGTGGGGAAGGGGGGGTGGTTTGGTATCTGGGAGTCTCCAGCACTCTGTATGTGACTTTGCTGTGACCTAAAACTTCTTTGAAAATCAAATGAAAAATCTCTTTTGTCCTATATTATTATCGCTATTCTAGCTCTTTTTTGGTTACTATTTGCATGGAATATCTTTTTCCAACCTTTAACTTTTAACCTGGTTGTGTCCTTACATTTGAGGTGAGTCTCTTGTAGACAGCATATTGATGGCTCATAATTTTTATCCATTCTATCAGTCTATGTTCTTTGATTGGGGAGTTCAAGCCATTAACATTCAATGTTATTACTGTAAAGGCATTACTTACTTCATCCATTTTGCCCTTTGGATTTTTGTTGTCATATTGTACTATTGTCTTCTTACCCTTTAATTTATCCATCATAATATACTTCATTTCTACACTCTTTTTCAAGTCTCTCACCCTTGTTTTTTTCCCTTCATGTTGTAGTACTCCCTTTAGTATCTCTTGTAATTCTGGTCTTATGGTAACACATTCTATCAGTTTTTATTTGTCTGTGAAGACTTTGAACTCATCCTCATTCTTGAAGGTCAGCTTTGCTGGATACAGAATTCCTGGCTGGCAGTTTTTCTCTTTCAGTACCTTAAATACATCATACCACTTTCTTCTCTCCTCCATGGTTTCTGATGAGAGGTTGGCACTTAATCTTACATAGGTTCCCTTGCTTTTCTTTTGCTGCTTTCAGAATCCTCTATCTCTGATACTTGCCATTCTGAATGGTAGGTATCTTAGAAGCATCTATTCAGATTTATTCTGTTTGGGATGTGTTGTCCTTCTTGGATATTGATATTTATATCTTTCATAAGGGGGTTGGGAAGTTTTCAGTCATTATTTCCTCAAATATTCTTTCTGCCTCTTTTACATTCTCTTTTCCTTCCAGGACACCGATAATGCATGTTTGTACGTTTCATGTTGTCATTCAATTCCCTGAGGCCTTGTTCTATTTTTTCCATTCTCTTCTCTCTTTGTTCTCCTGTCTTTTCCAGTTCAGATGTTCTGTCTTTGAAATGACTAACTCTGTGTTTGAGCAATTTAAATCTGCTCTTATGTGCTTCTAATGTATTTTTAATCTCATCTTTCGTGTCTTTCATTCCCGTAAGTTTGGTTACTTTTCTTTGCAGGCTTTCAAATTGTTCTTTATGCTCACCCAGTGTCTTCTTAATATCCTTTATCTCCTTAATCATATTTTCTTTCAATCTTTAAAATTGATTTAAGAGAGTTGTGTGATTATCATTGATTAATTGTCTTAAATCCTGTATCTCTTCAGGATATTTGGTTTGTTCCTTTGGCTAGACCATCTCTTCCTGTTTCGTAGAATGGCTTGTAATTTTTTGCTGATGTCTAAGCATCTGAATATGTTGGTGAATTTACTGTGATGGCCAATTTCTCTCTCTTGCCTATTTTTATTTTCCCCACAGCTCTTCTCTGTTGGTTCAACTTATTCTAAGTCTTTAAAATTTCCCAGCTTAATTTAACAAAATCGTGCCAGGAAATCACTAATGGGACACAGATTTTCTCCCAGGAGTTTGAGTACAGAGAGAACCAAAAGCAGTTTTTGTCCATGCAATTTCCAGACCAGCTAGCAGATGGTACTCATCAGTGCACCTTTCCACGAAGAGGAAATCTCCATTTTCTCATGTTTCGATCTGACTAGAGCTGAGAATCATAGCAGGCTCTGCTGGCCAAATTTACTGAAGAAAAGCCCTCTGACTCCCCTTCCCTTTTCATTTGTAATAGCTAGCAGGGAGGAAGATGTCTGTTTCTCTCTCAGTGAACAGCTGTGAGCCAGGGTTTTTTCCCCAGCTTAATAGCTTGAGGATGGAGGAGGGCGGCCCTTTCTGGTTACTGCAGGGGTTTATTGTTTTGGGTTCTTTGTCTGTATGTCCCTCACCCTCCTGGGAGTTGTGAAGCACTCTTCTGGTCTACTGACCTCCAAAGCAGGTCCCTTGGACAGCTTTTGGCTCTTTCTCCATTGTTTTTGTGAGAGAGTTGAGCCCTGCCTGCTAATTCGATGCCATCTTCCCACAATCCTCTCTCCATATTATTTTGATGCCCTCAACATAAATTGTACACATCAGGATTAAATATTTAAGCATGCATAAAATTAACGAAAGTTTATTATTCGTTTATAGCTAAATTTTTCTTTTGAGGTAACATTTACATACAATAGAATGTATAAGCCTTAAGTGGACCATTCCATGTGTTTTGACAAATGCATACACCTGTGTAACTCAAACTCCTATCAGTATATAGAACATTATCATCACCCCAGAAAGTTCCCTTGGGACACAGCTCTTTTTTATTTTTTTATTTTTAAAGAAGCTTTAGATTACATGAATGTTACATAGAAAATATAGGGGTTTACCATATACCCCATCCCCTCCCCCTTCCACACTTTTCCCCATTAACAACATCTTTTGTTAGTGTGGTACATTTGTTACAGTTGATGAACACATATTGAAGCATTGCTACTAAGCATGGTCTATAGTTTACATTATGGTTTACACTTTGCACCACACAACTTTATAGGTTTTGACAAAATGTATAATGATTTGTATCTGTCATTGCAATATCATGCAGAACAATTTTAATGTGGGACATAGCTCTTTAACATTTTTCTTTTTCACCTCACAAATTTATAAGCTGCAAATCCACATAATGTAGTCTATAATTTGTTGCATGCTAAACAGAATACATAGGAATGAGAGAAATAAAATACTGAGAGAAGAAACTCCTTCCTGGGTTAGCTCGAGGCTGTGACTAGAATTACAGAGTGCACAGAGAAGGAGGGGATTCATTTATATTGAAATTATTTTTGATTGCCTCCAGGACTGCTGCCATACTACAGGCAACCTCTGCGTGAATTACAACAATGCTTGTCCTCTGGGTAAGTATAGCTCTTTTCGGGAATCCAGAGCACCTTTGTGCAAATTTTTAAAAAGTCCACCTTTCCCAAATGGAATCAGTCTCTACCAGGGTGCAGCTTGGTAAGCAAGAATGACTGGGTTAGCCCCCAGCTAATCTGCTATCCCCTTGGCATTCACTCTTGAAAACAACCTGCACAACCATACATGGAAGTCCTTGGTGATAACTGAGTGCCAGGCCCAGTGTGCTAGCTGCTGGGGAGATTGGGTTGAGAAAAGCAGACATGATTTCTGTCTTCAAAGAGCTTACATTCAAGTGGGACTAAGTTATATTCCAGCAATGTATGATATATTCAGCAGCAAGTGGAAAATAACAGTAGTTAAAAATCTGGGCACATTGTTGATATGTGAAGTATCTACATTTGAGAGAGACTGAAAATCCTTGAAGTCCAGACACACTCACAAAAGCACTGATTCTGACACAATCAGAATTGAAGTTTAACAGGACTAAGGCAGAAATACTTCCCTTAATTACATCCTAAGGGTTTATCTTAATGGGGAGAACTTATAAATTAACATCTGAGCCAAGGGGTATGTGGCAAAGAGAAAGATTATGTTTGTAAACTAATCTATTCCTCTGGGTGTGATACCCTTTGATTGCATTAAATTCAGTTGACGGGCCTTTGATTAGATCACTTGATAAGATTGCTGTAGGGCTTTTTTATAATTTTTTTTTTATTTTTTAAAAGATACTTAGATTACATAAATGTTACACACAAAATATAGGGATTCCCATATGCCCCACTCCCCACACTTCCCACACCCTCCCACATAAACAACATCCTTCATTAGTGTGGCACATTCATTGCAATTGATAAACCCATCCTGGGCCATTGCCACTGAGCATGGACCATAGTTCACATTTTAGTCTACACTCTCTCCCAAACAGTTCTGCATGTTATGGGATGATATAAAATGGCCTATATCTGTTGTTTCACTGTCATTCAGGATGATTCCCAAGTCCTGAAAAGACCCCATATTACAAATGTTTTTCCCTCTCCCTGCCCTCAGAGCCTCCAGTGGCCACTGCCTCCACATCAATGTTGTAATTTCTTCCATTGCTAGAATCATAATATGTCAATAGTAGAATACCAGTAAGTCCACTCCAGTCCATAGTTCATTCCCCAATCCTGAAGATTCTGGGATGGTGATGTCCACTCCACCTCTAATTGAGAGGGGGCTTAGATCCCACACAGCCAATGGATGGGACTCTCTTGCTTGCAGTTGTAGGCTCTCTCGTTTCCCTGGTATGGTGGTTGTCAATCCTCAGCTCCTTGTTAGTTGTCCTGGGTGAGTCCAATGAACTGGAGAGTAAGTGTTGCAACTCCGCTGAGGCTCTGGGTCCAGCTGGCACATGAACAGCCCAAAGATTCCAGTCTCCTGGATGTACACATACAAACTCCAGCACCAAGTATAAGTTTAAATAGAAGGGACAGATGAGTCATATGTAGGGAAGCCATAATTGAGTCTAACTCTGTCACTCTCAGGAGCACAAACTCCAAAGTAGGGCCCATTGGCAAAGCACCAAACTCCAGAGCTATCTGCCCTGACCATGGGACCCGGCTGTCTCCAGAGCCCTAAGGAGCCCCACTATTTGGAGTAGTATCCACTTTGGCAGTCTATGAGATCCTGCTGAGATGTGCATAAGTGCTACCCCTGGGATGACTTCCTGACTCACTTTGAAGTCTCTTAGCCATATAAACTCATTTGTCTTTACATTTCCCCCCTTTTATTCAAGGTCTTCTTCCAGTTGCATTGCTAGTTGGTGCTTGGTAGCAATTCCTCGGTGCCAGGGAGGCTCATCCCTGGGAGCCATGATCCATGCTGGGGGGAAGGTAATGCATTTATATGATGAGTTTGGCTTAGAGAGAGGCCACATTTGAGCAATAAGGAGGCTCTCAGGAGGTAACTCTTAGGCACCCCACAACACTAGGCTAAGTTTCAATTTCAAGAGCAAAGGCTCATAAGCACAGTCATCAATATCAAGGGCCCATCAGTGGATCATCCTCCTTCACCAGTCATTGCCTGTAGGGCTTTTTATTGGTCTATGTCTGTGAGGTGGGATGCAGGTTGAGTCCCCGTCCCCTTGCTGGTTTTGATATAAATGGACTCACATAGAGGGAAAAAAAGAAACTGTCATATTTGACTCTGCAATATGAGAGAGAGGATTGCTTAAGCACAAAGCCCCCAAGAGACTGGGCCCAGGGAACAGCTCAAGAGGAGACCAGCCCTGCTATAATACTGACAGCTTACAGTTGAACTTGGGAAGAGAGTGGAACAGCCGAGACTGATATAGGAGGCCTAGAAAGAGACAAGCCCTATGCCAGCCTGCAGCTGAAATTGGAAAGAAAGCGGAGCAGCTGAGCTTAAGAGAGGACTCTCAGAGGGGAAGGCAGAGACCAGGCAGAGATCACCCGCCATCTTCCTTCAACACGTGGCAGCTGACTTGGATGAGAAAGCACCCTCTTATGGTGCCTCAAGTTGGACTTTTCACAGCCTTGGAACTGTAAGCTTTTACCCCAAATACATACCCTTTATAAAAGCCAACACATTTCTGGTACTTTGCATTGGCAACCCTTTGGCAAACTAAAATAGGATATATTAATTATTGTGTGTTATTAATATATTCATACTTAGATTCGTTGTTAGTGGGTCATTTCAAAGTGTGAGCCCAGACATTCTTGTCTCTCCATTTTCTTTATTTATAAAGTCTCAGGTTGAATCATTTCAGGGGGTAGTTCTCACTAATGTCCTCAGGAGCTCAGTAGGTTCTATACATAAGTGAAGCACTCAGTGAGAGAAAATATGGATGGGGGGGATCATAGGAAACTGGAGAGAGCATGCCCCCTAGACATATTCAAATACCAATTATAATAAAAGTAAAACAGCCACAGTATTACTAATAACAAAACAATCAAGTCTGCTGGCCCCGTAAAACAAGCTTATGGAATGGGTTTGGCCAATCTGTGACCCCTGAAGGATGTTGATAGAAACCTGCACTTAGTCCATCCATTAGACAGACCAGATTAGTGGCAGCAGCACCTGTTGGAGTACATGGCCCCTGTGGGTAAGTCCATTCTTACCATGGAGTAGAATAATTACTCATGCTCTGGGCTGGACTATCTTAAATACATTAAAGTATGAAATTAAAGTCTGAAGGAGGTTTTGCTGCTGTATCATTTACGATTAGGTTTGGCTGCAAACAGCAATCTCCCAACTCCCAAATAACGGGATAGAATTTTCTAACCTATTTCTCTCAGGTGGAGGCAATCTGGATGGAGGTGGTCCAGGAATAGTATGGTATCTTTTGTTTGCCAGTAGGGACCCAGTCTGTGATAATTTGAAGCTGTATGTATCCCAGAAAAGTATGTTCCAAAAATTAATCCATTCCTGTGGATGTGGACCCATTGTAAATAGGATATTTTGGTGAATAGGATCTTAAGATGTGACCCACCTCATTCAGGGTGGGTCTTAATCCTCTTACTGGAGTCCTTTATAAGAGAATGAAATTCAGACAGAGAGAAAGCCATGGAAGCAAGAAGCTGGAAGCAACAAAACCCAGAAGAGAAGGGAGAGACCAGCAGACACTGCCATGTACCCTACCATGTCACAGAAGAGTCCAGGAGTTCTGGCAGCTGGTCTTCAGGGAGAAAGCATTACCTGATGATGCCTTGATTTGGACATTTTCATGGCCTCAGAACTGTAAGCCTGTAAGCTAATAAATCCCCATTGTAAAAGCCAACCCATTTCTGGTATATTGCTTTTCACAGCCTAGCAAACTAAAACACAGTCTCTTATCTTTTTGCCCTTCCATACTCAGTGCATGGCTTCCATCTTCAAGGTCACCATCACGGTCCAAGTTGGCAGCCATCAAATCTGTTTTACAGGCTGGAAGGAAGGAAAGGGGAAGGATAATAGGTCATGCATCCCCTCCTTGTTAAAAATCTTACCTAGAAGACCTACCCAATGCTTCCACTCACATTTCCTTGAACAAAATTTATTCCCAGGGTCATACCTTGCTGCAAGGGAGACTGAAAAATGTAGTTGCTTTAAAAAAAACACACACACACAAAACTGGACACATTGACTAAGTTTCTGTTACTACGAAAGAAAAGGAGAGAAGAAAGGTATATTGGAAGGTGACTAGTTATCTCTGCCTCAGTTGCAAATAAGTGGTTTTTCTTTAAACTTCGACTGCCAAGATGGGCTTGAAGGAACTGAAGAACAAATGCTACACAAAGATGATTTACACAAAGCAGCTATTCATTTTTTCAGCAGAAGTAAAGAGCAGGTGCAGTACCACTCCTCCATGCAGCACTCTGAACAAAGGCTCTGGCAAAAATTGGTTGCTTTATAATTGTTTATAATGTTCCTGAACAGTCTTGCTGAGGCAGACCTTGGTACTTGCCTACCTACCCCCTTCTTCACAGTCAATGGATCCTCAATTTTCTTTGAAACAGCAATGTGCCCTGTCCAGGCAATGGCTCACAACTACACTAAGCCAATCGTGACAAGCTTGTTCCTTGTTTTCCCAGGCTCCCTTGCAGCCAGAGGTGGCCACTTAATCAAGCTCTGGGCAATGAGACTCAAGCAGAAGTCTGCTGGGTCTCAGGAAGATAGGTGGTGGGAAAGCTTTTGCTTTCTCGATCAAGGGAGAGAGGCTGCAGGGGGCCCCTTCCCCCTTCCTCCGGCTCTGAACTTAGACCTGATGGTTGAAACTGCATTACTTCTCTTTTGATCATAATGGCTTGGCTATGTGGAGATGTGGTCCTTACATCCTTTAGCCACTGAACCTGCATTAGCAGCTTCCTACAGAGAGGAAGACAAACTCCTATTTGTTTCAACCATTGGGAGACAGGTTTTCTGTTACTTACAGCAAAAGTATTTGTAATAAACATGCTGAATTCCTTTTAAATGACCAGTTTTCCCATACATGTCAGAGGTAAAAGTTTATAGCTATCATGAGAAGGATGATGGGTGCAGAGGGTACACTGAGGGTATATTGTGGCTAACCTCTGAATAGAATCTGAGGTAGCACTTTTCTAACATGGCTACTGAATCATAAACATATAGTCTGAGTGGGTTTGTACAGGTATGAACGCATCAGTGCCTGGATCTTCTCCATGTCTTGCTGTCCATCTTGCTTTAAGAAAAGGACCATCTATTTATACCTAGTGTAGTCAACACATCTACGAAGTTTCCCCAGGAGCTATTTCACCTTGGCTGTCACCACCTCACAGAGTGGTGCACTGCAGTGGGAGGACTGGATGGAAGCCCAAATTTGGAGGATGCTAAAAGGAGCAAAATATGCAGTACCTACATTTTGCTTAATGTAGCGAGACAGAAGCAGACAGATAGAAGGGACAAACCTGAACTGTTAATAAAAGCTTTAAGGACTATCTTGAGCTCATAATAGGCTCTTTTCGATTTTAAAATATCTTGCTACTCAGGGCATTCTTTCCAGCATTTGCTTAAATATTTTCAGATTACTTTAAGATAATCAAAACGGAATCTGGAGGCTTCCCAAGACTTTGCTTAAATGACTCACATTTAGGGGAATCTCAATGAGTATAATGAGAAACATAAAAGAAAACCACGAGTGCCTAGAGATGACTTTGCTTTTGTTCTAGAGAATCTGAACTAAGACTCTATTTTGAAATCGAAATGGAAGGGAGTTTTGGTCTTTGGAAAGAGGATAAAGAGCTCCAATTTGGGGATGATAAAATAGCAGAAGAAAATAAAAATTCTCTTTTATATTTAAAAGTACCTTTTATTTAATTTGGAGCATGTTGCAGGGTATTATAGCATTAAATATTGTAACCGTTGAGGAATTTGATGTAATTATGAATTCCAAAATATAATTAGATCATGCTTGTAAACTGATCTGTTAATCTGGGCATGATTAAGTTATGATTAGGGCGTTGACTGGGCGTTGATTAGGGCGTTGAGCCCCACCCCTTGGTGGGTGGGGAATCGAATATAAAAGGCAAGGCAAAGGACAGTTGAAGCAGTTTTGAGAAGCAGTCTTTTGAGAAGCAGCTTTGATGTTGGAAAGAAGGCCCCAGGAGAAGAGAAGAGAGCTGTTTGCCTTATCGTCTACAGCTGACCTTGTGGAGGAAACAGGAGCTAAGCCTGGAGAGAAACGCAGCTCCGGGAAGAGAGGAACCCAAGAAGCCTGAACCCTGGCAAACGCTGGCAGCTGTCTTGCTCTAACACGTGGCAATGGACTGTGGTGAGAGAAGAAACTTAACGCTTTATGGCCTGGTATCTGTGGACTTCTACCCCAAATAAATACCCTTTATAAAGACCAACCCATTTTTGGTATTTCACATTAGCACCCCTTTGGCTGACTAATAGAAATATATTTAAACTCATTTGGTTCCCCAGGACTTCACTGAATTTTAACTATATATATTTTCCAACATAGATCAATTAAGTGAATGTTGCCAGATAATATTCCATAGAGAGAGAGGAACAAAAATAAGAAGGGGGCATAAAATATATTACAAAAAAGCAAATGATAAAATAAGGCCGTATGAATTCTCAATAAATTAGATGATCAAGAATCCACATAAGGTATGATGGTAAAATATAGAATTCACAAAAATGATTTCCAATTAAATTGCATTGTATGTACATAGGTAAATATTAAAAAAAAATAACCTCTGCATCATTTATATATGTTTAATCATTTTTTCAACAAATATTTTTGAACATCTACTATGTACCAGGCATTGGACTCAATGCTGGGAATAGAGCAAAACCAAACCAAACCAAACAAAAAAACCACAAAGTCAATCCTTACCTCCAAAGAACTTAATGTAAACTGAGGTAGTGACAAATAATCAGATAATATGATACAACGTGGTAAGTGTCATGTTAGAAGTAAACATGCAGTGTTAGGGGAAACATACCTAACCCAGATTTAAGGAAGTGCTCAAAGGAGGCTTCCTGGAGTAGGTAGCATCTGAACTAGGCTTTAAACAACTAGTAGCAGGTGCCAGCTCAAGGATGATTGATTTGGGGAAAAGGAGACGCATAGTGACAGCCCAAATGTGTGAGGTAGCTTGATGTACCTGGGGAAGGGAGAGTGAGAGAGAAGAGGCAGTAGCTAGAGCTGAAGCTAGAGAGGTAGGCAGGAAGCCAATAAGAAATATATTAGGACAGGTTAGGTTATGCTTTGGTAACAACTCCAAAGTTAAAAAGAAAATTCTCCCTCAGACCACATGTCACCTGCAGACTTTTCCACCTTATGACACTACCATCTCAACCTGAAGCTTCAGGGCTCACCACGGGCAAGAGAAGAGGGCACAGAGAATCATGCACTGGCTCTTAAATGTTGCTGCCCAGATACTACACTTAGCATTTTTGCTCTCATTTCATTGGCCAAAGCAAGTCACAGAGCCACTGCAAACTTCAGGGAGGTGAAAAGTGTAGTCATCCCAGTGTTTGGAAGGAAAGGGAATCAGAAATCATAGGGACCACCAGCAAAGTCTACCATAGGCCTTAGGTATCATGCTTGGGAATTTTGCTTTTATCCTTAAATACAGGAACAAATCCAAGCAGAGGCAAAAGAAACACAAGGAACTCAGGGTCAGCCTTGCCATTGGTTTCCCTCTGACTTGCTACTGCAAGTCTCCAGAGACTTGAGTGTGATCCAGGGTCCAGTCAGGAAAACAATAACCACTAGATATGTCAACCTAAGAAGCGTAATATAGGGACTTGGCTACCTAGGTCTGGCGATCTGAGAGAGCAAAAGGGCACTTCTGAGATAAACCAGAGATAATAACTTTAAGAAGCAGCTACTATCCCTAGGCTTGGGAGAACAACATAAATGTTTGTTTCTCTTGGGTAAATAAGAATGGAATTGCTTGATCTTATGGTTGAATACATGTTAACTTTATATGAAACTGACAAACTGTTTTCCAGAGTGACTGTATCATTTTGCATCCCCACTGGCAATGCGCAATAGTTCCAGGTACTCCCCATTCTCCTCTTCACTTGGTATTGTCAGTATTTTTTTATTTAAGCCATTCTAATAGGTGGTAATAATGACATGAATTCTCATTTCCCTAATAACTAATGATGCTAAATATCGTTTCATGCAATTATTTGTCATCCACATATCTACTTTTGTGAAGTGTCTCTTTTAAGTCTTTTGCCCGTTTCTCTGTTGGGTTGTGTGTTCACTTCCTAAGTTTTGAGAGTTCTTTATACATAATGGACACAAGTCCTGTGTAGGATGTTTTGCAAATATTTTCTCCCAATCTGTAACTTGTCTTTTCATTCTCTTAAACGTGTCTTTTGCAAAGCAAAAGCTTTTAATTTTGATGTAGTTCACTTTATCATTTTTTTTTTTTTCGTATACAGATTGTGATTTTGATGTCGTGTTTAAGAACTATTTGCTTAGCCCCAGGTCAGGAAGGTTTTCTCTTATGTTTTCTTCTAAAAGTTTTATAGTTTTACATTTTACTTTTAGATCTATAATACACTTAGAGTTCATTTGTCCAAGTCTGAGGTTTAGCTCAAAGTTCATTTTTTTGCATGTGAATGTGCAATTATCCCAAATCATTTGTTGAAAAGAATATACTTTCTACATTGAATTGCTTTTTCACTTTTGTCAAAAATCAATTGGCCATATTTGTGCGTAGACCAATTTCTGGACTCTAATTCTGTTCCATTGATCTATAGATCTCTTCTTTCACCAATATTTCCTTGGCCTGATTACTGTAGCTTTTATAGTAAGTCTTAAATGGGGCAGTGTGAGACCAATTTTATTCTTCTTTTTTCAAAATTGTTCTTACTCTTCTAGTTTCTTTGACTTTCCTCTTGAGAGTTTAGATTTCCCTTGTCTATATTAACAAAAAAATTCTGCTGGGGTTTTTATTGGAATTGTGTTAGACCTGTACATCAATTTGGACAGAATTGACACCTTTGCTAGGATGAATCTTCCAATCCAGGAATACAGTATGTCTCTCCATTTTTAAGGTCTTTTAAAATTTCTTTCATCAGGATTTTGTCGTTTTCAGCCTATAGATCCTATATTTATATCTATGTATTTCCTTTTATTTTTCTGCTATTGTAAATGATATACATTTTAAAATTTTGATTTCCAGTTGTACATTGCTAGTAAATAGAAATATGATTGATTTTTGCATGCTGAACTTGTATCCTGAGATATTGATAAACTCACTTATTAGTTCAAGGAGATTTTTGGAGACTCCTTGGGATTTGATAAGTAGACAATTATGTCATGTGCGAATAGGAGAAACTTTCACATATCTTTTGAGGATATTTCCCCCAGTTTCCTTTGTTTCTTTGTCTCTCCTTATTGTCTTCTTTGGTTTATTTGAACTTTTTAGCCTTCCATTTAAATTTATATATTGTTGGGGTTTTTTGTTATATCTGTATGCCTTTTATTATCTTTTTACTTGCCTTATTATATAGGCTAGGACTTCCAGTACCATGTTGAATAAGAGTAGTGATAGTGGATCTCCATGCCCTCTTCTGATCTTAAGGGGAAAGAATTCAGTCTTTATCACTAAGAATGATGCTAGCTGTAGTTTTGTATTGTTTTCGGTTTTTTTTTTTTTTGGTGTATGCTCTTTATCAGGTTGAGGAAATTCCCTTCTGTTCCTAGTTTGCTGAAAGATATAATCACGAATTGATGTTGACTTTTGTCAAATGCTTTCTCTGCATCAATTAATGTGATCATGTGGTTTTTCTTCTTTAGACAGTTAATATGATGAATTGCATTGATTGATTTTCTCATGTTGAATCAACCTTGTAATCTAAGGATAAACACCACTTAGTCATAGTGTATAATTCTTTTCATACATTGTTAGATTTGATTTGCTAATATTTTGTTGGGGATTTTTGCATCTAAATTAATGAGAAATATTGGTCTGAAACTTTCTTTTCTTGAACTGTATGTCTGATTTTGATATCAGGGTAACATTGGCCTCATAAAATAGGATGGGAAGTGTTCACTCTTATGTTTCCTGAAAGAGATTGTGTAGTATTGGTGTTCTTTCCTCTTAATATATTTGGTAGAATTTGCCAGTGAAACTACCTGGGCCCCTAGAATTCTTTTTTGAAATGTTTTTTTTTTTTTTTTTTTTTTTTTACCACGATTTCAATTTCTTTAATAAGTATGTGTGATAAATTGAATAATGGTCTCCACAAAGTATCCATGTCCTAAGTTTCAGAACCTGTGAACAGATTACTTTCTATGGCAAAATGGATGTTGGAATCAGTCCTCCCAACACCTTGACTTTGGTGCAGTGAAACTGATTTCAAACTTCTGGTCTCCAGAACTGTAAGAGAATAAATCTGTGTTGTTTTAATCCAGCAAGTTTGTGGTAAATTGTTATACCAGCTGTCTGAATTTCCAGACTGCTAAGACAAATACCATACAGTGGGTTGACTTAACAACAAGAATTTATTGGCTCAAGGTTTCAGAGGCTAGGAGGCTTGCTTCCTCTTGGGGTTGGTAGTGTTTTGGCTGGTCAGCAATCCTTGGGTTCCTTGACTTTCTTGTCACATGGCAATGTCTTCTTTTTCTTTCAGGTTCCTGCTGACTTCTGGCTTCTCCCTGTGGCCTTCTCTTCATAAAGTCATCCATTATAGGATTAAGGCTCATTCAGTTGGGCCACACCTTAACTAAAAATAACATCTTCAAAAGATCCTGTTTACAATGGGTTTCACACCCACAGGAGTGGATTAAGATTAGGAACATGTTTTTTTTACCCCTGGGGTACATAATTCAAACTACCACAGTAGCCATAGGAAACTTATGTAATATAAGGCTATTCAGATTATCTAATTTATCTTGGGTGAGTTATGGGAGATTTTTGTTTTTGAGGATTTTGTCTATTATCTATCAATCTTGTGTGCATAGAGTTTTCCATAGTATTCCCTTATTATTATCTTTTTAATGTCTGTGGGGTTTATAGTGATAGCTCCTCTTTAATTCCTGATATTGGTAATATGAGTCTTCTCTCTTTTTATCTTACTAGAAAGTTATCAACTTTATTGATATGTTCAAAGAGCCACCTTTTGATTTTAGATTTCATAGATTTTCTCTGTTGTTTTCAATTTTATTGATTTCTGCTGTCATATTTATTACTTCCTTCTGCTTACTTTGCATTTATTTGCTCTTCTTTACTGGTTTCTTAAGGAGGAATCTTATATTGTTGATTTGAGAACTTTGTTGTTTTCTAATATAAACATTAAATGCTATAAAATTCCTCTGAGCTGTTCTTTAGCTGCATTTCACAATTTTTGATATGTTGTATTTTAATTTTCCTTCAATTAAAATATCTTCTGATTTCCCCTGAGACTTCTTCTTTGACCCACAGATTATTTAGAAGTGTGTCACTTTACTTCCAAGTACTTGCAGCTATTTCTTTTATTTTTCTCCTTTTGATTTTTAGTTTAATTCCACTTTCATGAGAGAACACTCTATTGTGGTTTCAATTCTTTTAAATTTGTTGAGGTTTGTTTTCTGTCCCATGATATGGTCTATCTTGGTCAATGTTCTATGTGCACTTGAAGAGAATGTGTATTTTGCTATTGTTGGGTGAAATGTTCTATAAATGTCAATTAGATCCAATTTGTTGATGATGTTCAGATCTTCTATATACTTGCTGACTTTATATCTACTAGTTCTATCTATTACTGAGGGAGGAGTATTAAAGTCTCCAACTATAATTGTAGACCAGCGTATTTATCCTCTAAGTTCTGTCAGTTTTTGCTTCATGAAGCTCTGGTATTAGATGCATATGTATCTAGGATTGTGTGGTGGGTTGTCACTAAAATAACTCCTGATGTTCACGACTGTGTAATTCCCTCCTGTTGAGTGAGGGCAAGATCTGAGACATGCTTCTAACTAATAGAACATGGCAAAGATTATGGAAATGTCATTCCCTTGATGAGACTACATTATATGGCAAAGATGATTGGATGCCACCCCTGTAATTATGTTGCATTATATAAGATTCTGTCTTAACAGACTGGAGTGAGAGATTATCTTTGTTAGGCTGGTGAAGTAAGCAGCCATGTTTAAGATGCCCACGTGGTAAGGATCTTCAGGATGCCTTCAGGAACTGTGCGTGGCCTCTCATATCTAAGCATGATCTTCAAGGATGGCCAGTTAAAAATCCCAGGTCCTCAGTCATACTGCTGCAAGGAAAATGAATTCTGCCAAAAACCTGAATGAGTTTAGAAGTGGATCTTACCCCAGCCTCAGACACCTGGGTTGCAGCCTGGTTAAACTTTGAAAAAGAGAACCCAATTAAGCTGTGCCTGGGCTTTTGACCTACAGAAACTATGAGATAATAAATGTGTGTTGTTTTAAGCCACTAAGTTTGTGGTAATTTCTTATGCAGCAATATAAAACTAATACAGATTATAATGTCTTCTTGGTAACAGACCATTTATTATTATGTAATGTCCCTCTTCATCCCTGGTAATTTTATTTGCTGTGAGGTCTAACATGTATGATATTAATAGAACCACTGCAGCTCTCTATTATTAGTGTTTATATGGTGTATATGTGTCCTTCTTTTTACTTTAAACTTACCTGTGTTAGTACATCTGAAGTGAGTTTTATAGGCATACATTTTGGGACCTTTTTTTTTTTAAAGTCTATTATGACGATCTCTTTTAATTGATGTGTTTAAACCATTTATATTTAATATAATTATTGATATGTTTGGATTTAGGTCTACCATTTTATTATTTGTTTCTATTTGGTTCCTCTGTTTACTCTTCTTCTATTCCCCTTTCTTGACTCTTTGGCTTTCTCTGATCACTTTTTAGTATTCCATTGTACTTTATTTATTGCGTTTCTTACTTTATCTCTTTGCATATTCTGGGGATTACAGTATACATGCTTGAGTTTTCACAATCTATTTAGATTTCAAGTAAATGTAGAAAACCACACGACCACAAAAGTCTCTTTATTCTCCCCTTTATGTTGTAGCTATTTGTGTGTTACATCTACAAGCATTTAACACCTTATTAAATCATGTTATAATTTTTGTTTCCAACATATTTTAAAGAAGTTATGAGGAGAACTTCCTCTCATTCTTTCATTGCAAGTCTGCTAGCAATGGATTCCCTCAATTTTCCTTCATCTGAGCATGTCTATTTCACTGCCATTCCTGAAAGCTGTATTTGCTGAATATATTATTTTGGGTTGACAGTTCTTTTACCACTTTAAAAATGTTGTGTACTTCTTTATGACCTCCTTGTTTTCTGATGAGAAATCCATTGTCATTTGAACTATTACCCTATATGTAATGTGTCATTTTTCTCTTTCTGCTTTAAAGATATTTTTTTTGTCTTTCTTTTCAGTAGTTTGAATATAATATGCCTGGACACTGATCCTTTTGGGTTTATCCTGTTTGGGGTTTGCTGAGGTTCTTGAATCTGCAGGCTTAAGACGTTTGCTAAATTTGGAACATTTTTCCATTATTTTTTCATCACATGTTTTTCTCTGTATTATGCTCTTTCTCTTCTCCTTCTGGGACTCCAAAGACATGGATGTTAGTCATTTTGTTATTGTCTTATAGGCCTTCATGGCTCTGCTCAATTTTTCCTCTGTTTCTAAGATTGGATAATTTCTATTAATCTCTCTTCAAATTTTCTGACACTTTCATCTTCATTTTATTATTAAGTCCACCCAGTCACTTTTTAAAATTTAGTTATTATATTTTTTACTTATAAAATTTTAATTTGCTTCTTCTTTTATCTTCTGTTCCTTTGCTGAGAATTTCTCTCTCTCCATTCCTTTCAAGATAGTTTACTCTCACTTGCTGGGGCATTTTTATAATAGCAGCTTTAAAATCTTTTTTACATCATTCCACCATCTGTGTCATCTCAGCATTGGCATCTCTTGATTGCCTTTTCACTCAAGTTGAGATTTTCATGGTTCTTCATGTGTTGACTAATTTCAGGTTATATCTTAGACATTTTGAATATTATGTTATGGTGCATTGGGTATTGTTTTAATCCTTCTTTGGGAAATATTTACATTTTTGTTTTAGCTTGTAATGGACTTGGTTGGGCTCAGATCATAAGATCTGGCCACCAGCTTTTTGTGAATTGTGACTCCAAAGCCTATTCAATTTTCAAATTTCATTGCTATTTAGATCTGTCCTACATGTGTTCTATCCCATGGCTAGTCTAGGATCTGGGTGGCGATCTGCTTCTTAGTTCAGTTGCCATAGTCATTGATATGCTGTCCAGGATCAGATCCATGTGCAGGTTGGGATGAACCTAGGAGTTCACAAACAATTTTATGGGGTAGCTCTTTTGAGCTCCTCCCTCTCCACAATCTCCCTGCCACTTTGCAGTTTCTTGGAGTTCCCCCGTTTGATCCTTTGGCCAGAAAGCTGGATCTTTTTACCCCTTTCTGCCATGTACATACTGCAACATTGCCCTTGTCTGGGGCTACACAGCAGGAGAACAGAGAGAGAGAGTGAGAAAAATACCAGTGGAGTTTTGCTCCACTGTCTTGGGACCACAACTACTCCATCAGAAAGGAAGGTTCTCCTTTCCCTCAGAATTCAAGGAAACTTGAAAGCACTGCCACAGTGGGATTGTCTGGTGTGGTAAAGAACAGAGAAAAGGGGAAAAAAGAAGGAAAGAAGAATGGGTTATTTCCTCTACTCTTTCTTAACAATAGGAGATCTATTTCCTGATCTTCCTGGAGCTCTCTTTGATAATGTCGATGCCTATTTCTGGGTTTTGGGCTGTCTTAAGTCCAGTCCAGTGGATACTGCTGGTTTAGTTTTACTTCAAATTCTGGTATTCTTCCACAATTTACCTGCTACAATTTACTTTTTTGCTTTGTTTTGTTTTCAAGTTAATATAACAAGCATGCTAAACATGGTGACTTTCATTACCAGATAATCATCTATCATCTATGATTATAACATTTTCCCCATTATTTTATTGTGGTAAATACACATAACATAAAATATACCATTTTTAAGTGTACAGTTCAGTAGCATCAAGTATACTCAAAATGTTGTGAAACTAGCACTACTATCTATTTTGAATATTTTCATCATCCCAAACTGAAACTCCATACCAATTAAGCAACAATTTCCCCTCCGCCTTCAGCCCAGCCTTTGGTAACTGCTATTCTACTTTGTGTCTTATGTATTTGTCTATTCTAGATATCTTGTATAAAGTGGAATCATATCATATTTGTCTTCTATGTCTGGCTTCTTCAATTACTATAATGTTTTCAAGGTTCATCCATGTTGTAGCATGTATCAGAAATTCATTCTTTTTATGGCTGAATAATATTCCATTGTATGGATATGCCACATTTTATTTACCCATTCACCTGTTGATGGACACTTGGGTTATTTCCACCCTTTGGCTATTGTAAATTATGGTGCTGTGAACATTGGCATATAAGTATCTGAGTCCCTGCTTCCAATTCTTTGGGGTTTATACCTAGTAGTGGAATTGCTGGGTAAATTTACTTTTCAGAGGCCCCAAGTAGCTGCTCCATGCATTCTGTTCAGGTTTTGTAACCACATTCAGTGGGAGAGAAGAGGTCGAGTGTGATTATTTTGTGTTAACTGGAGTCAGAACCCCTGTATTGTGTAGGTTAGTTTTCATATATAGATCTGCATATATAATGGAGTGCTTTCTTTGTTGTATATTTGTGAATAGTTGGGACTAGACCTGACACACTCTACTTGAGGTAACTACTTTATGAAAAGAAATACTCTTCTGGTTATCTATTGCTAAGGAATAAATCAACCTCAAACTTAGTACCTTAAAATAAGATCAATCATTTTATTATTATCTTTCAGTTTGAGGTGTTGACTAGGCTCAGCTAGGTGGTTCATACCTGGGGTCTCTCATGTATTTACAAAAAGATGGTGGCTGGGACTGAAATAATTTGAAGGCTTACTCATTCATGTGTGTGGCATTTGGGCGGGGAACACTAAAACATCTGGTGCTCTTCTGGTGTCTCTATTGCTATGTGGTCTCTCTACGTGGTTTCTACAGCATGGCTCTTCAAGTTAGCTAGACTTCTTACATGGCAGCTCAGGACTCCAAAATGAGTGGTGAAGGGGGAGGGGCATAAAGGGAAGCTGGATTGCCTATTACCACCTAGTCTCAGAAGTGATACAATCTCCATTCTTACATTGTATTCTTTGAAGTAGTCACAAAGGTCCACTGAGATTCAGTGGGAGGGAACATAGATGCCACCTCTTGATAGGGGAGTGGTAAGGTTCTGAAAGAACATGTGGAATTGGAAATATGGTTGTGACCACTTTGGGAAAATAAAATCTGCCACAAATACTACACAGTCTTTACCTTTAAGGTAGCTCCTGAGTTGCCCTCAGTGTGAGCTGTAGAGAGAAGTTCTGTTCTTGACTTCTGGGAACCCAAGAGGGTATATTATTATGATCAATAAGGCCTGTTTTCAACTAACATGGATTTTAGTGAGTCTTTGGAAATTAGATCAAGTTTTTCCATTCCTGTATAGCTTTTTCTGTGACCATCCAGAATTTTAGTGCTTGAAATTTCAGTGGGAACTTGCAAGGAACTTCAAGGTATTTGGATTTTTGCAGGGATGGAGGAATAGGGGAAGATGCTAGTCAAAATATAGATGAAGAGATTCTCTTGCTGTAAAGAAGATACTAAGCAGACTTGGGAGAGTGTTCATCCAGAGGGGAAGCAGGGTCCAAATATCTTTTCTACCTAATGACATCTCTTCCCTATTAATTCTTTTGGTTAGGCATTGCCTCTTCAATGAATGCTCTTAAAAATATAAACTCCTCTGGGAGAGGGAATACCTACAGTTGGTATGTATTTCAGGGTGGTTCACTTAACACTATGAGCTCAGTGAAAAGCACTGGGAATGAGAATTCAGTCAATAATTCAATCTCTTCTCTTCCTTGACCAGAGGAACAGGGTGGATTGAAAACTCTAGCTCCTGAGGATTTGTTCCAAGAGTCTCTATTCTCCAGAGTTCACTCATAATTTTGCCCAGAGCTGGGCTTGGTCCTAAGAAGCTTTCACAGACTGAGCTACCAGGAGGTCATCATAAGAGGGACACCAGGGGAAACACTCCGCCACCCTCGAAGCCCACTGACCTCGAATGACAAGTGTTCAGTTCTTTCTGTTTCAACCCTAAGACGGTTTGCTACACAGTCCAGAATAAGAAGTTAGTTTATTCCTCAGGTAGTAAAGGAGATATTTTAACGCCCTCCAGCGATTTCAACCCCTTATCCGGTTCTCACTTTCGGGTCAGACTAGGGCAGAGGTTTGAATGAAGCCTAGCAGAGTCTGGAAGTCCCGAGAGCCGGAAGGCACTACGAGAGAAGAGGCAAGAGGCATGTGGCAGGATGACGAGGCTTTGAGGCTCCTCTCTTCCCCCAGAGCCCTCACTTTACTGGACCTGGGCGGCTGCACACTGGCCTGAGGTCACACACTTCCCGGTGGTGCCAGACCCAGGACTCGCTACCGCACGGAGAGCGAATCCAAGCTGACGCTCCTGTCAAGCACCGGCGACCTCTGGCGTCCCGCTTAGGAAGCGCGGCAGCGACTGCCCAGGAACCAGCCCCGCGACCCCAGACGGCCGGGCCAGGTACGCAAAGATAGGGTGAGAAGGACCAGCGTCCCGGCCCGCGGTCCGACGACGGCAGCTGACACCACCCCCACCCTGTGGTCGCCGCAGGGCGCGGCAGCGGCGCGAACAGGTGCGCGGGCGGGGGGCGGTGCTTGGGGATCCTGCGCACTGCGCGCGCCCCTCCCCCGCGCGCGGCCCCAGCGCAGCCCCAGCCCCCGGCGCCAGGAGGAGGAGCTGCGGCGGCCGCTGCCATACGGGCCGGTCGGCGGCGCAGCGGGAACCCGCCGACGGCGCGGGCTGCTGGTCCCTACACGTAGGAGGCGCGGGCGGCCCGGGGGCCATGGAGCCTGGTGACGCGGCGCGCTCTGGCTCGGGGCGGGCGGCCCGGGCGCTGCTGCCGCGGCTGCTGCTTCTGCTGCTGCTGCTGCCGCTGCTCCTGGGTCGGGGGCTGCGTGCCGCGGGCTCGGCCTCGGCCTCTTCCTCTGGGGCGGTGGCGGACGACAGCAGCGCCATGGAGGAGCTCGCCACTGAGAAGGAGGCGGAGGAGAGCCACCGGCAGGACAGCGTGAGCCTGCTCACCTTCATCCTGCTGCTCACGCTCACCATCCTCACCATCTGGCTCTTCAAGCACCGCCGGGTGCGCTTCCTGCACGAGACCGGGCTGGCCATGATCTATGGTGAGCGCCCACTACCCTCCGTACCCCCACCCCACCCCCACCGCCCACACCCCGCACCCTCCACATCCCACACCCCTCGGGCGGCCGGGCCGCTGCGCTCCTCCCGGCGCTGCGCTGCTCTGTGCTCCTCCTTCACTTGTCAATGTGTTTCATTTCTTTTCCATTTCCCCCTGCGACGATGTTGGTTCCCAAGGTCAACTGTCTGCATTTTGGGGGCTTTCTACTACCATTAAAAAAAAAAAAATCCCACACCATTCTGATGTTTCTTCACCGGGAACCCAGGAAAATGAAAGACACAGAGGTGAACCAGTTTTGTCCGCTAGATTCTGTCTCGGTTGCGCTCCTCATCCTCCCTCCCCCAGTTCATCTAAACCCGGTGTGTGTGCGGGGCCAGGAGGTGGGTGACTTCCTAGGGGCAGGCCACAGCTGGGGTGGGGGCCAGGGCTGAGGGTTTCATGGTTTGGGTATGGGCTGCTGGGGCCTGTTGAGCATCACATCCACGGTCCACCTGGGTGGGTGCCCACTTCTGAGGTCTCTTGTCACGGGTCTCGTGCTGATAAAGTCGAGGTCGACCTAGGGTGAGGGGTCATCCTCTCCCACCAAGTAATGCCTTATGGGGAGCTGAGGCCTTTCAGGATGGTTCGTGGAGAAAGTCAGCCTGTGAATTCCATCCACTGACTGTTTTTCAGTTGAGCATGAAGTGCTGTGAAAGGTGAGCATGGTCCAGAACCCTGGGGTGCATCATTGTGCCAGGCCTATTCTGAGAGAGGGGCACACCTCCCACCCTTATGTCCTGGTGGGAAGTTATACCCAGTTACTTGCTTTCTCCAAGAGAGGAGGAGCTTTTGAATTCCTCAGACTGTAACGTGGACGTGACTTGGAAGATCCATTTTTGGGTATATGGAGAGGAAAAATGGTGATTTTAACTCTGGAGTCAGCCTTCTTTTGTTGTGAAGGGTGGGCTGTGCCACTATCTTTTTCTGGATTTAATGGCACAGTGTGCTACATGCACGCACAGTGTTTGGTACAAATCTCTGGTTATTGCTTGGATGTCAGTTAGCCATAATCTGAGTCATGCCAGGTCCTCCTCTATGTCCCCTTCCCACCTACCCGCTCCTCCTTTCCCCCCTCCCACATACATGACTCCAACCAGAGCCAAGTATTCTCTTTTTTGAATTTAATACAGTGGAGTTAAAAGCCAAGGTTGGCATCCTTGTGTGAAATAGGTGATCCCACTTCATGACTGTTTCCAATAGGGAACATTTTACTTCATCACTTATACTGGAGGGATCTCTCCATTCACTTTCCATCCAGAGTTCCCTGACAGTGTCCAGAAAGCAGACACTTTAATCTTTAATGTGAAAATTACCCTGGCCCTGGGCTTTGCTTCTCATCGTTCATGGTTGGTTGTTGGCAGCCAGGACTCATGGCCACCAGGCCCTCTCAGACAAATGGTGTAAGGGACAGGATCTGGAATTGAACAGGACCAGGTCTGAAACTGAGTTTGGATTTTGCAAATTTGCCTGGACACAAACATCGGCCTCCATACCTGACCGTTCTTGAGGTCTGTGGTTTGTGTCAGTCGGTAATAAATTGACTGATGCTGCAGGTAAACTGGGAGGTTTCCTGAGAAGATAGCGAGGAATTGAAGCATGTTGTCATTTCAGGCGATTGACAATGAGCCATAATGCAAGTGAAGGTTGCTTTTATATATATGTAGATAGCCATGACAATATTTTTTATAGTGCCTAGATCCAGTTTATTAAAATACAATGTGAAATACTTTAGGATGTAGGTTCGACAGGCTCATAAATACATGCTCAGGTGCATGGAAAGTAAATGGGAATTAAAAAATATATTTTCTGGTAAGTACACCATGTTCTTAGGAGTTTGATCACCTTCATCTTAAGGCTAAGAACAACAGTGGAATTTTCCTTTGCTAATATGTACTCCTTAAACTCACCTCAATCTTGTAGTCAATGGGATCATGCTACAGTGTGCTGTTTCATGAAATCTGCTTTAATTGATAATTGTTCAGAAAACCGGACGTTATCTCATAGAATTTCCATAAAATTTTGTTGTATATATTCGGGTTTTGGTGTTACTTTTAAATGTATTAAGAAATTTAGTTTGTCAATATGTGATGTCCTAGGTTATGCCAAATAATATTTTGATGTGAGTTGTCTGTCATTGCGAAAAAAATATTTCTCTCTTTCTTTCAGGAATATTTGGTCTTCTGTTTCAAGCACCCCAAATCGGGATTCTAATGTTATTTGGTTAGCTAATTATTCATTATATGCTGAAGACTATTGGGATAGGGCTTCTGATTTTAAAAATTCAGTTTGAAAGTCTTTGAACACTATGAATGCAGTATAGATTTTTAGGACTTCTCTTTTTTAAAAGTAAGAAATCAGATTTCATTTCTCCATATCAATAGAGGAAGTGAGTAATTGTGCTATTGCCTCTGAGTAAAAAAGGCAAAAGGCTTAAGGAAACATTTTGTTAAGTATCCGCTGTGTACTGGGTACCCAACATAATTTCTGGAGGTAAACAGTTTAACTTTTAAACGTTTGTAAATTTTGATGAATGGAAAGTGTTCAGCTGTGAATTTCAAAACCCTATACTTTGAAAATTAAAAGCAATTTTAATTTCTGCTATTTTTTATATTTAAGTGGCATTTTAAGCAGAGAGAAGGTTTTAATATTTAAAATAAATTATGATATATTCATATTTGCTGGCATATTCATAAAATATCTCTGAAAGGACACACGGTAGACTAATAACGTTAGTTTCCTTGGAGGAGAGTCAGTGGGTGACTGTGAGATGGGATGGGAGAGAGACGTCACTGTATACCCCTTTGCGCTTTTAGAATCTTGCACCATGGAAGCATGTCATCTAATAGTGTATCCATGCACTCATTCTGTGTCATTTGTGATGGCATTTTAAGATGCTCCTCAAATAACCCAATTTGGCACTCATTTCTTCCTATTTAAATCACATTGTTATCAATTTTTGTGACCTTTTAATTGTTGACTGTACCCATGGAACTTCTGGAGCCCTGTGACTAGGATGGAGACAAAACAAGAAAAAAGGAAAGGGTTTTTTTTTTTCTCTCCTCTTCTCCCTTCTTTTTTTCCCCTTCTTGTTATCCCCAAGGAACAGTTGATATTACATTAGACATGGTTTGCATAAATAGATCACGTAATAAGTGCTTGTTTGGGTGCAAAGGACCTAAGGAAAAGAAGAGATGCACTGTGACTGCTTAATAGTTAAAATGAAACTTCCCCACCCACCGAGGGACAGTTATAAGCACTCCTCCCATACAGGCCCAGGCAGCTATAAGGGAAGGTGACCGCAGACCTGACTCTCCAGGGAAGTTGAATGCCTCCTCCCAGACCCTGCAATGGGAACTGCACAGCAGCACAGAAAGGCGCTTGCCTGGCACCAGTCTAACCTGTCAGGGAAGGGAGCTCCCAGCTGTCTAGTTCTGTATTTGACTAAATGCCATCCTAAAGTTACTACGCCCAGCGTGTTTGTGCAGCAGAAATAGCAAGTGTTTAAGGCAGGGAACGGTGGTATAAACAAACTGGGTCCTTTAACTGTGGTTCTCTCTTACGTGTGCAGTAGTTCCACTTCCCCCAGAATGTTTTTGTGACAACGGTCATGAGGCTAAAATATCTGAGTATGCCAGGCTAGCCCACCACCTGCTTCTCGCTTCCCTCTCCTCCATGCCTATCAGCTTTCCAAGTACAGGTTGGTTGGGCCCTCCAGGTTCTGTGGACCGTGGGCTCATTGTTGCTGTGTTGGAACTGGATTGCTAAGCACAGCCTGAGAGTGAGTTAGTAGGCAAAGTCTCAAAGGGGAAAATATGACTCCTTTCAGTAGCATGAAATTAACATTTGGGCCTGTGCGTAAACATTTTGGAACCTTCACCCCTTCCTGGTTAATGTAGTGCCACCTTTTTTAAAGAGCTTATTACTTTAGCCCCAGTTTGGGGCAACCCTGTGTGGCCTTACTTTGATACCAGATATCCCTGGGTTCACATGCTGATCCTGTCACTTATAAAGCTATATAACACTGGGCAAGGTGGCTAAGCTCTCTGGGCTTCAGTTTCTTCTTTTGGAAAATGGAGATAATGCCATCCACCTCACAGGATTGCTGTATTATTGAGATATCATAAAGGGTCAAGTGCAGTGCCTGGCACTTAAGCACTGAGTAGATATTAGTTCCCATTCTCACTTTAGACTTTGTGATTCTTTGGCAAGCTTTGCTACTTGAGGTTTGTTCAGCAGAGGCCTGCTGTGATTTTAAAACACATTAGGGGAAGTGGATGTGGCTCAAGCAGTTGAGCACCTGCCTCCCACATGGGAGGCCCTGGGTTTTTTCCTGGTGCCTCCTAAAGAAGAGAGGCAAACAACAAGAAAAACAGATGAGCAGGGAACAGATGTGGCTTGAGTACCCGCCTCCCTCATGGGAGGTCCTGTGTTCGGTTTCTGGTGCCTTCTAAAGAAAAAACAAAACAAACAATGAGCAAAAAACAATGAGCAGACAACGATCAAAAACAAGGAGCAAACAGAGGAGGGAGCCTTCGGGGGGAGGGGAACAAAACAAAACCCCCCAAAACAAATATACAAAAACACATTAGGACACAGTTGGTGGAAGTAGGGAGAATTGTAACTTTTTTGGTGGGCTATTTTAAAATACTTTAGACAATTTAAAAAATGCACATATTCTTTTATCTAGCAGTTTTAATTCTTGGACTTTATCTTTCAGAAATACTCACTCTAGCATGTTATGTTACATAGACAGCAGTTTCAATACTCATCAGGAAGAGGCTGATTAAATCACAGCATATTCCTATTCAGGAATATTATACAGATGGTAAAAAGAGTGAGGCATTTTGAATGTGCTTTTAAGGCAGCTGTCCACAAATGGTGTAGTTGAAAAAAGCAATGTGCAGAAATGTACATATAGTATTATCCCATTTGTTCTTTTAATAATTATATAGTATACTATATAAACATGATTTATATATACATTTATATATGATTTGGGTGCTTTTATGGAAGGATACACAAACTTAACAATGGTTATCACTTGGGAGTGGGACTGGATATTGTGGGAGAAGGAGGGGAGGTTTTATTTTTCTATTTATACTCTTAATGGTCTGATTTTTTTTTTTTTTTACTTTATACACGTTACTTTTATGATTTAAAAATTGTTAAAAATAAAGCAAATGTCAAAGGTCCCCATCTATAAAGTACAAAGACAGCCCACAGGATGGGAGAAAATATTTGCAAATCATAAATTTGATAAAGGACTTGTAGCTAGAATATATAAATAACTCTTACAACCCAATCATAAAAAGACAAATAAGCCAATTAAAAATGGGCAAAGGATTTAAATAGACATTTCTCCAAGGAAGATATACAAATGGCCAATAAGCACATGAAAAGATGTTCCATCTGATTAGTCATTGGGTAAATACAAATCAAAACTAGAATGAGATATTAGTTCACAACCGGGATGGCTAGAATCAAAGAGTAAGGTAATAACAAGTGTTGGCGAGGATGTGGAGAAATTGGAATCTTCATACCCTGTGTTGGGAATGGAAATGGTATACCTTTGGAAAACAGTCTGACAGTTCCTCAAACGATTAAATGTAGAGTTACCATATGACCCAGCAATTCCACTCCTAGGTATATACCCAAGAGAAATGAAAACATGTTCACACAAACACTTGCACATAAATGTTTACAGCAGCAAACAGCCTAAATGTCTATCAACAGACAAATAGATTTTTAAAATGTGGTATATCCATAGAATGGAATATTATTTGGCCATAAAAAGGAATGAAGTACTGATACATGCTACAACTGGAATGAATCTTGAAAACGTTATAAGTGAAAGAAGCCAGATACAAAAGGTTACATATTATATGATTCCATTCGTATGAAAGTCCAGAATAGGGAAATCTATTTATAGAGACAGAAAGTAGGTTAGTGGTTGCATAGGGCTGGGGCTGGGGCCTAGGGATGAGGGATAGGGAGGGCGGTAGCTAAAGGGTATGGGGTTTCTTTTGGAGGTGATGAAAATTTCTAAAATGGACCATGTTGACGGTTTCACATATATGTGACTATACTAAAAACCACTGAATTGTATACTTTAAGTGGGTGACTTGTATGGCATATGGATAATATCTCCTTAAAGCTGTTTAAAAGATAAAGCAAAGAACATTTTTTTGTAGCAAAAAAATGCATTAGAAATACTAAATGGTAGTTCTGTGTTTAGTAGAATTTCCTTGGATGTTAAAATGTTCTTTTCTAAAGAGTTTTCTGGGCAGAAAGAATACTTTTAGTTATTATTTAAAAGTTATAAATGGAAGTAAAATGTTTGTGTCTTAAAAATGATAAAAATTACATTTCTTGAAAGTGTTTCTTAGACTCTAAAAAATTAACTCTTTTGGAATGATGTAATTAGAAAAATCATCTTTTTGTAACTCCCAATGATAATTGATTTAGGCAAGGATCTTTAATGAATGCCAAAACCATAGGTGAAAAGTTTTGGGAGGCATGGTACTTGCATGGTGCTATCACCCTACAGATTACTTGTGTATTGCAAAGGAAAGAAGGTCACTTTACAGTGGAGAGGTCTGGCAGTCATCATTTTAACCAAGTGATTAAATTTATCATTACTCAGAGGGCAACCATCTGGTAGTATGTGTCTCCTGATGAGATGCAAAGGAAGTATACAGCATTTCCTATGTAGTATTCTTGCCTCGAATGTTTAATCTGAATCTTATCAAGGATTTTGGCCTGTCTTTCAATTTACAGGAAATACAGGGGATAGAGAAACAAGTTATAAGTTACCATAAGAAAACAATCAGACAAATCCTTAATATGGGACAATCTGTAGGCCAGTTGTCTTGGTCTCTTCAAAAAGTCAACATCAAGGGAAAGAAAAAGGAAGGGGAAGTGCTTTAGATTAGAGAAGATCAAAACGAAACATAGCCAGATGTAACACAGAAACCTCGATTGGCTCCTGGTTCATGAAAATGACCTATAGAAGACGTTTTGGAGACATTCAGGGATAGTTGAATGTGGACTGGGTTTTAGATGATTTTAGGGGATTACTGTTATTTTTCTTAGGTTGATAATGGTATTGAGATTAGGTAGGGAAATGTACTTACTCTTTGGAGATGCAGGCTGAAGTATTGAGGGGTGAAGTGTATGAGTCTTAATGTCTGCAACTTACTTTCAAAAGATTCAGGTAAAACAAATTTATAGAGAAAACAAATATGGCAAAATGCTAGCAATTGTTAAGTCCATGTGGTGGGTAAAAGGGTGTGCTTTATACTCTTCTTTCAATTTTTCTGTATTTAGAAATTTTCATTTAAAAAATAGAGGATTGGGAGAAAAGTGAACCACCTTGAGCCTGTGGCTGAAAGGTTGCACAGGTTAAGCTGTATCCACAGTCTGTTTCATTAAACTCTTTCTGGTGCTGGTTAACTCCGTTTGAAATTAGTTTACGTGAGATGATGATAGTCTTACATGACTTGAGAACCAGTAACTTCCTTTTAATTTCAATCTTTTTGGTTGATTTTTAAGTTTATGTGTCTTTTAAGAGTATTCTGTTCCATTTACAAAAGAATATATGTTGAGGCTATTGCTCTTTTGATTTAAAGCATGCTGCTTGGCTTTAAATTAATATAGATATTTTATTGGGGCAATGCTAGCTGTTAAAGCAAACCAACCCCGAATATCAGTGGCTTAACATAAGATAATTTTATTTTTTATAATAGACTTTTTTTTAAACAGTTTTAGGTTTACAGGAACATTGCAAAGTTTCCAAATCTCACCCCCTGCCCCAGTTTCTCCTGTTAACATCTTGCATTACTGTGGTACATTGGTTACAATAGATGAACTAATATTGATATGGTATTATTATGTAAAGTCCATAGTTTACATTAGGGTTCACTTTTTATATTAAACAGTTCTGTGGATCTTTACAAATGTACAATGTCATATATCCAGCATCACAGTGTCATACAGAATAGTTTCACTGCCCTAAAAATGCCCTGGGCTCCACCTGTCCATTCCTCCCCTTTCCCCTGAACTCCAGGTAACCACTGATCATTTTACTCTCTCTAAAGTTTTGCCTTCTCCAGAATGTCATATAGTTGGACTCATACAGTATGTAGCCTTTCCAGACGGGCTTCTT
The DNA here is from genome assembly GCA_026826555.1 of Tolypeutes matacus. Taxonomy (NCBI): domain Eukaryota; kingdom Metazoa; phylum Chordata; class Mammalia; order Cingulata; family Chlamyphoridae; genus Tolypeutes; species Tolypeutes matacus. The sequence continues at coordinate 6,078,986 of JAKSZT010054419.1, read as the reverse complement.
TCACTTAGCAATATGCATTTAAGGTTCCTCCATGTCTTTTCATAGTTTGATAGCTCCTTTCTTTTTATTGCTGAAGAATACTCAATTGTATGGACATGCCATGGTTTGTTTATCCATTCGTCAATTGAAGGACATCTTGGTTGCTTCCAATTTTTGTTATTTATGAATAAAGCTGCTATAAACATTTGTGAGCAGGTTTTTGTGTGGACATAAGTTTTCACCTCCTTTGAGTAAATACCTAAGAGCATGATTGCTGGACTCTGTGGTAAGCCCATGTTTAGCTTTGTAAGAAACTGCCAGTCTGTCTTCAATAGTGGCTGAGCCATTTTTCATTCCCACCAGCAATGCATGGTTACTCCTGTTGCTTCACATCCTCACCAGCATTTGTTGTTCTTAGTGTTTTGGATTTTAGCCATTCTAATAGGTGTGTAGCAGTATCTCATTGTTTTAATTTGCAATTCCCTAATGACATATGTTGAACATCTTCATATGCTGGCCGTCTGTATATCTTTTGTGGTGAGGTGTCTGTTCAGATATTTTGTTCATTTCATAATTTGATTGTTTGTTTCTTTTTTTTCTTATAATGATTATAGCTTCTATTTATTGAGGGCTACTAAGTAATAGGCAGAGCTAGAATGCAAATCAGCAATTGTCTGGTTTTAAAGTCCATGCACTTTCCCAGCATCATTTTGCTTCCTGTGCATATATGGGTCAGTGTTTTCATACTTTCAAGGAAGAGATTTTTCCTATTCTATATACTTTATTCCAGAGCATGGAAAGCCACCTAACTCATTATTAGTTCCCAATACTATGTAGCACAGGCTGTAGTGACATGTTCTCCTCTTAATTTGGTTGATCTTAGAAAAGTTAGGAATCCCTTGGAGCCTCAGTTTCTCATCTGCATAGGCCAGCAAGAGCTTCAGTGGAGCACTCTCTACAGAAAATAAGGGGCCTCTAGATGAATTGACTTGAGGAAACCAGCAGCTGGATGGGCTGATTCAGAACACATCTAGTAAAAGTGAGATTAATAATTTTAAAATATTGGGGGGCGGATGTGGCTCAGATGGTTGGGCGTCCATCTCCCATATGGGGGGGGCCTGGGTTCGATCCCTGGGACCTCCCAGTAAAATGAAAAATATATATATGGAGGGCGCATGGGCTGCCAGGCTCTGTATGCCAGTGAGCCGCCAGGCCCTGGATTGATTGATTGTTTCTTATTGTTGAGTTTTAAGAGTTCTTTGTACATTTTGGATGCAAGCACTTTATCAGATATGTGTATTGCAAATATTTTCTCCCAGTATGTGGCGTGTCTTTTTTTTTTTTGTATGATCTCTCTGATATGAAATAATTAGAAAAAACAAATTCATAGAATCAGAAATTAGAATACAGGTGACCAGGGGCAGGGGTGGGGGTGGGGATTGGGGAATTATTGCTTAATGGGTATGGAGTTTCTCTTTGGGGTGATGGAAAAGTTTTAGTAATGGATGGTGAGGATGGTAGCACAAAACTGTGAATGTTGGGAAGTGGATGTGGCTCAAGCAGTTGGGCACCCACCTCCCACATGGGAGGTCCGGGGTTCGGTTCCTAAAGAAGACGAGCAGACAACGACCAGACACAACGAGCAGATAGACGAGGGAGCCATTGGGGGAGGGGGCAGGGATTGTGAATGTAATGAACACCGTGAATTGTATACTTGAAAATGGTTAAAATGGGAAATTTTAGTTGTATATATGTTACCAGAATTTGAAAGAAAAAGTAGAAGCTAGACTTCTTTGAATATATCTTGGTATTTAAATGTGGTACCATGTAAATACTTTGTATAATTATAGAATAAATTTAAACTTAAAATGCACTTCTAAAAATTCAAAGTAAAATGGAACAGATTAACCTGTGTGTCCAGGGGGAGAAATATTTCCAGGGGCTCCAAACCAGGACAGTGTGGCAGTACAGCTAAGGAGGACATGCACAAAGGACAAAAAGCTGCAAAAACACCATTTCTGAAAACTGTCTTTTATAATCATACTGGTGGTGGTAGTGCTGGCATTGTTATCCTGAGGCTGTTGTTTGTGTGGTATATGGAGTAACCATTTTGATATGGTTGAGAATGGATATTTTTGGTGTGGAGATGCAGATGTGTGTGTGTGTCTCTGTGTGCTTGTGTGCATGTGCATGCCTGTGTGCCTGCGTGCATGTACGAGTGAACTGGAGCTTGGAGAGGTCAGGTGCTCTGCCCCAAGCTGCCCAGCCAGCAAGTAGGAGAGCTGGATCTGGGTCTAGCTCGGTCCCCAGCCTACCCCAGCACAAGCTGCCAGTGCCCTTGCAGTGCTTGCTCTGTGGGTCCTTTTCTATGGGCACTGCTGGAGAGCCGGGGCAACCTCACAGGAGGTGAGAGCTGAAAGAGAACCCCATGTACTCCTCACAACGACCTGTGCAGAAGCTAGGCAGCTGGGAAATGGCAAAGCCAAAACCCACACCCATGAGGGCTGGCTCTAGCGTGCAAGTGGCATGTCTTTTCATTTTCTTAACAGTGACTTTCATAGAGCACAAGTTTTAAATTTTAATGAAGTTCAACTTTCAATTTTTTTTTCATGGCTCATGCTTTTAGTGTTGTATCTAAAAAGTCATTGCTAAACCCAAGGTCACCTAGATTTTCTCCTATGTTATCTTCTAGAGGTTGTATAGTTTTGTGTTTTACATTTAGTTCTGTGATCCATTTTGTGTTAAATTTTGTGAGAGGTGTAAGGTCTGTGTCTAGATTCATTTTTTTTGCATGTGGATGTCCAGTTCTTCCAGCACCATTCATTGAAGACTCTCTTTTCCCCATTGAATTTCCTTGGCTCCTTTTTCAAAGATCAGTTGACTATATTTGTATGGGTCTGTTTCTAGGCTCTCTATTATGTTCCATTAATCTATTTGTCTGTTATTTTGTCAATACTGTACTGTCTTGATCATGTTGCTTTATAGCACATCTTGAAGTCAGGTAGTGTTAGTCCTCCGACTTCATTCTTCAGTATTGTGTTGGCTATTACGGGTCTTTTGCTTTTTCATATAAAAGTTTAGAATCATTTTGTTGAAATCTACAACATAACTTGCTGGGATTTTTGATTGGAATTGCATTGAATCTATAGATAAAGTTGGGAAGAATTGCCATCTTAATAATATTAAGTCTTTCTGTTGATGGACATGGACTATTTCTCCATTTATTTAGATCTTCTTTGATTTCTTTCATCAGAGTTTTGTAGTTTTCCTCACACAGATCTTGTACATATTTTGTTAGATTTATGCCTAAGTATTTAATTTTATTGGTACTATGTAAATGGTGGTATGTTTTAATTCCAGTTGTTCATCGTTGGTAAAAAGGAAAGCAGTTGACTTTGTATATTAATCTAGTATCCTGCAACCTTGTTAATAATTGCTTATTAGTTCCAGGAGTACTTTTCTCCCCAATTATTTGGGATTTTTTAACGTAAACAATCATATCCTCTGCAAACAAAGACAGTTTTCTTTCTTCCTTCTCAATCTGTATATTTGTATGTACTAAACTTGGAAATGTTACACAACACTTTGCCCGCTTCTAGTGAACAGAGCTTAGTCACAAGGCCACATCTAACTGTAAGGGAGGCAGGGAAATACAGTCTAACTGGAGGAAGAGGAATAGGTTTGGAAAGCAGCTAGCCAACCTGTTGCAATATTTGTTGTGTATTTTGTTAGACATAATCCAGAAAAGGATTTTATGTGGTTTGTTTTCTGTGTTGGTTGTTGATAAACTAAAATATGTATTTTAAGTAATCCAGTTTGGAGAGAGTATTCATAGCCTTCAATTTATGAAGTTGTTTCTATAGATCTATTTACCAGTGCTACTCAAAGTGTGGTTCTGAGACCAGCACCATCAGCATCACCTGGGAGCTTGTAAGAAATGGCAAATGTTCAGGTCTTGCCCCAGACTTAGTGTCTTAGAATGCCTGAGGGTGGGGCCCAGAAAGCTGTGTTTTAACATTTATCAGGGTTTCTTTTTCATGCTGAAGTTTGAGACTTACTGCTATAGAATATTTAAAGTTTTCATCCTTCAAATGCATTCACTATGTTGCTTGTCAATAAAATAATAGTAGTAAAAAATAATAGCAAGCATTTATTGAGCACCTGCTATAATACCAGGCACTGTGTTAAGTACTTTGCATATTTTCAGCCATCTATCCTGTACATCAAATGTATGAATACTATATTTTCCATGTATATATATATATGATCCCATTTTGCCAGATCAATTTAGATCAAGTTCAGGGTCACCTGTTTAAAATTGGAAAGTGAGGAATCTGTTAAAGAATGAGCTTTTATATGGTTAAGGGTGTATTTGGCCAGAATACTGTAAAACCTGAATCCTGCCCCAATTACTTGTTTCTCTGAGGTTTCTGAGAGAAAATCTATGTCCAGAGTATATAAAAAAGGCAAAGCAATCCTTTATTTCACCTGGGGCTTTGGCCCCAAACACCAGTGTAGAATTGCAAGAGTGAGGCTAGCTCATGTTGAGGACTCAATTCTTCTATATTAGATAGGCCTGAGGGCCCTCAACTGAAGATGTGCCAGATAGCCTACTCATTTTTTTTTTTTTTTTCTTTACCGGGAGGTACTGGGGATCGAACCCCGGTCTCTCCATATGGTAGACGGACGCCGAACCTCTTGAGCCACATCCGTTTCCCCAGCCTACTCATTTTCACTCCAAGTATTAGCCCATTGATATGACAGGAGGTTCCGCCTACCAGCGTTAGAGGGGAAAATAGGTCAAGAGATGTTCAGAGTGGCTGCCCTAGGCCTTCTCAGGCGGGACCAGTTGCCTAAAAGCTTTCTGGTCTCTAAAGGTCACTATCACTAAGGTGGGCACGTAGAGCTGGGTGCTCTCCTGTATTTCTGCTCTTACTATGCCAGTTGTGACAAGCATATCAGAATCTCCTGGATTACATGCTCAAAATACATGAGCATGTAAGCCCCGGGAAGGCAGGAATGTTTCTTTTGTTTGCTGCTGTCTCCCCAGCCCCTAGAACAGTGCCCTGGCACATATAGGTGCTCTGGAAATATTTGTTTAATGAATTCTATTTTGTCTATCAAAAAAAAAAGCAAGATGCTGTAACACTGCTTAACATGAAAGGTCCTTCCTTCAAGTTCTTGTGCCTCAGATTCACACTGAGTTTCTGGTAAGGAAACTTTGAGTATGAAAACATCTGCCTGAATTGCAGAGAGCTGTTTAAGTAAGGAGAATGAAGGGATAGAGGAACGTATAAATATGCATGTTTGCAGAAAATTGTGTCTAGCTGGTAAGCCACATGGCGTTTTATAAAAACTCAAGATTCTATATATTTTCAGAGACACTACAGTTTCTGGAGAAGAACAGCATTAAGTCTTGTGTTATGCTAAATTTGTTTGACATGTTACTAAGATAGTAAACGTCCTGGGGGTTCATCTGTTAATTTTCGCTAAGAAAGTAGAAAGTGAGAAAGTTCTAATTGGGGTGTAAGTGATCACGTGTAGAGTTTAGGTTTATTCTCAACAATTCTTCTCTAGAATGTGCTTTAGATAAAGACATATTTACCTCAAATTATCTTGGATTATTAAAAGGGTTGATGCTAAGACTATCTAGAACTCAGCAGGTGTAGTAGAGACTCCAGTTACCTCTCAGTATCCATTCTTCCCTTCACCCTTCTAAAACAACCTTGATTTTTAACTTGGCATATTGCTGTGCATTAAAAACACTACATTTCCTACCATCTTTTGTAGTTAGGTGTGGGCTTGTGTGATGTATCCTTAGAAGGAAGAGAGCATGCCTTTTTTCAGCCATGCCGCTCTCTGCTTTCTGGAATATGTGTGTAAGGGCCAGAGTTCCAGCAGCCATTTTGGATCAAGATGTAATGTTGGGAATAAAAAGTACTTCTGGCAATGCAACAAAGTAGATGGAGCTGGGGTCTCTGACAGAATAGAGCTGTCATCCCAGGCTCAGACTGCGTAGATCTGGGCTACTTTTAAGTGAGAGAGAAATGGGTCTTTGTTATTTGCTGCTGAGCCTAACTGTAACTTTTACACCAGCCTCTCTGAGTTCCCCTTGGAACTTGGGTGTGACAGAGCTTTTGTGAGGACCCGATACAGGGGTTCATGCCTATGATGGATATGATACTCCTTGGGATTCTAAGGGAGGCCAAAGGGGAGATAGTACACGTCCAGAGAAAGCATTTGAAGAAAGGTTTCTGATTTAAAGTACCATTTATGTTTGGTAACTGTTTTGGGCATCCCGTGACAACCTACATGTTTGGTGATTTGTTAGAAGGACTCTGGGACTCAAAGACAGTTGTACCATGACTATGGTTTATTACAGTGAAAGGATACACAGCAGGAACAGCAAAGGGAAAAGACACAATGGGTGAAGTCTGAAAGAGTCCAGGCGCATGCTACCACTCCACCTGGGGTACCACTGATCTGTGTTCCATCACTATAGTTTTGTCTTTTTGAGTATTGTATTAGTCAGCCGAAGGGATGCTGATGCAAAGTACCAGAAATCTGTTGGCTTTTATAAAGGGTATTTATTTGGAATAGAAGCTTACAGTTACCAGACCATAAAGCATAAGTTACTTCCCTCACCAAAGTCTATTGCCACATGTTGGGGCACGATGGCTGCTGATATCTGCAAGGGTTCAGGCTTCCTCTTCCTCTTAAGGCTCCATGGTCCCAGCTTCTTCCAATATCAGCCATAGGCTGGGATAAATCTTATCTCTCTCCCGGGGCTTGTTTCTCTCTGGGCTCAGCTGCTCTGCTCCCTCCACAAGACCGGCTGTAAGCTATCAGGCAAATGACTCATCTCTCTTCCTAGGGCCTCTGCCATGTCTAATGGTGCCTTGCCTCTTTCCTCGCGTATCTGCTTCTCTGTGTGTTTACTTCCTGGGTCTCCAATAACAAAACACTAACTTTCTCCTCTGCCATGTCGTTTTCTCTGAGTCCTCGCCCACCAAGGGGGCAGGGACACAACGTCCTACTGATGTGGCCCAATCAAAGCCTTAATCATTATTTGATCAAGTAAAAGTGAAACCTCTGAATCCAATATAATCTAATATGCCCAGAGGAACAAACCAATTTACAAACATAATCCAATATCTATTTTTGGAATTCATAAACTATCATACTGCTACAAGTATGTAATAAAAATGAAGTCATACATTGTAGAAGTTTGATATTATTTATGAATTCCAAAAAGAAATATAGATTATGTTTATAAACTGGTTGGTTCCTCTGGTATGCTAACCTTTTGATTGTATTAGATTAGGCTGAGACGTCTGATTAAATTACGTTAAGATTAGGGCTTTGATCCAACCATGTCATTAGAGTGTGACTCAGCGTGGAGTCCGAGCCCCCTTGGGGATAAAACAGATACTCACACGGAAGTAAACATACGGAGAAGGAGAACACAGAGAAGATACACAGAGGATCCTGAGGCCCGGGAAGAGAGATGAGCCTTATAGTCTACAGCTGACCTTGTGAAGAGACCAGAGCAGCTGAGCCTGGAAAGAAATGAGCCCCAGGTAGAGAGACAAGCCTTATGCTAACCTACAGCTGAGATCAGAAGAAGCTGGGACCACAGAGCCTTAAGAGGAAAGAGGAAGGCTGAACCCTCGCAGACATTGCCCGCCATCTAGCGTCAACATGTGGCAACAGACTTTGGGTGAGAAAGTACTTCTTAAGTAACCTTGAGTTGGACTCTTTAGGGCCTTGTGACGGTAAGCTTCTACCCCAAATAAATACCCTTTATAAAAACCAACAGAGTTCTGGTACTTTGCATCAGCACCCCTTTTGGCTGACTAATACATATAGTATATGACCTTTGAGATTCATCCAAGTTGTTGCATGTATCAGTTGTTCCTATTATTGCATGGTATGGATGTACTAGTTTATTTATCCATTCTCCGGTTCCAATTTTGGGTAAATATGAATAGAGCTACTATAAACATGATGGTACATGTTTTTGTGTGAATTGAAGTTTTCATTTCTTTAGAGTAAATTCCCTGGAATGGGATGGTTGGATCATATGTGCCTTCATCCTCATTGTCCATTGCCAAAAATTTTCCATCACCCCAAACAGAAACTCTGTACTAATTAAATGTTAACACCTCATTCCCCTCCCCCTCTTGGCCCCTGGTAACCTATATTCTAGTTTCTGACTTCATGAAAATGCTTATTTTGCTTATGTCATATAAGTGAGATCATACAGTATTTATCCCATTGTGCCCGGCTTATTTCACTCAACATGATGTCTTCAGGGTTCATCCATGTTGTAGCATGCATGAGAAGTTCATTCCTTTTTACGCTGGAATATTCCATTGTATGTTATATAACACATTTTGTTTATCCATTCATCCATCGATGAACACTTGGGTTCCTTCCACCTTTTGGCAATTGTAAATAGTGCTGCTATGATCATTAGTGTGCAGATGTCTGAGTCCCAACTTTCAGTTCTCCTGGGTATATACCTAGAAGTGGGATGGCCTGGTCATATGATAATTCTATATTTAGCTTTCTGAGGAACTGCCAAACTGTTTTCCACAGTGGCTGCACCATCATCTCCCAATATGTGGCTTGTATTTTCATTATCTTAACAAAGCAAAAGTTTGTAATTTTGATGCAGTCCAAGTTATCAATTTTTTTCTTTTATGAATTATGATTTTGGTGTCATATCTAAAAACTCTGCTTAACCTGAGGTCAAGAAGGTTTTCTCTTATACTTTCTTCTAAAAGTTTTATGGTTTTGCATTTTACATTTAGATTTCTGATTTATTTTGAGTTAATTTTTATATAAGGTGTAATGTTTAGGTTGTTTCATTTTTTACATATGAATGTGCAATTTTTTCAGCATATTTGTTGAATAGATATTTTCTACATTGAATTACTTTTTCACCATTTGTATTAGTCAGGGTTCTCTAGGGGAACAGGATCAACAGGAGTTAACTGTAAATAGTATAAGATTTTATAAAATTCTCTCATATGACCGTGGGGATGCACAAGTCCAAATTTCTCAGGCAGACTGCAAACCAGTGGCTCCGATGAAGGTCCTTGATGAGTTCCCAGGAGACGTTGGGTATCTAAAGTCAAGCTGGAAAATTCTCTCTGATGCTGAAATCACTTCCCTTTTTTTTTTTTTAAACACAGATATTATTTATTTATTTATCAAGAGAAATTATTCCATAGCCCACATATTCAAGTTACTTAATTCAAGAGCACAGGTCAGTGACAAACATCCAGGGAACTCAATCCAAATAAATTATTTATGTTCCAAAATCACTTTGCACTCTGAAAGATACCAGCCTTCCTCATCTCCTCAAAATCTTTCATGGAATCATAGTTTCTGTAGAAATATGCATATGCCTTTTTTCTTGGTTCAGCCACACCAAACTTATAGAGAGCTGCAAACCCCAGAGACACAACAAATGCTCCAACAATATGAATTCGCAGGCGCTTGGCCAAAAGACCTCGCATCTGAGGTTTCGCCAAAACACTGGAAGGCATGGTAGTTATTCTCCTTAACACCAACCTCACTTCCCTTTTTAAGGCATTCAACTGATTGGATAAAACGTCACTCATTGCTGATGGCATTCTTCTTAATTGATTGTAGATGTAATCAGCCATCTATGCAATAAACTCACTGGTGACTAAAGTCCATAAGTGTCCTTGTATTATAGTTAGCCCAGTGCTCACTTGGCACAATTACCTGACCGAGTTGACACATTACTCTAACCAACTAGGCACAATTAACCTGGCCGAGTTGACACATTACCCTAACCATCACACCATTGTAAAAAATCAATTGGACATATTTGTGTGGATCTGTTTCTGGACTCTTATGTCCCAATGGTCTGTCTATCTAACTCTTTTCTAATACCACACTTTCTTGCTTACTGCAACTTTATAATGTGTCTTAAAATCAGGTAATGAGTCCTTCAACTTTATTCTTCTTTTTCAGAATTGTTCTTATTACTTTGACTTTCCATATACACGATTAGTATATATCTGCAAAATGTCTTTCTGGTATGTTGATTGGGAAGGAATTGAATCAGTAGATCAATTTTGGAAGAATGGACATTGTTACTATATTGAATCTTTCAATCCATGAACATGGTATAGCTCTCTATTTAGGGTTTCTATAGTTTATCTCAGCAGTGTTTTGTGGTTTTCTGTATACAGATATTGTACATATTTGATGGATTTATTCTTAAGAACTTCAAATTTATGATGGTATTATACTTGGTATTGTATTTTTTTCTGTATCTGTGCACATTTTGTTATAAACATTTTGAATGTCAGAAATTCATCATGGAAAAATCCTAAGGTTTTTTGGGGGCATAATTTAGGTAATAAGGCTTGAGAGAAAAGAATGAAAAAGTGAATGTTCTTTTATTCAGCTTGGTAAAATGTTCCTATGTAAATGTGAAAATTTTCATACTTATCAGTAGTAAAGCAAAATGATCAGGAACATTGCTATGTATTTTAATTGAGCTGCTTCTGAAATGTGGTTGACTGAACATGTTTTTCCTTAGCAACAAACAACTGTCCTCTTAGGTTTTTTTTTTTTTTTTTGTCCTCTTAGGTTTTAATGTCCCTCTTTGAGGAATATTTTGAAAGATATTTTGCATACATTTGATAATAGTGCCATTTAAGCCAAAAATTTTTTCCCATTAAATTGCTTTTTTAACAAATCAATTTTATTGATACTTATTAATAAAGCATAAATACATCCAAAGTGTACAATCAGTGGTATTCAGTATAATCACATAGTTGTGCATTCATCACTTCAGTCATTTTTAGAGCATTTTCATTATTTCAGTAATAATACTAATAATACTAAAAACAAAAACCAATCAACCAACCAAACAAAACTCATCACCTCTCAAACTCTCTATGATTCCCCTGCTGTACATAGCTGCTATTCATTTTCCTTCTCTCTAGTTTATTTGTATTTATAGTTCGTAAAAATAGTCTTATATATGCAGTATCACCCATATTTGTATTTTACATGAGGTTTTACTATGTAATACACTCCCATGTTATATTTTTTAGCTTTCCTTCTAGTAATATAAATGTGCTTAGGCTTTCCCTTTCAAACACTGTCTTACCTATATAATAGCTGTGCTGGTCACAAGCAGCATGATGTACTCTCACCATTTACATTCATTTCCAAAGATTTACACACAAACTTTTAACCAGTTCTGCACAGATTAACCCTCAGCTTTCCATTCTCTAACCTCATTCTATTTTCTGGTGACCAATAGTCTAATTAATAATTCCATGAATTTACACAATATATTTAGTTCATAATGGCACAGTCATACAGTATTTGTCCTTTTGTGTCTGGCTTGCTTCACTCAACAAAATGTCCTCCAGTTCATCCATGTTGTCATATGCTTCAAGATTTCATTTCTTCGTACAGCTGCATAATATTCCTTTGTGTGTATACACCACAATTTGTTTATCCATTCATCAGTTGATGGACACCTAGGTTGTTTCCAACTTTTGGCTATTGTGAATAATGCCGCTATGAACATCGGTGTGCAGATGTCTATTCGTGTCTCTGCTCTCAGTTTTTCTGGGTATATACCTAGCAATGGTATTGCCTGGTCACATGGCAAGTCAATATTCAACTTCCTTAGGAACTGCCAAACAGTCCTCCTCAGTAGCTGTACCATTCTGCATTCCCACCAACAGTGAATAAGTGTTACTATCTCTCCACATCATCTCCAACATTTACCGTTTTCTGACTTTTTTTTTTTTTTTTTTTTTTTTAAATTTCAAAAGGACATGGCCAGCTTTATTGGACTCTTACGAACCAAACTGGGGACAAACTGAACACCAAAGTAAATAATGATTGCAACTTATAAATCCCACAAAATAAAACAAGAACCATGAGTCTATATAGGTACAAATAAATTATTAAATTGAAAATATTTTTAAAAATGGGATACTGGGAAGCAGAGGTGACTCAAGTGATTGGCTACAATATAGGAGATCCAGGGTTCGATTCCCAGGGCCTCCTGGTGAAAAGCAAGCTGGCCTGCGCGGCAAGCTGGCCCAAGCAGAGAGGTGGCCCACGCCGAGCGCTGGCCCACCGAGGTGATGCAAAAAGAGACACAAAAGAGAGACCATGAGGGAAGCGGCTGTGGCTCAATCAGCAGGGCTCCCATTTACCATATGGGAGGCCCCGGGTTCGGTTCCCGGGGCCTCCTGGTGGGGGCAGGCCCGCCCGCACGGCGTGGCCGGCTGACCCAGCGAGCACAAGCAGCAAGGGGGGGATGAATGAACAAACAAAAATAAAAATCTTAAAAAAAAAAAAAAAAAGAGAGACCATGAGACACAGCAGATCAGGGAGTTGAGGTGGCCAAGAGATTGTGCAGCCTTTCTTCATTCCGGAAGGTCCCAGGATTGGTTCCCAGTGCCACCTTCATCAAAATCAGCATCATCCTCTGTATGCTGGGGGAAAGGAAAGCAGTTTGTAATTTCAAGCCGATCTTCTACAACCAGGCCCAAAAGCACCCCTTGGACAACTTCAGTTCCTTGGCCTTCTTCTTGATAATGTTTGATTATTTTTAATATCACCAGGCCATCGATCTGTACTTGCTTCACAGCCCAGTCTCCGGAGCCGCCTTTGCCTTTGCCTTTCCCGGCTGCGCCGGTGGTGGTGGTGGAAGAGGAGGGAGCAGAACCGGTGCCTTCCTTGCGGGATGCCATCTTCCCAGCCAGACAGGAAGAAAGAGGTTTTCTGACTTTTTAATAGTGGCCAGTCTAATAGGTATGAAGTGATATCTTGTAGCTTTTTAAAAAATATATTTCCCCCTCCATATGGCTCACTCATCTGTTTACTCATTGTTTGCTTTCATCTGCTCGTTGTTTTTGCTCATTGTCTGTTTCTTTTTTCTTTAGTAGGCACTGGGAGCTGAACCTGGGACCTCCCATGTGGGAGGTGGGCACTCAACTGCTTGAGCCACATCTGCTCCCTGCTAATTTATTTTTGCTCGTTGTCTGCTCATTGTCTTGCTTGTTGTTTGTCTTCTTTAGGAGGCACTGGAAACTGAACCTGGGACCTCCCATGTGGGGAGGAGGGAGCTCAGCTGTTTGAGCCACACCCTCTCCCCTCTCATTGTAGTTTTGATTTGCATTTTCCTAATAGCTAGTAATGTTGAACATTTTTTCGTGTGTTTCTTCACCATTTGTATTTCTTCTTTGAACAATTGTCTTTTCAAGTCTTTTGCCCATTTTTCATTGGGTAGTTTGTCTTTTTATTGTTGAGTTGTCATATCTCTTTATATATCATGGATATTAAACCCTTATTGGATATGTGATTGCCAAATAGTTTCTCCCAATGAGTTGGCTGCCTTTTCGTTATTTAGACAAAGACCTTTGAGGTGCAAAAGTGTTTAATTTTGAGGAGGTCCCATTTATCTATTTTTCCTTTTGTTGCTCATGCTTTGAGTTTAAGGTTTAAGAAACTATCGCCTACCACATGATCTTGAAGATGTTTTCCTGTATTTTCTTCTAGGAGTTTTATGGTTGTCACTTTTATATTTAGGTCCTTGATCCATTTTGAGTTACTTTCTGTATAAGGTGTGGGATAGGGGTCCTCTTTATTTCTTTTGGATATGGCTATCCAGTTCTCCCAGCACAACTTGTTGAATAGACTATTTTGGCTCAGCTTAAGAGCCTTGTCAAAAATCCCTTAACTGTAGATGTGAGGGTCTATTTCTGAGTTCTCGATTCAGTTCCATTGGTCAATCTGTCCTCATGCCATTATCATGCTGTTTTTATCACTGTAGCTAAGTAATATACATTAAAGTCAGGGAGTGAGAGTCCTCCAACTTCGTTCTTCTTTTTAAAGATATTTTTGGCTATTCGGGACCCCTTACCCTTCCAAATAAATTTGATTATTGGCTTTTTGATTTCTGCAAAAACAGGCTATTGGGGTTTTTATTGGGATTGCGTTGAATCTGTTTATCAGTTTGGGTAGAATTGACATCTTAATGATATTTAGTCTTCCAATTCATAAACACGGAATGCCCTTCCATTTATTTAAGTATCCTTTGGTTTCTCTTAGCAACTTTTTAGCAATGTTTTATAGTTGTCTGAATATAGGTCATTTATGTCCTTGGTTAAGTTTATTCCTAAATATTTGATTGTTTTAGTAGCTATTATGAATGGACTTTTTTTCTGATTTACCCCTCAGATTGCACATCAGTAGAGTATAGAAATGCTATTGATTTTTGCATATTAATCTTGTACCCTGCCACTTTGCCGAAATCGTCTGTTAATTCTAGTAGCTTTGCTGTGGATTTTTCAGGATTTTCTAAATATAAGATCATACCATCAGCGAATAGTGAAAGTTTTACTTCTCCCTTTCCTGTTTGGGTGCTTTTATTTCTTTATCTATCCTAATTGCTCTAGCACCATACTGAATAATAATTTTGAGAGTGGGCATCTTTGTCTTGTTCCTGATCTCAGCGGGAAAGATTTCGGTCTTCCACTGTTGAGTACAATGCTAACTGTAGGTTTTTCATATATGCACTTTACCATATTGAGAAAACTTCCTTCTATTCCTATTTTTTGGAGTGTTTTTTAATCAATAAAGGATGCTGTATTTTGTCAAATGTCTTTCATGCAGCAATTGAGAGGATCATGTGATTTTTCTTCTTTAATTTATCAATGTGGTTTATTACACTAATTGATTTTCTTGTTGAACTACCATTGTATACCTGGGATAAAACCCACTTGGTCGTGGTGTATAAGTCTTTTAATGGATTCTGTTTGCAAGTATTTTGTTGAGGATTTTTCATCTATATTCATTAGCGATATTGGTCTGTAATTTTCTTTTCTCATAGTATCTTTATCTGGTTTTGTTATTAGGGTGATGTTGGCTTCATAGAATGAGTTTGGTAGCGTTCTTTCCTGTTCAATTTTTTGGAAGAGCTTCAGCAAGATTGGTATTAGATCATGTTTGAATGTTTGGGAGAATTCACCTGTGAAGCCATCTGGTCCTGGGCTTTTCATCTTTGGGAGGTTATTGATGACTGTTTCAATTTCTTCACTTGTGATTGGTTTGTTGAGGTCTTCTATTTCTTCTAGGGTCGATGTAGGTGGTTCGTGTGTTTCTAGGAATTTGTACATCTCCTCTACATTGTCTAGTTTTTTAGCATACAGTTGTTCATAGTATCCTCTTATGATCTGTCTATTTCTGCGGGGTCAGTGGTAATCTCCCCTTTCATTTCTGATTTTATTTGTTTCTTCTCTCTCTCTTTTTTCTTTGTCAGTCTAGCTAAGGGTTTGTCAATTTTGTTGATCTTCTTAAAGAACCAATTTTTAGTTTTGTTGATTCTCTCTATTATTTTTTGTTCTCAATTTCATTTATTTCTGCTCTGATCTTTAGTATTTCTTTCCTTCAGCTTGTTTTGGGATTAGTTTACCCTTCTTTTTCTAGTTCCTCTAGGTGTGCATTTGGTCTTCAATTTTAGTTCTTTCTTCTTTTTTAATGTAAGCATTGAGGGCTATAAATTTCCCTTTCAGCAAACTGCCTTTGCAGTAGTATCCCATTGGTTTTGATATGTTGTGTTCTCATTTTCATTCGTCTCAAGATATTTAATGAATTCTCTTGCAATTTCTTCTTTGACCCTCGGATTATTTAAGAGTGTGTTGTTTAATCTCTGTGTATTTATGATTTTTCTCTTTTTCTGTCCATTATTGATTTATAGCTTCCTTCTGTTATGATCAGAGAAAGTGTTTTGTATAATTTCAATCTTTTTAAATTTTTTGAGATCTGTCTTGTGACCCAACACGTGGTCTATCTTGGAGAAGGATCCATGACCACTTGAAAAGAATGTATATCCTGCTGCTTGGGGGTGCAATGATCTATAGATATCTGTTAGGTATAGGTCATTTATCATAGTATTCAAACTCTCTGTTTCTATATCCTCTGTCCAAACATTCTACCCGATACTGAGAGTGGTGTATTGAAGTCTGCAACTCTTATTGTAGAGACATCTATTTCTCCCTTCAGCTTTGCCCAGAGTGTGCCTCATGTATCTTGGGGCACTCAGGTTAGGTGCATAAATATTTATTATAGTTATTTCTTCTATATATTTGTTAATATATAATGACCTTCTTCATCCCTTATAACAGTTTTGCATTTGAAATCTATTTTGTCCAATATTAGTATCACTACTCCAGCTCATTTTTGGTTACTATTTGCATGGAATATCTTTTTCCAACCTTTAACTTTTAACCTGGTTATATCCTTACATCTGTGGTGAGTCTCTTGTAGACAACATATAGATGGCTCGTATTTTTTAATCCAATCTATTAGTCTATGTCTTATGATTGGGGAGTTCAAGCCATTAACATTCAAGGTTATTACTGTAAAGGCATTACTTACTTCATCCATTTTGTCCTTTGGCTTTCTGTTGTCATATCCTACTATTGCCTGTATTTTTACTGTTTAATTTACCCTTCCTAATAATCTTCATTTCTACACTCTTCTCCAAACCTCTCACCCTTGTTTTTTTCCTTTCAGACTGCAGCACTCCCTTTAGTATCTCTTGTAATTCTGGTCTTTTGGTAACATAGTTTATCAGTTTTTGTTCATCTTGAAGACCTTGAGCTCATTCTCATTTTTGCAGGATAGCTTTTCTGGATACAGCATTCTTGGCTGGCTTTTTTTCTCTTTGAGTACCTAAATACATCATACTACTTTCTTCTCTCCTCCATGGTTTCTGATGAGAGGTCAGTACTTAATCTTATCAAGGGTCCCTTGTATGTGATGCTTTTCTTTTCTCTTGCTGCTTTCAGAATCCTCTCTTTATCTCTGATATTTGTCATTCTGAATAGTAGGTGTCTTGGGGTAGATCTTTACGGATTTATTCTCTTTGCGGTACATTGTCCTTCTTAGATATTTATATATATGTCTTTCTAATGGTTGGAAAGTTTTCAGTCATTATTTCCTCAAATATTCTTTCTGCCTCTTTTACATTCTCTTTTCCTTCCAGAACACCAATAATGCATATGTTTGTGCATTTCATGTTGTCATTCAGTTCCCTGAGGCCCTGTTCCATTTTTTCCATTCTTTTCTCTCCTTGTTCTCCTGTCTTTTCCAGTTCAGATGTTCTGTCTTTGAAATCACTAACTCTGTGTTTGAGCAATTTAAATCTGCTGTTATGTGCTTCTAATGTATTTTTAATCTCATTCATCATGTCTTTCATTCCCATACGGTCTGTTGCTTTTCTTTGCAGGCCTTCAAATTGTTCTTATGCTCACCCAGTGTTGTCGTAATATCCTTTATCTCTTTAGTCATATTTTCTTTCAATTCTTTGAATTGGTTTTGGAGAGTTGTGTGATTATCATTGAATAATTGTCTTAAATCCTGTATCTCTTTAGGATATTTGGTTTGTTCCTTTGGCTGGGCCATCTCTTCCTGTTTCCTAGTTTGGTTTGTAATTTTTTGCTGATGTCTAGGCATCTGTATATGGTTGTGGCTTTACTCTGATGACTGATTTCTCTCTCTTGTCTATTGGGTTTGTTTTTTCATGGATCTTCTTTGATATTTGGTTCAACTTATTCTAATCTTTAAGATTGCCTGTCTTTAGTTGTCAGAATCATGCCAGGGACTTACTAATGGGGCACAGATTTTTCCCAGTACTAGGATACAGAGAGGACCCAAAGCAGTTTTTGTCCATGCAATTTCCAGACCAGCCAGCAGATGGCGCTCATAGACACACCTTTCCATGGAGGTGCTTCAAGTAGGCTCTGCTGGCTTAATTCACTGAAGAAAGCCACCCCACCCCCCGACTTCCCTTCCCTTTTCTCGTGACAGCTGGCTGGGTGGAAGATGTCTGTTCCTCTCTCAGTCAGCTGCCTTGAGCCAGGGGTTTTACCCCAGTTGAACATCTTGGGGGTGGGGGAGGGGAGTCCTTCCCTGCCACCAAGTGGGTTTGGCAACTCACGTTTGTTGTTTCAGGTTCTTTTTCTCTCTGTCCCTCACCCTCCTGGGAGTTGTAAAGTACCGTCCTGATCTGTTAAGCCCCAAAGCAGGTCCCTTGGTCAGCTTTTTGCTCTTTCTCTGTTATTTTTGTGAGAGTGTTGAGCTCTGCCTACCTCATCTGACGCCATCTTCCCACAATCCCCTCATCAAATTACTTTTAAAGGGGAGCTGATGTAGATCAAGCAGTTGAGCACATGCCTCCCACATGAGAAGTCCTGGATTTGGTTCCCAGTGTGTCCTAAGGAAGACAATGAGCAGGCATCGAGCAAAAACAAACAAGCAGGGAGTGGATGTGGTTCAAGCAGTTGAGCACCCGCCTCCCACACGGGAGGTCCCAGGTTAGGTTCCCAGTACCTCCTAAAGAAAAAACAGACAATGAATAAAAAACAACGAGCAAAAACAGTGACCAAAAACAACGAGCAGACAGACTAGGGAACTATCTCGGGGCAGGGGGAGGGAATTACTTTTAAAGTAACAAACAATGTTAGTCAAATATATGTAGTAGATATTTGGTGAGAAAAGTAAAAGTGTTAAAGTATAGGAAAACACTTTATGTAATAGGCAACAGATTTCACATTTGAATTATCATCATAATTATGTAATGGGAAACTAAGGCTTAGCAAGGTTTAGGTATTTATGCCTACGTTGCCAGTTTTGTCAGTCTAAGATTTAGAACTTAAACCTGAAGCAAACTTGATTCATAGCTCTATTAAAGTATAATATAGCAATTAGAAACCTGTTAATTCATTTTATAGATCATATCTTTCAAAAAAACTATAACAAATTCTGTTAGAAAAATTTAAAATAAAGCTAATGGCTCACTTCTTAGAACAATGAATATTAATAGCTTTCAATTAAAATATAAATTAATGTAAGTTTTATTTATAGTAGTCTATGACAGTCATAGCTGTATATTTCTATAATATGGTCTTGGCCTTTCCAGTACAGTTAGAATGTGTTGAGTCTGAAAATGTTAACACAGAGCTGTCTGCTAAAAACAGATCTGATATGAAAGAACTGAATTGTAGTAAATTGGTTTAAGTGAAACCTATAAGGAATGTTCTAAAATAAAAGTTATTAAACATGGCAAAGATTTTTAAAGAAAGTTTTGTTTTTCTTAAATAGAATTTTTTTTTAACAAAACAATTTTATTAATACATGTTAATAAAGCAATAATCCATCCAAAGTGTACAATCAGTGCTATCTGGTATAATCACCTAGTTGGATTATAGTCATTATTAGAGCATTTTTATTATTCCAATAATAATAATGATCAAAAACAAAAAACAAACAGAAAAAACCTCATCACCTCTCAATCTCCCTCTGCTTCCCCTGCCATACATAGCTATTCTGTTTCTGTCTCAGAACAGATGATAAATTATATGTGTTTATATTTTATAAAAACTGTCTTATATATGCAATATTACCCATATTCGTATTTTACATGAGGTTTCCACTATGTTATACAGTCCCATGTTACATTTTTTAGCTTTCCTTCTAGTAATATACCAGTCCTTAGACTTTCCCTTTCAACCACTGTCATACCCATATACTAGCTCGGCGTTTACAAACAGCATGACGTCTTCTCACCATTTCTACTCATTTCCAAACACCTTTTTTGCCAATGCTGCACAGATGAACCCTCAGCTTTTCATTCTCTACCCTCATTCTATTTTCTCATGATTTATATTCTAATTATTAACTCCATGAGTTTACACAATATATTTAGTTCACAATAGCACAATCATACAGTATTTGTCCTTTTGTATCTGGCTTGCTTTACTCAGACATAATGTCCTCCAGGTTTATCCATGTTGTCATATGCTTCATGACTTCATTTCTTCTTACAGCTGCATAATATTCCATCATGTGTATATACCACAATTTGTTTATCCATTCATTGAATGACAACCTGGATTGTTTCCATCTTTTGGCAATTGTGAATAACATTGCTCTGAACATTGGTGTGCAGATGTCTGTTTGTGTCTCTGCTCTCAGTTCTTCTGGGTATATACCCAGTAGTGGTATTGCTGGGTCACATGACAAGTCTATTTCAACTTCCTTAGGAACTGCCAACAGTCCTCCACAGTGGCTGTACCAGTCTATTACCCATCAACAGTGAATAAGTGTTCCTGTCTCTCTACATCTTCTCCAACATTTGTAGTTTTCTGACTTTTTAATAGTGGCCAATCTAATAGGTGTGAAATGATATCCCATTGTAGCTTTGATTTGCATTTCCCTAATTGCTAGTGATGTTGAGCATTTTTTTCATGTGTTTTTTTCTCCATTTCTATTTCTTCTTTGGAAAAATGTAGAATTATTCAAGTCTTTTGCCCATATTTTAATTGGGTAGTTTGTCTTTTTATTGTTGAGTTGTAGTATCTTTTTATATATCATGGATATTAAGCCCTTATCGGATATGTGATTTCCAAATATTTTATCTCATTGAGTTGGCTGCCTTTTCACCCTTTTTACAAAGTCCTTTGAGGTGCAAACATGTTTAATTTTGAGGAGGTCCCATTTATCTATTTTTTCTTTCATTGCTCGTGCTTTGGGTGTAAGGTTTAAGAAACTACTGCCTACCACCAGATCTTGAAGATGTTTTCCTACATTTTCTTCTGGGAGTTTTATAGTTGTTGCTTTTATATTTAGGTCCTTGATCCCTTTTGAGTTAATTTTTGTTTAAGGTGTGAGATAGGGGTCCTCTTTCTTTCTTTTGGATATGACTATTCAGTTCTCCCAGCACTATTTGTTGAATAGACTGTTCTGGCCCAACTGGGAGGGCTTGATAGCCTTGTCAAAAATCATCTGACCGTAGATGTGAGGGTCTATTTCTGAGTTCTAGATTTGGTTCCATTGGTCAATCTGTCTTTATGGCAGTACCATGCTGTTTTTACCACTGTAGCTAAGTAATGTGTTTTAAATTCCGGAAGTGAGAGTCCTCCGTGTTCTTCTTTTTTAAAAAACATTTTTGGTATTGATTTTTCTAATGGGAAACCAACTCTGCATTTCTGAGATAAACTCCACTTGGTCATGATGTAGTATTCTTTTAATATATTGTTGCATGTTTTGCTAAAATTTTGTTTAGTGTTTTTACATCTATGTTCATGAATGTTCTTTTCTTGTAATGTTTTTGCCAAGTTTGTTAGTGGCTTCATAGGATGAGTCGGGAAGTATTCCTTCCTCTTCAATTTTTAAAAAGAGTATACCAAATTTCCTTCCTCTTCAATTTTTAAAAAGAGTATTCTACAAAATACCAATTTTGTAGAATTGGTATTATTTCTTGGCTACTTAAATGCTTGGTTGTATTCACCAGTGAAGCCATCTGGGCCAGGAGTTTTCTTCGTGGGAAGATATTTACCTACACTTTTGATTTCTTTAAGAGATATAGGGCTTGTGGTAGATTGAATTTTGTACTCCAGTTTGAACATGTTCTTAGTCTTGGCTCTCATTCTGGCGGGTGTGGACCCATTATAAATAAGATGTTACTTCAGTTAACGTGTAGCCCATTTGAATCAGGTTGGGCTTTAACCTGGATTTCTGGTCCTTGATAAACAGAGTGAAAGTTAGACAGAGAGAGAGGCCATGTGGAGCAGCCAGAAGCTGAAAATCAACAGAACCTGGAAGAGAAAGAAGGAGATGCCACTATTTGCATTGTTGTGTGATGGAAAAGCTGAGGAACCCCAAAGATTGCTGGCCAGCGAGAAGATACTGACCTTTGAGGAAGCAAGTCTTCTAGCTTCTGAAACCATGATCCAATAAATTTCTGTTGTTAACCCAACTCATTGTATGGTATTTGTTTTAGCAGCTGGGAAACTAAAACAGGGCTATTTAGGTTATTTATTTATTCTTCATTGAGCTTTTTATTTATATCTTTCAAGGATTTGTCCATTTCAGCTAAGTTGTCAAATTCATTGGTGTAATGCTCATAATAGTCTATCATAGAATCTGTGTGAAGTCCTCTCTCTCATTCTTGATATTGGTTATTTATATCTTCTCTCTTTTTCATTTTCAGCCTGGATCTTTTCATTGAGCCAGCTTTTGGTTTCATTGATTGTTCTCTCTTATTTTCTTTTTTTCTGCTTCATTGATTTTTTTTTTAAGATTTATTTTTATTTATTTATTCCCCTTGCCCTCATTGTTTGAGGTCGCTGTCTGCTCTCTGTGTCCATTTGCTGTGTACTCTCTGTGTCTGCTCGTCCTCTCTTTAGGAGGCACCAGGAACCAAACCTGGAACCTTCCATGTGGGAGAGAGGCATCATTTGAGCCACCTCAGCTCCCTGGTTTGTTGCATCTCTCATTGCCTTTCCTCTTTGTCTCTTTGTTGCATCATCTTGTTGCATCAACTCATCATGCCTGCTGCTCATGCCAGCTTGCTTTCTCCAGGAGGCACTGGGAACCGAACCCTGGACCGGCCATGTGGTAGGTGGGAACTCAATTGCTTAAGCCACATCTGCTTCCCCATTGATTTCTGATTTAATCTTTATTATTTCCTTACTCCCTTTGTTCTGCATATTTTTAGTTTAATTTCCTCCTCTTTTTCTAGTTTCTTAAGGTGGAAACTTAGGTCACTGATTTGAGACTGTTCTTCTTTTCTAATATAGGCATTTAGTGTTATAAAATTCCCCTAAGGTACTGCTTTGGTGACAGCTGACAAATTTTGCGATGTTGTATTTTCATTTTCATTCACTAAAATATACTTTCAAATTTCCCTTTTGATTTCTTCTTTGATTAATGAGTTATTTAGAAACATTTTATTTAGTTTCTCATATCTGGGGATTTTCCAAGGATCTTTCTGTTATTGATTTCTAATTTAATCGTGATAAGAGAATATTCTTGGTATGACTTGAATACTTTTGAATTTACTGAGACTTGTTTTATAGCTCAGAACATGGTCTGTCTTGGTAAGTGTTCTGTGTGCGCTTGAGAATAGTGTGTTCTGTTGTATTTGTGTTAGTGTTATAGAAATGTCATCCTGTTCAAATTGGTTGATAGTGTTGTTCAAGTCTTCTATATCCTCAGTGATTTTCTGTATTGTTGTTCTATCAGTTTTTGAAAGATGGTTATTGAAATCTCCTACAAAAACTGTGGAATTGACTATTCCTCATACAGCTCTTTTAGTTTATGCTTCATGTATTTTGTGTCATTATTAGGTGCCTAAACATTTAGGATTGTTACATCCTCTTGATTTATTGACCCCTTTTCTCATTATGGAATGACTTTTTTATCCATGCTAATATTATTTGCACTGAATTTGCTTGGCCTTTTATTAATATAACCATTCCAGCTTTCATTTGACTAATGTTACCATGATATATTTTTTGCCATCCTCTTACTTTTAAAAATTCCTTTCCTTTTTAAATAATAGCTTTATCAAGATATAATGCACATACCATAAAATTCACTCATTTCAAGTGTATCATTCAATAGTTGCAGCCATCACACAGTCAATTTTAGAACACTTTAATCACCCTAAAAAGAAACCCTGTACCCATTAGCAGTCACTTCCCATTTATCCCCAAGTCCCCCAGTCCTAGACAATCACTGATCTGCTTTCTGTCTCTATGGATTTGCCTATTCTGGATACTTCATATAAATGGAATCATACAATATTTGGTCCTTTGTGACTGACTTCTTTCACTTAGCATAATGTTTTCATGGTTCATCCATGTTATGGCATGTATTAGTACTTCATTTCTTTTTATTGCTGAGTAATAGACCACTGTATGGATATACCACATTTTATTTATCTCTTCATCAGTTGATGGACTTTTGGGTTGTTTGTACTTTTTGGATATTATGAATAATGTTGCTGTGAACATTTATATATAAGTTTTTTTATGTGGACATGTTTTCATTTCTCTTGAATATATACCTAGGAGTGGAATTGCTAGGCATCCTTTTACTCTTAACCTGTTTAGGTCTTTATATTTAAAGTGCTTTTCTTGTATGCAGCGTGTGGTTGGGTCTTACTTTTTTTATCCAGTCTGACAATCTCTGCCTTTTATTGGGGTGTTTTGACCACTACATTTTATATGATTATTGATATGGTTATGTTTGAGTTTGTGAGTTTGCTATTTGTTTTCATTTTGTGCTGTCTGTTCTTTTTTCCCTTTTCCTGCTTTTCTGCATTTTCTGATGCTCGAGTATTGTTTAATCCATTTTATTTCCTTTGTAGCTTATAGTTTATAATTCAGTGATTTTTTATTTTAATTATTGCTTTAGGGTTTATAGTATACATCTTTAACTCATCACAGTCTACTGTAAAGTGATATTTTATCACATCAAATTTAGTGTAAGAATTTTATATTAGTATACTTCCATTATTTTCCCCCCAGCCTTTCTGTTATTTTTTATTTGCATTTTACTTTCACGTTATAAAACATAAAATATAATGTTAGTACTTTTGTTTAAACAAGTATCTTTTAAAGACATTTAAATAATAAGAGAAAAATCTAACTTATGTATATATTTCTGGATCTCTTCAGTCCAGTGTTTCTTCATTTCCATCTGTTATCATTTTCCTTCTGTCAGCAGGACATCCTTTGACAAATCTTGTTTATCCATTAACAAGTGTTGTTATTTCTTTTAGCCTTCAAATGTCTGAATACATCTTTATTTCACCTTTATTTTGAAAGATGTTTTTGCTATGTATAGAATTCTATAGGTTGACTCTTTCTTTCAGTACTTTAAAGGTGTTGCTCATTGTCTTCTTGTTCACATTGTTTCTGATGATAAATCTAATGTTATTCTTTGTTCTTCTGTATTTAACATGTCTTTTTCCTTTGCTTTTAATATTTTCTGTTTATTATTGGTTTTGAGCAGTTTGATTATAATTTACCTTGATGTGGTTTTCTTTATGCTTCTTGTGCTTGGGATTTGTTGAGCTTCTTGGATCTGTAGTTTTATAGTTTTCATTAAGTTTGGAACATTTTTGACAATTATTTCTTCAAGTATTTTTGCTGTTCCTTTTCCCCCCATTTTAGAGACTCCAGCTCCTGCATATGAAACTGCTTGAAGTTGTTCCAGAGCTCACTGATGTCTTTTCATATTTTAACATTCTTTTTTTCTCTGTGTATTTCATTTTGGATTGTTTCTATTGCTATGATCTTAAGTTAACTAATCTCTTCTTCTGCAGTCTCTAATCTGCCATTAATCCCATACAGTGTATTTTTCATCTCAGACATTGTAATTTTTATTCTTTGAAGTTCTATTTTTTATCTCTTCCATATCTCTGCACAACTTTTTGAATATAAGAGTGTATTGTAAATGTTTAATTCCCTTCTCTGCTAACTTCTAACATTTGGGTCAGTTTCACTTAATTGATTATTCTCCTTGTTATGGGTTATATTTTCCTGCCTCTTCTCATGCCTGTTAATCTTTGATTGGATGCAAAACATTGTGAATTTTACCTTGTTGGGTGCCGGACATTTTTGTATTTCAATTAATCATCTTGAGCTTTATTCCCAGATGCAGTTAATTTACTTGGAAATAGTTTGATCCTTTGTGGGGTGTTGCCTTTATGATTTGTTAGGTGAATCTGAAGCAGTGCTAGTTTAGGGCTAATTATTCCCATTACTGAGGAAAGATTTAACTTTCATCTCACTGTGTCCTAGAAACTCTCCCAGGACAGTAAACTGGAGCAATCATAGGGCTTACCTCATTTTTCCTCATCTCTCAGGTCACTGTTCTTCTTCAACTGTGGACTCTGTGTGTCTGTGTGTATATGCAGTTATATGTGTCCACCATGGACTATTTTATTCTAGTTTGGACTCCATTGGCTGCTGCACATTTTTGCTGCTGAGAAAACTGGAGAAAGATTGCATTCATTAATAGAGTAGGCTATGAATAATCCAGAATGATTAACTTTAGTGGTATGAATAATAGAATTGTCTATTTTCAGTGGCAGTGTTGTGCAGAATGTTTATGATGGCACTGAAAAGAGACACAGACAAGATGGTAATACAGTAGTGATTTTTAACCATTGTAGGGAAATCTGGTAAAAGGTGGAGTTCTGATGACGTCCTCTAAGTCCAGTCAGGAAAAAAAGAGGCAGGTAGTTCTGTAGAGGGCAACTGGTAACCAAGGCATTGGAAAAGCTGAGAAGCCAAACGGTGCGTTGAAGCAACCTAGAAATGAGCAACCATTAGGGCTAGAGGGGGATATAGGGACAAAGTAGTATTACTAGAGCCCAGGTATGAGACCACCAGGTAGGAACTGGAACCACTGTGGAGGCTTCCCAACGAGACATGGGACCCGAAGTGAGAGCTGTCTGGTGGAAGCTTCAGCCATGGAGAACATGGAGTTAGTCACTACCTGAAACCTAGTCTGTCACTGAAAGGTAGAGCTACCCTGGCTTCTCTCTTACTCCTACCCACTCGTCTCTCACCTATGCCTCCCATTCAGTGAATCTAACTGGAAGTCACTTGGAAAGGGGTATGGAAATGTACCCCTTCTCTCCTTCTCCTATAACATGTAGCAGAGCAGGAAAAGGGCAGAAAATGGATCTGAGGGCAGATAGGCCAAGGACTAGCACAAAGATCCTTCCTCAAATTTTATGCCTGTTACTGCTGTGCAGTGTAATCATTGTGTACATACCGTTCAGCAGGGAGGAAAAAACCTGTGTGGTCAGGGTCAAGAGGAACCAATATCCCTATCTGCAGATTAGGGGAGGTAAAGAAGCCCGGTGTTGAGGCACAAACTGGAGCTGTTATGTTAATATATGCCTAAAATATGGGATAAGGTAATTGTGATAAATGGCTGCTCAAATTTGAAATGTGAAGCATAAACATTAAAAAACCCCACATCACCTTTTTTTGGTAAACTCTTATCAGTTCTAATCTATCAATGCTGTTTTATTGAATTGTTATATATTTTTCAGGAGAGAAAGCAGTGGTGGGTGAGAGGAGAGCAGGAGGGATCCTTTTTATAGTATAATTAACATTGTAATTTAATGTACACGTTAATCTCTATAAGCAAAATGGTAGGTATTACTGTAACAATGTCTTTTTTTTTTTCACAGGGCCACCTTACCAGTGATACCCCTGGCATCTCCAGGCCCTCTTTGTTATGAGTTCAGCCAGGGAAGCTGTGCCCATGGAGGGCACTAATCTCTCCCTGTGAATCCATGTTATTTGGTGTTATAGTGGTGTTTCTTCTGTTCTACAATCCAGGCAGTGTTTGGGAAGTTCCTTAACTAGGGCTTAATCCCTGTAAAGGTGGTTTCTCCAGGGGACTAGGGTAGTTTAGCACCTGTTGTGTTCTCAGTCTCCCTTACCAGTGTGGAGGGCTGGCTGGGCCAGAGACACAAGGTCAAAAGTATGATGTGGATTTGAGACTTTTTTCTACCTCAAAAGGCCACATTAACAGCATTTATGTGTGACCAGAACACATAAGTTAATGAAAACAAGTTCTTTCTTTAATGGGAATTATAGCAACTCGTGTGGGAGCAGCAGTTACTTCAAATGGATTAGAATCTTTGATTGGTTATTAATACTACTAGTATTAATATACTAATACTAGTATATTATATATACTACATATATATGATTAGCAAAAGATGCAGCAAATTGTCACTTAAACATATTATAAATTGCTTTACAAATCTTTCAATATTTCAGACATGCAGTTTTTGTGGGAAAAGGCTGAATATAAAATATAAGTACACTTGAAAAACTAATAAACAGAATTCTGGTTACAGCTCAGAGATGTAGAGTTCCCATCCTTACAACAAGAAAAAGGCTGGACAAACTGCAGATTAATTCCTTTGCTTGAACCTAATATGAAACTGATGTTTCAGGGCATACAACTTAACCCCAAAGCAGGAGAGAGCCAGATCCTGGTGCAGGGAGAAACAGCACCTGAGCATTTGCTTACACTGCTAAATGTCATATGAGCCAGGAAGAAGATTAAATTAGAAAGTTTTAATGAAGTGCTAAAGGCTGGGGGCCACAGACATGGGGGTTTTCATCCCTCTTACAGGTTTTTTTCTCCAGGAACCCCACCAGATGCTCACAGGGAAGATCAGGCAAAGAAAGAAAAGAGTGAAAAATCAAAACAGAGTATCCAAGAATTATGTAACAATATCAAATGGTCTAATATTCACACAATTGGAATCTCAGAGGATAAGAGAAAGAGAAAAGGGCGGAAGAAATTTTGGAAGAAATAATGGCAGAGAGTTTTCCAAAATTAGTGGCAGAAACCAAACCACAGATCCAAGAACCTCAGAGAATACCGAGTAGGATAAATGCCCAAATAAACACCTGGGCATATTATGTCCAAACTTTTAAAAGACTGAGTAATTTGAAGGCATCCAGGGAGGGGAGGAAGCACATTATCTACAGAGGAAAAAAGGATAAAAATTAGAGCAGACTTCATGGTAAAAACACCACCACCACCACATATATGAACACAAGAAGACAGTATAGTGACATCTTTAAAGTGCTGAAAGAAAATGGTTAACCCAGAATTCTATACCCAGTGAAAATATCTTTTAAAAATGAAAAAGAAATAAATACTTTGTCAGACAAACAACAACTGAGGGATTGAAGCAGAAAGAAAATGATACAGGTTGGAAAATTGGATGCATATAAAAATTGAAAATGTCAGAAATAGAATAAATGAAGGTAGAATAAAATCTTAAAACTTTTAGATTGCTCTAAAATGTAGGTTGACTGTTTAGAGTAAAAATTGCTACTCTATATGTTTATAGCATATGTAAAAGTTAAATGTATGATAAGTGTCACAAGGAAGGGAGGAAGGATTGGGAAAATATTGTTGTAAGATCTTTATGTTACTTGTGAAGCATCATTATGTTACTTGTCTAATATTTGAAGATAGATGTAGATTTTTAAAAAATGTATATTGTAAACCCTAGGGCAACCATTTAAGAAATTACAAAAGTTAAATATAAGTCAATAGACATAATGAAATGGAATCATAAAAAAGCAGAAAAAGAGGAAAAAAGAAGCAAAGAACAAATGGAACAAATAGAAAACTGACAAAAGAGTAGATTTTAATCCCACAATATCAATAATCTCTTTGAATATGAAAATGTGAATGGTTTAAACAAACCAATTAAAAGACAGAGATTGTCATATTGGATAAAACAGAAGACAAAACTGTATGCTGTCTAAAAGAGACATACTTTAAATATAAAGACATAGGTTAAAAGTAAAAGAAAGGACAAAGATACACCATGCAAACACTAATCAAAAGAGAGCTGAAGTAGCTACATTAATTTCAGATGAAGTAGGCTTCAGAACAAAGGTTAGAGACCTTAATTATATCTGCAAAAGCATTTCACATTTGTCATATAATGTAACATAATTATGGGAATGATATCCCATCACCTTTGCCATATTCTTTTGTTAGAAACAAGTTAGAAGTCCCACCCACCTGAAATATAGGATTCCTCACTTTGCATCATTGCAATATGCACAGGCTTCAGTTACCATGGTTTAGTTAAATGACTCTGGTCCCCCAAAAACAAGGTTCAAATGATTGGTGCCATGGTATATTAATTGTGAGTGATTGCATGAAGTACAAACTTCACTGCTAGGTCTTCATTCCACAAACCACTACATAAAAAACAAAGGCACTTCATAATCAGTGACCAATCATGCCATTTCTTTCTTTTTTTAATTAATTAGTTTTTTATTTTTAAAGAAGCTTTAGATTACATAAGTGTTATATAAAAATATAGGGGATTCCTATATGCCCCACCCCCTCCCCCTCCCACACTTTCACACATTAACAACATCTTTATGCCATTTTTTTTGAAGTCTGTTACTGGTTTTATCGTTACGTGCCAGAAGACTGTTAGTTGTTGTGAAGGCTGAATCCCAGAGTGTGCTTTGACACCGTTTTGGTGGAGACTGGCTGAGCATGAACCAGAACTTGAAGTTCTGCAAGTTAACAGATAAATCATTTGTGTTAGAGATACACTGAATATCAACTACTATGGTTAAATATTGAATAGCCACGTGTTAGAAATCAATTTTTGGCCAAGACCAAACCAAAATGTCACCAACTAAGAAAGAACCCCTGGGTTAAATAAATCTGAAAATTTTATTCAGAAATATTATTAATAGGGAAGCGGCTGTGGCTCAATCAGTAGGGCTCCCGTTTACCATATGGGAGGCCCCGGGTTCGGTTCCCGGGGCCTCCTGGTGAAGGCAAGCCCGCCCGCACGGCGTGGTTAGCTGACCCAGCGAGCACAAGCAGCAAGGGGGGCATAAATGAATAAATAAATAAAAACTTAAAAAAAAAAAGAAATATTATTAATATAATTTTATTAAAAATGTGAATAGATTTTTAAAGTTTGACACTACAGAGCAAGAAGTAATTTCTCAGTACTGTCAGCTGATATATTGCATCTGAGTTCACTAGATTGTGTGATAACAAAGAGATAAGTGAAACTTAAATGCAACTCTAAAAGTTTATTTTTTAATGTTATGAATGCTAATGCACCAAACAATTCTATAAATATTAGGATCATGATATACTCTAGTATCTATTATTCTGTCTTATAACTTAAATTTTATAGATATCTGTTGACATAAACAGATATATTGTTTTCCTTAAGTTATTTTGCTATTGTACTCTTCATTCATTCAACAAATATAAACTATTTCTTAATACATTCCTTTTTTAAATAAAATTTTATTGAAGTAAATCTTCATACATGAATATACATAAACAATAAATGCATAGTAAAATTTGTGAATTTACAAAACAAATACACATATCATCATACAAGGCTCCCATATATCTCCCTGCCACCAACACCTTTCATTGTTGTGAGACATTTAATACATTCCTTTTTAAAAGTCATTGTTTGGGTATACTACAGATTACTTACATATTCACAATTTGTTAGACATTTGGGTTTTCCATTTTGGAATATTATAAAGCTGCTATGAACATTTGCCTACAAGTCATGGTGTGGGCATATGTTTTCATTTCTGTTGGATAAGTATCCAGGAATAAGATGGGTCACATGGTATGTTAGAGTTTTCTTGAGAAACAGAACCATCTCATTTGGTTACTTTCTTTAATACTCTAATTCTTTATGTGTAATACGTAAATTAAACGTCATTTATGTGATTGATCAAAACTCTTCACTTTTGTCACTAATTTTAGCTTTTATAAATCTTAGGTCACTAAGATTGGGGGGGGGTGATGCAGTTCTTCCTTGTATATGAAGAACTCTACTACATGCTCTATTTTCGTTCACATAACTCTATTGGCTGGATTAACAAACACTGTCACAAAAATGGAATTTTTTTAAACCATTAGATGACTGCATTTATATTTAGAAAAAGCCATTAAACAACCTTGCATTTCTCTGTATTAGGAAGGCTTAGACAGATGTTTAAACATTAAAATATTGATGATTCTTAAAGATAATGAAACTGTAAGTTAAGGCTTTGTGTTTGTTTTGAAACCTGTATTCATAGACTACTTACATGTGGAACACCTTTGCCTTTTGGGGGAAAATGCTATTAAGGCTATTGTTGACCTTAGTCTCCCCTCCTCCCCATTTCCACAAAAAAACAGAGACAGATTCTTCTTAGAGCATAGGACTAGCAAAATAGTTTTCTGATTTATAGGAAACCCATCTTTGTTCTAGTGTTTGTGCATAGTTCAAACCATGAAGTTATATGGTGATTGAGGATGTGGGAAGCAAAATGGGGAAAAATGCATCTTTCTAGTGAATGTCACCAATAGCCTTAACTAACTACACTTAACACAATACATAATTATCTTTTCTCTTTGTTTACTTATTTATTGGCAACTTTTCCCTACCCCTACTAGACGATAAGGTCCATAAAGGCAAGGCCCTTGACTTCCTTGTTCATGATTGTTCAAGTTTGTTTGCATGAGTCTCCATAGTCTTTGGTGGGTTGGTGTCAACACATTGCAGGCAGGGTTTTTTCCTCAACCCTGGGCCTTCACTATAGAAGCCATGCTGTGTTTGTGATAATTATAATAATTTAAAAGTGGGCAGCATCTGGAGATGACTCCGTGGGAAATTGAATTTTGAAGCTAAGTTATTTATTTTTGGGAAGCTTAATGGATGGATTTTTTTTTAAAAGAATCATTTGCTTCTAGCATAAAGAAAGCTAGAAAAACCTGAGGCTGAGGGGTGTAACTTGTTCTCTCAGGCTCCTGTTCTCTTGCAGCTCTGATTTCTATCCAGGATAATATAACCAAGGGGAATTTATTTGCATCTTTGAAAATTCCACTCTTCTGCTGGCTGATTAGAGTGGTACAGTGGAAACAGATCTTGTGTGTTCTAAATCATTCTGGTGAATTATCAATAGAGTCTTTTTTCAGCAGTTCTCATTAAATGATTTAATTTTAGAAGTGGAAAGAGCCTTCTCTATTAGAGCACTTGAATCTAAACAGACTGTTATATTAAACTCTATTAAGAATGACAATTATTTTCCTGGAAGCTTTTTTTTCCTGGAAAATTTCAAGATTAACTCAAAGATAAATCAAATTATATCTTCAAATAGGATCACAGAGATAATCAACACAGTGAGAAAATGTTTTAAAAACAATATTAATATCTGGTTATATTTGAACCAGAGGTGATCATCTTGTGGAAATGCTGTTTGAAGTCCTTTGTTCAGTCCGTTTGTTCTTAAGTTTGTATTTTCTTGTACCAGAATACCTCACCTTTAACATCCACTCATGTGATGCTTAACCACCACCACCACCACCCTTTTTTTGAGAGGTTTTACTCTGGGAATTCAGGATATAATCTCGGCACTCTAAATGTGTGGGTAGTTTTGTTTGCTATATCATCTCAGAGATCACCGGGGTTTATTTGGGTGATGGATCCTGTTAGCTGGGGTCCCTTTCTTGTCTCTTCTCTGCCATTGCTGGAGGAGGATAGCAAGATGTGTGGGGAGAACTCTGAGGAGTTGAATATGTCAAATGTTTCTATTTTAGGGGCAGGTGGTGGTAGGAACTGAATTTGAAGAGGCAGCAGTTGCTGTACTTTGTGTACTTTGAATGCTGTGTTAAGGAGCCTGTATTTCTTTTTCCATGGACAACGAAGTCACTGAAGAATTTTAAGCAGGGTTGTGGCATGACTAACCATGTTGGTGACTCAGAGAAATTGATCTGGTTGTTGTTGGAGAATGGATGCTTGGGGTCCAGGTGAGAAACAGCAAGGATAGTTGAGAAATTATTGTGTAAAGTCCAGGCAGGAGACCTGAACCAGAAGAGTGATAGTAAGAAGAAGAGGGGGTGACCAGGAAGAATGCTTGAGAAGTAGAGTTGGTGGTCTGGGAAGGGACAGGATATGGGGGTGATGATGTGTTCCTCAGTGGTACCAAGTTTTGGTACTTGAATCAAGTAATTGGTCAAGTGCTTGAAGTAGGTTTACTTTATGAGGAAAATCATATTTGTGATTTTAGAACCTCTCTTCAGCAGGCAGGAATATACAAATCAGTATCTTTGATTTAAAAAAAAAAAAGACATCTTTACAACTGATGAAACTGGCAGCTGTAGCTTATAGATCTTTTAAATTGCCAGCTGTTGAGATCCTCAGTAATTACCTTAGTTATGATTGTCTGTCATCCTGCTCCTATCAGAAGCCTGGCTGAAAAATTTAGTATTTGAGAGAAATGTTCTTAAGAAATATATTACTTATTAATTCTTCAAAAAACTTTATCAGGAATTGACAAATGGGAATAATATTTTTTTGGTCCAATCTCCTACCCCTAGAATTGCCCTTATAGAACCAAACTAACATTATGTCTTTGATTTTCTCTGAGAGCTACTTATATATAGAACACCTTTGCATTTTGGAGAAAATGTTATTAAGGCAGTTGTTGACCTTGGTGCCCGACCCCTCCACCCAGTTTCAACAAAAACCCTGAGTCAGATTGTTTTTAGTGCACAGGATCAAACATTTAGTTTCTCTTATCAGCAAAAAGCACAGAGTTAATTTTTTTTAATACTTTAAAAACTTTATTGTAAATATCACACGTCTAAATTTGCATCAATCTGATACATTTCTATTCGTTTTGCAGGACATAATAGTTGCACATAAATAGTTTCCATAAATCTTAACTAACTTGCTTTAGCTCTTTTATTTTTCATTTCAGCCCACCTCTTGCCTTTCTCTTTCTTGCCTTGACGGGCACACTCTGCAATCCACTCTACTTTATTTACCCTTTGATCCAGATCAGAGCCCAGATGCCAGAGAGAACCAGCGTCCATAGGAGGTGGCTGTGAGCAGCGAGGGCCAGGCACTTTAGCTGTGCAGTCTGGCGAAAGTCAGGCAAAACCATGGGTTCAGATAATTTTCTCTTCTCCTCTTGGGGTCAGCACACCAGGGACTGGCCCCTGAACACTCCACTGGGGCCCTCGTATTGCTCCAGGAAGCCTACTCTTCTGTTTGTTTCCTCTTTGTTCCATTTTCATCCTCTAGCTTGAGTGGCTTACTCTGGATATTCTAAGCCAAATTAACTCAACTCAAGTTTCACGGAGTGTTCCAGAATCTTGATCTGGTACTTTATTATTAAATGGGGAGAAGGAGCTGGGGAAAGTCCCTGGACTAGAATGGGCTGGAATGAAGTAGAGCAGGATTTAGTTCCCTATTTCTTCCTCAGCACACAGGCCTGGTTAATTCTGTGGACAGCAGATAGAAATTCCTCATCTCCTATGAAGTCTGTGTACTGGACAGCCACTGGGACTTTAATAACAAATTTGAGAAAAAAATAGTGATTAAAAAAAAATCCATAACAATGCGACAAACCCTTTCTGAACTAACATTGCCCTTTTCCCCTTTAAGATTATGATGATGATGAAATATTATGTAGGATAATGCATTATAGTAAAAGGAATAATATTACAACAGCAGTGATTTCCCATCTGGATTGCTATTTAATTGCTTGCAGAAATCTGCAATTTTAATGCATTTTTTTTAAGGAGGTACCCGGGATTGAACCTGGGATCTCGTATATGGGAAGCAGGCACTCAACCACTTCTACTCCCCGATTTTAATGCTTTTTTTTTTTTTTTTTTTTTTTTAAGGTACTGGGGCCAGGGATTGAACCCAGGACCTTGTATGTGGGAAGCTGGCACTCAACCACTGAGCCACACTGGCTCCCCTTAATGCATTTTAAACACACATTAGGAATAAGTGATAATTCTCCAAATTAAGAAAAATATCCAATAGAAAAAATAAAGATAGAAAATGCATGCTAATTTCATAACAAACATTTTTGATGCCATATCTGTAATAATCTTGACGTTTTGGACAGGGAAGCAGTAGGGACCACCCTGTACTCAGGAGAACATCGTAGCTATTGAGAGTGTCTCGTCCTCCTGGGCTGCTCTGGACGTGGGGCCTGCGCCCGCTGTCACACCACAGCACCTGGCTGGCCCCAGGCCGGAGCCTCAGGGCCATCAGTGCTGCAGCAGAAAGTTGGTGTCCACATTATCATTATTTGAAGCTCTCAGGCTTCCAAAGCGTCACCTGTGGAAAATCCCATCTCCATGAGTTGGGCAACCTGTTCTTCAGAAACCTCTAGAGGAGAAGATACTTGTACAGACTGCCAGCCATCCTGATAGCTTATATTTCGTCGCTGGTGTAAAGGAGGGAAAAGACGATTCCAATTGATCATTCCTCCCTGTTGCTGCTTTTATTGCCTCACTTGTACAAACTGAGAGAGCATCAGCTGGTGACCAAGTAGCTCTGTTCTTTATTGTCTCTGTATGTTTACTGTTGCTCCCATCCCAATTCTGACTTCGTCGGTGGGTTCTGAAGATGAGAAGATGGCTTCAAGTGTCCAAGGAAATAACTGCCATCCAGTGGGGGATACAGAGCACCTGATGAACTTTTAACACATTGCTATTGTAGCAGATACCAGAAATAAGTCCACTTATGGCTATAATCCAGATGTACGAACCAGGGGTGAAAAGCTGTAGTCCCAATGTATAAATCAGTGACTTGTTTGTGATGGTAAACTGGCCCAGAATTTGTGCCACTTGAGCTCTTGGAATGGAGCAGTAAAATGGTACGAACAGAGCAAACACAGGTGCCAGGCATCCAGAAGGCAAATAACTGGCTGTGGTGATACCAAATGAATACTGCATAGCTTCAATGAGGATAAAGTCAAACAAGGCTGACAAAACCCAGGAACCCAGCAAAAACAATGCAAATTTTCTGCTGCTGTATCTTCTTTCAAATATCCTAAAATTATAAACAAGAACAGAATGTATCTTTCAAATCAAGGCAAATTATTCTTCCACACATCAGCCTCCAAATAAAGCCCCCTTGAGCCAGTGCTGGTGAACATGGTCCTGCCAGGCCTGGAGCCCCCATGGTGGGGGGGTGGGGAATCAGAACTATATTTTAAGCTTATTTTCTACAGTTTCCCTTAGGCAACTTTTAAAAATTATTTTGGCTTTTCTTCTGTCCTTTTACTTATTGGGTTTGTTGATGTTTTAACTGGATTTGTGTTTTCAATTAAACCTTCTTTAAATTAATCAATCGGATAAATATTTAAAGTATATTTCTAAGGTGAATGAAGATTCTGGATGACCCTATTTCAGTATTGAGATATTTAAGACTGCTCAGCCTTCCTCGAATAGTGATTTTTTTTTTTATTGATAACTTTAAAACACTTTATTACCCAAACATAAGAGAAATTAACAAAAAATATTAGGGTGATTTTTGTGGTTCTGTGTGGGATTTTTAGTCACTGGACCCCTTGTATAATTAATACATGTAATAGTTGTGTCCATTTCATAGGACATGGAGCATCATTTGAGTATTTCCAGGAATACAGACTGCAGTTGCAACTTTGCTTTTTATGACATAGCTCCCACCTTCAATGCTGATTACTTGCTCAAGAAAGTGACACCCCCCCTTCCCAATTATTTCAGTAATTCTTTGGGAAAATGCAATCAGACTATTCTGGTGAATGCATTTTGGCATGACTCGTGTGACCAGATGTCCAGGATGGAGAACTAGGCCTAGGGATTTTTGTTTTGTTTTTGTCCTGGCAGCCCTTATCCTTTTGATCAGAGTTCTAGCTTTGTCTGGAAGCCAGCTGATTTTAGGACAGGGTGGTTCACCCCTTCCTCAAACAGCAAGGGACTGGAATCAGAAACAGAAAAACAGAAAAACGAATTGTGAAACACTATGATCAAAGTAGCTTCAAACTGGGTTTAAAAGCCACTTGGACAGTGTTTATCTGTTTATATCAGAGTCATCCTTTCTTGTTTGGTTGTAAATTGGTAAGATCTCCAATTTATTGGTGGTAATGATGGAAATTTTGAATCAGAAGAATTAGTGCCTTCTTCACAATAGACTTAGATTCCTTCCAGTTAGTTCTACATTTAAAGTGTCTTTGAAGGTGAGTCAGTAGGGGAGTTTAAGAGCAGATTTGGGCAAGGTAATTAATTCCCCTCCTTTGTGCTTCTAAGTCACATGCCTCTTTTGCAGCACTCTGCCTTAGTTGTCTCGGAGCTCTTAGCATCTGGTGCCTGAGAAACGTTCAGTAAAATTTATTGAATAAGTGAAGGCAACAGGATCCCTTTCTTGGTTTATTAATGTTTGATTTTTCTCTTTTTATTAAAGAAACTGGCTTGTTTCTATTTGTTATAAGCTTAGGTACTCTTACAATAAGCATATCTTACCAAATGTTGCTAGAAGACAGAACCCTCAAAGGCCCTGCAAATGTTCACTTTACCAGTAATTCACTTGAAGATGTATTTTGCATCTAGTTCTGCACATATGTCTGCTGGCTGAGGAATCAGATGTCTTGGGTCTGAGTCTCTGTTCCACTCTTTAGTACCCATTTTTATTTTGGCAGACCACCTAATATCTCTAGATTTCAGCAGCTTGGTCTACAAAATAAGATTAATATACACATTGCCTACTTTAGAGGGCTATTGACAGGAATAAAATTTTAGGTAATGTATGTGTACAGATGTCTCATGACTGAAAAATACACTATATGTGACATTTGTCATTCTTAACTAATGATGATGGTACATTTATAAAAATCTGAATAGATCTAGAACTTAACCTTAACTCACTGGAGTCATATTTTAATTTTGAGATCAATGAATCATAATATTGTTATTAACAATATTGCGAACATTTCCAGGAGCTTACTGTACTTGAGCCATTATAGAGAAAAAGCTGACCAGTTGTAGTGACCAAATCAGTCAAGTGTTTATTGAATGCTGGCTCTCTGCCTGTTACTATGCTATTCCATGTGAGAGATATAAAAGAAGTCTTATCTATAGGCCTAGTCCTCAAGGAGTTTACAAACTAGTTAGAGATAGAATAATTTAAGAACTGGGGAAATCTGTGATACGAATAAATGATTATTGTTTCTAAATGATATGTAGGGTAGTTATTTAGAGAAATGAGATATCAACATGAATAAGAAGCTTGGGTAGTCTGAACCTGGAAATGTAATACAAGTGAAAAGGAATTTTGTGAAGGTACAAAAGTAGAATAATTGTATCTAGTACAGTGCCTGCTATATAGTAGATGCTCAATAAATATTAGTTTGCTCTATGAATGAACCTCTTTCAACAAATTTGTCTTCCAGTTTACCAGTACTGTCTTCTACTGTGTCTAGTCTGCGGTTGTACTTGAAATGCATTACAATTCTAAGGTCATGTTTTTCCTTTTCTAGAGTTTCTATTGGTCCCTTCTAATATAGTACCTCCACCCCACACTAGCTCTTCTTAACCCTTTCCTTGCTTTATTTTTGCCATAGCACTTACCATGTTCTAACATACCATATAATTTACCAATTTTGTTTCTTGTGTTTCTCTCCCTACTAAAATGTAAATAAGTTTCATGAGAGCAGGAATTTCTGTTTGTTTCATTCACTGATATATATCCACAAAGCCTAGAACAGTACTTGGGACATAGTAGGAACTCAGAAAATATTTGCTGAATGAATGGATTGTCTGTGAGTTTGGAGACAATGATGAAACCTGTTGGATCAGATTGGGGTGGGGGGGCTTTGTAGAGCAGAGTAGGAAATAAGATTAAAAGACCTTCAATACGGCCAGATAATAAAGAGTAGTATGTATCTAGGGGAGGTTTGGGGGCTCAATACATTAGGCACCTACATTATTTACAAAGCTGAGCAAAATTCTACCCATAATTCACTTGTCATCTTGATGGCATCAGGAAATAGCAGAAAGATCTCTGGCCTTGGAATTGAACTATTTGAATTTGAATCCAGTTCTGCAGTTTACTAGCTATGTGACTTTAGGCAAGTTATTTCATCTTGAAGAGCCAATTTTCTTAACTGTAAAGTGCTGTTAATCCCTACCTCATAAAGTTAGGGTGAAAGTTAAGATAT
This sequence comes from Tolypeutes matacus, assembly GCA_026826555.1. Classification (NCBI taxonomy): domain Eukaryota; kingdom Metazoa; phylum Chordata; class Mammalia; order Cingulata; family Chlamyphoridae; genus Tolypeutes; species Tolypeutes matacus. Next base: position 6,039,585 of record JAKSZT010054419.1, on the reverse strand, counting down.
AATGTGAGTACCATGTGGGTGTCCAATAAGTATTTCTTATACTGCGCTGATTGATTTGAAACTACTGCCTCTTAACATACTAAAAATGTACTTTTTCTATTTTGGGCAAGTTACATAGAGAAATATGAAGACTCAAATATCATTTAGGGTAGGATTTTGGGGTAATATTTTGTAACTGTGGTTTAGAAGAAAATAACTACTGAATAAGAGTAAAAATGAAAAGGAAGATACTATATTTGGGCATTTTACAGTCATGAAATCCCCCCACAGAAATAACCAATATCTTTTCACTTCTCCTCAATGGTTTGAAACCTTGAATTAATTACAGGGGATAGGAAAATTCCCTAATAATACCAGAGTCACTAATAGTATAGCATTCAAAAGTACTGAACCTCAGGGAAGCCCCCAGGCTCTGGAGGAGAATCGGCCTCTCTGAGTTGGTTGGGTTATCACTGATTTCCCCTTCTGGGCAGGACTCCCACGTTGACATGAACCTGCAGCCCTAACCTGACCTTCTGCAGAAAAACTTAATGCTAAGTCCTCTGCTTGTTAAGGGTCAACCAAGAAACATTCTCCTAGAGAAGCCATGTGCATTTTCTATTTTACAAGTTGCTAAAGATATTTTCCTTTCTTGTCCCTTGAGCCATGTATAAGGGCTCATGGGACAGATTTGTTTTAGAATTTAGGATTAAGAAAACATTCTTTTAACTGGTTTATTTCCTTTTATCAGATGATGAGAATAAATGCCACACAATGTTTCATTTTCGGTTCACTTCAGAACTTAGAACATCATGTAATGCTTGATTACAATAACCATAAAGTCCAAGAAGTTCATAAATTTACTTTCTTCTTGTATATGGTTTTGTGTTATTAGTTTATATTTTAATTGACTTGTTGTAGGGTACCTTAAAGGCTTTACAGAACAACCATAGCATACCTTGAGACTGATCCATATAGTTTAGCATTTAACTAATTTAATTTCCCCCTAATGGGATTCAAATGCTTTGTAAATATAGTATTTAAAAGACCCCAATTGAGGTTGGTGGGCCACACTGTGGGAGATGTTTGTGTGGGATGTGGTGGGAGGTGTGGGAGGTGGGCAACATGGGAATCCCAGTGGGTTCCGTGTAATATTTTAGGTAATCTAAGCACCTCTTAAAATATATGTGTATATATATATATATATATAAATAACATTTTTGTAAGCAAATACACATATATGCATATATATTTATATATCATTTTGCAAATGTTTGTATGTATTGTGAGAATTTTGATTTTTACCCATAATAAAAAAAAAAAGGAGAGAAAAAAAAAAAAAGAAATATTAGTAGACACATACAGATTTGGAAGTCTTAGATGTTATTGAAATGAACCATTTTTCATGATGCAAAATCACTCTTAACATTTAATTATACTTCTCGCCTTAAGGTCTACAGTTATTGAAAAACCTATGGCCATTCAGCCACCAGATGTCTTTTGGCTTGTGTTTACATTATTTATATTTTTTCCATCTCTTTGCATTTTGTTTCCAACATATATGCTCCTTCCATTTTAAATATAATTTCTTATCAACAGTATAGGTTTAGATTGTGTATTTTTTAACCTCTCTGATAATTTTTATCTTTAAGTTGAATTGTTTAGATTATTTATTTTAAATATAATTTCTGATTCATGCTGGAAAATAAAATAAAATAAAATAAAAGACCCCAGTATCTAGCAGTAGGGGAATGGTTTAATAAATTGTGGTGTATTCATACACAATGTTTTGAATTTAGATCTTAAATTCCAAGGCAAATCTGTCACATGAGCCCTTATATAAGACTCAATGCACAGCATACAGCTAAACAGCGACAAACATGTGAGAACTTATATGTTTCAACATAAGTAACTCTCAAAAACATTATTAAGTGAAAAAAGGGGAGATGCAGCAAAATCCACCCAATAAATATGGCAGTGAATGCTACTTGCCCCAGTATCTGCTTTCCCGTTCTTCCATGGTAATAGAATGTTAGAAGGGCAAATGGCTTCCCAGAATGAAGACTTTAGTTTCTAGCCTCCCTTGAGGCCATGTGACCATGTGACCAAATAGTGGCCAATGGGACATGAGTGGTAGCAGTGTGTGCAACTTATAGGCTGTGCCCTTCAAATGAAGGGGAGTGCCCCCCTCCCTTGTCCTTTTCTTATTTCCCTTTTCCTGGAGGGGAGCACTCTTGGGCATGCAGATGAGGGCAACACCCTATGGATGGCAGAGCAATGAGACAGGGGGAGTCACCATTTCTGCCCGGAAATACTTAGGTGCTGACTCTCTTTGTATGAGAGAAAAATAAACTTGTTTTATTTAAGACTATTATTTTGTGTTCCAGCAGCCAAACCTGATTCCTAATTCTATATGATACTATTTATGTAAGTTGAAACAAACAAAAGAGTGATACATATTGGATATATCTTGGACTGGGTACAGACTCTAATGGTGATGGTTGCCTCAGAGGAGGAAGTGTGGGAGTGAATACTAGGGAGGGGAAGAATACAGCCTGCTTTATCTCTCTACACTCACTCATAAGGGTTTCTCTACTGAATGTAGTTGCTCAGTTAACTATGTCAGAGTAGAACAGAGTTAATTCAGTAATGGATGATGAAGATTCCCTGTGTTTTAGATTTCTGTGTTTGCTTTACATCCAGCTGTTTTCCAGTGGCTTTTTTGAAAAATTTATTGAAGTATATCACACATACATAAACATACATAAACAATAAGTGTATAGTAATAGTTGTGAACTTACAAAACAAACATACATAACATCATACAGGGACATCATACCAATACCTTGCATTGTTGAGAAACATTTTTAACTAATGATTAAAGAGCATCCTCAAAATATTACTACTAACAAAAGTACCTTACATTTGGTGTATTTCCCCCTCAACCCACCCTATTATTATTTTAAAATATCATTTATACATGAACATACATAAACAATAAGTGTATAGTAAAAGTTGTGAACCTACAAAGCAAACATGCATAACATCATACAGGGGTACCATACATCAGCCCACCACCAACACCTTGCATTGTTGTGAGACGTGTTACAAATGATGAAAGAATATCATCAAAATCTTACTACTAACTATAGTCCTTATCTTACATTTGGTGTATTTCCCCCCAACCCACCCTATTATTATTTTTAAAATATATTTTTATGACAAAAGTTGTTAAACTTATAAAACAATCATGCACATGTACAGGATTCCCATACCCCATCCCTCTATCAACACACCACACCGTGGTGGAACATTTGTTACAGATTATGAGATATCATCAGACTAATACCAGGTCCATAGCATACATTTGGCACACTTTTCCATACTCCCCCATTATCAACACAGTACATCTTTGGCATAAATGCATGAATATTACATTATTACTGTTAACCACAGTCCATAGGTCACTCCAGTTGTATTTTTCTCTTGCTTCTCCACATTCCCACCACCCTGCAGTAGTGATGTATATCTGCTCTAGCTCACAAAGGACACTCTTGCATCTGTACCATCAACCACAATTCTCATCCACCTCTGGGTTTACTGTGTTATTCAGTCCTTAGATTATTCTCTAGCTTTCTTTCAATTGGCATTTATATCCCTAGACTACCCTTTTCAGCCACATTCCAATTTATAAACCAACTGTTACTCACTATAATGTGTTACCATCAACTCTATACATTTCCACACTTTTACAATAAAGTTAATCAAAATTTCATACATTAAACATCAGTAGTCCATCTCAGCCCTCCTCTTATCTCCTTTAAGAATCCACTACCTACCACCAGGTCTTGAAGTTATTTTCCTACATTTTCTTCTAAAAGCTTTATGGTTCTTGCTTTTATATTTAGGTTTTTTTTTTTTTTTTTTACCCATTTTGAGTTAATTTTTGTATAAGGTGTGAGATGGGGTCCTCTTTCCTTCTTTTGGCTATGGATATCCAGTTCTCTCAGCACCATTTGTTGAATGGACTGTTTTTTTCTAAGCTGGGTGGGTTTGACAGGCTTGTCAAATATCGATTGACCATAGATGTGAGGGTTTGTTTCTTAACCATCAATTTGGTTCCATTGGTCTGTGTCTGTCTTTATGCCAGTACCATGCTGGTTTTTACCACTGTAGCAAGGTAATATGATATAAAGTCTGGAAGTGAGAGTCCTCCAACTTCATTTTTCCTTTTTATTTTTTTTTAAATGTACTTTAAAAAAAAAAAAAAAAAAAGATTTATCTTTATTTATTTATTTACCCCCCCCCCCCTTGCTGCTTGTGCTCGCTGTGTCCATTTGCTTTGCATTTTTCTGTGTCTGCTTGTCTCCCTGTGTTGCATCATCTTGCTGTGCCATGCAGGCCATCAGCTCACCATGCCACGCAGGCCGGCTTGCCTTCACCAGGAGGCCCTGGGAATCGAACCCGGGGCCTCCCATATGGTAAACGGGAGCCCAACCAAATAAGCCACAGCCGCTTCCCGTCATTTTCCCTTTTTAAGATGTTTCTGGCTATTCAGGCCCCCTTACCCTTCCAAATAAATTTGATAAGCATGTTTTCCATTTATTTAAAAATGCTGGTGGAATTTTTATTGAGATTGCATTGAATCTGTATATCAATTTGGGTAGAACTTAAATCTTAATGATATTTAGTCTTCCAATTCGTGAGCAGGGAATGTTCTTCCAATTCTTTAGGTCTTTTTAAATTTCTTTAAACAATGAGTTGTAGTTTTCTGAATACAAGTGCTTTACATCATTGGGTAAGTTTATTCCTAAATATTTTATTGTTTTAGTTGCTATTGTAAATGGAATTTTTTTCCTGATTTCCTCCTCAGATTGCACATTACTAGTGTCTTTTTATGGTAAGTCTATTTCATCTAATATAAGTATAGGTACTCCCATTTTTTTATTTTTTATTTTTATTTTTTATTACTGATGTGTGGAATAACTTTTTCCAGCCTTTCACTTTCAATGTATTGGTATCCTTGGGTCTAAGGAGTTTCTTGCAGACAGCATATAGGTGGCTCATATTTCCTTATCCATTCTGCCAGTCTGTGCCTTTTGATGGGGGATTTTAATCCATTACTATTCAATGGTATTACTGTAAATGCAATTCTTATTTCACCCATTTTGACCTTTGGGTTTTATCTGTCATATTTTATTTTCACTACTCTTTTGACGCTTTTAGTTACTTTTACTGATATAATCTTCATTTCTAGACTCTCTTCCAAGCCTCTCTCTCCTGTCTTTTCTTTTTAGACTGTAGCACACCCTTTAGTATTTCCTGCAAAGCTGGTGTCTTGGTTACAAACTCTCAGTTTATCTATCTGTGAATATTCTAAACTCGCCCTCATTTTTGAAAGACAATCTTGCTGAATATAAGATTCTTGGCTGGAAATTTTTCTCTTGCAGTATCATACCACTCTCTTCTTGCCTCCATGGTTTCTGATGAGAAATCGGCACTTAATCTTATTGGGTATCCTTTATATGTTATGCATTGTTTTTCTCTTGCTGCTCTCAGAATTCTCTCTTTGTCTTTGGCATTTGACATTCTGATTAGTATGTGTCTCAAAGTTGGCCTATTCAGATTTATTCGTCTGGAACTATGTTGTGCTTCTTGGACATGGATATCCATGTCCTTCAATAGGGTTGGGAAATTTTCTACCATTATTTCTTCAAATATTGCTTTTGCCCCTTTTCCCTTCTCTTCTCGTTCTGGAACACATGACACATATGTTTGCATGTCTCTTGCTGTCGTTTAGGTCCCTGAGATCTTGTTCAATTCTTTCCATTCTTCATCAGTTCTTTTGTATGTTTGTTTTTGGAGGCCATTTCTTCAAGCTTAACAGTTCTTTCTTCTGCCTCCTCAAATCTGCTATTATATGATTCCAGTGTATTTTAAATTTTATTTATTGTGCCTTTCATTCCCATAAGATCTGCTATTTTTCTATGTATGCTTTCAAATTCTTCGTGCTCATCCAATGTCTTCTTAATATCCTTAATCTCTTTAGCCATCTGATTGAATTTATTAAGGAGACTTATTTGAACATGTATGATTAGTTGTCTCAACTCCTTTATGTCATCTGGAGGCTTATCTTATTCCTTTAACTGGGCCATATCTTCCTGTTTCTTGGTGTGGATTGTAATTTATCATTGGTGTCTTGGCATCTGGCTTACTAGATGTATTTATTCAGAGTGCAGTTTCTCTCTTTAGTTTAGGGCTTTCCTGCCCTTCTCCCTTGCTGGTTGTGTAGCAGGAGACAAGGATATAGTTGGTGCTGTAAGCTGTGGAGGCTCAAGCTGCCTGCATTGCCCAAGGGACTGATGAAGCTTCTCCCAACTTTCTCCTTTGCCAAGCTTCAAGCCCCTTTCTCCCCTGCCTGGGGTGGGAATGGAGCTGCAGGTGTGGGCAGCAGTCTATGCTATGTGGGTCCAGAATGACCTCAGTTACCCCCTAGACTTCTGGACATTCAGTCTGTGACAGCCGATTGTACCTGCAGTTACCCAGAGAGGCTGGCGCAGGGCCTGCCAGCCTCCTCCCTACTAGAGGTGGGGCTGAAGCCTAGGCTAGGGCTGCAGGCCTATCTGGGTGAAAGAAGCCAGTCCCTACTGTCACTGTGATTTTCAATCAGCCTGCCTTCTCCTTATGCTGGGAGTGGAGTCAAATGGCGGCTACCGGCCTCTTTCTTACCTGGACAGGTTCAAACTTTAGCTGTTCTTAGGGTTATGCTTCAGCCAGCCGAATTTACTAATCAGTAGCTGAAGTCGGTGGCCAACTGTCTCTCCCTCCCCTGTTTTTGGGAAAGGGAGCTTCCAACTCCAGCCACAGAACAGCCAGAGTAGAATGACCTGCGCTGCCAGAGTGGAATGTTCACCAGCCTCTGTGGCATGGCCTGTATTTTCCTAGAGAGGCTGGTGCAGCTCCCCCAGCTTCCCTGCCGGAGGTGGTGCTGGGGCTTAGGCTAGAGCTGCAATCTGATCTGGGTGGAAAGAAGCCGGTCCCTACCAGCACTGTGATTTTCAGTCAGCCCCGCTTCCCCTTATGCCAGAGGCGGAGTGAAAATGGCGGCTACCGGACTCTTTCTGACTTGGACAGGTTCAAACTTTAGCCGTTCTTAGGGTTATACTTTAGCCAGCTGAGTTTACTAATCATTAGCTGAAGTTGGTGCCCAACCATCTCTTCCTCCCCCATTTTTGGGAAGTGGAGCATCCAACTCCAGCAGCGGAACAGCTCCCGAGGCAGCTTGTGCCATCAGTGGAGGATGGGCTCCGGCTTCCAGGGCGTGGAGTGCTCTACTCACTAATCTTCTCTGCAGATGGACAGTCTCCTCCTTCCATTCTTTCAAGGATGTTGCAGGATGCTCTTCTGGTCTCCTGGAGGCCCCCAATAGGTGCTTTAGATAGCTCTGGGTGATTACTACCTGCCCTGTAGCATGAGCTGACTCTAGGACCTCCTTACTCTGCAGCCATCTTGCTGGCTGTCCCAGTGGCTTTTAATAGTGACTTTTATCCCTGTATGAAGTGACTGGATTAAGATAAAATATTAGTATTGTAGCCAGTGGTTACATGGGTGGTCTCACCATCTGACTTTTGGAGATTTGCTTTTCTTCCTCTTCTTTCACAGTATTTTCCAAACTGGACACCACACAATGGACTGTTTCCCTAAATGATTCTCAGGTGTTTTCCAGGTAGATCACTTTGCAGTTTGGGGGATTTCCAGGCTCTTCAGGGCACACAAATAGCTAATCTGGTTTACCCCCAGTGCTTGCCAATCACATCCAATGTCTGACAACCTTGCTGGCTAACGCCGAGGAAAACCTTCATTCTTTACCTTTACATTGATGGGGGTCCCTCACTGTGCACTCCCTCATTTCAGGTACCCTCATATGCCATGATGCATTTAGTAGTAGTGCTGAATGAGGTTCTTCCTGTCACATAGGAGATCCTTCTGTCCAGCTGTCCCTGCTTTCACTATAGATGCCTAAATGTGGAGGTGCCCAAGGGGCAGTCCTTGGCCTGATAACTTTCTTTCACTTTCTGATCTGTGGCTCCAGATATCACTTTTGCAGAGTTGGCTTCCAGATCTTTATATTCAATCCTATATATATTCCCACAATTCTGTCCTGAAACACACTACTTTTTAAAAATTAATTTTTGACAAAATAATACATATTATAGAACAAAATTCAAACTGCACATAAGACAAACTGAAAAATAAGCCTCCCTTTCTCCCTGCCTTTATCTCATTCTCTTCTCTGGACATAAAAACTCTAGTTTTCTGGGCCATTTCCACCTGAACATTGTAATGTTCTAAAATCAGTGTATGTGATAACTTAGTTAAGCACCTTTCAGTTTTGAAACTGGCTTTCACATTGGACTTTCTCACTTCTGTAAATGATCTCCACATTTTACCTAAGGCTCAAAGCCTTGGTGTTATCTTTGATTTCTCTTTGCCCTTTTGCCTTGGCATGTCTTCTTAATCACCATGTCCCATTGATTTATTCTTTGTGGTGTATTTTGCAGCAGACCTTTCTTTTCTATTCTACCAGACTGCCATCACCACCCAGCTAGAGAGTGAGGTGACCTCGTATCCCATCCAGAATTCGACTGCCTGATGATTCCTCTGAGAACCCTTGAATGTCTCACTGATGTTGTATAAACTAGAAGGATGGTTCCTGGATTCTGTATCCAGTGCTTTTTTCTTCTGTACAATTCTGCCTTCAACTGGATTATGGACTCTCAGAGGACAGGAGTCATTGCTCCTATTGCATACTATTTCTGGTATATTCCCTTTCGTGCTTTACACAGTCTGATATGTAGAGTGGGTTCTCAATATATATTTTTCAAATGATGAGAAGAACATTGGGTTTTGTTAGTTTGATATAATGGATGTGGGCATTTTGCTTTTAAAAAAGCATGGAAAATAGTAAATGGCAGAGAATATAATGGCATGAAGATGAGCAGATGACCTGTTGTATTAGATGGCTTATCACCTTTTTCTTTCTAGTGAAACCTTCTCTTTCCTTGCTCTATAATATTGCATCACTGCCCTACCCCATTCCTCCCACAACACTGTCTCTTTCCCTACTTTAGTTTTCTCTTTAGTACTTATATATCATATTATTTCCCTTATCTTGTTTTTTAAAACAGTCTTTTCTCTACTAGAATGTAAATAGTGTGAGGGCAGGATTTTGACAGTTTTGTTGACTGCTGTATAATCCCAGTACCTAGCATGTGGTAAGCAGCTCAATAAATTTTTTTTCAATAAATATTTGTTGCATGTATAACCTTGTGTGTGTTGTCATTAAGTTCATTAGTATCACCAATCCTATACTTGTCTTTATTATGTTCAGTACTACTTGGTATCAATTTTTTTAAGGCCAGAGAGACATTTTAAATCTCTTCTGCAAGCAAGAGCTATAGTTTGGGGCTGGGTGGCTGAGAGGCACATTGAAGGAAGAAATAAACAACATAGTTGATATTGCTGGAAAAAGACATCTTGGGCTCAGCTCTCTGGTGGCTGGCATATTCTCTAAACACTCCCCTCTTGTATTTTACTAACTTATTTTGAGTATCTTTAATAAAGGTGATTCAGGTTCTTATTTGCTTGTCTTACATGGAGTACGTTCTTTTGCATAGCTTACTTTTGCCTTCTCCTCTGGTTAATGTCTGTTTGGGCTCCTTTGCTTAGATGCTGTCATTCTGGTAGTAGGAAGGAGGCCAGTTGATTAAGTTTGTGCTTGAGCCTTAAATAGGTCATTTAGTCTCACAGAGAAAAACTCTGTTTTATGGCCACATTTTGTCCAGCTGGTCAGCCAGCCCCTGTGAATATGGGAGCCTTGGGCCACATCACCTCAGGTAGGCTTTGGCATGAATACAGGAATGAGAGGATGCCAGATGGTGACCCTGGCTCTCCAATAAGGGTTACCTGACTAACCTGCCTCAGGAGATCCCCTACTGTGACTGTGGAAGTCAGTTGCATGCTGTGCCACTTACTAGTCAGACCCTTCCTTAGCTCTAAAATGGGTTTCATGCCCTTTATGAGAACTGAATTAACTAAGATGGTATCAGGAAGTCCTAGGTACCTTATGTACACAAAAGAGATGAACAGATTTTACCTTGCAGATGAGTTTGGGCTTTTTGTCCTATAAATGGTAAGGAGCTATTGGAAGACTTTAAATAGGCAGAGAGAGAGAGAGGTGGGAAGTGTTTATCTTAGAATTACTATCCTTGCAGTGTTGTTTTTTTTTTAATTGGAGAAGTTCTGGGTTTACCTTTCAGTGTTTTGAGGTAGAGTGTTGAGGAGAGTGAGTGTTGAGGGAAGCTAGGAGACTGTTCAAGTTCACGCAAGTGGGATGATTCCCACTGTAGAGAACTAGAAGGCCCCTCTGTGGGTGAATGAGATAAAAATGACTCACAGGTATCTGGCCTGAGAGAGCAAGTAATACTGCCTTTTACTGGCACAGGGAATGAGGAAGAGCAACACTGTTGCCCAGGGAAGGCGCGAGAATTACCGTTTGGACCTGTTGAGTCAGAGGTGTTCAGGAGATGTCGAGCAGAAATGTGGATGAACTGGAGAATAGGGGAAGAAATCTGTGCTGGATCTATGGTTGTTGGAGTCATTCCATTAAAGCTTTGTGTTGAATGGGCCACATTTTTTATTTTTTAACTTTTTTATTCTGGAAAATTTCTAATACCAGTAGTGCAGGATTGTGAGACAAAGGCATAGTATAATGCCAGGTACCCATCACCTAGTTCATTAATTACCAGCTCGTGGTCAATTTTGTTTCATCTACACTCCCCCTGCCCAACTAACTCTCCCCACACAAGATTATTTTGACACAAATCCCAGATATCTTATTATTCTATTTGTAAATATTTCAGTATTTATCTCCAAAAGATGAGGAAGCTTTTAAAAAACATAACTATAATACATTACCACCCTTCAAAAATAACAGTAATTTTATAATATGTCAAATATCCAATGAGTTCACATATCCCCACTTGACTTTTTTTTTTTAAGTTTGATTTAAGAGCAAAATAAGGTCCCTACAACTGCATTTGGTTGATATGTTTCTGGGTCTCATAAAATCTTTCTTAGGTTTGGGTGGGTAACTTTTCACAGCATTCTGGGTTCTATTTGTGTGAATTTGAACTATAACCAGCATTTGAAAAAAAAAAAGAGGTGGGCAATAGGGATAATGTAGGAATCCTCTTAATTAGAGAAATGGTTTTGATTTTTCTCTCTGAGTGGCATGATGCTTTTAAAAAGGCTTTTTGATAAAGTTTTTTTATTTTATTTTATGAAGTTGGAAAGCAGTTAATTCTTCATACTGCTGATACAGTATATTCTAAAAGTCAGGCTGATTATGTCCCTTCCTAGCCCAGAAGACTTTGTGGCCTTTTCTTTCCTGTGGGATAAAGTCTGATCTCGTGAGCTTGGCTTACCTTGCACTGCTTGACACTTGGTCTCCAACCCTTCATCCCCTACCTTTTCACAAGCACAGGCTACATACACTCCAGCCATGCCTCTCTATTTAATATTCACTTTTCCACCTCATGCTGAGAGCTTTCTCTGAAATATAGTTCACACCTCCTTTTCTTTCTCCTATAAATGTCTGATTTATCTTGAAAGGCCCAACTGAGAAGTTACCTTTTCGGTGAAGGTTTTCCTCAACTACTTTCTCACCTGAAAGAAAGAATTACTTATTCTGATCCCTCCTATGTCACCTTTTTATGCCTCTGTTCTGCGATACTTGTCATAATTTGAGTGCTTCTGTCGTTAGTTATGTTTTCTCAGCCGGGGTTGGGGGCACTCGGGAGGGCAGGCAATTGTGTCCTAGCCATCTCCACACCTCCCCTCCTGGAATGAACAGTATACCTGCTTGGTACTAACTCTTAGGAGGATTTACAACAGACTTTCGATTATAGCTTCTCCCCTGTATGTCTTGTTTTAAAATAACTTTTCAAATTAAGCTCTTGCTTGATCAAGTGGCCTGTTAAATATGGCATAGTTTAAAGCTGGGCTGAATTAAAACCAGTGAATAATTAATTATATTTTATTCTGCTCTTGGAAACACATAAAGAATTTTGTGGGCTAGGTGGTATGAAGTGATTCTTGTTCTGTCATTACTGATAACTCTGGTTTTTGACTCTGGACAATTCCCAGATACTAGTTTCATGAATCAGGAAATTGCAACAAAAACACAAAACTCTAATCTTTCCAGATACTATTTTGTTGCCTGCAAAAACCCAGACATAAATTGCAGGGAAAAAGGAAAGCATTATGTTCATAATTTAGGGAACTGACATTTTCATATGTGGATGATCGATCTATTACTATAATTTATTTTTATTTGCAATCAAATTACAGTTTTTAATTTTCATTATTTCATTCCTTCAACAAACATTTACTGGGGGTGACCATGTGCTGGAGTCAGTGGCACTTATAGTCTTGTGGGGAAGACAGACATGCAAGGACAGTTGTGTGGGTAAAGACAGCACAGAGGAAGAAGTGATTGATTTTGCCTGAGATTGGTTGGTGAGACTCTGACAAAGATGGTGCTGTTTCAGCTGAGTTCTGCAGAATGATTAGGAAATGATCAGGTAGGCAGGGGAGGTGGGTGTAGGTGCTAGGAGACATACCTGGCTGAGTGGACAGCATGTACCAAGGGTTGAGAGGTAGGAAGTGGCGTGGCTTACTTTAGTATTTAGCTGTCATTTTCCTTTTCAATAAGAAATATATATCGTACACAGTATAAAATTGAAATGGATCAACAGTGAAATTTAAGACTTATCTTTTTTTCCCCAGCCTCTGATGTCCCTTCCCTAAACATAACCACTGTTACATTTTCTTGTGTATATCCATCCAAGGATTTTTGCTACATGTACAAACCTGAAATATATTTTCTTTATTATATCCTATGCAAAAAGGTAGCATGCTATACAACTTGTTCTGTACCTTGCTTTTTTCATTTAATGCAGAGGTCATAGAGTCATTGTATTCTTTTTGATATAATAGCTATAGGTTCCATTATGTGGATGGACCACAGTTTATTTAGTGGGTACCCTTTTGATGAGACATTTAAGAGCTTTTATAATAATTTGTTGTTATAGATCTCATGAAGTAGATTGGAAAAAGTGAGGAGCAGCCACAGAGCTCAGAGCTGAGGATTGTAAGTATATCCGAATTTTAGTTCAGATTCTGTAAAACAAAAACAAAAGCAAAAAAAAAAAAAAAAAAAAAAAAAATCAGGAATATTTGGAAAAGAACCAAACAGGATTATTTTTAAAGTATTAATGAAAATTAATCTTTTGTCAAGCTCCTTCAGTTTTGATCAGGAAGAACAGAGGTCTGTAGTTTCTTGGTTAGTATCATAGGATAATATGCTCTATAAAAGTAGAGCTGATGCCAGGAGGTCATACAGAGAAAGTCTCCTTTGGAAGATCAAGAAAACTCATTGTGATGTTGGTGTGGGAAAAGGAAAAACAAACAAAAATATTTCTGGAATAGGGGTCAGAGACCCCTGTGTTACAGCTGTGGTACCTTAATCTCTCATTTGTGAAATAAATGTTTCCTAGTAGGGAAGTGGGGTGTGAGTTAGCTGTAGGGATATTCTTGATGGTCTAAGGAAGCCACCTGCGGTTTCTCAAGTAGATAGTTTGTAAGAGTCAAAGAAGGACATTCTATATTAATAAAAGGGTTAATCTATCAAGAAGAAAGAGCAATCATAAATATTTATGCAGCTAACCAGGGTACCTCAAAATATATGGGCAAACACTGGAAAAACTAAGTGGAAAAATAGATGTCTTTACAATTATAGTGGGGGACTTTAATATACCATTTATCACCATTAGATAGAACATCTTAACAGAGAATCAATAAAGAAACAAAGACTTTGAATAATACATTAGAGGATCTGGACCTAATAGACATATACAGAACATTACACTGAAGTAGAGCGGGATATACATTCTTCTTGAGTGCACATGGATCATTCTCCAGGATAGACCATATGCTAGGCCACAGAACAACTCTCAATGAATTCAGAAAGACTGAAATTATACAAAGTAATTTCTCTAACCACAATGGAATAAAGCTGGAAATCAGTAGGGGGCAGAGAACCAGATTAGGCACAAAGATATGGAAGTTAAACAAGACACTCTTAGACAAACAGTGGGTCAAGGAGGAAATAGCAAAAGAAATCAGTAACTACCTTGAAACGAATGAAAATGACAACGTATCAAAACCTATGGGATGCAGCAAAATCTGTACTGAGAGGGAAATTCATAGCCATAAACACCTATATTAAAAAAGAAGAAAGAGCTAAAATCAAGGACCTAATGGAACACCTGGAGGAATTAGAAAAAGAACAACAAACTAACCCCAAAGGAAGTAGAAAAAAGGAAATAGCAAAGATTAGAACAGAGCTAAATGAAATTGAAAATAAGAAAGCACTAGAAAAAATAAAACCAAAAGCTGTTTTTTTGAGAAGATTAATAAAATTGACAAACCCTTAGCTAGACTAACAAAAAAAGAGAGATGATGCAAATACATAAAATATGAAACAAGGAAGGGGATTTCACCACAGATCCCACAGAAATAAAGAGTATCATAAGAGGATACTCTGAAAAATTGTATGCCAAAAAGATGGATAATTTAGAGAAAATGGACAAATTCCTAGAAACATACAAGCAGCCTACATTGACAAAAAAAGAAATTGATGAGCTCAACAGACTAATCACAAGTAATGAGAATTAGTCATCAAAAACTTCCCAATTAAGAAGAGCCCAGGACCAGATGGCTTCACAGGTGAATTCTGCCAAACATTCCAGGAAGAACTAACACCAATCCTGCTTAAACACTTCTGAAAAATAGAAGTGGAGGGAACATTGCCTAACTCATTCTATGATGCCAACATCACCCTAATACCAAAGCCAAAGACGTCACAAGAAAGGAAAACTATAGACCAATCTCTCTAATGAACCTAAATGCTAAAATCCTCAACAAAATAATTGCTAATCTTATTTAACAACACATCAAACAAATTATACACCATGACCAAGTGGGTTTCATCCATGGTATGCAAGGATGGTTCAACATAAGAAACTCAATCAATGCAATACACCACATAAACAGATTGAAAGAAAAAAAAATCACATGATCATCTCTATAGGTGCAGAAAAAGCATTTGACAAAATATATCACCCTTTCCTGATAAAAACACTTTAGAAGATAGGAATAGAAGGAAACTTCCTCAACATGATAAAAGGGTATATATGAAAAACCCACAGCTAACATCATATTCAATGGTGAAATCCTAAAAGCTTTCCCTCTAAGATCTGGAACAAGACAAGGATGCCCACTGTCACCGCTCTTATTTAACACTGTGTTAGAAGCACTTGCTCGAGCACTTAGGCAAGAAAAAGATATAAAAGGCATCCAAATTGCAAAGGAAGAGGTAAAAATTTCCCTATTTGCAAATGATATGATCAAAAGCCCTGAGAAATCTATATCAAAGCTTCTAGAGCTTATGAACGAGTTCAGTATAGTGGCAGGTTATAAGATTAATGTGCAAAAATTAGTAGCATTTCTGTACACCAATAATGAGCAATCTGAGGAGGAAATCAAGAAAAAAATGCCATTTACAATAGCAACTAAAAGAATCAAATACCTAGGAATAAGTTTAATTAAAGATGTAAATGACTTGTATACAGAAAACTACACAACACTGTTAAAGGAAATCAAAGAAGACCTAAATAAATGGAAGAATATTCCCTATTCATGGATAGGAAGACTAAACATCATTAAGATATCTATCCTACCCAAACTGATCTACAGATTTAATGCAATCCCAATAAAATTCACCACAGTATTTTTTATTGAATTGGAAAAGCTAATTATGAAATTTTTTTGGCAGGGCAAGAGGCCCCAAATAGCCAAAGACATATTGAAAAAGAAAAATGAAATCGGAGGAATCACACTACCCGACTTTGAAACATACTACAAAGCTACAGTGGTCAAAACTGCATGGTATTGGCACAAGGATAGACATACTGACCAATGGAACCAAATTGAGTCTGATATAGATCCTTGCATATATAGTCAACTGATATTCGACAAGGCCATCAAGCCCATTCAACTGGGAGAGAATGGCCTCTTCAACAAATGGTGCTGGGAGAACTGGATATTCATATCCAAAAGAATGAGAGAGGAACGACATCTCACACCTTATACAAAAATTAACTCAAGATGGATCAAAGATCTAAATATAAGAGCCAAGACCATAAAGATCTTGGAAGATAATGTAGGGAAGCATCTACAAGATCTTGTAGTAGGAAATAGTTTCATGAACTTTATACCTAAAACACGAGCAATGAAAGAAAAAATAGATAAATGGGACCTCCTCAAAATTAAAAACTCTTGCACCTCAGAGGAGTTTGTCAAGAAAGTGAAAAGGCAGCCTACTCAATGGGAGGAATATTTGGTAACCATCTATCTGATAGGGGCCTAATATCCAGCATATATAAAGAAATCCTATACCTTGAAAATAAAAAGACAACCCATTTTAAAAATGGGCAAGTGATTTGAGTAGACACTTCTTCAAAGAAGAAATACTAATGGCTAGAAAGTACATGAAAAAATGCTCAACATTACTATCTATTAGGGAAATGCAAATCAAAACTACAGTGAGATATCATCTTACGCCCATTAGAATGGCGGTTATTAAAAAAACAGAGGACTACAAGTGTTGGAGAGCATGTGGAGGAACAGGAACCCTCATCCACTGCTGGTGGGAATGTAGAATGGTGCAGCCATTGTGGAGGACAGTTTGGTGCTTTCTCAGAAAGCTAACTATAGAACTGTCAGTTGGTAGTTTTTGAATTCAGGTGAATTCATAAATAGGTTTTATTTTCTTTAATTAAAAAAATACCACCATAGATTAAAACTGTGGTAAAAACACAAGGTCTGTTTTGTTCATTTGTTTTACCAGGTGTTCTCAAAACCGTCCCTCCTCACTTGTGTGTGCCTTTATATATTTCTCTTAGTAATTAGAGTAATTAGAGCAGCAGATGTAGTTGCTGTTGTGTGTCCCAATTTAGTGACTCTCTTAGATAACTGTGACTAGTGCATTTGTTTATTTGCTATTTTGCATAACATCAGAGCTTCCAGGAAGGTAGATTCTGTAGTATGCACAAAACCATTGGATGCAGCAAAAATGCTACCACTTTTTTTAGCTGTGAGAGTACTTGAATTTTATTCATCAATTTGCACCAAATTCTAAAGGTTGGTAAATGTGGGTACCCTCAATTGAAAAGGGTGAATTTTATGGTATATAAATTGTACCTCAATAAAACTGTTTTTAAAAAGTTAATATATTACTGCATATTCAAAGCAAGCAACCAAAATGTTTGGAATAAATTCTCCTTGAAAAGAATATGTTAATGAATAGCACAACTGCATAATAAGTAAAAGAACAAGTAGGAAAAAATATTGAGAACCTTCTAACATTCGTTCTCAATACCAAAGCCATGTAAAGGACCCCCAAAACCTGAAAAGTCATCATTACTGCTGGAATCCACTGGCTTCTCCTTATTCAACTGAATTAGATATGTTCAAACACTGTGTTACTGGATGTATAATGGGATTCTTTTCTCAGAATTTCAGCTGAAACTTTAGAACTCAGAGCAATCCCTCCTGTTCTGGTAACAATCTCACAGTGCTGGCCAAACTGAACTGGTGACCATCTACCCCCAATAGCTTATATAAGAGAAGATGGGGCCTCATTAGAGAACAGTGGATTTATCCACCTGTTCCTCTTTTCCTCAACAAAGACTTTGTGGTTTAATGTAGACTTCTAAATATTGCAACTGATGGGTGACTTTCTGGAATTACACCTATGTGTCCACTTGTCCAACACTCCTCCCATGAAAACAGAAATTGGCACCAGGATAATAGGGGCTTGTTTCTTTAATGGCCCCATGGGATTTTTAAACCATACTTTGCCTTCCTCGTACCACCAATTTTTGCATGGGAATATACATAAACTGTACATAGTCTTTTTTTCCTTTTTGGTTATGTCTTTCTTTTAAAAATTAGAAAAGTTGACAGCTGTATACCATCAACACAACATGCAGTCATGAAGTATCTTCTCATATCCACAAGTTGAAACAGTCTTGAATTTTTCACCGTTGGAGCCCATTATCTTGTTTTAAGCTATATCAATTGTCAAAAGGATTTCATTCATATTTGCTTTCTGTAAAAGTTCAAAACTAAATTCTTTTTTTTTTTTTTTTAGAAGGTACCGGGGATTGAATCCGGGACCTCATACATGGGAAGCAGGCACTCAACCACTGAGCTACACCCATTCTTTCTTAACATTATTCAAATATCTGTGAATTCAGTGAGTCACTCTTCACCAGCTGACATCTTATATGCTGTTTTTCTGGCCTACATACATAGTAGGTTATTTCTCATTGTAATCTGGAACTCTCTGATGTTGATCCAGTCAAATCAATGCTTCTGTTGATTTCCATATATTTTGGGTATGAATACTGAAACTTTTGAGATTTTTTTCTTTTTGACCTAATGTCATGTTTTTAATTCCCTCTTATAGTTATGACCTCTTTAGAGTTCCCTGTCAGAGGTTGTCTTCCAGATCTAACAGATGAAAATATGCTGTTCGTGTGTTTTCTCCAGGTCTTTTATCATTTTCTTACCAAAATATCCCTCTACAGTCTTGATAGCCAGTCTTTCTTAAAGTGGAAAAGGCTAAAATGTGAACTTAATATTGTAACAATGACTCTGTCCTTTTGTGCCATGGACAATGACGGTAATAACTATGAATCTAAAATGTTTGGGGAGTTACTCAAATTCTGTCTTGGGTGAGCAGTGTACCCGTGGCTTGGTATATTTTTGGTTAAAGCTATTAGGGGGGTGTTAACCTTATACCTTTGCTGTGGTGGTTTATGTTGTCGTGACTTATCACAAGGGGGCAGTAGCAGCACCTTCACCGATTCCCTTCCATCTTTTATATGGGCATATTGGGTCCAGGGTAGGGTCAAGTTGAGATTATAAAAAACTTGATTTTTGACTTGTAAGAAAACTTTACAACTCGATTTTTTCCACAAAAGTCAAAAGACTGGAAGTGCCTGTTAATAAAGGTCTTAATAATAAAGCAACACAGACACAGATTTTGGCCTAAATAACTGTATTTTTCTAGATTTTATATATTATTTGCTATTCCACAATGTTTTATGTCTTGGTGATAAGAGACATTATAGAACATTCTACATAGGATATAATAAACATTGGTCTTTCTTTTTCTCTTGTAACTTTCTCCATTAATGATAAGATGGGGGAGCATTTTGCCACTATCTTTTAATAATTCTTAGAACAGAACTGAATGTAGAGAGAGGTCTGAAATTTTCCTCCTTTGAGAGAATTGTAGAAAGTGTCTGGTGGTCATTTCTGTTTTTTTACATTTTACTTACTTTTACTTGGACATGTGTGGTTCATGCCCAGGACCAGGGGAGTGACATTCCTTCCTCACTCACAGAATTGAATGCTTATCTACTATTTTGCTATTATCTTTCCCTAATGGGAAAGTCCTACTAAGAACTGAATGAAACTTAAAGAGTTACAGTTGATTATCTTAGCTGTGTCATAGCCACGGCCCCAAGAAGCCAGCTGTACAGTCCCTGAATCATGATTGCTTAAATTTGCATTGCGGTGTTTAGCTCTCTAAGGGATGTAATGAGTTTCTCCATTATACTCAAGGCTTGAAATGACCTCAGCAAAAGAATTTCATGTTTTCCCCTTCCTCTGGTGTGCGGCAAAGCAAGTTGAATTTGTAGCAATTAGAAGTTCCAGTGGCCTGGTCCCTGCTGGCAGATGGCATCAGGAGTGGCTTGAAGAATGCCACTGGTGAAAATCAAAGAGTTCAGCACTTCTGCTCTGTGCTGTCCTTGGCAGAAAAAGCTTTGCTTCTTATCATCCCATCTTCCTCCACCAAAAGCCTGAGAAATGAGACATAATCAGCTAAAAGAGCTGAGAGTGCCAAAATAACCACCACAGGTACTGCCCCACCTTGTCTTTCTGGTGCCTGAAGGCACTTAAACCAGAATAGATCGATGCTAACTCTTTCTGAAGGATAATGGGGTTGCTCCTAAAATACATACCCAGTAACTTGTTTCTTAGATTACCTTTGAATTTCTTAGTTGTTGAAAATCAACTGTGTCATAATTTCCACACTCTCTTTTTCCTTCCACTGGCCTGATGTTTGTTCCACTGTTTCAGGGCTCATTGTTGGGGTGATCCTGAGGTACAGCACCCCTGCCACCAGTGGTCATGACAAGTCACTCAGCTGCACTCAGGAAGACAGAGCCTTCAGCACTTTATTAGTGAATGTCAGTGGGAAGTTCTTCGAATACACTCTGAAAGGAGAGATCAGCCCTGGCAAGATCAACAGCGTGGAGCAGAATGACATGCTGAGGAAGGTGAGCTGGGGACACTCAGACATCATTGTCCTGACGTGTTTTTTTTAACATATATCATTCATATATGAACATGCATAAACAATAAGTGTATAGTAAAGATTGTGAACTTACAAAATAAACATGGGTAACATCATACAGGGGTCTCATACATCATCCCTCCACCAACATCTTGCAATGTTGTGAAACATTTGTTACAAACGATGTAAGAACATTATCAAAATATTACTACTAACTACAGTCCCTATCTTACATTTGGTGTATTTTTTCCCAACCCACCCTATTTTAAAAAAATATGTTTTGATTACAGAGGTTCTAAACGTAACAAAACCATCATGCACATGTGTAGAATTCGCATGCAACACCCCTTCACCAACACACCACACTGTGGCGGAACATTTGTTACAGATTATGAGATAATATCATCAGACTGTTACCCCCAACCATGGTCCATAGCGTACATTTGGTACGCTTTTTCCATACACCTCCATTATTAACACAGTACGTCTTTGGCATTGATGCAAGAATATTATAGTATTGCTGTTAACCAGAGTCTATAGGTCACACCAATTGTAGTTTTCCCATGCTTCTCCACATTCCCACCACCCTGCAATAGTGATGTACATCTGCTCTAGCTCACAGAAGGACACTCTTGCATTTGTACCCTCAACCTCAATTCTCATCCACCTCTGGGTTCGCTGTGTTATTCAGTCCCTAGATAATTCCTTAGCTTTCTTTGAATTGACATTTACTTCCCCAGACTACCATTTTCAGCCACAACCTCATTTATCAACCAGCTGCTACTCACCATAATGTGTTACCATCAACTCTATCCATTTCTACACTTTTACAGACAAGTTAATTAAAACTTCTACATACATTAAGCATCAGTAGTTCTTCACAACCCTCCTCTTATCTCCTAATAACCACTCTAGGTTTTAACTCCATGTGTTTATTCTTCATATTTGGTTCATATTAATGAGACCATGCAATATTTGTCCTTTTGTGTCTGGCTTACTTCCCTTAGTATAACGTCTTCAAGATTCATCCGTGTTATCATGTGTGTTTTTTGGGAAATGGAGCTTCCAACTCCCACCACAGAATAGCTCCCAAGGTGGCTTGCACCACGGGCACTGACCTCCGCAGTGTGGAGTGCTCTACGCACAAATCCTTTCTGCAGATGGGCAGTCTCCTCCTTCCATACTTTCAAGAATGTTGCAGGATGCTCTTCTGGTCTCCTAGAGCCCCCAAACAGGTGCTTTAGATAGCTCTGGGTGATTACTAACTGCCCTGTAGCACAAGCTGACTCCAGGAGCTCCATACTCAACCACTATCTTGGCTTCTCCCCGTGACATGTGTTTTTATTTCCTGACTCCATCTCAAACTTGTGAAGAGAAATCCTTTCCAAGTCCTGGAATATCAGTCACATTCCTGACTCTCAGTTTTGTTAGGAAGCTTCTGGGCTGTGGTGAAGAGAAGCCACTACCAGATTGGAGCCTTAGCCTTTCAGCTTTTTTACTTTCTCAGGCTTGTGAGGATCAGCAGCTGACGTGGGCCAATGATTGTGCCATGGGTTTCTACATCCCCACTCAGCTAGTCTCTCCAACCCCTCTCTCTTCACTATGCCTGTTTTCTTTGTTATGGTTTAGAGATGAGATTGTTTCTTTCTTAAAGTAAGATTGATTTCACTTTTAGCTTAATTATACAGTGTTCAGAAGTATACTTCTTAGCTCTTTATGGCTCTTTTGCTGTAGTCTACGAATATTTATTGGGTGCCCACTCTCATTGGTGATTGATGCTAAAGATTTAATGAATCTTCAGAGGAAGAAGGTTTTCTTGTCTTAGAATTTGAGCCCAAACATTACTATTCATTTGATACTGGTGGTAGCTGAAATGCTCCATGGGAAAAAAGGATTATGTATTTCCAATGTGGGTGATTTCCAGGATAAGAAAGAAATCTGTATTTATTGATATCCACTCCATTCATTACCTTATAGACTGGAGTTTATCAGCAGAAAGGTTTCTGTATAGTGGTCTGGGAGGGGGGAGTCCAGGTTATAGGGAGCTCCTTTTAATATAGAACAAGGCTAATGTGGTGAAGCTTATAATCAGAGTGTACTCCCAAAATTAAATTATTGTTGCTCTTGGAACCTACCTTAATCTTTAAAGAAAATTAGTCTCAATCTGGGACATTAAACATGACCATGTTCTCTGTGTTCCTGTTGGCAGTACTGGTGGATTCTTTGCCCAGTCCTTCAGAAGGATGCATGGAATTTCCATAAACATTTGTGAACTGCATCTGAGAAAGATCCCCAGTGTAACTACCATGCTAATGACTGTTTTGAAGTGGCAGCTTGAGGCCTTCATACTGGATTTGATGGGGGAGGGGGCAAAAAGATCCCAACCGATTTCCATCTTTTAGATCATAATAGAAGATGAGGCTAACTTTTGCCCTATCATCTTTTTTGTTTGTTTGTTTGTTTTTTAAACAATTTATTGAAGTATATCATTCATACATGAACATACATAAACTATAAGTGTTCAATAAACTTCGTGAACTTACCAAACAAACATGCATAACATCATACAGGGCTCCCACACATCACCACCCCCCCAAACACCCTGCATTGTTGTGAAACATTTGTTACCAATCATGAAAGAGCTTCGTCAAAGTATTACTACTAACTATAGTCCGTATCTTACTCCCCTATATACTTTTTTAAGGATTTATTTATTTATTTATTTACTTTTATCCATTTTTACCGCCTCCCCCTCTTCCGTTTTTGCTGTTTCTGTGTCCATTCACTGGGCAACTCTCTGTGTCCCTTTCCTGCCCTCTCTTCTCATCCTTCTCCTGTCTTCACTGGGATTTGATCCTCGGAATCTTCGATGTGGGAGAGAGGCGTCCTACCACCTGCGCCACCTTAGTTCCTGTTTTTTTTTTTTTTTTTTTTTTTAGTTCCTGGTTTTTTGACGCATCTTGTCTTTGCTCTCCCTCGTGTCACTCTCCTGTTATGTCGTCATCTTGCTGCATGGCCCATGGGGCCTGGTGGCACACCCGTGCGTGGGGCCTAGTGACCCGTGTGCCTTCTTTATTTTTATTTTTTAAATTTTTACTGGGAGGTCCCAGGGATCAAACTCAGTTCCCTCCATATGGGAGACAGACACCCAACCATTTGAGCCACATCCATCCCCCTGCTATATCTCTTAAGGTTGACCAAAGATACCCAAAGTTACAATCTATTCCCATACAGGATGGTAATATAATAAATCAGGCTTAGTTTATCACCAGCATTCCAAAAACCAGACCTAGGGAGAAAAACTAGGTCTGGGGACACATGCATGGTTTCTAATATAGCAAATGTTTAGCCTACCCTGATTATCACAAAATCAGGACAGCGAGAATATTTGCATTTGCCCTGTCATCTTTAGAAAAATATATATTCAGATCCCCTCTCTTTATAATTTTGCAGCACAAAGCAAAGGTGGGGGAACAAACAAGGCCAAGATTTATCATTGCTAGTTAAGGGTAGAAGAGGCATGTTGAGGCAGCTTGGTTGGTGCAAAGAACATTGGATTGACTGTCAAAAACCCCTCATGTCAGTTCATACATTACTAGGTGGCTTCCAACAAATTCCCTGCTCTTTGTGGCCAGTGTCTTAATATTGGGTGGATATTGTCCAAAGCTCTTTCTCATTCTGGCATTCCCTGCTCTTCAGACTACTTTTGCCTTCAGCAAGAAGATAGAATAAAACATGATCTGAGGGAACCATTCAACTTTCAATTAGGCAGGTGAACATTTCCAGTTTCTTTTAAAAAAGTGAACTACTCTTAATAGTTAGAATGAAGATTAAAAAAAAAAATTAATTGGAATAAAAACCAATTAATCTACCAGTATGAACAAGGTGTTAATAATAAGCTTAGCAGGTTTATAGAATGCTTAATTCTTTTCTGGATGTGATAAGACTTTGCTGTCTAATAGTGTCAGAGTGATTTCCCTGTATGAAATCTGCAGGTAATTTTTATTCCCCTTTGAGTTGTTGAATTTATGTTGCTGTTCAGGAAGCCACTAACCTTACTTATAACTTTGATCTAGGCCACATCAAGCATCACAGAAGTCTGGTCACTCAAAAGAGGATTAAATTCAGTGGAGCTGTGTTTTTAAGTGATTCTGTAGGAGGATCCAGGAAATAAATAAAAAATCATGTCTGCATCATTTTTTGCGATTGAGCTTTTATAAAAGTTTGATAAAAATCAGGATGTTTTTATTTTTTGTTTACAAACATTGGCCAGAAACCTTCTGTGAGTTCTCAAAATTGCATTCATCTGTTGTGTCTTAATATGTGTTAGAACAAAACACCATGATCAGAAATCAGGAGTGCTATGGGGAGAAGGACATGTCAGTCCACAGGGAAGGTTGTTCTGTGGCTTCTCTTCTGCGATAAGTCTATGATTTTCCACATTTATGTTATTTGTTCTAATTATTCAAACTTAAAAGAAGGGCTTAAAATATTAAACAAATATTATAGCACCAATTGGTATTAAATGGGTTTTTTTCTTTTTAAACTTTTAGGTAACATTTGACCCAGAGGTGTTTTTCAATATTCTGCTGCCTCCAATTATTTTCCATGCTGGATACAGTTTAAAGAAGGTAAGAGTTTTAAGCTAGTATTTCTTAAAGCATGGGAATCCATGTGTTAATTTCCCTGCTTAATTTTTTAGTTCTTTTGCTTATTACTGTGTTCCATACCCACTCAGAGACTGTAGTTGACTCATCCTCAGTGATTCACTTCTGTTTCAAGATCTCATTTCTTATACATTGCTGGTGGAAATGTAAAATGGTATGGCCACTCTGGAAAACAGTTTGGCAGTTTTCATAAAACTAAATATGCAGTTACTGTAAAACCCAAAAATTTTACTCCTGTTTACACAAAATTTTCACACAAAAGCCTGGATACGATTGTACATAACACCTTTATTTGTAACAGTAAAAACTGAAAGCAACCAAACTGTCCTACAATAGGTGAATGGTTAAACTGTGGTATATCTGTATTGTGGAATACTACTCAGCAATAAAAAGGAACAAACTATCAATATACACATCAACTTAGATGAATCTCAAAGGCATTACGCGGGGTGTAAAAGGCCAACATCAGATGGTCACATACTGTATAATTTCACTGAGATGGCATTCACAAAGTGACAAAATCATAGGGATGGGGAACAAACAAGTAGTTGCCAGGGGTTAGGGATAGTGGGGGATGGGAGATTGGTGTGACTATAAAAGGAAGCATGAGAGAGGTCTTTGTGGTGATTGGATAGTTCTGTATCATGATTGTAATGGTTACACAAATCTATACATGTGATAAAATTATGTAGAACTATGCACACACATTGTACCAATGTCAAATTCCTGGTTTTGATATTGCAGTATAATTATGTAAGATAAAGTCATTGAGGAAAAGGTACACAGGGCCTCTCTGTACCATCTTTTCATCTTCTGTGAATCTATAATTATTCCAAAATTAAAAGTTTAAAAAAATCTAATTTTCATTATTGAGCATCATTGTGCTTGTCCTCAAAGTTAGATGTAAGCCTCTACTTTACAAACAATGCAGGTGGCTGCCTTCACACAGACACCCCCACTGTGAAGGGGTGTGAAAATTTAGCCTTCAAAGGGCCTCCCTCAGATAACAGCCATGGAGCTTGTTTCAGCTTTCTTTATGAATGAGGACTAAAGGAAAACTTTCGTTTCCTTTATAGATGTGAAAGTATTTTGTGAACTGTGAAATATACATTTAAGTACTTTGTTGTTTCTCAAAGGCTTTTTTTCATCTACCAAGTAAAATAAACATTTATTCAAATAAGTGGTTACGTTATGTCTTTTTAAGGTGCAGTAAAATTTCGGTTCACATCAGCAGATATGAATGAAGGTGGATGGGTGATTGTGTGTGTGTGAGAGAGAGAGAGATTTTGAAATATATTTTGAATGTATTTTTGGTGGTGGATTTATGTTACTAATTTTTTGCTTTGGCTAATATCATGTATTTATAAAAATATATTCAAACAGATAGATAGATAGATAGATATAGATAGATATAGATATAGATATAGATATAGATATAGATATAGATATAGATATAGATAGTTACCCAAAAGGAAAGAAAGCTGAATGGCAAGGGAAAAGACATCTGGGATTAAAATTTGTTCCTGGTTGCTTCATTGATCTTATGTTCCTTCCTTGATACACTCTCAGCGCTCCCTGATTTTAAGCCCTTAATGAAGCTTTTAAAGGGAAGTAGGCTCACTGTTGTTGATTTTTTAGAAAGCTAATTCCTCCCCCCAAAAAAAAATTGGTATATAAATGCATTAGCCTTAAAACAAACAAACAAACAAACAAACAAACAAACAAAAAACCTGGGCCCTCCGCCCCATCAAGATGGCAAGAGAGAAGCTTCAGGGCTCAGCCCTCCCACAGAAGCTTTGAATGACTAGCAAGAACTGGCAGAAGCATCTTTCCCAAAGATCCAGAAAACAGTTAACAGAATTGCAATAACAGCGCGAGTGCAGAATCAAGAATAAGTCGTCTTAATCAAGAGGAAAACCTTGCAGCACCCTGGCTGGCCCCTCCCCCACCCCTCACCGGCTTGGTGCTGTACTGGGTTTGCATTCCCAGTGTGGATACCTGGTCCCTGTTCCAGAGGGAGCAGAGTAACCCTCGTGCACAGACTGGGAGCTTGTATGCCTGGCTCAGTCTGTCTGGTGGTGCCTGAAGGACTCATCCCAGAACTTAACCTGCATGTAGAAGGCGGCTCATCAAGCACTGCTACAGAAAACTATGGGAGATCAGTCAAGTCATGGCTGCCTGAAGCAAGGGATTGCTGGCTGTAGTCCAGTGTGGAATGAGGAAACTGTGTCCTGGGGAAGAGGGGACATTTCTGTCAGTATAAACAGGGAAATTCCTAGGGCCACACATGCATGCCCAAGACAAGATACATGTGCAGAAAGGATCAGAGGGTCCCTACTCTTTGGCCAGGAGCTATTCTCCAAACTAATTATATAGAAAAACCCTGAAAGAGAGCTTTCTAAGATAAACTGAAGCTGAGGGAGTTGTCACCACTGAACCAGCCCTACAAGAAATTCTATAGGGAGTTCTGCAGATTGAAAGGAAAGGGCATCAGACAATTGATCAAAGCTACATAAAGAAATAAAGATCTCTGGTAAAGGTAACAACATGGATAACTATAAATACTAGTACTAATGTATTTTTGGTCTGTAACTCTACTTTTTATGTCCCACAGGATCTAAAAGGGAAATGCATAAAATGCAATGATAAATCATTTTGGACTCATATAAATATGTAACTTATGAAAAGAACTATATAAAGGTGGGAGGTCAGAGGGGTGTAAAAACATAGTTTGTATATACTATTGAAGTTTAGTTGGTATCAAACCAAGCAAGATTGTTATAGGTTTAGGATGTTAAATGTAAGCTCCATAGTAGCCACAAAGAAAATCTCAGAGAATATGCAAACTCTTAGAGACAGAAAGTACAAGTCACCAGGGGTAGGGAAAATGGAGTTAATACATAATGTGTATAGGGTTTCTATTTGGGGTGATGGGAAAGTTCTATAATGGATGGTGTTGAGGGTACTGCAACATTGTGAATGTGATTTATGCCACTGAATGGTATGCTTGGTAGGGGTTGTGGTGGTAAAATTTATGTTGTATGTAGGTTTCTACAATTAAAAAAAAAAAAGTGCAGCTAAAGAGACAATGACAATTAAATGCAGTTCGTGAGCCTGGATGGGATCTAAGAATAGAGGAGAAAAGGCTCAAAAGGATATTATCAGGACATGTGAAAAAAAGTTGGAATATAGACTGTAAACTTTATATCAATGTTAAATTTCTTGACCCTGATAATTGCACTTAAGGTAATTACATAAGTGAATATCCTTATTCTTAGGAAATATGCATGGAAGTAGTATGTTTGTGTGCAATCTGCTTTCAATTGTACAGAAAATGGATGGATGGATGAATGGATACATGGATGGGTAGATGATAGATGGATGGGTAGATAGATAATGGATAGATAGAGTGATACGGCAACTGTGGCAAAATGTTAAAATTGGTGGATATGGGTATCTGGGGGGTGGGGTGGGGGTATGTTGGAGTTCTCTGTATGGGGTTTGTATTATTCTTAAAATTGTCCAGTAAGTTTGAAATTATCTCAAAATAAGTTTAAAGGAAAAAAAAAAAACTGGGACAGTGACTGATTTAAGAAGAAGCATAATGTGTCCATAATATTTACAGATAGCGCCCTCATTTGGTGACTGTTGGCACCTTGAAGTGTTCTCTTCTGGAAGCAGGTATCTTAGGGGTACCAGGCATTCCTTGACACCTTCTCAACAGCCTTGGTTACAGATAGGGGCAAGCATTGGGGAAGACAGAAGCCAAGGCCTCAGATCCTGTCTGGAACTCAGGCTAGATGATTCCCACAGTCCTTGGACTTCATGGTGGCTGCTGGACCCAATTTGGCTTCTTCCTCTATCCTGTCTTTCTCTTATGTTTCTCAGCTGGCATTCTGGGACTCTCATGCCTTTTATTCTTTTGAGAGAAAGTATTCCTGGCACCTGTTTGATTAGAGTATTTTGGGGATTTTGTTTGTATGTGTTAAATAGTTCTTATGGTCAAATAAGAATAGCTCTTGCCTTGAAGAGTAAAAGCCATGGATCAGGATCCCATGAACAGGGATTTTTTTCCCCATCAGAATATCTCATAGGCTTAATGACTTAGGAGAAATAAATCCATATTTGTATGTGTGTGTGTTTGTATATGTGCATTTATATATGGATGTATGTGTATTTGTGTTTATTTGTTGATATTTTTAAAAGATGTCAATGAATGTGCACTGTGAATTGAGAGGATTGAAGCTTTGCCACCTCTTTTTGAACAATCGCTAGATCTTATATTGATATGAGTTTCTTCCAATATAAACTTGCCCATCTTAAATGGAACTTACTGGTTTCTCATTTCTCCACATGTATCCTTATTGTCCCTTTTTCTCAGACTCCAAAGATTAATCCAGGTTAATATCAGGAGATACAGCCAGTCCCATGAGAAGATACTTAGAGCACTCTATTGTCTGATACTGAATTAAGCAAAAGTTCCTTAGCTAGCACTTTCATGCTTTATTAGTTTAGAACTTATGTTTATAATGATCTTCTAAGGTACTGCCAGGACTAGGAGTGACTAGCTGAATCACTTCTGAATCACCAGAGTAAACTGGTTTGATTGGCAGGGCAGAGGTTGTTTTAAAGCCATAATGTTTAAGGCTAAATAGCATTATTCAGAAGTACCTCCAGCTATTACTTGATGTAATGGAAGCGGTAAGTAAAGTTTCTCTTTTTAAAGACCTTTAATATGTTTTTTTATGCTCACTGTAAAAAAATCACAATGTGATTCCTGCTTTTTGTTTTATCCAGAGACACTTTTTCAGAAATCTTGGATCTATTCTGGCTTATGCCTTCTTGGGGACTGCTGTTTCTTGCTTCATTATCGGGTAAGTGACTCTGTCACATAATGAAAGTAACATACTTTACAAAGGGATGAAATCCATATGGGTCCATAGAGTGCAGTATTTTGATGTTTGTGATGACAGCAATTAAGATCTAGAGCTGCCTTGTCCACTATGGTAGCTACTAGCCATGTGTAGCTATTTAAATTAAAATTAAGGTTAATTAAAATTATACTCACTACTCAGATCCTGGTTTCTAATACTGTTCTCCAATAATGGAACCAGGGCCCCTTGCAGATATGGCTTCTTCTAGGGCTGGGGCAGGAACTATACAGGATGAACCCGGAGCATCTTCTAGTGCCAGGAAGTAAAACATGCTCAAAACACAAACATTTTTCACACCAATGTCCACAGCAGCATTATGCACAATTGCTAAGAGATGGAAGCAACTCACATGTCCATCAATGGATGGATGGATAAACAAAATGAGGTATATACATACAATGGAATATTATGCAGCTGTAAAAAGGAATGATGTTCTTATAAATATGACAACATGGATGAACCTTGAATGTGTCATGTTGAGTGAAATAAGCCAGATACAAAAGGACAAATATTGTATGTTGTCACTTATATGAAATAATTAGAATAAGCAAGTTCATAAGAGTCAGAAATTAGAATATAGGTTACCAGGGGCTGAGGTAGGGGGTAGGGAATGGGGAGTTAATGCTTAAATGGTAGAGTTTTTATTTGGGGTGATGGGAAAGTACTGGTAATGGATGGTGGTAATCATAGCACAACATTGTGAATGTAATTAACACCATTGAATTATATATTTGAATGTGGGTAAAAGGGAAATTTTGGGTTGTATATATGTTACTAGAATAAACATTTTTAAAAAAACCCATAGGACTGTACAACAAAGTGAACCCTAATATAACCTATGGACTATAGTCAATAGTACTATTAAAATAATATTCTTTCATCAATTGTAACAAAGGTACCATACTTATGCAAGGTATTAATAGTAGCTGTATGGGTATTTGGGAACTCTATTTTCTACACGATTTCTATGTAAACCTACAACCTCTCCTATAAAAAAATTATCTTAAAAAAAATGACAGCTCCAAATGAAAAACAAACAGGATGGGCATATGTCAAAGGGATACAAGAGCCAACCTGAAAGACTGCCTAATGGCCAAAACTGGAACAATTTGAACAATAAAATAAATAACATTGCATGAAATTATAACCCAAAGTATAAAATAAATATCTCTGAGTCCAGTCCATACTCATATAAATAAATGATTGGATAAATAAATAAATAAATGAGGGAGAAGGGACAAATCTGTGCAGAATTTCAAATAATTTATGTAGATTCTTCTTCCTCCAGGAAGTGGAGCTTAGCACCCACTCCCTCCTGCTTTGAGTGTGGCCTGCACATAGTGACTTCCTTAAAAAAGTACAGTGTGGAAAGGGGGACCAAAGAGTAACTTTACAGTGGAGGAACCTGACAAACAATACCTCAGTCAGGTGATCAAGGCCAATCTCATTAGTGATATATCATGTTGATAGTATGCAACTTCATATGATGTGATGACAATGCACTTTACCTCTCTGGTCTTCCCCCCAAAACCACATTACTCCAGTCTAGTCATGAGGAAAGATAATATAAATCCCAACCAATGCACACTCTACAAAATACTTGACTGACCAGTACTCCTCAAAACTGTCAAGGTCATCAAAAACAAGGAAAGTCTGAGAAACTGTCACAGCCACGAGGAGGCTAAAGAGACCTGACTACTAAATGTAATGAGATATTCTGGATGGGATCCTAGAGCAGAAAAAAAGACATTAGGTAAAAACTAAGGAAATTTAAATAAACATGGATAATTAAAACTGATTAGCTATAAATCTAGAGATAAAGGCAGGGACCAGGGCTTTTTCTGCCATCAAAAAAGGAAGGCCTTGGACTTTGTCCTGTAGGAGATGACAAGCCATTGAAAAGTAGTATTAGGAATGATGGGAAGCAAGATGGGGGAAAGGCTGCCAGACAGAAGTCTGTTGCCCAGGCCTAAGATTATGATGGAAGGAAATAAAGAGGAAGGTCCAGATTCAAGAAATCTTTAAAAGGTAGATGAAAAAAAGCCTTTGAGAAGCAACCAAGGGGCAAATCAAATCTGTATCATAGAGTTACTGTGAATTTAAATAGGAATGTTTAAGCACCTGGAACAGTGGTTGGCACACAGTAGGCAACCTTTAAGTTAAGGCTATTTTTTTCCTTCAAAAGGACTCAGTTCTGGAAATAGTTCTAGGAGCCCAGAATACAAAGTTGAGCTATGATGTGGTCCTTATCATCAAGAAACTAATTAGAGGGTTGGCTGAAGAGTTAATACTGTGTTATTTTGACTTCCCTAGCCCCTCCTGCTGCCAACACTGCCAGACACAAATCCTTAGTAACATGTTAGGTCTTTTAATACTCCTCAATCCTGCCCACAATTTGTAAGCTGTCCTGTAAGAAATGCACTCAGGCCCAGCTATAGTATTTACCTTGGAGGTCTCTCTTGGACCACATCACACTCTGCACAGTATAAAGAGGGCTGTTGCTGAACTGCCTGGCCCAAATAAAGAGTGAGAGGCCGGATATGTCAATGGGTACACAGATATTTTAATGGGACTTTTAGAGAAGTGTGCCCCTTTTCCCTTCTTTGAAATAATTCTTGGCAGAGAAGGTAGAACAGGTCAGTCACATGGGTCTTTGTGATGAACCTCTTTTCTTTTTCTTTCCAGCTTCATCCAGTCCACCCATTCTCATGACATTTTAAAAAATTTGTTTACATTGTTTAATCTTGGTAAATAATATATATGATATTAATTGTATAATTCTTTAAATTTGTGTAGGTTTAAGATGTTTTCAAAACACTTTAGGGAAAAATGTCATTGATCCATATTTCTCTTTTTAAAAAAATATACTTATTTTTTTAAAAAAGATACTTAGATTACATAAATGTTCCATAAAAAATATAGGGGATTCCCATATGCCCCACTCCCTTCCCCTCCCACACTTTCCCACATTAACAACATCCATCATTAGTGTGGTACATTTGTTACAATTGATGAACACATTATGGCTCATTGCCACTAAGGGTGGATTATAGTTTACATTGTAGTTTACACTCTCTTCCACACAATTTTGTAAGTTATGGCAATATATGTAATGGCTTGTATCTGTCATTGCAGTGTCATTCAGGACAATTCCAAAGTCCCAAAAATGTCCCCATATTACACCTGTTTTTCCCTCTCCCTCCCCTCAGAACCTCCAGTGGCCACTGCTTCCACATCAATGATAAACGTTCTTCCATTGCTAGAATCACAATAGGTCTATACTAGAATACCAGTAAGTCTACTCTAGATCATCATTCATTCCCAAATCCTGAGGATTCTGGGATGGTGATGCCCATTCCACCTCTAATTGGGGGGGGGCTTAGATTCCATGGGACAGATGGATGGGACTCTCTTGCTTGCAGTTGCAGACTCTCTCTGTTCCTTGGGATGGTCATTTTCCATCATCATCTCTTTGTTATTTGTCCTGGGTGAGTCCAATGAACTGGACAGTAGGTGTTGCAACTGTTTTGAGATTCAGGGCCCAACTGGCACATGGACAGCCCAGAGATTTAAGTCTCTTGGAGATACACCTATCAACTCTAGCACTAACTATAGGTTCAAATAGAAGGGGCAGAAGAGCCATGTGTAAGGAAACCATAACTGAGTCCAACTCTGTCACATGAGAGAGCATAAATTCCAAAGTAGGGCCCACTGGCAGGGCACCAAACTCCTGAGCTGTCTGCCCTGCCTGTAGTATCTGGATGTCTCTGCTATTTAAGGCAATTTTACTTTGTCAATGAGATCCTGCTGAGACGTGCATAAGCATAACCTCTGGAATGACCTCCCAACTCACTTTGAAGTCTCTTAGCCATATAAACTCATTTGTATTTACCCTTTCCCCCTTATCATCAAGGTT
Source organism: Tolypeutes matacus (assembly GCA_026826555.1). NCBI lineage: Eukaryota > Metazoa > Chordata > Mammalia > Cingulata > Chlamyphoridae > Tolypeutes > Tolypeutes matacus. The sequence continues at coordinate 6,005,535 of JAKSZT010054419.1, read as the reverse complement.
TTCCCAGTTGCATTGCTAGTTGGTGCTTGGTAGTAATCCCTTTGTGCCAGGGAAGCTCATCCCCAGGAGTCATGTCCCATGCTGGGGGTAAAGTAATACATTTATATGCTGAGTTTGGCTTAAAGAGAGGCCACATTTGAGCAACAAGGAGGCTCTCAGGAGGTAACTCTTACGCACCCAATAATACTAGACTAAGTTTCAATTTCAAAAGTAAAAGTTCATAAGTAAAGTCATCAATATCAAGGGCCTGTCAATGGTCCATCCTCCTTCACTAGTCACTGCCCCTGTACTCAGGGGATTCTTGCTATCCCATTAGAGAATGTGGCAGAGCTCCCCAGGATGGGAATTTGATATTCTTTTGGTTATCGTGTGGATCTCCACCCACCGTGACAATGCCCCATGAACACTTGAATATATTCATATGCCTTATAGGTATGCCCCAGGTGAACCCCCTCCTATGCATCCCCATCACTGACACCCCATACCAGTGATCCTCCCCTGCCACAGTTGTAACCCTTCTGTGATCCAAAACTTCTTCAAAAAAGCTAAATGGGAGGCGGCTGTGGCTCAATCAGTGGGGCTCCTGTTTACCATATGGGGGGCCCTGGGTTCGGTTCCCGGGGCCTCCTGGTGGGGGCAGGCCCGCCCGCATGGCGTGGTTGGCCGACCCGGCGAGCGCAAGCAGCAAGGGGGGGATAAATGAATAAATAAATAAAATCTTAAAAAAAAAAAAAAAAAAAGAAGCTAAGAAAACAACCAACTACTATTTATAAGAAAATGAAATGATAATTTTAAAAATAAATAAAATACAAAAATTTTTTTTAATTTTGAATAAAAAATAAATTTTTTTTGACATTATGTCTTTCATCACTGTAAGATCTGTTATCTTGTATGTACATTGACTTTCTTCTGTTTATTTCCCCAGTGTCTTATTTTTTTCATTTTGTCTTCAGAGAAGCTTTAGATTATAGAAAAGTCACATACAGAATATAGTGGATTCCCATATACCCAACATCCTCCCCTTTCCCCCTTTTCCCCTATTAATAACATTTTACATGTGGATGGTACATTTGTTACAATAGGTGTATAAATATTGAAACATTGCTACTAACCATGGTCAACGATTTACATTATGGTTTACATTTTGGACCATACACTTTTATAAATTTTGATGAAATTTAACATGGCCTGTATCCATCATTGCAAGATCATGTAGAACATTTCTATCACCCCCAAAATGCCCCATGTTCCATCTATTCTATTCCTCCCTCCCCTTCCCCTTGGGACCCATGGCAACCACCAAGCTTCACTCCTTGAAGAACAAGATTCATAGTTACTTATATTATTATTATTTTTGTAAACTTTATTTCAACTTCAAATATTAAAATAACAGACAATAGGCAACTTAAATTATGGAAGGATTTTTCTAGAAAATTTTGTCCCTGCACATTTATCTTATTAAATCCTAAAAACAAACTTGTTTCTCTAGTGTTCAGAAAGATACATAAATGAGCACAGATTGGTTAAATGACATGGCGAATGTCTTCTTGTTAATGAAGAAAATGAAAAAAAAAATGCTTACTCATATTCATATCTCATAAAACTAAACCCCATATTCTTTTTTTTTTTTTTTTATCTTTAGCATTGACATATTACCTTATTGGCCTTTGCTAAAAAAATATTACAATATTACTGTTAACTATAATCTATTAGTTACATTAGTTACATTAGACTTTAAATGCACTGTTTTAGAATCCTGTGAGTTTCACGGCAATTTATTGCATGTTATGCAGGTGTTTTTCCTCTCCCTTTCTCCTCTGTTACCCAATTGCTTAAGATGCCTTTACTTTGTTGCTAATTGAAGACCATACTTTATAGCTGCTACAGTTGTTATTGAACACAACTTTAATGAAATGAAATGCTCAGATGTTTCACAAGATGACAGTACTGCAACCTATTACTTGTTACCAAAGTCCTATTTGCCCATGTTTCTGGCAAGTATCCAAATATAGCTGATGCCCAGCGTTTTCATAAATCTCCTTTGAAGTGCTGTATTCTAGTGCCACTCTGCTTGCATATTTTCTAGGCTACCAGATTTGGACGTTTTATTTTCTTTTTCTCTCTGTACTTTCTGGAGGAACTATCCTTCTGGAATAGTCTACCTTCTTTTCTTGCAGAAATCTCATGTATGGTGTGGTGAAGCTCATGAAGATGGTGGGACAGCTCTCAGATAAATTTTACTATACAGATTGTCTCTTTTTTGGAGCAATTATCTCTGCCACGGACCCAGGTATCTGCATATTTGGTTTTCTCATTATGATATTCCATTATTTAACTCCTTAAACAGTTAAGAGTAATCATTAACTCTTGTTGCAGTAGTGAAACTGTGGTATTAACTTGGAATGGTGGCAAAAGTGACCAGTAAGTGGGACTAACAGACTTAGATGGCTTTTCTAAGAAAGGCATGCATTTCCTTTTGGTCTTTCATCTTAGAATGACTAATTTGGTCACAATTTCTACAATTATACTGCCTTCTTTCTCAATGTTGTGCTTTTGCCTTCTTTTAGGAAACATATCATTTGATTTAAACAATACCATATCTTAGTGGAAACACATGTGGGTACCTGTAGTAAATGTAACTTATTTTGTAAACTTTTGTATAGTGTTCCTGCATGACTGTGACACTTCTGATTCATAAACTTCTTACCCTATATTTTTCAAGTGTTAGTTGTTCTAAATTTTAAAAGTGGAATGACTACATATCCCTGCAGCTCAAAAAACAAAAACAAAAACCAAAAAGCTCTTCTCTCCAAGTTGGAATCCATAATTCAATCAGTTTGCATAAAGTATTTACAGCTATTCTTTTCTCTAATGTCAACTATTGAGAGTTTGCCTTACAGAAAGAATTAATGGAGAAAGGACTGGTCCTGTCTTAACAGTGGAGATGCAAAGTTCTTTTCAATGTCTACAATGCTCTGTAACATTCTGGTCAGTAATGACCTTAAAGAAACTAAGATTCCCCACTTGACCATACCTCTTGGGGTCTTATAGACCTGGGCTATCTAATAGCTCTTTCCGCAATAATAGAAATGTTCTATAACCTTCTCAGTTCATTATGGTAGCCACTAGCCACATGTGGCTATTGAGCACTTGAAATGTGGGCTGGTATAATTGAAGAACTGAATTTTGAATTTTATTTAATTTTAAATAATTTAAATAGTCAGCTATCATATTGGACAGCACAGCTCTAGACAGTTGTGTGGTTCTGAATAATCTTGATGTTCCAAAAAACATTTGACCTCTCTTACCCCCATATTATAAGCACTTTGAGTAGTACTGGAGACTTGGCTGGTTAAGGCAACTTGGTTTGTGAAAAAATGTGGGATGTGGAGTCACAGGCATTGGTTTTAGCCCTGCCAGTCACTGATTAGGTGGCCTGGGCACACTTAATCTCCTATAAGTCAGTTTCCTCACCTACAACATAGGACTAATGGCACCTATTTCCTAGGGCTATTGTGAAGATTAAATGAAACAACACATGTAAAATGCTGAGCATAGGCTCTGCTAATTTTGTTGGTCTCTATCCACTTCTGACTCAGGCAGAAATTTCTGTTTTCCCCATGTTTAAAAAACAACATTAGATCATCGCTTAACCCAAGCATGTTTCTAAAGAACACTCTGAAAATTTATGTTATTATTTAAATACTGTGATATCAGTAACTATCTATTAATGTGTATCTATTGAGAAATAGATTCTTCATAAGTCTGAGAAAAGTATTTAGTCTCTCTGAAACTATATTACTAACTATGCTCATCTGTAACTTTGTTAATTATTTCTTCCTAGTACCACCACCAAGCAAAGGAATGTTGGTGTATCGTAGAGATTACTGATAATGTTTTCTGACCTATCAGTGTTGCTTCATTTAATTGGATAGAAATGCTTACTGTTTACTTCCCTTTAATGTTACTATGCTATGGTAGAAAATAATGGAAGGTGTTACCATGATACACCATCTTTATTTAGCCTGTGAAAATTGCTTGGCACAGTAGGCTTTGATATAAATGAAAGTTCTAGAAAAGCAGAAGTTTAAACTTATTAACATCAGAACATTAACTTTAACTGCCATTTTAACGGAAATCTTTTTGAAATGTAGAATGTTTTTGTAAATTAAAAGTGTTTTTACCAGCTTCCAAAAAATCTGTTGTCTGAAAACTTGGGCCACAAAAGAGATAAAAACATAAGTGCAGAGTTAATGGGGGCCAGAAAAGAAAATTCTGATATTGTGAAATGGAGTGATATTGACTTATATAAAGAATAAAACGTCCTCGTCCCTGATTACACTGTACTTGGTTCAAGAATTCAGTCTTCGGCTTTCCTGTTGATGGGAACACTGTATGTGTGGGGTGGAGTAGGCTGCTCTGTAACTGGGAGCCCTTCCCATTCTGTTGCTATGTGTTGTAGGTGCCATGTACCATCTTTTTTAACTGTTACTTTGGATGGATCCAGAATTAAGGAAAGAAAATATAAGTTTCCAACCCATAGTGTGCTTCCGGGTAGCTAGAGAAAACGAGTGCTATTCCTTACCACGAATCATTATGAAGTAATTGACCTAAATGTGATTCTGTCACTTTTACACCTCTCTGGTCAGTCAGGCCTACTTACCAGGTTCAAAATCTGTGTTCTGTGTAGCCAAAGACAAATTCTTTAGTTGTATCACCCAGACTGGTCGGTCCTTTACTTATCCTTTGAGTCTCAATTCAAATACACCACCTGCTCCCATAGCTCTTTGAGTCAAATCTATTTTGTACATAGTGGTAATTGCTGCCTTGTAATGTGTGCTTGCAAGTGCTAAATGCTTTTTAATACCTAGATGAAATGGTCAAGAAATCAGTTACTTGTGGTTTTTCAGTTCATGTGCAGTTGGAAACAGCTATTGTGACTCTGCTCTCTGATTGCAAAGGTCTTCTGTGGAGGGAGGACTCTGTTTAATCCCTCCCTTTTTGGGAAGCGGCTGTGGCTCAATCAGTAGGGCTCCCGTTTACCATATGGGAGGCCCCGGGTTCGGTTCCCGGGGCCTCCTGGTGAGGGCAGGCCCGCCCGCACGGCGTGGTTAGCTGACCCAGCGAGCACAAACAGCAAGGGGGGGGGGATAAATGAATAAATAAATAAAATCTAAAAAAAAAAAAAAAAAAAAAAAAAAAAATCCCTCCCTTTAGAAGCCACATACCCAGTCTCTCATCCGCACTCCATTATCTGTCTCCTGGTTGCTAGCACCCACATTTCTTATCTTGGTCAGGCACAGACTTGCTCAGGAGAGGCATGGCAGAGTTCCTGAACTGTTTCCTAAAATGGATGGGCAGGGAGAATGAGAAGTTGAAATTCAGACCAGTCAAATTCAGACCAGTGCAATGCAAGTGTTAACTGTTATGATTATTAATTATGGACACTACCCTTTATTGTCATGAGTAAATGAGCTAATTATATATTGTTTTTACTATTGGTAACAGTAATATTTTAGGAAAACAGAGTGTAAAAGTTAGAAGAGCTTTTGGAAATCATGTAGCCCCAAACCCTCATTTTACTAAATCTTTGCCAATCTGTGCCAACTTCTCATAGCCAGTTGGTGGTTATGTTGGGTGTCTTCTCTTTGCCCCTCCAGGTTTACTTGTCACCCTCCTTCATTCTTCTCTCTTTCTCTCAGGAGGCTGACTTATATGGAATATGCCAGAAGTTCCTTTGGCTTCTGGTTTCCCATTGGTAGGAGCACCAGTGGAAGACTGGAAGGAAAGTAGAGAGTGAGGTGGAGATTCTGGGTCACTGTGGTCTGGCTGTGTTCCTTGATAAAAGGTCACAGCTCCTGTCAGGTGACCCTTTCCATACAGCTCCATGTTGTGGTAATGAATCCTTCCCCTTGACTCTTCAGGCCTAGAAATGGTTACAGAAAACAAACAAACAAACAAAAAAAACCCTCCCCCTTTGTAGCCTCAAGTACTGCACTATCTCTTGTGGCTTCTCTGTACTCTGCCCACACTTTCATAAATAGTCCCATTATTAAACTCTCCTCAAATTGCTCAGTTTGAGGGTACCATCTGATTCCTGCCAGGATCCTGACTGAGAAAGTTCTGGGACCTGGGTCTCCTGGACTGCCAATCCTGTACTCTGTTAAGATGTAGCCTCCGTCACTCTTGAGTCCCTGGGTGACTGATATGCACAGAGGACTCCTGTGCCAATCCACTGTAGACATATCATAGGAGTAAGGAATAAACTTGCATTCAACCACTTTCTTATCTATGAATTGGGGGAAGTGATAGTGCTAACTATCTTATCAGGTTCTGTGAGGACTAAATGATTGTAAAATGCTTAGAATAGTACCTGCTTCATAGTAAGTTCTCCATAATTTTTATTGTTATTGTTATCATGGTTATTTTTCTTCAGCACAGGTTAAAAACAAAACAAGTCTTCATTATGTGTCATACAATGATAAATTAGTAGAGTAAAGGTTTTATATAAGAAGCCACAAATGTTACTCATATAATAAAAAAAAAAAAATCCAGAAAATAAGGACTTTTTTTAGCCTAAAGATTTTTTTCCTGTTGTGTAACATGATGAGCTATATTTATGGATGATTTGAGTGAAGGGAGGAGTTTGAGATTTGGATGGGACATAATGGGGGTGCTTCCAGGTGGTTGGCAAAGTTCTGTTTCTTATAGTGGATGGTGGTTGGCTTATACTAACTCACTGAACTACCCATTTGTTTGGTTTGGTTTTCTAATTTGATCAGTTAGTAATGCTTTTGGCTGCAAATAGCAGAAAAAACCTAATACTATCTTAACCAAATAGGTGTTTATCTTGGCTAACAGTCTTGGGTATCCAGGCACTTGGTCCTTTCTGCTGCCCAGCACTTGGATTTCAATCACACGAGTTTGCCCTGTGGAAGCAGGATAACTGGGCCACATCCAGCCTCTCCACCCTCTTCCATGTGGGAAGAGGCAGCACTCACTGCAAGGGAGGCTGGGAGAGTGAGTTTTTAGCTTTTAAAGTCCATAGGGTAGAAACCCACAAAGGAGAAAGTAGTTGGGTATGAGTGTTGAGTGAGGCAACACTGTTGCATGTTTATATTTAGAGCAGTGGTTCTTAACTAGAGGTGATTTTTGCCCTCCAGACAACATCTGGCAATGTCCAGAGACATTTTTGGTTGTCACAGTTGAGGCGGGTGAGGTGCGTGTATGTGTGTGTGTGTGCATGTGTGCGCTAATGGTATCTTGTGGGTAGAGGCCAGAGATGCTAATAAACATTCTACAATGCATAGTATAGCCCCTCCCACAACAAAGACTTATCTGGTCCAAAACATCACCAGTACCAAGGTTGAGAAAGCCTACTCTAGAGCAGTGGTTCTTAAAGTGTGGTCTGGGGAGCCCCAGGGGTCTCTGGAACCCTTTCATGGGGTCCATAAGATCAAAACTATTTTAATACTAATACATTATTTGCCTTTTTACTCTCATTCTCTCACAAGTGCAAAGTAGAGTTTTCCAGAAGCTGCATAACATGTGATACTGAATATCTGTTGATCCAATATGGAAACATGAGAATAATGTTTTCTATTAATCCCGACATTAAAGAGATTTGCAAAAATGTAAAACAATGCCACTCTTCTCATTAATTTTTTTGTTTTGAAAAATATAATTATTTTCATTAAAATAGTATGCTAACATATAAAAGGTTTATTATTTTAGTAGTTTTAAATGAATTAAATATTTTTATATTTTTCTGTTTTATTTAATAATACAGTAAATATATAGCTCTAACCTACAGAAACAAAACCTCTTTGGGGGGCTTGGTAATTTTTAAGAGTGTAAGGGAGTCCTGAGACCAAAAAGTCCGAGAACTGCTGATCTAGAGAATAACTGATTTTTAAGTGCCTAAAAATTCTGAAAATTATGAGAAGTATAGTCTGTCATAAATAAAAACTTTTATTACTTCATAAACTTCTGTTAAAGCCTTCTTTGTTGCTAGGTTCTGGGAGTACAGTGGTCAATAAAATAGGGATTCTGCCTTCATAGAGATTTCAACCCCCTGGAGGAGCCAAATCACATTAATTGGGATTATTTTTTTTAAGTTCTGTAATAGAGGTAGGTTCAAAGTGTGATGGAATTACAGTGGAAAATGTAGGGTTTTAGTGCAGTGTTATTAAACTCAAGCATCATATCAGACCTCATTTGGATTAGAAAGAGTGTGGCATTAGTTTCTGCCATCAACAGACAATCCACGTGTGATTCTCTTGCTGCTTCCCAAGTTATCCGGTTGCACCTAAGATAGGGCATTGCCTCTATAAACTTGTAATCAGTAGTTTAAGGTCAGAAATGGAACTAATTTATATGCTTCTTGGCCCACTTTTTAGTGACTGTCCTGGCGATATTTAATGAACTGCATGCAGACGTAGACCTTTATGCACTTCTGTTTGGAGAAAGCGTCCTAAATGATGCTGTGGCCATTGTCCTGTCCTCGTAAGTAACGATACTTCTGCTCGGGAAAGAAGACCCTGGTTTCCTGAATGCTTTGGGCTACATTCAGAGACCTGTCTCAAAAGTGTTCAATATTATTAAATTGGGCTTTTTTCTAAGTGGGATTTATCAACTTCATTGATAAAGTTGTATTGCTTTGTCCAGGCAGCCGTGATCAGAATGCAGATTAAATTAAATGAATATACCATGGGTAGTGCTTGCAGAATGTAGGTATATATGTTGGAAGATATTTTTAGGTACCATGGGGCAAAACCAGCACAGTTATTTTAACTCTCTTTTCTTTTTAAACTCCAGGTCTATTGTTGCCTACCAGCCAGCAGGGCTGAACACTCATGCCTTTGACGCTGCCGCCTTTTTTAAGTCGGTTGGCATTTTTCTAGGTATATTTAGTGGGTCTTTCACCATGGGAGCTGTGACCGGCGTCGTGACTGCTCTAATATCCTTTTTGTATATTCTTTCCCTACCTGGGCATGCTTATTGTGGCATTATGCTTTCCAAAAGAAAGTTCTTAGTTGTTCCTCTCAGTTACGAATCTTAACTCTCTTGTTCCACTGGGGTGTTGAGCCTCCTGAAGTGTGTCCCTCTGGTGAAACACGCAGGGTAGATCCCTAGCTAAATGAGCCTGAGAAAATGTTTGGGAGTGCAACTCTGTAGACTTGGCTTGATCTTCAGACCTTTGCTTTTTTTTTTCTCCCTTTCTTATGAACCAGTTGGAGACAGGAGCTCAGGGACTTTGAGGGACCAAAGAAAGCTAAGGAGCTAGGAGGAGACTAGAATCAGGGACCACCTCACAGAGGGCCATAAGGAAGCAGGCCATGAAGTACGTTAGCCCAAAGGTAGCTGCAGCTGTCTGCTGTTCAGGGCAGTACAGTGTAAATGTGGCCACAATCCCCACTGATGCTAGCTGAGGGTCATTGTTTTAGTCTGGTAGGCTGTCAAAATGCAATATACTAGAAATGGGTTGGCTTTTATAATGGGAATTTATTAGCTTACAAGCTTACAGTTCCGAGGTTGTGAAAATGTCCAAATCAAGCATCATCAGGCAATGCTTTCTCCCCAAAGACCAGCAGCCAGTGATCCTGGACTCCCTTGTCACATGGTAAGGCACATGGCAGCATCTTCTGGTCTCCCCCTTCTCCTCCAGGTTTCATTGCTTTCAGCTTCTGGCTCTCATCGCTTTTGTCCTTGCCTTCCTCACCCTTTCTCTGAATTTCATTTTCTTATAAAGGAGTCCAGTAAGAGGATTAAGACCCACCCTGAGCCACACCTTGGGTCCATATAGCTTCAAACCATCACAGTCATCAGTGGAAATTACTGCAAGTCAGTCTTCCTTAAGTCAAGGACTGTACAACATTTTTTTTAAAGTATAAAAGCAAAGTACAGAATAAGCAGGCCATCCTCTACAGGTGTTGCCGTGCTCTTCATCATAATCTTCCTTCATGAGCATTTGGGGCAGCACTGTCCAATAGAAATACACTGTAAGCTACAAATGTGAGCCACATTGTTTCCACATGGAATCAAAATAAAATTTATTAAGGAGATATCATACATTCATTTTTTTTGTATTAAGTCTTTGAAATCCAGTGTACATTTTACACTTACAGCATATATCAATTTGGACTAGCCCCAATTTAAATGTTCAGTAGCCATATGTGGCTAGTGGCTGCCATATTGGACAATGCAGATTTAGATCACCTTCTTCACAGAGGCCCTTTTGCTGCCCTGGGAATATATCTTGTCCAATAAAGCCACGAGATGGTTCTGTGCCAGTCCTGCATGGAATGGCAGTAATAGGAGGGATCTCTGGCCCCAAAAAGAGACACCAGCACCTTATAGGTGTTCTGTGGAGTTGTGTGTTTTTGGTTGGTTGGTTGGTTTTTTTCCCCACTTCCCAGGCATTTGTTAAGCACCTGCTGTGGTGAACTTGGCTCCTAGTGGCCCATAGAAGTCGGAATCTCACTGGCCTTGTCTTCCCAGGCCTGCCCAAAGCATGCCCAGCATTGCCAGAATTTAACCTGCCAGTCTAGCCTTAGGCTGGGACTGTGCCTCTTGGAATCGTGGCAGTTACAAAGAGCACAGAAAACCAGTCTCCAGTTTATTAGTAAAAAAACATTTGCAGCAGCTTTAGGGCTCTTTGCAAAAGAAAGAGTTGAAGGGAAAGGGTAGCCCTTAGGGAAGGGGTCCTGGGCTAATGGGGTGTGGTCTTGGTGACCCTGAGCCCTGTGCTTGGAGATACATTCCTTGACAGCATGCTGACGTGACCAAGTTTACGAAGCTGCACTGCTTCCCCCTGCTGGAGACAGCTCTCTTCTTCCTGATGTCCTGGAGCACATTTCTCTTGGCAGAAGCCTGTGGGTTTACAGGTTGGTTTTCTCTGCTGTTGGCTCACCCTACCCCTCCCTGTAGCAGGGACTCTGGGAGCTTGGGAGCAGGAAATAATTCTTAATAGCAGCTACATGGGTTAATTAAGTGCTCAAGGAGGGTCCATATGGAGGATTGCAGAGTAAGGCTGGTGTTCTGCCTTAATGAATAATTTAGTTTCCAGAAACTACATATTTTTTTTAAAGGATAAAATTTATTATTCCAAATTCAGTTATGTTTTTAAGTACTCATTCTAACTAGAAGTCCATGTTTAGCTACATATAGTAAAACCTTATTTGTATCCTCCCCTAGATTGCTATGTTATTTTACAAACAATAACAAGCAAAAAATGTGTCCTTTTCGAGGTAATTTTGTATTGTCTCAGATGAGTGCACACATATTTTTTCATTGTTTCATCTCTGTTTAATCATTAGTTTTCAGTACCATGTTTTTATAGTGCCAGTTTCATACATTATTAGTGCACTTATCGTGTGGTTTTAATTTCTGGTACTTACATTCTCTTATTACAAAAATAAATCACTGAATTTTTCCACCAGAAAACTCAAGTAGAATTCCCATACATAATCCAGATAGGTAGGAAGTCCTTTTATCATCTTTTCAAAATATTGCAGCATATCTTTTTGTGCAACATTATAAGATACCCCACTTCTTTAAAACTTGACAATTATCTGTAAATGTACGGGCAAATTCCCAAATGTATCAATTGTCTTGCATAACAAAATGGTTACCGTTAGCCAGAAATCAAGACTGGGTAAATGAAACAGTACCCTCTATTCAGAAATTTGTCATTTTTATCTGAAGCCCTAAACCATGCAAAAACATAAAGCATTGGTTTGTGTATTAGTTCTCCCAGAGGGCTGCTGATGCAAAATACTGGAAATCTCTTATAAAAGATATTTATTTGGGGTAAAAGCTTACAGTTACAAGGCTGTAAAAAGTCCAACTCGAGGCTGTTTTCTCACCAAAGTCAGTGGCCACATGTTGAAGGAAGATGGTCGCTGATCTCTGGCTAGTCTCTGCCTTCCCCTCTGGGCTTCCTCCTCCTCTTGAGGCTCCACTTCTTCCCGATCTCAGCTGCAGGCTGGCACAGGGCTTGTCTCTCAGGGCTTCCTATATCAGTCTCCGCTCTGTTCCCTGGGTCAGCTGTAAGTTATCAGGCAAAATGGTTCCTCTGTTCCTGGGGCTCTAGCTGTTTGAGCCTTCTTTCTGTCACATGGCAAGATCAAAATGACAAAGTTCTTCCCTCTGTGTGTCTTCTTGTGTCTGTCCATGTGAGTGTCCATTTATATTACACCTAGCAAGGGGACAGGAACTCACCCTGAGTCATGCCACACTGATGTAGTCAAATAAAAAAAGCCCTAACTCAATCTTAACAGGTAATCCAATCAAAGACACCCCAGTTGACTTTAATGCAATCAAAGGATATCATACCCAGAGGAATAGATTAGTTTACAAACATCATCTTTCTCTTTTTGGGATTCATAAATCTCAAACTGCCACAGTTTGAATTTAAATTCATTCTAAGAATAGAAAGAAATATGACAAAAGTGTATGATGGGCCTTCCCATTCTCTTTGATGGGATGAATGCTAAATGCCAAATACAGATATTAAATTGAGTATGAGTTTAGAGGAAGGGAAAGACTGCCTTTAAAACTGGGCAGAGGGACTTTAAAGGAAAGGCAGGGTTTGGGGAAGGAAAGATTGATATGCGCATTGGGGGAGGGGGGCCCGAGGAACCTTCCATACACAAAGATTTGAGTAAATAGGAAACTTATTAAAACATTCAGGAAGTGCAGGGTTTTTTCCTGCCTCCTTTTTTTTCTATTGATTTTTAAAAAAATCTCTTCACAGGTGTTGTAGCTGTCCTTTTCTGTGGAATCACACAAGCTCATTATACCTACAACAATCTGTCGGTGGAATCAAGAAGTCGAACCAAGCAGGTGAGAGGAATCTCTTACTAAACATGAATTACCTGTTAATACAAGGAAAGGTTTACAGTTTCTTTTCCCCCTCTCTGTGCAGCTTTTTGAGGTGTTACACTTCCTGGCAGAGAACTTCATCTTTTCCTACATGGGCTTGGCACTGTTTACCTTCCAGAAGCACGTTTTCAGCCCCATTTTCATCATTGGAGCTTTTGTATCCTTTTTTTCATTTCACCGTTTTCTATGTGGAGAGCAACCGCTGTCGGGGAAACTGTAAAAATAATTTCTGTTCGGGGTGGGTGACTGGGCCGGTTCTAGTTCGTGAGGTTTTTATGATGAAAAAAACAAGGCTTACATGGTGTTTCATCAAGCTGAATGTATTCCACTTAAAGTACTGGTATTTATTCTAAAATTGTCCTTTCTACATTTTCTCTGTAAGACGGACTTTCTGTTAAGATAGTGCTTGGCAGATGGTAGTTTGTTTTGTAAAGCATCCTTCTTAGCAAGTTAAAAAGTCAGCCACCCCGTCAGTCCCCAGAATTATTTTTGATATTTCATTGCTGTCTGAATTTCCATCCAGGAGATTTCCTCATTTGGATGACCCAAAGGTGCTATTACTCTTGCTCTTGACTGCACACCTAGTGTGTGCACACTGCCCAGGGAAGCCTGCAGGCAGTGACCCTGCCTTCGTGTCTTAGTTTGCCAGGGCTGCTATGACAAATACCACACAATGGGTTGGCTTAACAACAGGAATTTATTGGCTCATGGTTTTGCGGCGAGGAGAAGTCCAAAATCAAGATATCTGCAAGGCTTGCTTTCTCCCAGAGTCTGTAGTGTCCTGGTACTTGCTGCTGGCAATCCTTGGGTTCTTTGGTTTGCACCTCTGTCTCCCATACATGGCAATGTCCTCTCCTCTCATTTGCTCTTCTGGTTTTCCACTGACTTCCAGCTTCTGGCCCCTCTCCTGATTTTCTGATTTCTGGCTTTCAGTTTCTTCTCCTTATAAGGCTTCTGGTACTATGGAGCAAGAGCTATCCTGATTCAGTTGGCCACACCTGAACTAAGAATGTTTCATGCGTTCACCCCCACAGGGACACAGATTAAGAACATGCCATTACTGGGGTACATAATTCAATCTACCATACTTCCCTTAAGTTTACCTATTGCTACAGAATCATGGTGGAAAATACTCTCTTTTTTCCCCATAAGAAGAAAAAGAAGAGTAAAAAGAAGATTCAGTGGGAAAATACTTGGTTTCCTTTTTCAGTCTCATTGTTAGTGCTGGTTTTGGAAGAGAGACACACTTTTTGGTTGATTTGTCTCAAGTGAGGAGGGATGTGAATGCCTAGACATGGATCAGCAGCTGAGTTTTGCTCACTTGGCCTCAGATGATGTTGTTTTCATTACATTGAACTTTTCTGGGGCTTAGAACTGTAGTAATCCAGCTGAGCTTTGATTTCAAGCTACTCAGCAGGAGTGCCCTATTGCTGGGTGTGTACGTTTGCCTTTTCTGAGGACTCACAGGTATTTGTAGGTCTTGGTATGCTGGCAAAAAAGGATGTTTTTCTTTTCTGGCCTTTTCATTTATTGTCTAGGAATAGGTGACACTCACCAAGCTCCTAGGTAGTGATGGTGGCCTAATGCAGTGCTGGCATCCTTCTAGTTAGAAAGTTATATGCTTACGTTGGGTGACTCATTTCTTGGATTTACACACTCTGCAGACGAATAGCAAAAAACATAGGGGACTGGGGTTTTTATAAGCCTCATTGAGAAGGACCTTGCATGCTGTTTTCATTTTTGTTCGTAGCGATGTGCCCCATGAGAGAGTTAGTGAGTTCAGCAGTCCTTGTTTACAAATGAGGGCCCTGTCAGAGGGTGAGCTGGATTTCTGTGCAGTCTGAATCCTGAAGGCCACTTGCCACTTAAGGGCTTTTGCTTTGTTTCTAGGATAGAATGTGCTTTACAAGCAGTCCTTTTTTTTTTTTTTTTTTATCCTTTCTTTTAAAAGCAAAACGAAACAAAACAAAGAAAGAAAAGAAAAAGAGTCAGTGCTTTACCCTGGAGGAGGCCGAAGATAGTTCTGCCCTCGCTTCTGTATGAAACAGCTGCAGCTCTTGCAGCTGGTGCTTTGCCTAAACGGAAGCTCCCTGATCCTCTGGCTCTCACAGTCATTTCCGTCTTTGACCGGAGGAGTGGGGAACTCTCTGTTGGGCTCCGTTCTAAACACAGCAAGTGACGAATGACTGGTTTCCCTGAATTCTTCAGTTTCCACACTAGAGTTCCTTGCCCATGCTCCTCCTTTTGCATTTCTTACATAGCCAAAAGACACTAGGTAGAAAAACTTCCCCAGATTGATTCTTGTGAGTGATCAGAATGAGTTTTAGGGTTATGAGTACTGGAAGTTTCCCTACCTCGTATTTTAAGGATCTTCCTAGTCGTTAGGGTCCCTGATGTTTACTTCCAAGTGCAGCTTGGGAGCTCTCACCCAGCCAACTTTCTCTTTATAGTCTGCCTCAAGAGTTAGTAATTATTTCTTCTTGCTATTTTTCTTCTAATAGAGCTTAACACACTGCTTACTTCTCTTAAGCCCTCACCCCCTACTATGGTACTTTAGCTTTTTTCTGGACTCATTTTTTAGATAGATTGGGGACTTGGTCAACACCATTTTCATCAAATCAAGAAGTTACAACAGTGTGTTTAATAGGCTAGAAATGATCTCTACAAAGGAGAGGTTGGGAGATTGGGAAGGTTGTCCACTTGGATTCTACTTATTGCTGGGAGACTTGTTGAAAGGGAAACTAAGTAGCCTGGCTTCTTTGTGCAGCTTTCCTGATTATAGCAAAGTGTCACGGCATTCCTAAAGGTCTCTGTTCTATCAGAGGTTGTGTGTAAGTGCCATTCTGAAACCTGTTGGGTCCTTAACCTCCACCTGGTGGTCAGGTTGCCATCTTCCTGGGCAGAGCTGCACATATCTACCCACTCTCCTTCTTCCTCAACTTGGGCAGAAGGCATAAGATTGGCTGGAATTTTCAACACATGATGATGTTTTCAGGTAAAAATATATATGTAAAGAAAATGAGTTTTATACAGTAGACAATGAAAGTTTGATTAAAATATAATCAATAAAGCTCAAAAAAAAGACAGAAATTGAAGTTTCTGGTTTATTTGTATCTCCTACAGTACTGAACACACAGACATACATATTCAACTGAATTAGCATTGATTTTGCAAACCATACTATGAAATGTGATCGTTCTCTGCTAAAAATAGCCACATCTTTATTGCATCTCTACCACCCAAGGGCCCTAGATATATATGTATTTATGTTTCCTAGTAGATGTTTATAACCCTTAAGCTTCCAGAAAGACTCCAGCCTTAAAATTAGAAGGAAAATAGCTCTTTAATGAGAAAGAGTGTGGGCCAAGTCACTCAGTACCTCCCAGCTACAGTATCATCACTTTCAAAATAATGAAATTGAACTAGTTGAGGTCCTTCCTAGCTTTAACTTTCTATGGAGAAAAAAGAAATAAAATATGCTCATATAAGCAAGATGAACCCAAAGCCTGAAGAAGATAACAGCTGTGATAGTTCTGCTTGATTTACACTGTCTCCAAATGCTACCCTTTTCATTATAAAGCTGAGAAGTATGGAGAAGCCACTGAGGGGACAAAGGAAAATTTAAAAATTTTGTTGAAGTAAAGAAAGGAGATAGCAATTGGCATGAGTAGATGTTGCAGTGAGGGTAGTAGGCATCAGCCTTTATATAAACAAGACCTAAGTTAGAGCATCTCTGTCAAACAGGGGGAGGAGATATTGGGGCAAAAGGCTACTGTGATTCTTAAAGGTACCTCTGTCATTTGTGTAGGAGCAGGGAGGGGGCTGTACAATAAGGCACAGTGAGTAGCAGCCGCCTGCACTGGTAGGCAGTAGCTCTTGGCGGGGGGGAGGGCATTGTTGAGTCATACTGAAATCACATGAACCGGCACTGCTCAGTAAAGCAGTTGCTTTGTCTGGCACTAACTGGAATCTGAACTTAAATATACAGCTTGCCATCATTACCGGCCTTTCTCATTATTTCCTTTCACTCTGACAAACATTTGTTGAACATCCTCTTTTTCTAAGATATAGTTCTAGATTGTGGAGGATATAGACCAACCTCCCTCAAGGAGCTCACAGTCCACTGGGGGTGGGAGTGGGGTGGGAAGGTGTACAGAGAGCTAACTTTCTCCCAAGAGAGGATGGTGCATTGTAGAAAAGAGGTGTGAAATAAATGTGGACAAGAAGAGGAGGGTTCAGGACCATCTTCACAAAGGGAGTAGCATTCAGTCTGGGCTTGGAAGAAATGGAATTTCAGGAGACAGCAGGTTGAAAAGGCCAAAAACATTGCCAAGTGGGCTTTTTCAGGGACTGATAGCAGTCTGGTTTAAATGTAAGATACATGGAGTAAGGAAGAAAGCGGGTGCAGGTGAAAAGGAAAACTTCGTCTAAACAGCTTGCTGGGCCTGATTCTGGGTTCTGGGGTTTGCCTGAGAGTTTACATTTCTAATGAGTTCTCAGCTGATGCTAATGCTGCTGATTTAAGGACCACAGTTTGAAAACCACTGCGCTGGAGTCTACACCACGGAGAAGCTTCAGTGCTGTGCCAAAGAGTTTGGGCTTTATTCAAGAGCAGTTAGGAAACGTTAGAGGTTTATGAGGAGGGCAATGACAGGATCCTACATACATGTCAGGAAGATGCTGGTGAAAAGGGGAAAGGTGAGTTGGAGATAATTCTGTCATCTAGCTTAACTTAAAATATATTCATTACCTTCCTACTAAAAGGCTGAGAAGTACTCAGTGCTGTTAAGAGATATCGCCAATAAAAAATTATTTTAAAATTCTGCTACTTAGTTTGGAAGAAATATGGCTAACAAAAGGAACTCACTCTTTAAGACTGTTAAATATCTGAGTTTTTACTTTCCTATTGCTCACAATGTTTACTTAATAAAATAAAGAAAAATATACATTATCTCCCTCTGGATCCCCAAGTTCTCTTCTTTAAGACAATTTCCTGAGGGGGGGGGGGCGCGGCAGATGAGGCTCAAATGGTTGGGCAGCTGTCTCCCATATGGAGGGATGTGGGTTAGATCCCCAGGACCTCCCAGTAAAATAAAAGAAAAAATATAGAAGGCGCGTGGGCCGTCAGGCCCCGCCAAGCCACACAGCAAGATGATGATGTAACAGGAGAGTGATACAAGGGAGAGCGAACACAAGACGCACTGAAAAACCAGGAATGAAGTGGCGCAGGTGGCAGAACGCCTCTCTCCCACATTGGAGGTTCTCAGGATCGAATCCCGGTGAAGACAGGAGGAGAAGGATGAGAAGAGAGGGCAGGAAACAGACATAGAGAATTGCCCAGCGAATGGACAGAAAACAGCAAAAACGGGGAGGGGGTTTTTAAAAAAATGGATAAAAGTAAATAAATAAATCTTTATATATATAAAAAAGACAATATCCCTTTGTAGGCTTAAAAATTGATCCATGTCATAGGTGACTGTTGGATAACCTAGATGCATATAAATATTTCACTAAGGCAGATTAATAGAAAACATTAACTTTGCTCTGTTTTTTTTTTTTTTTAATTGAGTCACTGTTCTTTGGTGTATCATAGTGAAGCTTTCAGATGAATAAAATTGTGAAATTGGGAAAGGTGGAAAAATACACAGATGTAGCAGATACAACTTCTGCTTCTTTCATCTAATATACATGTACTCCTGCCTATGATGAATAAAAAGTTATACTAGATATGCACTAAAGACTATGCATACAGTTTTTATTAAAAAACAAATTATGAGCCTCAAAAAATAAAGTTCTGATACATGCCACTACAAAGATGAACTTTGAAGACATCGTGTTTGGCCCCTGGGCCAAATCCTGCCCATGCCTCACGAGCTAAGAATGGCTTTTACAGATGAACATTTGCAGTCTATTTGATGATACAGAATACTAACTTTGAGACCAAATTAAGCACAATATGCCCCAAAAGAATTCCCTTCTTTTTGTTGCTAGATCTGTGTCTCAACATTTTGTGCTCATTATTATTATACTCTTGATTTCTGTCAGTAAAAATTTGTAGAAAGTTTTTTTCTCTTTCTTTTATATCAGCACCTGCATGATACTCTTGATATTGCCTCTTAGCCTGCAAAGCCTAAAATATTTAATATCTATCCCTTTACAAAAAAAAACGTAGCCAGCTCTTGATGTAGAGCATGTTATATGGCACTTCTCTGCTTAGCTTCCCCTTTTGCTAAGGTAATGCTAAACTATTTTGTGGTTCATTGTAAATCTGCATTTGATGTTTTCACACTTAGCTTGTTTCTCAAGTTTATTATAACTGTGTATGTAGTGCTTGGGTAGTGTTTGGATCACAGGATTAGAGAGTTTATATTATTTCTTATTTACCTTTCTTTTTACTTTGTGTTACTAGCAGGAGAATTATTTAAGTAATACAAAAGTCTTATTCGAAAATATGGTACACACAGTAGTGCAGTGTTTTTCTCATTGCAAGAAAGCTCCAAATATGAAAAAGTCATATTCCTTTAAGGTACTTCTTTCTGAGTAAAACAACTGGGCTCCCTAAGCATAAACGGATAGTTAATTAGCCCTGAGAGGCAGCAGTGGATTTTGAGGCATCATTGTCATTTGTCAATATAACCAAGAGATCTTCCTCTTTGGTCTCTGCAGGCCTCAGGGGAGCAATGGCGTTTGCGTTGGCCATCCGAGACACGGCATCCTATGCTCGCCAGATGATGTTCACGACCACCCTCCTCATCGTCTTCTTCACTGTCTGGATTATTGGCGGAGGCACGACGCCCATGTTGTCTTGGCTTAACATAAGGTCAGTTTGAAACCAATGCCAGTTTTGTGTCTAAATATGTCTCCTGCTACTGTTCTTGAGACTGTTCAATATGTCTATGCAGGGTGTGCCACAGCTTATAAACGTTTTTACAGGTTTTTTGGTTTGGTTTGGTTTGGTTGGCGATTAAAAATAAAAAATAAGTAAAATTTCAAAGTATTAAGTTTTCTAGGAGAAAAAAAATGTTAAACTTTTTTATATCTACAAAAATATAAGACTTTAGAAACTCCTGGATCTTTCTAAAGTAGTGACATTAGGGCAAGAATTCAAAAAGCCTTAAAGATGCAGGAGAGAGAATAGATCTAGCCCTTGACAATGTCCACTATTTCATGTTCTTTTGAAATGAAACCTAAGGCATTAAAAATAAATAAGCTCACCAACCAGAAATAAACAGAAGGAATTAGAGTTTTGTTTTAATAGGAAAGTATATGCGGAGTCTCTCCTTCTTTGAGTGCAAAAAAATAGGTGACATTTCCTCTGTAACCCTTATCTGTTGCAGTTTCATGAATGTTCCCTGCCTGTGGTTTTTGCAGTTGTGTCAGGATGGAGGGGCCAGATGGGTTCATCAAGGGCACTGACCTGAGTTTGATTTTTTCATAGCATTTGAATTCCACAGCTGTGCTTGGGAGCTCCAGCACCTTATGATAAAGAGGATATTGAAACAGAGATCAAGAGACATTCCCCCAGACTAATTCTGGCTCTGGTTTAAGACAAGCCCCTCATTTTTGGACCTCAGTTTTCCTCACCTTCACTGAGGAAGTTGGGAACTCAGTGAAGGCACTTATCTACATTATTTTAAAGTCCCTTACAGCTCTAAGTGTTATGCTCAGTATCAGTGGCAAAGCTCTGGCCACCTGCTACAGTTTCAGGTCAGCAGAGTGTGAACATGATTGGGAACAAGAAGACTTTTGGGTAGTACAAAACTGTGTAGTGCAAAGAAGCCCCAGTTTTGGATAGTGCAAAACTGTGACGAATAATTCTCTGAGAAGCCACAAGGTGGCAGCCTGGGGTGTTTTGGTTTATTTTCAGGTAATTCATTTTTCCTTTCTCTGCTGGTTTTTAGTAGTATTCCCTCCCCCCCCAACCCCCCAGCCTGTAGAAAGCACAGGACAGACAGTTACAGAGCATACATAGCTTGGAGGAGAGAGCAAACAAGGATCTCCCCAACATCCTTGGGGTCAGGAGAATGCTAGAATTTGAGAGAATAGTTTCCTCTATCCGGGTCTTCTGTATTAATGGTAGGGAGGAATTCCCGGGCTTGACCACTACCAGCTGCACCATTTCTGGGCTAGTGTGTCACAGCTTCTGATCCAGGTGGGTCTGCAGGGCCTGTGTGGGGCTTCTTGGTGACAGTCATAATAACAACTCACACTTGTATTGTAGGTGTTGTTCCAGGAGCTATGCAAATACTAAGATAATCCTTATAATATTCCTATCATGGAGCTACTATTGTTATCTCCATTTTAGAGATGGGGAAATGAGGCACGGAGCAGTAACTTGCCCAAGGTCACAAAGTTTTATCTGGACAAGCTGGGATTTGAACCCAGACAGTCTTGCCACAGAGTCTACACTCTTAACCGCTGTGCTGTACTGCTTGTAAGAAGGGTTGTTGTGTTAGGGACTGTATTTATGCAGTAAAATTTGGGATGATTAGAATTTCAACTTCTTGGCATGAATCTCAAGGGTTGGATTAAGGAAAACAATCCATCCTTGAGACTATAACCCTCTGGAGGAACTTTTACAATCTCTTGGTTTTAACACGAGAAATAAGTTGGCACCATCTTAGTTCTGTGTAGAAGAACGGAGGCAAGAAAGGAGGCTTTACCCTGCCCACAGTTGAGATTCTTTGCACTTGGTGACCTCTGAGATTACTTCCTGCTCCTTTTTGTCTGGTCACCCAGTAGAAGATCTGATTGCTCAGATTCCAAGTAAATCATGTGTATTCCTCATGTTATTTATAAGTCCTTTTCTCATACATCCTTCCCCCCCAGGCATATACAGGGCCAAACAGTTTTCCACTGAGAGTAGAGAGTTGACTTATGACATTTTGCACTCCATTTAACCCTTTTCAAAAAGTGGGCCATTAGAACAGCTAGTCTTACCCAGAGCTGAGAGGGTTGGCAGTTTTCCTGAGGCACACGAGCTGTAGCTCAAGACAAGGATGCCTGAGCTAGGCTGGGAGTTGTTAGGAAGGAGAAAGCAGAGTATTTCTCTATAGCAGGTTATATTTCTGTTCAGCAGGTTATCAACAGTGTTCATTCTAGGATTCATTTACTGACCCCTTGTTTTGTGCCAGGCATGATTCTAAGTGCTTTCTATGTATTATATTGGTGTTAATCACAACAGTCCAATTATATATTCGTACATATCCACTGTTATTCTCTTATTACTGCTCTATGATTGAGGAAACCAAGACTTAAAGAGGTTAAGTAGTTTGCCCATGGTCTCACAGTTATTTAATGGAAGAATCAAGGTTTTTGTCTGACCATGTTCTCCTCCATTCTACCATAATACCTGGGTAAAGCAGCATATTTAGATTTGGTGGGGCCTGGAGCTTTTATACAATTTGAAGGGCCTCTTATTTTAAGTAAAAGAATCCAGTATTACAAATACAAAATCATGCATAAAAGTGAATACTTATTCATAATGTGAAATGAATTAGAGTATATTTCCAAGTTTTTAAAAGCTCATACTTATAAATATCACAAAGTCCAGAAAACTCATAAAATTTGTAACTGCCTGACACTTCTCTATACTATGTTTTTCCTACAATTTTTTCGGCCTACTTTTTGATCCCTCTTCAAATGACAATTTTGTAATACTCTCTATAGAGACAATGACATATAAATCAGTCTTTTCTCTAGCAAAGGTGATCAAAATTTGTTACTTCTTGTTGATAGTTCAGAAAAATTTCTTTTAGCCTCACTAGTCGTTATTGGTAATGTTATGTAAATTTTTGGAATTATCAAATTTTGGAAAACCTCTATCGAGTTTCTTTCATATGTGAGCCATAAGATTTCAGTGCATTCAAGTTTTCTTATGGGTATAATTTTTAAAAAATTTTTATTTTGAAGTAAATTATAGATTCACAGGAAGTTGCAAAAGTAGTATGGAAAGGTCCCGTGTACTCTTTACTCAGTTTTCCCCAATGGTTACATCTTATAAAACTGTAGTACAGTATCAAAAAGTAGGAGACTGACACTGGGTATGATGTGTATGCATAGATCTGTGTCATTTGGTTACATGTGTAGATTTGTGTATCCACCACCACAATCAAGATACAGAACTACCCCATTACCACAAATATCTCTGTCACGCCGTACCCTTTATAGTCACACCTATTCCCTTTATCCCCACCATCCCTAACTCCTGTCAACTACTAAGTTGCTCTCCATCCCTATAATTTTGTCATTTTGTGAATGTTATACAGTATGTGACCTTTCAAGATTGGCTCCCCCTCAGCATAATGTTCTGGAGATCCATCCAGGTTGTTGTATGTCTCTTTAGTTTGTTCCTTTTTATTGTTGAATAGTATTGTATAGTATGGGTGTACACAGTTAAACCATTCCCCCACTGAAGAGCATTTGGGTAATTTCCAGTTTTTGACTATTGAATAGAGCTGCTGTTAATATTCATGTACAAGTTTCTGTGTGGGTATAAGTTGTCATGTCTCCAAGATAAAAGCTTAGGGGTGCAATTGCCGGATCATATTTTAGTTTTATAAGAAACTGACAGACTATTTTCCAGAATAGTTGTGCCATTTAAATCCTACCAGCAGGGTATGAAAGATCAAGTTTTTCTGCTTGCTCACCAACATTTGATGTTATCACAATTTTTTATTTTAGCAGTTCTAATAGATGTGTAATAATATCTCATTGTGGTCTTAATTTGCATTTCTTTCATGGCTAGTGATGTTGAACAGTTTTTCATGCGTTTATTTGCCATTCATATAGCTTCTTTAGTGAAATCTCTGTTCAAGTCTTTTCCCTTTTCTAATTGGATTGTTCTTTACTGTTGAGTTTTGGGAGTTCTTTATTCTAAATACTAGTCTTTTGTTGAATATGTGGTTTGCAAATATTTTCTCCTTGTCTGTAGTCCATTTTTTTCATACTTTTTAAACAGTCTTTCATAGAACAGAAGTTTTAATTTTGATGAGGTTCAATTTATCTTTTTTTTTTTTTTTTCCTTTTATGGATTGTGCTTTTGGTGTCATGTCTAAGAACCCTTCACTAAGCATGAAGTCTTGAAGATTTTCTCCTATTTTATCTTCTAAAAGTTTTATACTTTTACACTTTACATTTAAATCTGTGATCCATTTTGAGTTAATTTTTGTATAAGATGTGAGACTTAGGAAAAGGTTTTTATTTTTTTCCTATGGCTATCCAGTTATTCCTGCACAATTTGTTAAAAAGCGTATCCTTCCTCCATGAATTGTTTTTGCTTCTTTGTCAAAAATCGGTTGGCCATATCGACATAAGTCTGTTTCTGGTTTCTCTGTTCTCCTCCATTGATTTGTGTGTCTTATCCCTCCACCAATATCACACTGACTAGATGACAGTAGTTATATAGTAAGTCTTAGCATCAGGTAGAGTGATTCCTCCCACCTGATTCTTCTTTTTCAAAATTGTTGTAGCTATTCTAGTTCCTTTGCTTTTCCTATGATTTTAGAATAAGCTTGTGTCTATCTACAAAAAATCTTGCTAGGATTTTCATAGGAATTACATTAAACGTGTTTATCAATTTGGGGAGAATTGACATCTTTACTATGTTGAGTCTTCTCATCCATAAAAATGGGGAGTTTCTCCATGTATTTATGTCTTCTTTGAGTTCTTTCATCAGCATTTTATAGTTTTTAGCTTACAAGTCCTGTACATGATTTCTTAGGTTTTTCCTTTATTAGAGAAGTTGTGGACATGTTTTAAGATTTACAACTATTTCTTTTTTTTTTTTACACTATTATAAGTGATACTGTATTTTTATTTCGGTTTCCACATGTTCGTTGCTAGTATATAGAAATACAGTCGATTTTTGTGTGTTGATCTAGTATCCTGCAACCTTGTTGAACTCACTTATTAGTTCTCAGAGAGTTTTATTTGTGTTTGTAGGTTCTTTGAGTTTTTTATGTAGAACTTATCATCTGCAAATAGGGACATTTTTATTTCTTCCTTTCCCAAACAGTGTGCCTTTTATTTCCTTTTCTTGCCTCATTGCTCTAAGATGTCCATGGCAATGTTGAATAAGAATAGTGAGAGTGGACATCCTTGCCTTGTTCCTGATCTTAGAGGGAAAGCTTTCTTTCTTTTGCCATTTAGGATGATGTTAGCTGTAGGATTTTTCTGCAGATGTTCATCATCAAGTTGAGGAAGTTCCCCTCTAATGCTAGTTTTCTGAGAGTTTTTTTAAAAATCACAAACAGGAATTGAATTTTGTCAATTGCTTTTTAAAAAATCTCCACTTGTTCTCAATGTCTGCTTTCTGTGTCCATTCGCTGCACGTTTCCTCTGTGTCTGCTTGTCTCCCTTTCTTGTGACATCTTGCTGCACCAGATCTCCGTGGGCGTGGGCCAGCCTGCCCTCACCAGGAGGCCCCGGGAACCGAACCCAGGGCCTCCCATATGGTAGATGGGAGCCCAACCACTTGAGCCACATCTGCTTCCCTGTCAATTGCTTTTTATGCATCAGTTGATATGATCATGATTTTTCTTGTTTAACCTGTTAATATGGTGAATTACATTGATTAATTTTTCAATATTCAACCAGTTTTGCATCCCTGGAATAAACCCTATTTGGTCGTGGCATACAATTCTTTTTACATAATGCTGAATTCTGTCAGCTAATATTTTGTAAAGGATTTTCCTGTCTATGATAATAAAAGATAAGAGATATTGTGGTTTTTAAATTTTTTTTCAAAAAGTTTTTTGTACTGCCTTTGTCTGTTTTTGATATCAGGGCAATATTGGCCTCAGAAAATAATTTGGGACATGTTTCCTACTCTTCTATTTTCTGGAAGAGGTTGTGTAGAATTGATGTTAATTACTGTCTTTAAATATTTGGCAGAATTCTCTGTGAAACCATCTGGGCCTCAAGATTTCTTTTTTGGGGAGTTTTTAAAATTATGAAGTAAATTTCTTGAATGGTTACAAGGCTATTCAAATAATCTGCTTCATATTGGGTGACTTGTGGTAGTTTGAAACTGGTCCTTTTCATCTAAGTTATCAAATTTATGTGTGTAGAGATGTTTGTTGTATTTTCTTTTGGATGTCTTCAAGGTCTGTGTGATATCTACTATTTCATTACAGACATTGGTAATTAGTTTCTTCTCTTTTTTTTTTTTGTCAGTCTTACTAGAAGTTTATCAACTTTTATCTTTTCAAAGAACTAGTTTTTTGTTTAATTGATTTTCTGTTTTCAATTTCATTAATTTCTGCTCCTGTCTTTATTTCCTTCCTTCTGTCCAATTCTAAGTAGCACCAGACAGGGTGCCATTGGTGAAAAGTATATATGGTGTCAGTTCATTGCATTTTCCCAGATATGTATAAATAGCCATTATGCAAGTATAGAAACTGACACTTACAGAGATTGCATCCAAAGAAAGTCCCTTTAAAAAGGGTAATAAGTCTGTTTTTACTGACTTGTGGTTTGTGGCATTAGTTTATAACTACAGATCATTTAGCAACTCAGGTTCTTAGTCTAAACTGATTCAGAACCCCCCTGAAGTTCAGTGTGGTGTTTTGATCTCTGTAACCTCAGTAGGATCAGTACCTACTTGCTTCCTTTCTTCTCCAGGCTGCTGATAGAGCTTTTAAATAGCTGCTCAGAATGGGTCTTGGTATTCCACCATAAAAAATTAGAGGTTAGCTGTGATTTTTTTTAACCATGGCTAGTTTCAAGTGTGCCTATGAAATACAAATTTAATGTAACTAAAGATCCAAAGCCAGGCTACTGCTTTCCATAAATCCAACTTATCTTTATAAATTGGTGTTTTATGATTGATAATTTAAAACATAATGGCAAACATCGGCTCACCAGATGTCCCAAATTCCTCAAGATTGAGGAAGAAAAAAAAATAAGGGGGGCGGATATAACCACGGACCAAAGCAGATTATTATTGTAGTTATTATCTTGTGTTAACGGAGTAACTTGTAACATTGATATAAAAAAAAAAAACAAAAAACAAAAAACAAACAAACAAAAAACAACATAATGGCAAAATGATCAAATTATTTTGTTACAGCATAAACTATATAATATTTTTCTTAGTCCTCTGAGTAAGTGTTGTTATTCACAAAGGACATAATTTCGGCAACTTGGAAAAATGATCATGGGATATTTTAGCAGATGAGTCTTGTATATGTCCAAAGTGTATTTTAGTGGCATGGTGGTTGTCTTCTTGGAGACCCCAGCTTCAAGTGACACACACATGACGTGGTGGGGGAAGTAGAGCTGCACACACCCGGTCAGCCAAATGAACAGGTAACCTTCATACCCCAGAGTGCAGTAATATAATCATCCAAGAACAAGTAAGAACACTCTGCTTGGTATAATCGTGTTAGACTGATAATTTACAATAAAGTTCTTTGTAAGATAACATAAGGAATAATGGCAGGAAGAACCCCTAAGCTCTTTATAGTAATAGTATTTGAAACTGGGTATTTTCAAAGAGTTTAAAGATGCCACCTTGCTATCAAAGTTAGTATCCTATAAGTTGAAGAACTAGGGCTCTGGGGTCTAAGAAGCCTGAGTTGGAAGTATGGCTTCCCCCCATTTTCTACCTTTGTGACCTTGGGCAACTTATTTAACCTCTCTAACCCTCAGTGTCCTTAGTAGGTAAATGAGGATGATATAAATGAGATTAAATATGATAATAAACACATGTTATAAAGAATTATCTTATTAAATGTACCATCTGGTACTTGGGAAACACTCAGTATATTTTAGCTGCTATATTTTCATTACTATTCATAGCATTACAATTGCTATTATTATTACTGTTCCTCAAGAGACAATGAATCTTACATTAAATGAATCTGGCTTGTTTTTCTGGTATTTGTTGTAATTTTTCAATGCTATAAGAATATAGAGAGTCTGGTTTAAATCACATTCTGAACACGTAACCAATTAAAAGTACCATGTTAAGCATCATATTCTCACATGCATAGTTCAGGGGCTCTTAGTAGCATGGTGATGTGAGCATCATCTAGCACAATGTTTCTCAACCTCTTTTTCATTATTGCCCCCTTAAAGAGCATTTTTAAGGTATTTTTTCCTAATTGCCTCCCCCAATGAAATTTTAATGTCACCGATATGCCATATATCTGCTTATATACTGTGACCCTTTGGAAAGCTACAAAACACTTGTAATATCTAAGATATTTTTGTCCCCCAAGAATCATACCTTTGGGGACAATGTCACTCCCATTGAGAAAGTATGATCTAGCATGGTGGTTCTCAATCAAGGGAGATTTTACTCCCCCTGTGACATTTGGCACTTTCTGGAGACATTTTCAGCTGTCACAACTGCAGGTAGAAGCTAGGGATGCTGCTAAACATCCTGCAGTGGACAGCCACACACAACAAAGAACAACCTGGCCCAAAATGTCACTATTGCCAAGGAACCCTGGTTTAGCATGATAGTAAAGTTCAAATGCACTCTGCATAACTCTGCAATTATTAAGGAAGGTGAAAATGGACCATATCAACTCTAAGGCCACAAGGTAAAGAGAGTCCAGAAGTTGGGTTCCTGACCTTTATGTTGAACCTGTGGAAAAGGTGGTTTACTTATCTAGGAACAAAAAGAAGACCTTTGTCTTCATAAGTGTTGCTATTTTCAGTACTGTAGTGCTTTTTGCTCTTTCTCTAAAGCTACTTCAAGTATGTCTTTAGTAATAATATTCT
Organism: Tolypeutes matacus; assembly: GCA_026826555.1. NCBI lineage: Eukaryota > Metazoa > Chordata > Mammalia > Cingulata > Chlamyphoridae > Tolypeutes > Tolypeutes matacus. Next base: position 5,976,918 of record JAKSZT010054419.1, on the reverse strand, counting down.
GTTTTCTGTTTTTTGTATGGATGTACCTTGCTTTATAAAATAGATGAATTCCTGAAAATTATATAAATTCATATTCTTTGAGTTGCATTTATTCCTCTGATTTAATTCCATCATATTTTGAGAGGCTTAACTTCACTTCTAGTTGATCCTCATTGTACCTGACTCCTAACATTGTTGCTTTAAATTTAAATTTAGCTGCCTTTCTGCTTCTCTGGGTTTGGAGAGTGGGATAGTTTAAGGGAGAGTATGGATTGATATTTAAAGTGAGATGGCCTATTCTTTGATGGACATGGGCCAGAGCAAGTCCCCAGAGCTCCTGGCTCCTCTATTGTCCCTGTTACACTCACATTCCCTTCTTGTGCTGCCCAGAGTTGGCGTCGAGGAGCCCTCCGAAGAGGACCAGAATGAACACCGCTGGCAGTACTTCAGGTGACACAGGACATCCTCAGAAAAAATTAACCAGGCCTGGATTTTCTCCTCTTTCTAACCTGAGATTTTTCTCTTTATGCTGTTTGTCTCTTTCTTCCTTCCTGTGTGTGTCCACCCCCCACCCGTTTCAGCAAAAGGGCAAGAGGTTAGGTTAATTCTAATCATTTTTTCCACCCTTTCTCTGGGTTGATTGATGTGTTCCTGGGATTCTGCTCCCTTTTCCCCTCATTTTGGACAATGCAGTTGTCAACACCAAATATCTGAGTTGGCAAATGTTTCCTTCTTAGAAAACTGAACTTTGTGTTAGAAGCAGTCCATTTTCAGAGGCACAAATACTTTTTCCACAAAGTCCTGCTTATGGTTTAGTAAATAAGACTTTTAACTCATAAAGAGAACCAGAATTTCATATTTAAGCCATGATTGGGGTAATTAAACAGCAATACTTTTTAAAAAAATTATGTATTTGTACCTTATGGTAAATCAGAAAATTCAAAAAACAGATTTTTAAGCAAAAGATAATGAAAGATTCCTCTGATAAAATTTGTTTCTCAGTGTCCATTCAATTGTATGATATGATTATGCATAAGAGTGATAATGTCAGGGCAATCAAAGTAAAAACTTTGTTTCTTCTCTCCTTTCTGTTTCTTTAATCAGCATGCTTTCTTCTTGATCTGATTCCTGGTACTGGTAGAAAAATCAAATGCATAACAGGCTTAAACTCTGTTCTTGGCATTGCTAAAGTATTTCACTCACTGAGGGCAGTGGTGAAAGCAGTGATACCTGTAATGGGGCATGGATCTGGGGATATTGTCAGGTCCCGGATGTAGACAGTAGTGACACACATGAAATTAGGTGAAGTATTTAAGCTCTCTGAGTTCACACTTATCTGCTGTTTAAAAAATGACACATGTGCAATTAAAAATTTCACTTTTGGAGACCTGACTTGAGATACCAATTGAGCTGCAGAGGAAACCCTTCCTTTGAAGCATCCTGTTTTTAAGAAGCAAAGTTCTTCAAGCAAGGTGTAAGTTATTACCCTTGTGACATGAGTGAATTCAGATTATGATCTGATGTTCAAAGTTTGATATAAGGGCTTCTGTCCCATAGTCCTCAAATTATTCAGAAACTAGGATATTCAAAATTTAAAATATATCAGAATAAGTAGAACATTTCTAAAATTTCTGAAATTTCATGGCATTATATATGACTGTTAGTCAGAATACACAAATTATTGTACCAAAAGGGAAATTACTAGTTATAAGTATTCATTCCTAAAGGAACACATTGGTTGATTGGTTTATTTTCTCATTTGTTATGGGATTCCCACATTTGTCTTATTCCTAATGAAAATAAGGATAATTCAGTTCGTTCTAGAAAAGACTATTGTGTGTGCTATGATGAGCTCAACCCTCATGTATCAGGGGTATGTTAAAATATGATATGATAAAACAGCACAAAAAGTTCCAGATTTATATAGTATCCTGGATCAAAAGCATTATAGCAGGTCAGGAGAGAAATACATACTGTGGATAGTTTGTCAGAAACTAGGAATTTCAGAAATTTAGGGGACCCCAAATGCTCCTGAGCCATTATAATTTAAATACTGTGCCTGGTCTCTATTGCTGCCCAGCCCAACACCAAACACACCCGTCCATGCTTTATCTCCTGTTTCCAGAGACCAGTTTGATTATAAGCTCTGTCCTAAAGTTGGGGCCACTTCTAGGGAGCCACAGGCCCCAGTGTTATCCTTGGGAATTTGTCCAAGGGGCCCTTGACCCTGCCATTAAAATATTTATTAAATCACCCTAAAGTAAACCACCTTGAATGGGTAAAGAAATCACAGAACACATCCGTTTATGTCTAACAGCCCTGGTCTGTTTTCATTTTGCATTTAAAACATGGTAGCAAGCTGGGAAACGGGTCTTTTCTTTCTCGGGAATCTCTTATTCAGCACTTATAATAGGAGCAGGAACCTCCAAGAGGCCCCAAAGGGCCCTCCCACATTCCTCTCTCCTGTGGGAAGGCCCAGGAAATCCTCTTAGGCTTTGTGCTTTCAGGAGTATGAGCTGCATCTCAGACAAGTGACTGATAGCAAGTGGATGCAGCAAGGGTCTGCTGTGTACTTCACTGCAGAAGGGTGGGGTAAAAAGCAAGGAAAGGGAATGTTGGGTAGGACTGTCCTCAGCATTAGAGATGTCCATGGGATGAACACAACCAGATCTGAAGATGACTGCCTGGTTTGGAATTTGATTAACTATTTGTCCCAGTTAACTAGCATTCCCCCCTGCCTTTCAGTTTTAAGAGAAGGAGAAGCTCAATAAAACATTCCAGGACTTATCTGGAAAAGAAAACCGTGCAATTATGAGAATCTGTTAGGTTTCACTTAACCCATTATAGCACACTGTGTCCATGAATCTTTACAATTTGTGGTTTTCAGATCTGAATCTCTGCTGAGAGGAAAAAAAAATTCTGTTTAACAAGAATTAACATAAATTTTGTTGAACAAGAACCGCTTGTAAAGATTCAGTTTTGACAATTTTCATTTAAGTCCTGGTAACTTCAGTGGCACTTATTCATGTAAGGATTGGATTTAGACCAGAGATCTGACCCTGGGCCCATGTGGCCAGGCCAGAATTCAGAACAACAAATGCAAAACATTGGAATAACTTGACAAATTCACTAAATCAGGGTTACCCTAACCCCATCCCAAACTCATCATGTTCACCATTTGTTCTGGGAGAACCTGAGAGTGAGTCTAGATCACCTCTAATAGCACTTTCTGCAGTGATGGCATTGTCTAGTACATGTGCCCATCAAGCACTTGAAATGTGGCTAGTCTGATCGAAGAACTGATTTTTACATTTTAGTTAGTTTTATTTAAAATTTCTACTTAAATAGCTGCATGTGGCTAGTGGCTGCTGAACTGGACTGCAGATTCTAGAAAGTACTAATTTCAGCCATGTTTCTCTGGCATCACTTTTTTCTCTTCTAGAAAAGTAACAACTGTCTACTAACTTTGGGTCTTCTCATTAATAACATTCCAAATTCCTGTTGGGATCCTGTAGAGATACAACCCATAAATATTAAGTAAAACTTTGCTTGAACTTAGACAATGGAGACATTCCTCACTTCACTAATATATAAAATAAGTAGATTAAAGTCCTCTGAAAGCTCTTCTTCATGGATGACTCATCTTATAAACATGAAAGGAATGATAGAATTAGAAAATATTGGCTTCCTAGCTAATGAACTATCTGATGAATGCTGACAAAACCATCATAGAAAGGATTTTTCTATATATAATATACATTGAGACTCTAAAAACAGGTGAGGGCTAAAGGTCAACAGCTAGGAAGCCAATATGTAACCTCTCCTCTACTGCTTTGATACTTTGGGGTCACTGGGGCTCTGGTGTGACTTTCCAGTCTCTCTGCTGTCTTCCTTGGGCACCTTGGGTTAGTGCTTGACAAGCCTAGAATAAGAGCCAGTAGAGGTTCTCTTTGAGGGGTTGGGTGCATCTGTGTTGTTCTATCTAATCTCTCTTCTATTATTCTCTTTTCTCAAGAAATACCCTGGGCATCATAGATAGGGGAGAGGGAGGAAGAACAGGAAAAGTGAGGTGCACACATACAGGGGCTTTGTACATCCAGTGTCTGCCTACTGGCATCAATGCCTGGGTACTGGATTGCAAATAACAGCCCCGTCACAGCCCATTCAGCACCTCTCCTCACGGTCAGATCAGATCTAACCCGCTGAAACCTATATTCTTGGTGCACCTCTCGTGATACCATCCATTTTCATACTCATGCATTTCAAAGTGAATGAGGGAAGACAGCTTTCCTGGTCTTTTTGTTTTCTCCCCTATTGCCCCATGTTGTCCATGTCACTATTCTCTGCTTCAGAATGAGGAAGGTATGGGGATAAGGAGTTAATAGTGAAAATTGTAATAAGTGAATTTTGTCACTTTACTTTACTTTCTGTCTTCAATTGTTGATCTCAAATGTATGAGTTCTCAGGTCATCTTTACCGCGGGAGGGTGCGAGCAGAATTATAAACAGGTCAGCACTCTCGTTAATAATACATAAATAAAATCTTTAAAAAAGAAAAAAATAATAATACACATATTGAAGTATTTAGGGAGAGTGTCTGCAACTTTATTTGAAATGCATCTAAAAAATAAGATGGATGATAGATGCCTTCATTTGCCAGAGCTGCTATCACAAATATCACAAACTGGTTTTGGTTTAACAAATGGAATTTATTGCAGTGCTTACAGTTTTGAGGCTAGAAGTCATCCAGAATCCAGAATCAAGCAAGGCTTGCTTTCTCCCCCAATACTGTAGTGCTCTGGTGCTGGCTACCAATAATCATTGGGGTTCTTCCATCACATGGTTATCAGTGTCCTGTCTGGCTTCTGTGACTCCCAGTTTCTCTTTATAAGGCCTCCAGTAATCCAGATTAAAACCCACACTCATTCAGTCAGGCCACTCCTTAACTAAGAGTAACATCTTCAAGAGGTCCTATTTCCATTGGGTTCACACCCACAGGGATGTGGATTAAGATGAAGAACATGTTTTGCTGGAGTGTGTAACTCAGTCTGCTACAACAGAGAAATGGATAGGTATGGAATAAAGAAAATATAGTAAACTGTTAATGATGGACTCTACATGGGAGATATCCAGGTGTTCACTATCAAGTCTTTCAACTTTCTCCTGCATATATGAAAAGTTTCATAATAAAGTGTTAGGAAAATAAAAGGCTGGTTAGGGAGGAAGTAAGGAAGCAGAGAGGAAAAGGCCCAGTGCAGTGGGACCCACATTGTGATAATGGTGCAGGAAGGCAGACGGACAGTTGCCCACGTGTGCCCGTTTTCCAGAGACCTTGCTTAGGGTACAAACAGTGGAGATTGCCCCTCCTGCCCTCTGGGGTCTAATGTTGGTATGGGACCTCTTTCTCATGACTCTTGCATGACAGCCTTCCTCTCCTTTTAGATAATCACACTCCTTCTGCTTTGGGAAGATGGTCAGCATCTTGGCTCCATTCAGTCACCAGGGCTGCCATGGTCCAAGCTAATCCTCTCTATTTTTCTCCTTGTCTTTCTCACTGGTGGCTTACAGAGTTGGTGTTGACCCAGATCAAGACCCACCACCCAACAACGACAGCTTCCAAGTCTTACAAGGGGTAAGTCCCAAGAGATGCTTCTTCCCAGGGAAGACATTATGAAAAGTAGCTGAAATTTACTGAGCATTTACTACACGCCAGGTACTTTACATGGATTCCCTTATGATCTTGACAACACCCTTAATTAGGTAGGTACTGTTATCCCCATTATACAGATTAGAAACTGAAGTTTGAGAGTTTGAGTCATCTATGGTCAGAGAATTAGAAAGTGATGGAGCCAGGATTTGGTCCCAGAGTATGTGTTCTTAAAGAGCTTATCAAGGGGGTGGGCTGACCAGAAAGAATGTTTAAGCTAAGTTTCTGACTCCCTACCTCTCAAGAATAGATATATTGGTGATTTGCTCACTGTAACAGGTTCTGAGTCTCTCAGTGTTGCCCTGGCAGGGGAAGGAGAGGGATATGATTTGACAGTCCAGGAAATCTGAGCAAGAGAGGAGAGACATTGTGTGGTGGTAGGCACTCCAGGGTCTGGGCTTTTCAACAGCCCTTAAGTTCTGCTCCAGCCCAGAAATGGCAGAGCAGCAGCAGCCTACACCCCTTTAGGGCTGGAGGTCACAGCACCGCTCACAATTAAGACTTGGGCAGGATGGTGGCGGCAGCAGTCAGAGCCTGGTGCAGAGTGCCAGGAAGGGAGGCTGTAGAGACAGTAAATGGCAGAGCATCTGCGAGGGGCCTGCTGAGGCCTTGCTAGTGTGAGAGCAGGGAAGAGTTCCTGCTGCTGCTGAGAGCATTGTGATTGATAGAGACCACGTCGGGAAGAGGAGGGTGCTGGCCCTTGGTTTTGCCATCTGCTCCGGTTACTACTGCTGCATAACAAACTGCCCCAAATGCAGGGGAATAAAATCACAAACATTTTATTTTACTCATGGATTCTCTGGGCCAGGAATTCAGAAAGGGCATAGTAAGGACGGCTTGCTTTTGCTCCATGAAGTCCAGAGCCTCAAGTGGGAAAACTCCAAGGCTTGGGGCAACTTGATGGCTGGGGACTGGAATCATGCAAAGACTTGTTCCCTCCTATGTCTGGTGCAGGGTCTTGGAGGACTCAAAGACTAGGAATGCTGGCTACAATGCTTTCACACGACTTCTCCATGTTGCCTGGTGCAGGGGGAGCTCAGGTGGGAGGCGTGAGAGATGACGTAGTACAGCACGTACCTTTCTTGACCACATGGTACATTGTCTGTGAGGGCATGTAGAGTGTTTCTTTTCCTTCCAGTTAGCTTTGAATCGCACTTACAGTTGCACTTAATCCTAAATCCAGTCCACATATTTCAGATATCCTAGGATCTACCAAATGACTCCATCTACCAAATCAAATTTAACAAGTCTCCCAAAATGTAGTGCTTTCTCATTGAGAGGGTTCACAGCCTGATAAGGCATTCATGTCCATTCTAGGTCCCAACTTAAAGGGCACAAAGCCATGGCATCTGAAAGTTCGGGACATTTTGGAAAGATTTTTCAGTGAGCTTAATTGGCTGTTCAGTGCCTACTTGAATGGTGCTCCAGAAGGCATTTGAGATTACGTTACAACTGGCATTAGTACCAACTGGGAACATATCGTTTCAGTGACAAGTTCTTTTTGGAAATTTGCTGCCTGCCTCTAGTTTTGATTAAGGACTTTAGAAAACGGGGTTCAGGAATTGGGCACCTGTCAGCTAATTTAGACCAACAGTTTGAGAGATCTTGCAACTCACCTGGAGAAAATCTGGGTGAAAAGCATGATGGATGTGTTTATTTCATTGGAAGGAAACTAATGACTCTGTAAGGATATGGCTGCCATATTTCAAAGCATCTACCACAGAACTGTGGTTAGTCAAGATTAATTTTGTAAGAAAAATGGCTGGTACCAGCGGGATAGCCTAGGTTTGGAGAGAAATCATCTTGACAGTTCCAGACTAGTGAAAACATCCCTGGCCCTTCTGCTGTTTTCTATTTTCCATTGCTCCTGCCTCCATACTCAAGCATCTGGAAAAGAAATAAATGAAATTAAATAAATGAATGCTTTGGTTGGTTTCGTGTAGCTGGACTTATTATACATCATAAAGACTACACCCTGGAAACACTGGGCTGTAATTAGAATTAGTAACAAGCATGCTGTCACTTTTCCATGGAGATGTTAGAGAAAACAGCAGGTCCTGAATGCTGTGGGTTCGGGCATTTAGTCCATGTGGTAACAGCTAAAGTACGGCCAATCCTCCTACTTGGAGTGAGCCTCAGAAACTTCCCTGAATGGACCTGGATGAGTAGGTGGCTCGCTGAAGGCTGTCTGGGCAGAGAGCGCTGTGCTCATTTGGCCTTGTGAGTGGGGATGGCAGTGACTTCTGCCATACTCCTAATGGTGCCCCATTTGCCAGCCCTAGCTGGGAGGTGTGTCACAGCTTCCCCTGAACCTCCTTCCTTCCAAGCTTCAGACACAGTCATGCAGAGGCGCCCTCCAAGTCAGTTCTGCTGGCATTTCGAAAGATTGCTGTCAGACTGGGAAAAAAAAGGCAAACTCCAAGCTTGTTTCCTCAGGACACCCTCTTAGAAATGACTCATGTCCTGTGCAGAAAAGGTCTTATTTCTCTAAATCCTGCCCCTAGCCACTCAGCTGAAGACCGGGCTGGAGCAGTCAGTGGTCATGAGAAACAGTGAAACAGAGAATAAATGGGCTTCTCATTTTTGGGTGAAACCTGGATTGTTGCAGCTTCCCCTGAAATGGATCCAGGTCACACGCTCAGTGATGTCAGGAAACTGAAATCAGAGGTAGGGAGAAAGTCCAGATGTTTGTTCCCCATTAAAAAGGAAGGGGCAGTTCTCCTTACCTCATATTCTAAATGATCTTTCTAAAAACAAACCAACCAACCAATGAACAACTGATATTTGAAGGGAAAGCATCTCTGATAATGAGCGTGATTTCCTTCACTGGTTCTAGAAGCCCGAGGTTATAAACAGTCATGGCTTCAGAGCTCTTAGCTCATTTGGGAGAAGAAAAGGAGCTGTTGGCTCGAAGTTTTGGCTTTATGTGAGGGAAGCATAACAATATTGTGGGCAGACTTCAGTTTCATGTCCCTGGCAAGTTTGACTCATTAGAACAAAACAAAACAAAAAAACTCAGTTGCTTTGTTTCTCTGGAGTTCTTGGTGACTTTGCAACCAAAACAAAAACAAATCCAGCTGGAAGCAAGCTGCCCTGCCCCACGGGTGGCCTCCTTCCCCATTAAAGGGTGATGTTTCATGTCAGACACAGCTGAGATTTATGTTGCCCGGATATGCAGGCATATCATTCACTTCCTTCCCAAAGTTTACAGAAAAGCACTCATTGATGAAGGCTGTCTTTGGAGCAGCACGAATCTGAATTTATCCCAGATTTATCATATCTGCAGGCAGACATGTTTTCAATGTAGAACAAAGTCACAAGCAGGATATTAGTGGAATGTGGAGGGAAGGAAACCACTGTGTGTGTGTGTTTGTAGTGAAAACTAGAAAATCAGCTGTTTCTAGTTGCATTGACAAATGACTTTCTGGGCCAATTGAATTTGCTACAGTTCCTGGGTACTACACCAGTTTTTTCCCAGGCTGAAATCTGATACCCAGTCACCTAAATCTTAACTTCAAACAATTACTGAGGTACCCTTCCTCACATTACTGCTCCCTGACTGCCCCCACCAAGCTTTTTCTTTTTATTCTTCTGAGTGCCCCCATTGGCCCCTGATTTCCCTCTCTGCTATTCTTTTTTTTTCCCTTAGAAGCTCAGAATTAATATTAATGTCTTCACTCACTTGACAAATATATATTGAGCACCTATTATATGGCAGGCATTATTTCAGGCTCTGGGAATACATATGCAAACAAGACAGAGGAACTTCCATCCTTCAGGGCTTGGTGAAAATATAAGGGGAAGGGTAGAGAGTGGAGATGGCAGAGGCAAGGTTGTGGATGGCCCTGTCTGCTCTACCACCAAAGAGTGTAGGCCAGCTGCCAGAGCATCCCCTCAGAGCTTGTTAGAAATGCCGACTCTCAAGCCCTACATAGATCTGAATCAGAATCTGCATTTTAACAAGATTCCCAGGGGACTTGTGTGCACATTACAGCTTGAGAATGGGCCAGGCAATGTGGAGCTCTGGGAAGAGCATTAAGCAGGGAAGGAAATGATCAGTGTATCACTGTCAGAGACCAGATTCCCTGTCTCTAAACCCTGTTATTACCCCCTGCTGAGATATCTCGGGCCCCACTGTCCCGATAACATGAAAAAGGGCCCAAATCCGATTCCATCGTTTATTGACTCTTCTGTTTGGTATTAGATTCCTCTTGCTGCTGTAACAAATTACCAGACTCAGCGGCTTAAAACAACACATTTATCATCTTACAGTTCTGAAGATCAGAAAGAAGTCTGGTGGACTGGGCTGATGCCTCTGCTTTAAGCCATTCAAGGCCCAAATCAAGGCATCTGGGGGTGGGGAGAATCCACTTCCAGTATCATTCAAGTTGTTGGCAGAATTCAGTAGGACTGAGGTCCCTGCTTCCTTGCTGGTTATTGGCCAGGGGTCACTGACAGCTCCTAGAGGCCACCTGCATTTTCTGGTTCATGGTCCCTTAAGCTTCAAAGCTAGCAACAGCTCAAGTCCCTTTTAGGCTTTGAATCTCTCCTGCCTCTTCCTTCTTCCACTTCTTAAGGGTCCATGTGATTACATTGAGCCCCACCTGGACAACCTTAATTCTACTTACAAAGCCCCTTTGTCAGGTAAGGTGACATATTCCCTGGTTCCAAGGATTAGGGCATGGACATCTTTTAGGGATCCGTATTTTGCCCTCCATCCCTGGGAGAAAAAAAATCTCCTTTCAATATTGGAAGATATGAGAGTAATGATCTTACCTTTAATATATATATATAAATAAATTTTAGCATTATATAAGAATAGAATGAAATATGATTATACCCAGAGATCATTATTCATTAGTTCTAGAAAAATTATTTCAAAAATAGGACCTTCTGCCACTCCTTAGTTCTTTAAACTGCTTTATTTATTTATTTTTTTAGATCAGTAATTCCTTATTTTTATTCTCTTACAAAAAGACACTTGGAACAAATAAATATAAAATGTTATATGTATTATTTAGCAATACAAGTTTTCTTGTATTCTCCACAGTAATACACTAATAAAGTTTTCAGAAGCATACTTAGATCTTATGTCCCACTCTAAAAAAAAAAAAAGAGCAATTCTTTTAATTCTCAACAATTTTTAACAATGGATACTCCAAGTAACTGACTCAGGAACTAAGACATCTGATGAATCTTTGTGCTTTATTTTTCTTGATCACATTTGTCAGTATATATGTATTTGTCTATCTGTCAGTAGTGGGATAGTGTCTTCCTACTGAATCTCATTCCTCTTTGTGTTTTCAGCACTCAGCATGGTGCCCGGCACATAATTAGGTGCTTAATGAATGCAGAAGAATTAGACACTCATTGTTCTATGCTCAAAAAAAATGGTAATAAGCAGAGTTGGTGTCATTTAGTTCCTTGAAGGAGCCTCTTAATTTTTTTGTTTTATTTATTTTATTTTATTTTTTGAGCCTCTCTATTAATAATGTCAGTAAAATGTTTTAAAATCCCCCGTGTAAAAAGTCCCACAAAATGGCCAAATATCATTAATAGAATGTGATTTTTTTTTTTCAATGAATACATGCTTGAAATCACATCTCCAGTCTTTGGAAATTGAACTGAACTTATAACATGAGCTCTTGCTAGATGTCAGGCAGGCACTGTGCTAAATATTTTTTAAATGTCTTATTTAAGCAGAACAAGAAATTCACCTGGCTAATAATAACAATAGTCAATATTTGTTGAGTGTTTACCACCTATCCGTCACTGTTCTCAGTACTTTTTAACTGTAAAAATTCATTTAAGTCTCATGATGCCCCTATGAAGTGGGTCATTATTTTATAGATGAGGAAACTGAAGTAAAGAAAGGTTGGGTGACTGGCCCAGAGTCTACTCCTGACCCAATGGCACAGTCAGGAGTAGAGCTAAGACTTGAACCCAGATAATGTGTTGAGAAAGCCTGTGAGGGTCTTGCCTGTACTTCTTAGAGGGCTCTGTTGCTTTTGAAACATTTCTCAGAGAAGCCAATCTGTGCATGAATAGGGGTTGGCCAGATAGGTGTTGTGGGTAGGAGAAGGTGAGAGGAAGGAAGGGTGTTCCAGGCTCTAGAAGTAGTAGCCTGAGCTTAAGACATGGGAATGTGAAACCTTATGGTGGTTATGCAGGATTTGAGGAGGGGCACGGAGAGAGAGAAAGTCCCCACTTTTTCTAATGGAAATCTAAAATCCAAGAGTCTCCAAGTGCAGACTGGGAAGGAAGCTCTAACTGCCGTCGGATCAGCTTACACCAACACACCAACCCCTGCTCAGCCCTGCCCCACAGAAAGGGCTCTCTTAGCTCTTCTGCAATAGCAGCCCAAAACATGTTGCACAGCAGGAGTTGATTGTCTTCTAGGTCAGCTTAAAAGCTTAGTTCTGTTCCACAGAATCCCCCCTGATTTCCCTAGAGCCCCCGAGTATGGATTCATCTAAGTCCTTCCTGTACCTCTTCATACTTTTGGCACCATCTCTTGGAATAAAAAGTTTCTTAACACCCCTTTTACAAAGTTGTACTTTTTATTTGTCCTGAATTTACCCCTCAGGAGCTTCTCAGTGTTGTCTCTTAGTTTCTTACATTTCAGGATTTGCTCTGGAATTGGAGGTCACTTTACCCTATTTTGTAGACTGCTGGCATATCTCTTTTATAGCCTAAGAAGACCTTTTGTTAGTTTGCCTTCAAATAGAAGGCCTTCCCTTGTTTTAGTCATTTGAATTGTGCCTTTTGGTGCTTATATAAGTCTCTTGTAGTTCCCTTCAGGTGAGATGGCAATAACTTTAAGTATTCCAGATAGTGATAATGCATTGTGGCCTTGCATAGGGTGAGATGACAGGGTAGAGATTTGTTTTGTTGTTTCAGGGGAGGAGCAGATGAAACTGACTTTGGGGGACTTGTTTTGTGTTTGATGGTTTATTGTATGTTTATCATTTTGTTTTTCTTTAGTAAGATTCTACAGACACTTATAGAACTGAGAGCTTAGAGCCTCTTTTTTTTTAAGTTTTGTTTTTCCATAAAGATTTTTGCATATCGGAGAAGCCATTTACCACTTTTCTACGCAGTCATCTGGAATTCTTAAATCTTCCTAGAATTGTCATTGGACAATTAATTACCCTAAGGAATGATTGATATCTGCAAGTGGAGACATCTCTGTGCTCTCCTTCTTCCATAAGATTTAAAAAAATGTAAGATAAAATTGGTCTCAATCCCTGGTACTGCCTTTAAAACAAAAAAAAATTCTCTAAGGCAATGGGAACACTTTCTGTCTGCAACTAGAGGGGTAGGACCTCTCTTACTTTTAAACAAAAAAAATCATTTGGTCTCTGGGGGCTCTTCTTGTTAATTTTTCCCCTTCCTCAGAAGGACCCATTTAACTAAGCCATTTCCATATCTGTGACTAAATATTCCTTAAATACCATGAGGATTCAGCTTTTAAAAATAATCTTTGCTCTTGGAAACTTTAGGAACTTAAATAAATTGCTATGTTCCCTCCCTCTACTTGTAACTGTATACTTATCCTCTCAGAGATTTCTGATTAATCCTTTCTCCCAACGAACTGGTCTGTGGCATTGCTATCACAGTAAGGAATTTACATCCACTGTGATTTAGAAGTACTTGTAATTTTGATTCAACTTTTTATTAGGTATTGTCAATTGTCCTTCACCTGTAGAGTTGCCTCTCCCTCTAATATTACAGATGATCATAAAAATGATTGTGTTTTACAAGCAGTCTCTATTTTCATCTAGCAACATAAAGCCCCATTAGCACTCCTAAACTGCTGCAGTCAATCCAATTTTTATGTTAATATTGTTGCTTGTAATACTTGTACCGAACAGATTTCCTAAACTTCGAATGTTTGATTTTTCAGGGTATTTTGGAAATTAAAAGATGGGAACATTTGAGCTAGACATGAGACGAGTAGAAGGAACTTGCTACTTGAGGGTAGATGACAGAATTGTTAATTCTGACTCTGTTTCCCCCACCCACTGACCCCACCTTCCAAAGCTGATAGTGAAGCAAGTTACTGCACCACCATGGAACACAAATAATATAGGTGCCTGGGTAAGAACTTCGGAGAATCCTTGTCCAATTTGTCAGGAAACTACAAAAAAGCCTCGTTTCTCCAGGCTAGCTTCTGGGGACCTAGGAAGTTGTTTTAACAGATGCTCTCTTTAAGATTCTGTATAAATCAATATTGGCCTTTTAAGATCTAGACTATTTTAGAATTAGTCTGCTGAAAGGCACTTTGAGGAAAACTATGCTAAGAATGCCAAAAGAAATTTTATTTTGTACTACACTGAGTCAGTATAACCACAAGACAGACTAAACCTCCTTACTTTGGGGATCGATTTGTCTACCTTTTGGGTTTATTCAATTTCTGCTAAAATATTAACTCCCAGTATATCTTTGGAACTTTGGTGATATGGGATATTTGATTATGAGCTCTAAATCTATAAAAGTTATAGTTAAAAAAGAAGCTTCCCCTCCCCCTTCTTTCAGGTCCCTTTTCTGTAACTGAACATTTGTCCTCTTGTTTGTTCCTAGGATGGTCCAGATTCTGCCAGAGGAAACCGGACAAAACAGGAGAGTGCATGGATATTTAGGCTGTGGTACAGCTTTGACCACAAGTATCCTTTTAAGTGGCATCCCTATATTTGTGAGACATTGATGATGAAATCCCTCTTGCTGAGTTTTCACTGAATGATGAGTATGAAGATATGTGTTTGGTACAGGTATTATTCCTCTCTTGGGACATGTGCAGTGATCATGTGACTACAAGTTGAGCATCTCTCTGGTCAAGGGAGGTGTTTGTATATCATTAAAATAGCAAACCCACAGCCTGTAGGTTCATGTGGTTCTTTAGAGCTTTGCGTTCAGGGGATGTATGCTTTTGTGGGTGAATGAGTTAAAATTACACAAATGAACCATGTTGTGGTCAGGAACGGAAGTGGAGCTTGGGTAGTTAATCCATGTAAGGAGGATAATTCCTCCTGACTGGATTCAACCACGTCTGATCCAGGACTTGTATGATCTGATCCTGGCATATAACTGGGCCACATGCAGGGCAGACCCTGGTCTAGTAGGTTCAGTTAGTCCCAGGGGAAAACCGAAAAACAAAAAGTTAAACTTTTCTGGTTTCTTAATTTTACACAGTGATCAAATGGGAAGGTAGCTTGTTATATATGGTGATTGGAGACTTTGAAAATGTTTAAAAGCTTTTTACTGAAGTATAACATGCAGGAAAGTGCATGTTACACTTCAACAAGTGCTCAGTGAATGATCATAAACACACCCATTTAATACCAAATGAGTCGAGAAACACAAAATTGCCAGCCCCCCTCATGTCATAGCTCAATTGCTACCCTTCTCTGAATGTAACCAGTTTCCTGAGTTCTAGCAACACTTAATAAGTTTTACCTGTTTTTGAACTCTATGTAACTGAAATTTTGCAGTATACGTATTTTAGTGTTTGGTTTATTTGGCTTTATATCATTTGTGTGATTCATCTATATTGTGCATTGCTCCAGTTCATTTGATCTCATTGCTATATAGTATTTCAATGGATGAATATACTACAATTTATTTATTCTGTTGCTGAGGAACCATGTGGGTTGTTTCCATTTTGGAGCTGTTATCAAAAATACTGCTATGAATATTCTTGTACATGGCTTTTGGTGTACATATACACACATGTTTTTGTTGGGAATATACCCCGGAGTGAAATTGCTGGGTCTTAGGACATGCATAGGTCCAACTTCAGAAGTTAATGGCAGTTTCCCAAAATGGTGGTATCACTTTACACACCCATCTCTAGTGTATGAGAAGTCCAATTGTTCCACAGTGTTCACCGACAATCTTTTTAACTTTAGCTATGCTAGGGGGTTTGTAGTGGTATCTTATCCTGGTTTTAATTTGCATTTCTCTGAATACTAATAAGGTTGAGCACCTTGTCATATGTTTATTGGCCATTTGGTATATTCTTTTATGAAGTGCCCATTTAAGTTTCTTGCCCATTTTTTCTATTGGGTTGTTGGCCTTTTTTCTTACTGATTTGTAAGAATCCTTGATGTATTCTGGATATGAGTCTTTTGCTGGTTTATATGTGTCGAAAATACCTTCTCCCACTTTTCAGGTTGCCTTTTTCACTTTTTAAATACTATCTTTTGATGAATTAAGGTCTTAATTCAATGTATTGCTCTTTACCTTTACCTTTCTGTTTAGTGCTTTTTGTGTCCTGTTTAAGAAACTTTTACCTACCCCAAATCATGAAGCCAATTTCTTATGCTGTCTTCTAGAATCCTTATTGTTTTAGCTTTCATGTTTAGATATACAATCTACTTGGAAGTGATTTTTGTTTGTGCAGTGAGGCAGTAGTCATTGTTTAACTTTCCATATGAATATCCAGTTGATCCAGCCCAGTTTATTGAAAAATGCCATGCTTTCCCACTGCTCTATAGTGCAACCTTTGTCATAAATTAGCTGTCCACATATGTAGATAGATCAGCTTCATTTTCTATTCAAATCCATTAATTGATTTGTCTGTTTTTGTACCAGTATCACTCCATCTTATTTATTGCAGCTTGTTAATAAGTTTTAATGTCCTGTAGAGCAAGTCCATCCCCTTTGAAGAACTTTATTTTTCTTCTTCAAAGATTGCTTTGGCTTTTTTTTAGCCCTTTGCATTTCCATATAAAAAAATCTCATGGGATTTTGATTGAGATTGCAGTGAATCTATAGATCAAATTGACATCTTTACAATATTGACTTTTAGACATGCAAGAATTCAGAAAGTTTAGTACCCTGCAGACTCTATAAGAAGAAAAAACAACATAAGAATCCAACAAAAACAAAATCCATCAAAGGGGACAATGTTGAAGAAACAGTGATTGTTATAACGCAGAAGAAGTGAACAAAGGGCAAAAGGAATTAAAAGAAGATCCTTTACTTAGCAAGACACTCACTGTTTCTCCTTTGACAAAAGTTTAAGGGAAATGGTGTTACATTTCCTTTAATATTTCTCCAACCACTCTGTGCTTGGTTCTACAGTGAATAATATTCATATAATGACATTATTACAAATGTTGTTTATGGGTTTCTAGCACTTAGACTCAATTTGTAGACAGCACAGAAAATTTACTTATAAAATATAAAAGTTACATGTCTATAGTGTAAAATTAATTATAATAAAAATTGGAAGGGAAAAGTAAGTTGTTAGAGGGCCTACTGTATTTGGGGAAGAGGAGCTTCTCTTTGAGCTGCCTAAAGCAGGGAACTGAAAAGTGGCCTCTTGGGCTCCTCCTCTTGACTTTAATATCAGTCATCCTACAAATCCAAGCCTCTGTCATCTTTTGAGCTAAGGACACAAGATAACTGATAGGCCTGTAGGGACTTTTCCCAAAGTGATCTAAAGCCTCTCCTGCACCTCTCCCCAAGAATGTGGTTAAGGGACAGAAGCTAAAGGGGGAATTGATTCTGTTTGTAAAGAGCCCCAGCAGAGTCCCTGGATCTGCCCGGGTTGATTAATCCCCAACTAGATGTTTACCCCAGTATCTACCTTCCATTTCTTCCTGTAGATAGTTTTTTTTTTTTGTTTTTTTTTTTTTTTTTTTTTTTGCCTTCTTGCTCTGCTCTAAGGGAAGGCAGGTGGAGCTTGGAACAGTCACCCTCTTGGGTACACAGATGGTCATGACAGCTTCTCACGTTCCTTTAAAACAGTTTTGGCCATTCCTATAGTTAAGGTTGCCATCTTAGTCTCCACCTTTTATGCATTACTTAGGCTGTGGCTATCGGAAATGGCTAGGACTCAATCATAATGTGACTGGTACCTCATGGAGCTTCCAATATAGGGCTGTGCATTTGGCCCCACAAATATTCATAGACTGAGTTTTCCATATATCAGTTGTCCTTCATGTTAGGGCAGTGGTTCTCAACCAGGGCTGATTTTGGCACCCAGGGGACATACAGCAATGTCAGTTGACAGTTTTTGGTTGTCACACCTGGAGGGAGATGCTACTATCATGTAGTGCCTAGAAATCAGGGATGCTTCTAAACATCTGACAGTGCACAGGACAGCCCCCATAACAAAGAATGAAAATGTCAATAATCTGAGGTTAAGAAACCTGTGCTAGAAAGAGTCTGGAAGAGAGTCAGCAGCTAGAGTGGAAAAAGTCCTTCCTATGTAGGAAGTTGGGAGATGTACATCTGCAAATCCTTAGTTAAAACATTCTACCTCGCTAGGTCTTAGTTTTCTCATTTGTAGTAGCCCCAGGTTACCGCCAAGGTCCTGTCCAGCTTGAACATTTCAAGTTCCCTGCGTGAACTCTGGGGAGAGTGGTTTAAAAAGAGTACTTACAGAGAACAAGGGCCAGAGGGGACCCACTTTAGGTACACTATTTCCTGTTTCCAAGACATGAGCTGGTTGTGGGTCAGAAGCTGGAATATTGATTGAAACCTAAACTCCTATTCAACATAACTGTAGAGAGGAGAATGGTGTTCTGATTAATCAAATATTCTTTTTGACAGAAAATTGGGAAAGACCAACCTGAGAGTTAGCAGTTAACATGTAAGACTGATGGAGAGCCTACTTTAAACTTTGAGTCACACTGTTTCAGGTTGCAGGTGTTTTCTATATTCCAAGTATTTTCTATATCATACTGGTAAAATGGGATAAAGAGACTTTTCATGGATAGCGTTGGATAATTTACTCTCTAGGTTTTTTAAAACATGTTTGTTGGATGTGTGTTTTCTTCTTAGGCATCTTTCCTTAATATGTTTTTTTAAAGTTACTTGAAGCCCATCCTCACACACAGTGGCCCCCCATTAACCACCACTCTCCCAGCCTGGTGTGGCTTGCTGGCTCGATGTCTGACCAGTCCCCAGGTATATGACGTAAGTATGGTGTGTCAGGTTGCATTTCTGCTCACCAAGTCTGGGTAATCCCACTTAGGAAGAAGAAACCTATCACACTCAAGCCTCCAAATCCACAGGTTTTGCTTCTCTAATAAAATGATTAGAAATTTTGCATGGTAACAGAGAGACCTTTTAACCAGGATTATGGTGCTTCCCAACAGCAGCAGCTGTAGTGATGTAGAAAGAACAATGGGTTTGGAAACAGAACAGCAAGATTCTAATCCAAGCCCCAATAGGCCATCTATGTGCCCCTGCCTCAGTTTCCTTATCTATAAAACGGGCCAAGAAGTACAGGCTGGCTGTGAGAAATAAGGTATGTAAAAAAACACTGTAAGGATTTGTTTTATAAATAGCTTATGTTGATGTGGTTAGATCCTTTCTTTCAATTTTCAGATTCTAGAAATAGAATCAGCACAGTATGAAAAGAGTATCCACATGGGTGGAATTCTTAAATTTAGGGCTGACTCTTAAGCTAATGATGTGGGTTAAAGGGCAGAGAGGTAAGGAGAGCAAACAGTTACCCACATGGAAGGCCTGGAGGAGAGTTAAAAGGCCTTTCTTCTTCCCCATCTCTCACCCCCTATCCTAATCATCTTGTCATTAACACAATAATTATCCTGGGTAAATATGACTTCTTAAATTTGTGTAGCCCTGTACAGTTCACAAAGGCTACTTTCATTCTCTTGGCAATACTGTGAATAAGCAGATACTTCAGTGTTACAGATGAGGAAAGAGAGTCTCATTGATGTTGTGAATGGTCCAAGGTTCCACAATTACTAATTGGCAGAGCTGAGACCCTGATGCAAGCCTTCAAATAATTAGCAAATAAGCTGAAGCTCACTTGATTAGTGATGAGGAAACAATACAAATTCCAGATCTGAGCGGAAAAGGGCCCTGAACAGGTAAGTTCTAATGGCGGGTAGCGGGGGTTAAGAAAGCTTCTGTGTGTTAAGGTAGTACAAAGGGGAAATGGGTGCGGACACCATGGCTAGGTGGGCACTGGGGAGCAGGCAGTCTGGCATGCCAAGGGGCAGCCACATCAGAGCACCTAAGATCCGAGGATGCAGTTTCTTAAACGGCACACTCTTCCTTCTAGAACACGGGTTACAGCTGCCCAGTCACCAAGTGTCCTAAACACACTGCTGCTGTGCAGTGGGAGAGGCCTGCTGAGAGGAAGCCCTGTGTCTGTTCCTAAGGGCCTCAGGAGGAGGGTGATGGTTGAAAAGGCCCAGTGGCCTACTGGATTTCCCTTCCTGAGAGAGCAGTTTCTGCCTGATTAAAAGTGCAGTTCTGCCATGGCCTTTTCTTTGAATTTTCACCAAATGTCATGGAGAACAGCATTAAGGTTTTCTTTTCTTAACGTTATTGGAGTCTTCCAGCAACCTTAGCTACCTTAGCCCCTTGTCCATGTGAAAATGAAATTCCTATGCCACCTGTGATAAACTGTTTTTAAATGACAAAAAAATATGTGGGATGGTGAGAACACCATTTCCTCAGAACTCCCATTTTTAAAGCGATTTTTAACACTCATGGTACATTTTAATTGAATGTCTATCAGCCTAAATAATAGTGCTAGTTACCTGTGTCAAAAGGATACAAAACCAAATTAAAAGGTTGGTTTTATAGTTTCCCATCCTGCTAACAGCTTACTTAATAAAAGATGGCTTGTTCTGACTTCTGAAGAGTTTGCTCAGCTTGGACTTCTGTCTACAGTGACAATGAGGGCCATTTGGGTACAAACAAAGGGTGCTGACCTGACATTGCCATTTCTCCGACTAATAAAGGTCCAACTGGCTAGATATTAATGTCTTCTCTTTGATTGGGTTTACATGTTTCTTTTATCTTATGACTATTTTAAACAATTTCTGAAGTTTTCCATCTTAATCAGGTTTTAATGTCACCTTTCATGTCTATAAAATAGTAAAATAACTAACCCACAATTAAAACTTTATTAAAAGCTTATGTAATCTGAAGCTTACTATTTCCTTGCTCACAAATTAGGGTTATCTGGACTAGTTTGAACTCAGCATAAATTCAATAAACTTACAGTTAAATTTAAAGTGCTTCCCTCACCAGTTCAAGGGACTGCTCGAGGTTTGCTTCCTGGGGTAGTCTTTGGGCTGTGGGCTCCCTGAATCCAGCCTCAGGTTGGGGTGACTTGGGCTTTACAAGCAAGGTTTGCCCTCAGTGCTGCTGCTGTTGCTGCTTTTGGGTGGGGGTCTCCACCAGCTCCACACACACTTGGTGAGGCCTGCTGCTGAGAGCATGGGCGCTAAGAGTCTTTTAAAAAATTATCAATAATCAAGGAAACCCAAAGTTGAGAGAGGCAGAGGGGCTCACTGCAGAGTTCGGTGCCAGGTGAGGATCTTAGACTGCTCTGGTCTTGTGGGTGCTTGACACACTGGTGTGTGCTTCTTGCCCATCATGGATAGGGCATTTTGAACTTCACCAAGCTTATTTAGGAGATAGCTAACATATTCATTTTTCATTATTTCCACTAAATCTAAACTGGCTAAATTTGATATCCACCTAGGAAACAGTGTTCTCCCACTTGTGAAAAGACCTCTGATTACTTAAAATGCACACGTTCTCACAACCCTCTTGCTTGCAGGTGTTTTCAGGGGTACTTCACTGTATTTCTATAGCAGCCTTCACTGGCCAGCTGGTTATATAATTATAGAAGCCCTCAGCTTAACAAAACTTTTGTAGAGCCTATCATCTAGAATGTGAGGGAGTGCCATGGCTACATCATCTGCATGGAACATTCATTAAGACTTTGATTTGGAAATCACTCTCCCCTGGGCTTTAATATGTCCTCGTTTCTGAATGACCTCCCCTTGAGTACTGTTTGTGTGGGCTTGTGATTTTCTTGAATGGGTCAACATCCAGTTTTGGTTTCTGCCGTCAGTGAATTTTGGCCCTGTGTACCCCTGTGAGGAGTCAGAGCAGGCCACATCAGAGCTCAGATCACGAGGGTTTCCTCTGGTGGTGTGGTGGGATTTCCTCTCACATGGCATTTGCTCCATATTCCTCCCTCTCTCTCTCTCTGGCTCCAAACCTCGAAACAGTAAAATACATGCCAAGATAGTGTCCCTAAAAGTTGGGAGCTAAGAGTCCTGGCAGATATATTTTGACAGAGAAACATGTGTCTAGCACATGTATGAGTGGGAGAAACGACATGTGCTAGCACAGGGAAAAGAACCTCCTGGGAGTTGGAAACTGGGATGGGGCACGTGATCTTATTTGTTGTTAAGAAAACTAGCGTAGAGCAGATTGAGTTTCAGGACTTTCTAAAAAACTAATGGAAAGGAAGAAATTTGGGAGTTGGGAGTATGTTTTAGAATTGTGCTCTAAACGTCTGAGTACAGGATTTTTAATTTAGTTCTACATTTGTGTTCTGCCTCCTTCCTGTGAGAATTTGAGGCAGCAAGCAAAAGGAGTTGCATGTTTGCCTGTAAAAATTGCTGGAGCATTGGCTGAGAGGTGGAGTCACGTTGCACCGGTGATGTGGATTGTGGAGAAGTTGACATCACCAAGAAACAATGCAGAAAATACGAACGTGCTTGTCACCAGTCGGTGCACAGAGATGGGCTGGAAGAGGAGAAAGTGAGAGAGACTGAAACTATTTATCCTCCCCAGGGCAGTGCGTTTACCAGGTCCTCACTTAGTACCTACTAGGAGTTAAATACAAGTAAGGAAGGGTGCCAAGAAGAATAGAACAAGGTCACTGCCCCTCTGGTAGTTTAAAATCTAGATGGAGAGTCCAGGCCTTGACACAGCAGAACCTGCCAGTGGCCTCGGGCACTATGACTGAGGGGGGTGGGGCTTGAGAGTGTCAGGGAAGCCAGTTCCAGGACTTCAGATGAGCTTTGAAAGGTCGAAGTTAACTAGAAGAGAAAAGATCAGTTCTTTACCTGGAGCACACTGATAAAATGTTTGACATTCAAGAAATAAGTTCAGTGTTGGGCAGACCTCAGTGCAGTCGGGGAGCGGGCCCCTCCTTGTTTTGTTTGTTAAACCCACTGGAGGGTGAAAGGTGATGGCTGACCTCGTGCCATACCCGCCCCACCATCTTTTAGTTTCAGGTGACTGTGGCTTGCTAAAGCCTGCCTTGTTTAGCCTTGTCTGTTTTGCTACAATTATTGCTTAGCATGAATTGTCACTCGAGTCCTTTTCCTGACAGGGTGACTTTTCTCAAATCCTTTATGTGGGTAAAACCAGCCTTGAGGAAGCATAAGTCTTAACTCTGCTATCAGCTGGACGACCTCAGACAGATTTCATGATTTCTCTTGGCTCAAGTTTTCTCCTCTGCGATGGTAGTGTTTGCACCCTTCAGAGGGGAGGGGTAAGGATCTTAGGTGAAGTTCTTGGCTCAGTAAATTTATTTCTCTCTGTACTCTCCCTTATCATTTGCTTCAACTACCTGTGGACTTAGAGGGGAGGGCTTCCCATCAGGGCTCTTTTCTGTGGGGACAGGAAAGAAGAAACAGGAAGGAAATCATAATTACAGCGTGTCTTCTTCCCTCACTTGCTAAATAGGACAACGAGTAGTTCAGATGTACATAAGGTGAGTTTAGGATTGTTGGTGTAGGGCTCAAGGCCCACCCAGGAGACCTATCCAGAGAAGAGAATACCCTAAACCTATTGGCAAGGTTTGCCCAGTGACTTTCCCCCTTCCTTCCTTTGTGGGTTGGGAAGCTGAAAGAATTAGGGTGGTCTCCCTTCTTCTCTTAGTCCCTAGCACCAAGCTGTCTGACATTTGAAATCAGAACTGCTTTCTGGTGTTCTACGTCCTAGTTCAGTGGTCTGTTGCACTGATAGCCCTCTACAGTTTACACCCAGTTATCACTCTGGAGGCTTGAGCAGGCAAGTATTATAAAGCCACAGTTTTCAGATGAGGAGTTGGGGTTGGCTGTAACCCTGGAAGATATCAGTCTCCCATTTTTGTTGTTGTTCGTTGTCCTTTTTAGAACCAAGAGCCGCTGAGAGAGGAAGACTCCGATTTCATCCTGACTGAGGGCGACCTCACCCTGACCTATGGGGACAGCACAGTAACTGCAAATGGCTCTTCAGGCTCCCACACGGCCTCCACAAGCCTCGAGGGTGGCCGAAGAACAAAGAGCAGCTCTGAGGAAGTGCTGGAACGAGACCTGGGAATGGAAGATCAGAAGGTTTCAAGCCGGGGCACCCGCCTAGTATTTCCTCTAGAGGATAATGCATGACTTTCCCCTCAAACCCCTGAATCAATGAAGTAGGCCCACCTGTGGGATGAGGATGGCTGCAAGCCCCAGTATTGTTTGAGGTGGGGTGTTGACTGAATTGAACTAATGCTATTTTATTGGGGTCTGAAGAATATGAAGAACTGAAATTTAACCCAAGATGCAGATGGTGGACTAGAGTGTCTCTAAATCAAGACAAATGAAGACCTTTTCCCACTTTTTTCACATAGTAGTGCACTGTTTAAGAGTTAAACAAACAAACAAAAAAATAGCATGCTTTAATGGTCTCTTAATTCATTCACCTGCAGTATCTGAACAAGGTAAGGCAGGTGTTGGGGATTCCTCCCAGGAGAGGCTTCATATTAACACACAACAGTGCAAGTCTAGCTTGGGCTGCAGGATGGGAAGTTAGGGGAGAACAGGCTAGAAGAAAGATCGCGAAGCAAGGCAATTGAGATTGGACCTCCAAGGATTATGGGAAGCTGATGTTAAATGGGACAGAAAACATGAAAAAGCAGTTTGAGTCAAAGGCTGCAAGACTGCAACCTCATATCAGGATTCCTAACTTTTTATGCTACCTGTGTTTCCTCTAGACTGAAGATTGGAAAATATATCCATTAATGTTTCAACATGGGGGAAGATTTTATAGTTCCTTCTCTGGAAATCTCTATGAAGAAGTAGTTACTGAAATGTTTAAAACCAAAGGCAAAATAGTGTTACACTGTTATTTTTCAAGTAATCTGAGGACAGGAGGTATTTAGAAACTGCTGATTATATCACTGCAAAAATAATTCAACTCTGGAGGGCCACCATATGAACTGACTGCCTGATGCCTGAACTGGGTATGATAGGGAAATGATTAGTGGGACTGAGATATCAACTGTGGATTTAGAAATATCACCAAAATTTGTGGGATGCTTTCATCTGGGGACAAAAAGGCAACAAGATACCTGAGAGGCAATAGGCTGGTGTTCAGAGGAGAGAAAGAAATCTCACTGCAAAAAAAAATTAACTGCAAAGACAATACAAGATAGTACTCTAAAGAGTAGGTAGAATTCCAAACTTTGAGCCAATGAATATGAGATTTCAGTGGCCACATGAGGAATCAGGGGAGTCAGTGGAGAGTTAAATATTTTTAAGAATCCAGGTGTCTTCACACCAGAGTGCCATGTTGAGAAGGGCCATTTTCTTGGTATCTGGGGAGGCTTGTTCCAGAGCTTAGTGTGTGGTTGTGGTGTCAATTTTAGTTTTTTTTGTTTGGGTGCTTTCTGGGTGAGCTAGTCTACCTAACTACACCTGCAATAGGTGAAATACTGAGAGAACTCTTGGGAAGAGTTTGAGTTTCTCCCCATGTCTCTCTCCTTCAATGCTAGCATATTTGGCAACCCAGCTTTTAAAAACTGCTTTCCTTACAAGTGGGCATTTTTCTTCTTATGGCAGACAAGTAAGTGTCCCAATCTAGTGTACCTTAATGAAAGCAGCCATTTAACTTCCTTATCTTACATTTTTCAGTTAATTTTTTTTTATTTTTGTGTTTTTTTCATAGTTAATTTTTAATAAGACATTACTTCACTCTCTCTTTTTTTAATTGACAACTTGTGCAAACCAGGAAATTTTTATTAGGCTGAGCCTTATAAAATTGCTTATATTCAAGCATTTTTTAAAAAACAAGGCAATTTCATATGGTTCAGTATAATATAATGGAATGGTTTTTATATCAGGCTATCTCCTTTCCTTTCTGTCTACAATAAAGTCCAATTTGATTTTATGATTCTCCATGAACTTCATAAATTTGCAGAAAGCTAAACAACCTATCTAACCCCATGAGGCCTTGGGGCTCTGTAGGCTAGTGAAAGACTTAAAACCCCCAACCTACAGCTTTTTTAGAGAGCCACTGGAAGGGAGAGGATTATGTTGTGCTGTCAGGCTGCAGCCAGCAGCTGTTGGGCTTAACAGAAGGCCGGAGATGTGCTCTAGCCCAGAGCCAGCAAAGGAGTTTTTATATAGTAGAGTTATCTCAATAATGCCATATTAACTTAAAAGATCACTGTGTTTTTTTATTTGACTTTGGGGGTGGGGGTGTGGAGGGATAGCCTGGTTGGCTGGCTGTAAAGTTTATCTCATATGTTGCTTGCTTACTTAGATTAATATTGGATGGAAGAAGCTAACAGATAAACCCTGATGATGGATCTTGAAAAGAGCCAACCAGGGAGGACACACCCTATCTTCACTACCCTCAAGGGTTGGTTGTGATTTTGGTTTTCTGAGAAGCTCAGCAAATAAGAAACTGCCCTCACAGGGAAGAAAAATAACCACTGGGTTTCCCATCCCAGTTTTTGGTCAATCCATAAATTTTTGTGTTTTACCTCAAAGTCTTCAGTGCAGACATTTTGCACTGACCCACTTAAATATAAGCATATGGATCTTTGCCAAGATCAAAATCTAGGTAGGGTTGTAGTTATTTGATTGGGTCTTTTAATCAGTGGATCAGGGTAAGTCACTTTGACTTAAGCATTATGCCTAAGCTGAATGGAGAAAAGTAGAATGCCACAAAGCCCAGAAACCATCTAAGTCAAGGAAACTATCTGTTGTCACTCTGGCATAAAATCACATTGAAATCGATGAGTAATGGTACATTCAACTAACAAAATTCTTCTCTGGGAGAGGAAACCCAAACCATCCTATAAAAACATATTTGTTTCAGATTGGGGCAGTTCAGCAGTCTAATGTTCTAGAGCACAGGTTCTCAACCCTGGCTGCCCATTAGGAGTATCTGACCAGTTTTTTTTTTTTTTTTTTTAAGTATCAATGCAAAAGCCCTACGCTCAGAGATTCTGGGCATCCATACTTTTTTTGTATACTTCAGGGGTTCTAATGTGTAGCCAGGGTTGAGAGTCTTTAGTTTAGAGCTTACAGTGGACTCTATTTGGAACCTTATTCAAAAAAAGATCTAGCAAGCTAAGGTTGTAGTTTTTGGTTTTTTTTTTTAAATCGTTAGTCTTGTGGAACAAACTGAGTGTTGGCCACAAATACAGACTGGGCAGCTGTGAAAGAGTTTTATACTCATCTTTGCAGAACTGAAGAATGTACTCCATAAAGTACAACTGAATCTTAGGACCATGAAGGGGAGAGAAGGATGACTTGAGTGTATTTATGGGGAGAATTTAAAATTGATCATCTTCATCCCCATTTGTGGAAAAAAGGGGGTTCTGGGAAGCTGTCTTTTAAATTTAATCTAGGATTAAATTAAAAGTCCCCTTTGTAGTCAAACTTACTTTCTCTTCAGACTTCACTTGTCTCCATGCCTGAATCCATGTTGGATTCCTCAGAATGAAAGTTGGGCCTGTTTACCGTCAGAGAAGAGACCCCAAGTTAAATGAAAGCTTGTGATTGCTTTGCTAATGTGGTTGTGTCAGTGTTGGAAGCAGATAATTAAGGAGTACAGATTTGTATAGCACCAAAAGAGAGAATACCAAAAATTCCTTCCATTCCTTTTGTTATTTTTTTTTAAACAAGGAAACCTAAACTTCTCCTAGAGAAGGAAATTTGGGGTTTTAGAAGTCTGTGTTTTGTCCTAGGAAACAGGTATGGGAAGCGCATATGTGAGTAAATGGACTCTGATCATCCCGGAGACTTACTGGGGTGACTAGACAAAAATAAGCATCGATGCCTTGAAGCCAGAAATCACACTGTGACATCAAATGTTTCATCAAGCAAACAGCAAGGAGCACCTAAGGCTATGTTTTCTAGACTCTAACATGTCCTCTGTGCTTTGGTTGACAAATTAAATCTCTTTAGAAAACATGAAAACATCTCTACTAGCCATGAACATTTCAGTCTAAGGCAAAGAATTAAAGTCCCTTCCAAAATAGAGGTCTGTTCTGCATACCACTCCCCTCCCCAAATCACATCTCTACCTTTCTTTGTCCTTAGTGGAAACTAATTTACTCTTGTCAGATATTTAATGTGAAGTGATTTCCAAATGTAGAAACACCACTGATGCACTTAGGGAAGATTGGTGTCAGAGTATTTGAGCTACTCATGAGGGGTGAAAATCATCCAGTTGGAAACCTACTTTGGTACCCACTGTGAGTTCTGAGAGGTATATCAGAAATCTGATTTTACCATCTGTTGTAAAATGATCTGGAATAAGGAGAGAGGGGTACTGGAAAATCAGCTTGTTGATTTAATAAGTATATGACTTATTAATCCACCTCAGAAGTAAGCAACTTGACAAGTTTCACACCTGCCTTTTGATGTTGATTCTGTAAATTAGTTAATACAAGAATTAGTCTGTCAAATACATTAGATTGGTATCACTGAGTTCTGATCTCTTATGCTGTTTTTGAATAAGAATCTGGTTTGCCAGTGTTAGCTGCTGCATTCCAATACAGTAAGTTGAAGGTATCTAGCGGTCAAGAGTTATAGTTCAGAAACAATCCATCTGAATGCTTCTTTCACCACTTTGATACCTGAAAAGACCTTCTGAAGGTCTAAAAGACCTTTCTAAAACCTAATAAGAACAAAAATACAGAAATACTTTAGAAACCAATGCTGGTGCCTAACTAGGAAAACAATTTAGACTCTTTGACAATCCTCTCAAAACAAAACCCAGGAATGAACCATTTTTTTCCAGTTCTAACTTTCATAGGCAGAGATTTTTAAAAATTAACATAACTATCTTGTTTTTTTTCACCCAGGGCTAGCAAAAATTGTAAAGACCAAAACCAAAGTTTTTTTTTTATGTTAGTTTAATTTTGTAAGCAGGGTATATGCTATAACTATAGCCCAGGAGGAACAAACTGGCAACCAGTTTTTCTGCTACATGAGCCTTGGAGAACGGAGATGTGAAGAGGAAGGTCTGCCAGGTCTACCACCTTTTGAAAAGGTCTGAAGCAGGAGAGCACACAGGGGAGGTCACCTTCTTATTTGAATGGCAACCTTTTAAAAAGGGTTAACAGGACTGACAAATGTCATTGTCCAGTCCACTCTTGGCAAGTGGAAAATTATCTGGTCCTATATATATTGGAGGAACTCCAATAGAAAAGGACTTATGAACAGCAAAAAGAACTCTACATCTGCTCTCTAAAGCACTTAAAGTTAAGATCTGAGTGTTACTGGGTGACTGTCTTTACTGCATGGACATTGGGGGGCGGTGACCTTTGTTGTGGTTATTCCAGCTGTGGGCTTTGCAGAAGCAGAGGAATGATTTGCCGTTGTGTGGGTGTTATGGCTGTGGATTTGGAATTTACCACTGAAATCACTCATTCAAAGTGTGACTTCATAAAAGGGTCAGCTCCTCGATTGTCTTTATTTTTTACAGAAAATACATCTTGTACTTCTTAGGAAGCTTTACGATGTCCATTCAAATGATTAAACGAGAAGGCTACCAGGATTCATTTAGTAGCTGAAAAGCAATTTTTGAAAGAGAATAGAATGATTTTAACATGAGATGATATGATTCTCTGGGGACTCTTTTATAGTGCGCTTACATCGTGTAATCAGGGAGAATTTTGTCCTCTACTCCCATTCAACAGTAATAAAGTGGTGGTTTTTAAAAACCTCAACATTAACGTATGTTATAACTGTGAAAAAGTGAAGATTTGGAGTTATCAGCAACCTTTATGTGCAATAAGGAAAACTGCAGTTAGGTCCCCAAAGTGCTATCTTTCCCCAGCATTTTACTTAATGTTTGCTTTTGTGTGTATGTTTAGATTGATATTGTTAAAGCTATCCACATGTTTTCCTGCCCTTTACTGATATCTAACAGATTTTTCTCAAAGCTTTTTTTTTTTTACAAAAATAAATATATTAACTGGCTGACCCAATCTTGTTTTGTTTATATTATTAAAGTATTGTCTGTTATTAGAAGGGTGCAGTATGATCCTATACCTAGTCTGTTTCTTTCCTTTCTGATAGAGGTTATTCCTCTCCAGCTTCATTCAGCCCAGGGGTTGCAAACCTGGCCAAATCCAGCCCACTGCCTGTTTTTGTAAACAAAGTTTTATTGGCATACACCACACCCACTCATTTATGGCTGCTTTCCTGCTGGAATGGCTGGGATGGGGAGTTATGAGAGAGGCCATGGGACACACAATGACTAAACTATTTACCATCTGGCCCTTTACAGAAAAAAATCTTTACCAACCCCTGATTTAGATGCTTGAAGAAATTCAATTTTAAAATAGGGTCTAAATATCAAGACAACAGAATTTTGAGATTTTTTAAAAATGTCTTAGGATTAAAAGAAATATTTTAAACTTAGCCTCTGTTGGTCACTTCTCCTGGCCTGCACCAGTCTTCAATGAGCATTGAGTGTAGAACCCTATATAAAGCATCACTGAGTGTTGACAACATTAAGTTGCAAGATTTATGCAAGGGGATTTGGCATTTCAGCTAAATGCTTAGGTTCTTAGTAGGTAATTCCTAAGATTCTTGAGCCCAATGTATAGTTTTCTTTCATAGTCTTCATATTCCTTTGAACGTAGACTAGCTTTTACATGAACTATGCAGTTAAACTACATCATAAATGCTTCTTTTTAGCAAAACAAAACAAAAAATCCTGTTCATTAATATGACTCCAGAGTCATTTAATAGTATAATTACAAAATACCAGATAGAACAATTTAAAAGAAATAAAAATTTCTTTCAGTTCATTAGGGTTCTCCCACCCCAAGGAGAGAAAAAAATACTTTCTTTTAATAGGTTCTAAGGGGAGAACTGTTTGAAGGAGAGCTGGATGAGTCAGGTTTAAACAGTTTTCATCCAGACTTTTTATTTCATATTAAGTAATTTAATAAAGATAGACAAGACTTCATATTGCTGTATTTGTCCAGACACCTACTGATATGAAATGGTGCCAAGTCACGTGTCTTCTTTGTTGTGAAAACACCTTGTTCAAATGACTCCAGCAGAGGCAGGTTCAGGCTGTGAACTAAAGCTCTTCCTATTACATGGCCATAGTTATTCACATTGCACTGCCACTTCCTTACTGGAACTTCATCTCAACCAACGGTGTCCATCAGTATTTAACAGCTCATGATATTCCTGTTCAACAGAATTGCACAGCAGTTGGTACCAAATCAAGTCCCAGCCTCTGACAGTGTGATAGACTGCCTCCACAACATTGTTTCTTCAATATTGGGGCAATACGCTGAGTGCCCCGCTTCATGGTGACTGACCTGGAAGGGAAGGAACAAAGGACGTTTGAACTTCGGAACAGATAAATCTATAAATAGAAAGCTTATTGAACCTTGAGGATGTAATGCCTCTTAAATATGAAACCTATAATCTTCCTTATCCAAGCTGCATTAGTCAATGTGGGAAATCCAGACCGAATGAGTAAATATCGTTTCTAGTTCGTGAAGACAAGCCAGGAGAAAATGTGGCCCATGAGGTGTTTGGTGAGGGTAAAGACAGGAAAAAGATGGGGACACCTCCTTCAGCAGGCTGTGTGCTTTCTGCTGCTGTGGGATACCTGTTGAGGTGAACCGAGCTTTCTGGGACCTGCTGGGTGGAGTGGGAAAAGGAACTATGATTGAAGCTGTACTTTTAGGCACCAAACATTTCACCATGTATTCTTCATTTGTGTCCAGGTTCATATGTGCTAAATAAAGCATGCCAGGAACAATCAGCTGTTCTGTAAGGACTGAGTCTGTGTATAAGCAACAAGTCCAGCTTCCTATGTTGTGGCACCTGAACTTTTTTTTCCTTTCATTTAAACACCTTAACTTGTGTCACTGTATGTGAGGATCAGTAGAGGGTGGGCTGACTGAGTATGTTTGTGCTAGTTCTGTGACCAGTTTCTTGCTTTCTTATGAACCTTTCTCTGATCCTGGATCTGTACTGGATTTGACATTATTTCCTAATGTGGTAAAATTGTCCATCAGCTTAACAGAATTACTGATGTAGGATTTGGAGTAGAAGCAATTGCAGGATGATTAAAAATGTACAATAAAGATTCATACATTAAGAAAAAGGTAATTTCAAAAATGCCTTGAGGCCCTTCTACAAATCTCTAGTATTATGTTAGTACAGGTTGTTTGCCTAAATAAAGAACCACTATGTAAAATTTCAGTATAATGTAGTTTAATAAAAACCAGCTTCCAGGTGGGCTGACTTCTGGTTCCAGACAACATGGAGTAGATGCACTTCTTAGTCCTTCCACAAAATGCAGCTAAAACCCCTGAACATAACATACAACACATAAGTTAAGAGACTCTGAAGGGTGGAGAGAAGGCGGCAGATAGATGAAGGACCTTGCGAATTGAGGAACCACATATCCATGAGCCCCCTGCCTTTGCACGTGTGTGTGCACACGTGTGCACCTGTCTCTCCTATATCCTGGAATGCGCACTAAAGAAGAAGCTGGGAGACCAGGGGTAAAAAAGGTCATAGACAAGAAAAAGGCTCCAAGAAAAGCCTATTATCTCTAGTCAAAGGACAGGGAAGGGATCAGCCGAGAAAGATTTAAAAAATTCTGACAATATCCACCCTATTCCAGCCAAGCACCACAGGAAAAAAATCCATCCACCCTCTCATCAGCAGAGGCCTAATAGGAAGCCAGAAGTTCCAGACTACCACCCTCACCTAGCAGTAACAAGGTGGTGTACCCCTTTCTTAACCAGCATAGTGTCCATGGAGGGCTGCTAAAATAGGAGATTTAAGATCAGAAATGCATAGTAGCCCAAATGTCCAGAATACAATGAAAAGAATCACTTGTCAAACCAAGAACAAGGGAAATTTCTATTTGAATGAGAAAAGACAACTGAAAGATTCCAACACTGAAGTGACACAAATACTGAAATGATCAAATATTGAAAGGATTTTATCAGAAAATGATTTCAAAGCTGCTAGCATAAAAATGCTTCAATGAGCAATTCAAACACACTTGAAACAAATTAAAAATAGAAACCTTCAGCAAAATTAAATAGGAAAGAAATACAAAAATAGAAAGTCTTAACAAAGAAACCGAAGATATTAAAAAATAATCATATGAGAATTTTAGAACTGTGAACACCAAAACAAAAACTCACTGCATGGGCTCAATAGCAGAAGAGACATGACAGAGTAAAGAATCAGTGAACTTGAAAATAGAACAACAGAAATTGCCTAATCTGAACAACAGAAAGGAAGCGGAATGAAAAGAGGAAAGAAGAAGAAAAAAAAAAGATGAACAGAGCCTGGGGACCTGTGGGATTACAAGAAATGATCTACCATTTGTTTCATCAGAGTTCCAGAAAGAGTGAGCCTGAAAAAGCATTTGAAGAAATCATGGCTGAAAATTTCCCCAAATTTGGCAAAAGATATAAACCTACAAATACAAGAAGATGAGCAAGCCCTAAGCAAGATAAACCCAAAGAAATTCACACCAAGACATACCATAAACTTCAGAAAAATAAAGACAAAAAAGCTTGAAAGCAACTAGAGAGATGATACATTACTTATGGGAACCATGATTTGAATGACAGTGGATTTCCATCTGAGACTGTGGAGGCAAAAGGAAGTGGCATAACATTTTTCAAGTGCTGAAAGAAAGTAACTGTCAGCCTAGACTTAAATATCCAGTGATAATATCCTTCAGAGTGAAGGTAAAATAAAGACATTCTCAGATGAAGGAAAACTAAGAATTTGTTGCTAATAGAACTGCTGTAAAAGGAATGCTAAAGGAGATTCTTCCAACAGAAAAGAAATGATAAAAGAAGGAAACTTGAAACATCACTAATGAAGAAAGTACAAAAAGGGTAAAAATGAATAAATGTAGTAGACTGTCCTCTTGAGTTTTTAAAATTGTTTGATGGTTGAAGCAAAAATTGTAACATTGTATGATATGGTTCTCAATATATGTAGAAAAAATATTTAAGAGAATTGTACTATTAAGGGGAGAGGATAAATGAACCTAAATGGCAATAGGGTTTCCACACTTAAAGTAGTAAAATGTGGACACCAGGAGGCTATGATAAGTTACATATGTATACTCTAATAAGAAACCACTAAAATAAACATATAAAGAGATATATTCAAAAAACACTGTAGATAAATCAAAATGCAATTCTGAAAAAGGTTCAAGTAACCCATAGGAAGGTAGGAAAGGAAAACTGAGAACAAATAGAAGACAAATAATAGAATGGCAGACTTAAGCCCTAACATATCAATAATTACATTGGCTGCAAATGGTCTAAATACATGAACTAAAAGAGATTGGCAGAATGGATTTTAAAAAAACATGGCCCAACTATAAGCTGTCTGTAAGACATTCATTTCAAATAGAATGTATAGGTAGGTTGAAAGTAAAGTGATGAAAAAGATATACTGTGCAAACAATCAAAAGAACTGAAGAGGGGGACGGATGTGGCTCAAATGGTTGGGTGTCTGTCTCCCATATGGAGGGACCCGGGTTCGATCCCTGGGACCTCCCAGTAAAAAAAAAAAAAAAAGGAAAACAAAAAACAAAAAAACTGAAGACTGGATATATTAGTACCAGATAAAATAAGACTTCAGAGCAAAGAAGAGTACCAGGGACAAAGAAGGACATTACATAATGGTAAAAGGGTTAATTCACCAGCAAGACATAGCAATCCTGAATGTGCATGCACCAAATAACAGAGCTTCAAATCATCTGAAGCAAAAACTGAAAAAAAACAGGAGAAAAAGAAAAATCCACATTTATAGTTGGAAACATCAACACCCATCTTTGAACAACTGATAGAACCACTAGACAGAAATTCAGCAAGGATATAAAACTGAACAATGCCATCAAACCAATTGGATTGAATTGACATTTATAGAACACTCCACTCAATAACACAATACATATTCTTTTCAAGCATACTTGGAACATTCGCAATATAGATGTGGTTCATGAAAAAAGAGAAAAAAAAAAAAAAAAAAGGAAAAAAGCACCTGAACAAAGTTAAAAGAATTGAATTGATACAGTGTGTTCTCTAACCATAATGGAATCAAACTAGAAATAAATAATAGAAGAATAACAGGAATTTCTCCCAATGCCTGGAAATTAAAGATTATTATTATTATTCTAAATAATCCATGAGTCAAAGAGCAAGTCTCAAGGGAAATTTTTTTTACAAAGGCAATATATATTTAATGAAAATGAAAATGCAACATATCAAAATTTGCAAAACACAACTAAAGCAGTATCAAGAGGGAAATGTCACAGATCAATAATCTAAGTGCCCACTTAAAGCAACTAGAAGATGACTGAAATAAATCCAAAATGAGCAGAAGTAAAGAAATAATTAAGAGCAGAAATCACTGAAATTGGAAACAGAAAAATAGAAAAAATCAATGAAACAAAAAGTGGTTCTTTGAAAAGATCAAAAACCTTGATAAAACTCTATCAAGACTGACAATAAAAGAAAGAAAGAAGACACAGATTACCAATATCATCAATGGAATAGGGGATCTCACTACAGATCCTGCAACATTAAAAGTTTGAAAAAATACTAAGAACAACTCCACACACACAAATTTGACAACTTATATGAAATGGACCAATTACTCAAAAAGCACAAACTACCATAACTCACCCAAATAGAATAGATCATTTAAATAGTCCTATAACTATTTTAAAAAAACAAAATCATAGTTAAAAGACTCCCAATAAAGAAATCTCCAGGCTGGATGATATCACTAGACAATTCTACCAAATGTTTGACTGGAATTCATAGCAATTCTTCACAGTCTTTTCCAGAAAATTGTGAGTCCAGTATTATCCTGATACCAAAACCAGACAAAGGCAGTACAAAAAAAGAGAGAAAACTACCAACTAATATGAACTTAGACACAAAAATCCCCAACAAAATATTAGCAAATCAAATTCAACAATATATTAAAA
Source organism: Tolypeutes matacus (assembly GCA_026826555.1). Lineage (NCBI taxonomy): Eukaryota > Metazoa > Chordata > Mammalia > Cingulata > Chlamyphoridae > Tolypeutes > Tolypeutes matacus. Next base: position 5,941,212 of record JAKSZT010054419.1, on the reverse strand, counting down.
ATTTATATATCATGACCAAAGTGGGCTTTATTCCTGGATGCAAGACTGGTTCAATATTTTTAAATTAAGCCATATTATCAGGCTAAAGAAAAAAAAAATCACATGATCATATCAGTTGATATAGAAAAAGCATTTGACAAAATTCAACACCCATTCATGATAATTCTCAGCAAACTAGAGAGTAAGGGGAACTTCCTCAACTTGATAAACCTACATCTAACCTCATTCTTTATGGTGAAAGACTCAATGCTTTCCCCCTAAGATTGGGAACAAGGCAGAGATGTTACTTACTCAACATAGTACTGGAAATCCTAGCCAATGAAATAAGGCAAGAAAATGAAATAAAAGCATACCTATTGGAAAGAAAGAAATAAAACGGTCTCTGTTTGCTGATGGCACGATTGTCCACATAGAAAATCCGAAGAAATGTACCAAAACAAAAACACCTTCCTAGAACCAATAAATGAATTCAGCAAGGTTGCAGGATACAAGATAATATGAAAAATCAATATATTTATATAGGCTAGAAATGTATATGTTGAAACTGAATTTTTTAAATGGTACTATTTACATTCACTCAAAATAAATGAAATACTTAGATATAAATCTACAAAAACAGGTAAAGAACTTGTATGCTGAAAACTAAACACCAATGAAAGAAATCAAACAAGGTCTAAATCAATAAAGAGATATAACTGTGTTCATGGACTGGAATACTCAACATAATGATGATGTCATTTCTCCTCAAATTGGTCTATAGGTTTATCACAATTATAAAAATTCCATCAGTTCTTTCTATAGCTATAGATAAGCTTATTCTAAAATGTATATGAAAAGGCAAAGAAGTTAGAATATCCAAAACCTTTCTAGAAAAGAAAAAAGTAGGAAGAATTACATTACCCAATTTTAAGATACTCTGTAACTGCATAAATCAAAACAGTGGTATTGGGAGAGGGACAAATACATAAATCAATGAAGCAAAATAGAGAACCCAAGAATAAGCCCACACACGTATGACTTATTTTTGACAAAGGTGCAAAATTGATTCATTGGCGGAAGTATAGTCTTTATAATAAATGGTGCTGGAGCACTTAGGCACCTACAGGCAAAAAAATAAATAAATAAATAAACCTTGAATTTATACAAAAATTAACTCAAAATCATAGATTTAAATGTAGGTATAGACAAGCTTATTCTAAAAATGACAAAGAATGGCAAAATAAAAAATATAAAATATATATTTATATATTGATAGAGGAGAAAATATTTGGGACCCTAGGGCTATGCAAAGAGTTCTAGACCTGACCAAATATACAATCTACAAAAGAAAAAATGAATAAACTGGATTTCATCAAAATTAAAAACTTACGCTCTGCAAAAGACCTTGTTAAGAGGATGAAAAGCAAAGATAGAGACTGGGAAAAAATATTGTGCTGCCACATATCTGACAAAAGACTTGTATCCAGAATCAATAACTCTCTAAAGTCAACAGTAAAAAAAAAATCCAATAGAAAATGGGCAAAAGACATGAACCAACATTTCACCAAAGAGGATGTATGAATGATAAATAAGCATATGAAAAGGTGATCAACATCATTAGCCATTAGGAAAGTACAAATTAAAAACATGAAGAGATAATCACTACACACCTATTAGAAAATCTAAAATAATATACAGTGATGACCCCAAATGCTGGCAAGGATGCAGAAAAACTAGATCTCTCATACATTGCTGGTCAGAACATAAAATGGTATAGCCACTTTGGAAAAATGTTTGGCAGTTTTTTTTGTAAAACTAAACATATACTTACCATAACAACCCAGTAACTGCACTCCTGGGCATTCATCCCAGAGAAATGAAAAACTTATATTCATGCAAAACCTGTACAAAAATTTCACAGTGGCTATTTGTAATAGTCAAAAACTGTCAACAATCCAAATGCCCTTCAATGGGTAAATGTTTAAACAAACTGTGGTACATCCATACCATGGAATACTACTCAGCAATGAAAAGAAAGAAACTATTGATACAACCTGGATGAATCGTCAGAGAATTATGTGAGTGAAAAAAAACCCAAAAGGTTATTGTATTAATCATTTCTATAACATTCCAACAGTCCAATTATAGAGATGGAAAATAGAGTCATGTTTGCCAGGGAAAGGGGTGGGATAGGGTGGGGTATGAGACTGTAAAGTCGTAGCATGAGAGAGTTCCTTTGTGGTGATAGAACAGTTCTGTATCTTGATTGTGGTGGTGTTTACACGAATCTATACATGATAAAATTACATAAATCTATGCACATACACACTCATAAATGAATGCATGTAAAAACTGCTGAACTCTGAATAAAGTCTGTAGATTGTACCAAGGTCGATGTCCTGGTGTTGGTATTGATCTACTATAAGATGTTACTTTTAGGGGAAGCTGGGTGAAGGATACACTGGACATCCCAGTACTGTTTTTGCAATTTCCTATGAGTGTGTAATTACTTCAAAACAAAATTTAAAAAAAATTACCTGTCACTGTTTCTTTGTGCCATGTGTTCAACTCTCCACTTGGGTTGTTTTAAAGATCGAAAACATTCTGGGCAGAAATTCAGGATGATTTTCTGTCAATGACTAACCCAGTGCTAAATGTTGCCTGGTCAGATCCCATTTCCTAGACAAATGTTTATTGAGGGTACTACTCGCCCAATCTCTGGACCCATAAGCACTTTTTAAAATCCTTTTATTGAAAGTCTTCTTTAAACATTTTTTATCTACCTGAAAGCCTATTTTTCATTCAGGATCAATTTTTTTTTTCATCAAAACACTGGCATCCTTATATTTTTTATGTAACAGTGTTTTTTTTTTTTTTTTTTTCATCAAAACACCGGCATCCTTATATTTTTTATGTAATCTAAGATTTTTTAAAAATAAATAAAAAATATATTTTAAAAAAACACTGGCAGTAGTACAAGGTGGGAGGAGAGAGAGATAGAGCTCTGAAAGAACTGTTAATACCTCTGGATTAGTCGAAGAACTGTACCGAAGTCCTGATAATCTAGGCTGGGCAGCCTGCAGTGTACTCCACACAGCCTTTTCTTTCTACACACTAGGGGCTGCCACCTTCCCGTTTCAAACTCTAGTTCCTGAATGTCACTGAACCAGACAGGGATGCTTATATGCCTTCCAGTTCTGACTTGTAACACCATGGGGCCTATAAGCCCCCAACTACACCCTAAATAAACCATCAGCTAATTTGTGAACATTTTTCAATGTTTTTAGTTGTACTTTAAAACATATACATGTCCATAAATTCTTAGTATGGGGTTCCCCAGAATTCATTAGCTGCCCGTATTTTATTTTATTATTTTTTTTTAAAGATTTTTTTAAATTTATTTATTCATTTATCCCCCCCTTGCTGCTTGTGCTCGCTGGGTCAGCCAACCACGCCGCGCAGGCGGGCCCGCCCTCACCAGGAGGCCCCGGGAACCGAACCCGGGGCTTCCCATATGGTAAACGGGAGCCCTACCGATTGAGCCACAGCCGCTTCCCCATATTTTAGATACAGGATTAAAAACTTAATTCACTCCAGACCCCAACTTTTTTTTTTTTTTTACTTTATTTTGTACATTTAATAATTGAAAATATAAACAATTAAAAACTAAAAAGTAAACACATGAATAAATATATACATTTCTCAATTAAATGTAATGGATACATATAAAATTTTTTTTGAATCAAACAATATGTTACACAATATATTTGGTTCATAGTAATGCATTCATACAGTATTTGTCCTTTTGTGTCTGGCTTGCTTCGCTCAGCATAATGTCCTTCAGGTTCATCCATGTTGTCATATGCTTTACGACTTCATTTCTTCTTACAGCTGCATAATATTCCATCGTGTGAATACACCACAGTTTGTTTATCCATTCGTCTGTTGATGGACACCTGGGTTGTTTCCAACTTTTGGCAATGGTGAAGAATGTTGCTATGAACATCAGTGTGCATATGTCTGTTCGTGTCACTGCTCTCAGGTCTTCTGGGTATATACCCAGTAGTGGTATTGCAGGGTCACATGGCAAGTCTATATTCAACTTCTTTAGGAACTGCCAAACAGTCCTCCATAGTGGTTGTACCATCCTGCATTCCCACCAAGAGTGAAGAAGTGTTCCTATCTCTCCACATCCTCTCCAACACTCGTAGTTCTCTGTCTTTTTAATAGTGGCCATTCTGATAGGTGTGAAATGATATCTCATTGTAGTTTTGATTTGCATTTCCCTAATCATGAGTGATGTTGAACGTTTTTTCATGTGTTTTTTGCCATTTGTATTTCTTCTTTGGAGAAATGTCTATTCAAGTCTTTCACCCAATTTTTAATTGGGTCGTTTGTCTTTTTATTGTTGAGTTGTAACATCTCTTTATATATCCTAGATAGTAAACCCTTATCAGATATGTGATTTCCAAATTTTTTTCCCCATTGAGTTGGCTGCCTTTTCACCCTTCTGACAAAGTCCTGTGAGGTGCAAAAGTGTTTAATTTTGAGGAGGTCCCATTTATCTATTTTTTTCTTTTGTTGCACGTACATTGGGTGTAAGGTCCAAGAAACCACCACCTACTACAAGGTCTTGAAGAGGTTTCCCTACATTTTTTTCTAGTAGTTTTATGGTCTTTGCTTTTATATTTAGACCCTTGATCCATTTTGAGTTGATTCTTGTATAGGGGGTGAGATAGGTGTCCTCTTTCATTCTTTTGGTTATAGATATCCAGTTCTCCCAACACCATTTGTTGAAGAGACCGTTTTTTCCCATTAGCGTGGGCTTGGTAGGTTTGTTAAAAACCAGTTGACTGTATAGGTGAGGGTTTATTTCTGGGTTCTCAATTCTATTCCATTGATGGATGTGTCTATCTTTATGCCAGTACCATGCTGTTTTGACCACTGTAGTTTTGTAATATGCTTCAAGATCAGGCAGTGAAATTCCTCCCACGTTGCTCTTCTTTTTTAGAATGCTTTGGCTATTCGGGTGCACTTACCCTTCCAGATGAATTTGGTAATTGCCTTCTCTTAATTCTGTAAAGTAAGCTCTTGGGAGTTTGATCGGTATTGCATTGAATCTATAAATCAGTGTGGGCAAGATTGACATCTTCACGATATTTATTCTTCCAATCCATGAACACGGAATGTCTTTCCATTTGTTTAGGTCTTTTAAAATTTCTTTTAGCATTGTTTTGTAGTTTTCTGCATATAGGTCCTGTCCTTCTTTGGTTAAATTAACTCCTAGGAATTTGAGTCTTTTTGTTGCTATTGAAAATGGAATTTCCCCCCTGATTTCCTCCTCAGGTTATTACTGATTTTTTGCGTGTTGATCTTATATCCTGCCATTTTGCTGAATTCATTTATTAGTTCAAGTAGCTTTGTCGTGGATACTTCAGGATTTTCTAAGTACAGGATCATGTCATCCGCAAACAGTGAGATTTTACTTCCTCTTTTCCTATTTGGATGCCTTTAATTTTTTTGTCTTGTCTAATTGCCCTAGCTAGAACTTTTAGTAAAATGTTGAATAACAATGGTGTCAGTGGGCATTCTTGTCTTATTTCCGATCTTAGAGGGAAAGCTTTCAACCTTTCCCCATTGAGTATGATGTTGGCTGTGGGTTTTTCATATATGCCTTTTATCATATTGAGGAAATTTTCTTTTATTACTATCTTTTGAAGTGTTTTTATCAAAAAAGGATGCTGGATTTTGTCGAATGCCTTTTCTGCATCTATTGAGATGATCATGTGGTTTTTTTTCCTTCAATTTGTTGATGTGGTTTATTACATTGATTGATTTTCTTAAGTTGAACCAGCCTTGCATACCAGGAATAAATCTTTTGATAAGTCTTTTGATATGCTGTTGGATTTGATTTGCAAGTATTTTGTTGAGAATTTTTTGCATCTATGTTTATTAGAGAGATTGGTCTGTAATTTTCTTTTTTGTAGAATCTTTATCTGGCTTTGGTATTAGGGTGATGTTGGCTTCATAAAATGTGTTGGGTAATTTTCCTTCCTCTTCAATTTTTTGGAAGAGTTTAAACAGGATTAGTGTTAATTCTTTTTGAAATGCTTGGTAGAATTCACCTGTGAAGCTATCTGGTCCTGGACTTTTCTTTGCTGGGAGATTTTTGATGACAGATTCAATCTCCTTAAATGTGATTGGTTTGTTAAGTACTTGTATTTCTTGTAGCGTCAGTGTAGGTTGGTTGTGCGTTTCTAGAAATTTGTCCATTTCATCCAGGTTGTCCAGTTTGTTGGCATATAGTTTCTCATAATATCCTCTTATGAGTCTTTTTATTTCTGTGAGGTCATTTGTAATTTCCCCCCTTTCATTTCTGATTGTATTTATTTGCATCTTCTCTCTTTTTTTGTTAGTCTAGCAAGGGGTTTGTCAATTTTATTGATCTTCTCAAAGACCCAGCTTTTGGTTTTGTTGATTTTCCCTATTGTTTTTCTGTTCTCATTTTCATTTATTTCTGCTCTAATCTTTATTATTTCTTTCCTTCTGCTTGCTTTGGGATTGGTTTGCTGTTCTTTTTCTAGTTTCTCCAGTTGTTCAGTTAAATCTTTGAGTTTAGCTCTTTCTTGTTTTTTAATATAGGCATTTAGGGCTATAAATTTCCCTCTCAAGACTGCCTTCGCTGTATCCCATAAGTTTTGATACGTTGTGTTCTCATTTTCATTTGTGTCAATATATTTACTGATTTCACTTGCAATTTCTTCTTTGACCCACCGATTATTTAGGAGTGTGTTGTTCACTCTCCACACATTTGCGAATTTACTTTTTTCCTGTCTATTGTTGATTTCTAGTTTCATTCCATTATGATCTGAGAAGGTGCTTTGTATAATTTCAATCTTTTTATATTTACTGAGAGCTGAATTGTGACCTAACATGTGGTCTATTCAGGAGAAAGATCCATGGGCACTTGAGAAGAATGTATAACCCGCTGAGTTTGGATGCAGTGTTCTATATATGTCTGTTAGGTCTAATTTGTTTATCATATTGTTCAAGGTCTCTGTTTCCTTGTTGATCTTCTGTCTAGTTGTTCTATCTAATGATGTGAATGGGGTGTTGAAGTCTCCAATGATTATTGTAGAAATGTCTATTTCTCCCTTCAGTTTTGGCAGAGTTTGCTCATATATTTTGGGGCACCCTGGTCAGGTGCATAGATATTTATGACTGTTATATCTTCCTGGTGGATCGTCCCCTTTATTAATATATAATGGCCTTCTGTATCTCTTATCACTTTTTTGCATTTAAAGTCTGTTTTGTCTGATATTAGCATAGCTACCCCTGCTCTTTTCTGGTTACTTATTCACGTGGAGTATCTTTTTCCAGCCTTTCACTTTCAGCTGGTTTGTATCCCTGGGTCTAAGGTGAGTTTCTTGTAAGCAGCATATGGATGGCTCATGTTTTTTTATCCACTCTATCATCCTGTATCTTTTGACTGGGGAGTTTAATCCATTCACATTCAATGATATTACTGTAAATGCACTATCTACTTCCTCCATTTTATTCTTTGTTTTTCATATGTCATCTTGTTTTTGTCTCTCTTTTTACTTTTTTTGTTATCCTTTTTGCTATTCTTTCTTCTATACTCTCCTCCAAGCCTCTCTCTCCTGTCTTTTTCTTTCAGGTTCTAAGGCTTCCTTTAATATTTCCTGCAAAGTTGGTTTCTTTTTTCAAACTCTCTTAGTTTCTGTTTGTTTGTGAATATTTTATACTCACCTTCATATTTGAAGGACAGTTTTGCTGGATAAAGAATTCTCGGCTGGCAGTTTTTCTCTTTCAGTTTCCTAATTGTATCATACCACTGTCTTCTCACCTCCATGGTTTCTGAAGAGAAATCTGTACTAAGTCTTACTGGCCGTCCCTTGTATGTGAGCATTTGCTTCTCTCTTGCTGCTCTGAGAATTTTCTCTTTATCTTTGACATTTGACATTCTGAGTAGTATGTGTCTTGGCATAGGTCTATTTGGATTTATTCTGATTGGGGTAAGGCATGCTTCTTGGACATGTAAGTTCATTTCTTTCGTGAGAGTTGGGAAATTTTCAGCTATTATTTCCTCAAATACTCTTTCTGCCCCTTTTCCCTTCTCTTCCCCTTCTGGAACTCCCATGACACGTATGTTGTTGTGTTATGTGTTGTCATTCAACTCTCTGAGCCCCTGCTCATTTTTTTCCATTCTTTTCTCCCTCTGTTCTTTTCTCTCTTCAATTTTAGCTGCTCTGTCTTCGGTATCACTTATTCTTTCTTTTATAATTTTGAGTCTGCTGTTGTATGCCTCAAATGTGTTTTTTACCTCACCTATTGTGTCTTTCATTGCCATGAACTCTGTTAACTTTTCTGTTCAGGATTTCAAATTATTTTTTTGTGTTCGCTCAATGTCTTCTTGATGTCATTTATCTCTTTATATTGTCTTTCAACTCATTAATTTGATTTTGGAAATTTGTGCTCATCTCACTGATTAGTTCTCTCAAATTCTGCATCTCTTTTGGGACTTTGATGTATTCCTTTTCTTGGGCCATGTCTTCTGTTTTCTTAGTATGGCTTGTAATTTTTTGCTGGTGTTTAGGTATCTGGTTAGGATGTAGCTTACTCAGATGCTCAATCTCTTTCTCTTTTATAGGGATTTAGTGGCAGGAGGCTGTGAGTTACCACAGCTCTTTGATTTTTGGCTCAACCTGGATTGTTAGGATTGTCCTGCTGGTTGCTCAAAACTGGGCACTGGACCCATTAATTGGTTGTAGAGTCACTTACTAGGGCCTTGGGCAGGGAGACTATAGAGGCCAAGAAATGCCTCTCCTACTTATTTTTAATTTTCTTATATGCACTTCCTTGGTCTGCCAGGGGATGGTACTCTTTGGCAGCTCTCAATTCAATGTCTGGTCAGAGTGTATTTGTTGCAACACAGACCAGATCAATGTGATAGAGCTTCCTGTCTGGAGGCTAAGAGCCTTGTGATTCAAACTTTCTGAGACAGTTCTCCAGTCTTCTCTGGCAGCCCCCTCCCTTTTCCCAGCTAGGAAATATTTCCACTCCCCTCTGAGTCCTCAACAATCAGTCCCTGTTAGTAGAGGATGAGATTGGGAGGTTTGTATATCTTTAGCCCCTTGCAGGCTCCAAGGCAAACAATGGCGCAGCCCCACCCGGCCTGGAAGGGTTCTCGGGACAGAGCAGACCAAACCTGTGAGTCAAAAGCAGGGTCAGCCCCAGGCTCTCTCTCCCCTCTCCTGTGGAGTCCTCAACAATTAGTCCAGGCTAAAAGAGAGGGAGATTGGGTTGGATTTCTCCAGTCCTTAGCCGGCTCCCAGGGCAAAACACCATGTGGTCCCACCTGGCCTGGAAGGGTCAGAATCTGAGTCAGCCTTAAGCTGTGACCCTCTCTCTCCCCTTTCCTTGGGTGGAAGATCCCTGGAGCCCCCTTTGTCTGTAGTTGCAGGCCCAGAGGCCCGAGAATTCTAAAGAGTGTGGGGGAGGGTGCTGGCAGCAGCAGCCGCTGCTGCTTCCACTCACGGTTCTGTCATCACAATTTCCCTCTTTTTTCCCTCTCTAGGTGGTGTGCAACCTTCACCTGCTGTCCTAAACCCTAGAAGATCTTTTTGGGGCTGTTTCAGCCTGTCCTGAAGCTATTTTTCTGGAGAAGAGATTCCTGTGTCTTACTAGTCCACCATCTTCCCGGAAGTCCCTCTTTTTTTTTTTTTTTTTCAAGATTTATTTTATTTATTTATTTCTCCCCACACCCTTCGTTGTTTGCACTCGCTGTGTCTGTTCATCTTCGTTTTCTTTAGGAGGCACTGGGAACCGAACACGGGACCTCCTATGTGGGAGGGAGGCACCCAATCACCTAATCCACCTCCGTTCCCCGCTTTGTTGTGTCTCTCATTATGTTCTTCCTCCTGTGTCTCTTGTTGCATCAGCTCGCTACTCCTGCCTGTCACGTCAGCTTGCTGTCTTGCCTGTCTTCTCCAGGAGGCACTGGGAACCTCTGCTCCCTGCTTTGTTGCATCTCTCATTATGTCCCTCCTCTTGTCAGACCCCAACTCTTAATACTATGGGGCCCCGTTCATATGGAACTATGAAGTATTCAACTTTGGGTACATATTTAAAAACCAAACACTCAAGTTTATCAGCCAGCTACAGTGACCAAGTAGCTAGTTTTGTCCTTTTTCCCAGCTGCTAGGTGTTTGACACTGAAGAATGAAATTTTAAGCTGCTAAATGTCTTGGTTAAAACTATTTCCACTTACATAGTCTGAGGAGAATGAAAACATTTGCTACTACTTTCTCCTCCTGAAATAAGCATAGACTTTTCTGTTTATTCATAAGTCAGAACTATTTAAAGACCTACTCTGTTTCATAGTAGAATATGATAATAGAAAACTGTCTTAGTGCAGTGGTTTTCAGGATTTATAATTTTTTAATATATATATCACTTTTGAGGAGTATGTATAAAAAGATTTTCTAATGTGTGACATTAAAGTTTGAAGTCATTCCATGAAAACTCAAAGAATTCACAAATTGGCTTTCACTTTTTAAAATGTATTGTTTATTAAAAGATTCAAAGTCATACTCCATTGAGTTGGGTAAATTTTACCTGTTTTGCTCCAGTTTCCTTGAGTGTTTAAATTACCAGCCAAGCACTAACTGCAGCTGGCTGACCTACTAAGGGTCTCATACCCTTCAAAGGGAGACTTAATTCCAGCTTTACAGAGCCTGGATTGCAATTGGCACAGGCTGAGGCTCCCCAGGCTACAACGTAATAACTCAGGAAGACACACTCTTAGCATTTTAATCATACTTTTTTTCAACCTTTGAAGCTGGGGTGGGGGAGGGGGAGGAGTCAACTTCCTGCTGGCTTTAAAGTTTGTGAACAGAAGATTCAACCAAATGCCCTTGCAGCTCTGCAGTTGTCAGTGGCCTTCCTGTTCCCCGTTTCAAGTCAGGTAAGGAGCCCTGGGCCTCCCAAGTGGATTTGGGATTTTGCACCTGGGGACCTCACTTCCCCTTCCCTTCTTGAATTGCACTTGCAAATTTTTACTAGCCCTTCTTTCCTTCACGTTTTTTCTTGGTCTCACCTCTGGAAGGTATGTGCTGGTGAATGGACTCCCCTGTCGCCTGTCACTGTCCACTTGCGCCAGGTGAGACACCCTGGATTTACCACCTAAAGCAACTTCACGAAGCTGAAAATTGGGGCTGGGACTTAGCACTTCTGAGATTTCCGGGTATTCAGCAGGTCCCATTATCACAGCCTATTGTAAGAGCCTTCCTCCTGGACCAACTCCAGAACAAATGGCTGAGAAAGCGTTCCGCCTCCTTGTCGATGGCGATGTGTTCTGGCAGAATCTTCTCCCAGCATCCTAAACTGGAACCACCCTCTGCGGATGATGTTAACATCTAAGCTTATCTGTTAACCCGGGTTAAGCTTCTTAACCTTCCTGTTTTCACCTCAAATCAGTGAAATGCAATGCCAAGGAAAACGGAAATGACTGACAGTGTTTACAACAAAAGAGCCATTAACTTTTTTTTAAGGGAGCTGCTTAGGAGTAAGGTTAAAATGATACTTGGAATACCAGCAATGACAAAGTGCAAGCATTCCCTCACTGTGACTCTAAAGCAAAATGTAACGTGAAACATTTAGCGTTTTGCTAAACTGCATCCTCCAATTAGTTGTTTCACTAAACTACACCCTCAGTAGTCTAGAAATGTACTTTAAAAAGCATAAGGGTTATAATTTCCATACTTTCAATTTGGAAAATTAAGTGGCAGTGGCAAGAGATGCCAGTTATCCTAGCAATAGTCAATAATATTTCCAGTCATATTTAACTTGAAACAACTCTCGCCTCAGGTAAAAAAAAAGGGACTGAGTAAAAACAACACAACAACTCTTGTGGGGTGGTGGGGAGAGAAGGAGAGAAGTGAAAACCAAGGGAGAAGACATTTGCCTGGGCCTGAGCAGCCCATGCTGAGAGCTGAGCATTTGACCTACACCCACCCCACCCATTACAGCCTTGAACGCACCCCCCCCCGGCCAGCCCCCCAAATGGAAGGAAAGGACCAACTTCTCTGCCCCAGAATTCACAGTAAAACCACAAATCCATGTGAATCATTTGATTCAAGTCCCAGAGCCAGCCAGTGCAAAAATTAAATGGCCATTTTTTCCCCCAATAAGAGATAATAAAATGTTTCCAACTTTATAACTGCCCCCCCCCGCAGGGGGGGGCTAAAATTTTCTCAAATTTTCTAGTTCACTTGAGAACAAAAGGAGCAAGCTCCAAGCCAGGATTAATAAAACTTGGAAACAGCTGAGTGTGCCTAGCTGACTTTTGTTTTTTTCCCTTTCGTTGAGCTGCTCTGCGATGTCTTTTTAATTGGCATACATAATTGCTTTTGTGAGAAAAGTTGTTCCCAACTAAAAAAACGGAACTGAGTCAATATTTTAGAAGATACATTTGACCGCCCACCTGCAGATGTTTGACAGCTACCAAGTGGGGGTGGGAGGGGTTAGTGAGGGAGGACTCGGAAGCTGGGAAGTGACCTAGAGCTTGGATCTGCCATTCAGGCATCCCTTTGGCCCCCACAGCTGCTCAGCTGAATGGCTGAAAGCAGCTGGGTGGAGGGGCACCGGGCTCTGCCCTTGATCATGCTTTAGGGATAGGTTAGGATGGCTACTAAGTGTATAGCGTCTGTGTGATCAGCCAAAGTCCAGCCCATAACCACTTCGGATATCTTTTCCTGCAGTGAGGCAATATGTTTTTTCCCTACCATTTCCTACCCCTTCCATAGTCTGATGGGGGATAAAATGGCCCCACGGCTGAGAGCAGTTCAGATTGGCACAGGATATTAGATTGTGTAAACCAGTCCTCCCCCTCTGGCACGCAGGGTTGTCAGAAATTTGCCATACCTAGGATCAGAATATGGATTTTTCCTAGGCTCAAAATTATTTCTTTTTCCCTTTGTTCAGAATTAAAAACAAAATAATTTTAAAAAGACATTCAATAGTGCCAGGGTTTCTATTGTTATTTGGGAGGGGTGTGTGAGTGTTTATTTTCAGCCAACCATCTTTTTGCAAAATAGTCCTCTGCAATTCCTAGCAGCTGGGGAGGGGGATGGAAGTGGGGGGTGGGGGCAATGGGCACAGAAAGACAACCAAGTATAGCTTTTGCATTGTTTGCAGAACCTGAAAAAATGTATTGTTTTTATTACATCCTTGTTGGTGTTATCCTTTATTAAAGCAAGAGACAGAACCTACTTTTACTACTTCTAAAACTGTATATTTAACAGATGCTACCTCTCAGGTGGTTGAAAGGAAGTCCTATTTTTTTAAAAATATTATCTTGATTTTAGTATTTTTTGGCTTACTGTTCCCATAATCTCTCTGAGGCAGTAATGAGCCTTTTTTTTGTAAAGTCTGGCCTCACTCACAGGGAAAGCAACCTCAAGTTCTGGGGCATTTTTTCCTAATGTTCATTTTCTCTCTGTGTGTTTAATTACTTCTTATCTTAGCCTTTCCGTTCATTCCTGGAGCTGCTCATGTTTCTCAGTTACTCATCTTTACTAAAGAACCCACAATCTCGAACCCATATCCATTCCCCATGCCTTACAAACATTTCCATCATGTTCTATTTCAAGGCCGAATCACATACTTCAGATCTTCAGATAGGCTGATGTTTTTGTCTGCTAAAGCTACTGAAATGCAGATACCATGAAATGGGTTGGCTTTTAATAATGGCAATTTATTAACTTACAGGCTTACAGTTTTAAGGCTGAGAAAAAAGTCCAAAGCAAGGCATCATTAGGTGATGCTTTCTTCCCAAAGATCGGCTGCCAGTGATCCTGGTAGTCTCTGTCACATGGCAAGGCACATGGCAGTATCTGCTGGTTTCTCCCTTCTCTTCTGGGTTTTGTTGCTTTCAGCTTCTTGCTTCTATGCCCCCCCCCCCACCCTGACCCCCAGCCCCTTAGCTGAATTTCATTCTCTTATAAAGGACTCCAGTAACAGGATTAAGACCCACCCTGAATGAGGTGGGTCACATTTTAAGATCCTACTCACCAAAAGATCCTCCTTAGAATGGGTCCATACCCACAGGAACTGATTAATTTTAAGAACATACTTTTCTGGGGGCCACATGGCTTCAAACCATCACAGCTAGTTTCCAAGCTTCCAGCCTGCCGGCTACTATGACCAAATGCTATTAATCAAACAATATTAATCTCTCGAGGAGGTCCCTGCAGGCATTTGGATTTCGGGTCATATTTAAGGCTTCTTAGTGGCCGGGCCCAAAGATTGTGCTGTGTCCTTAAAACTCTCCCTGTGCCTTCTGGGACTCCCTTTCAAAACACTTTAAGTAGAACCTGCCTTAATGTTAACACTCAACATAAAGGGCTTAGATTCCCAGTAAGAACATTTCTACCTCAGTGGCTATTTTCAGAATATGATTCTTCAGCAAAGCTCCTTTATGTTAATGTCCATTCCAGGGGAGGGGAATCTGCCAACTCGGAACATGTTCATGATTGAACTCAAATGTGGTGGTCCTCTTTCATGGCCGCTTAATTTCCTAATGTAAAAATATTCACCATCAGCCAATGCTATAATTTATTCTCAGCATCCAGCATGATGGCCTTTAATATGAACAAGGCCAGCTGCAGGAAATGTCAGACCCAAGTGCTGGCCTGGTGCCCACAGGCTAGGGGAGAGGGAGCAAAGCTTAAGAATTCCGATTTTCATGAATACATCACTGAGTTCTGCAACTTTTATCCAACTGAAACTGCTTCCTGTTCAGCTCCCAAATAGTTCTCCACTCCCCTGTGTTCTTGAACTTGGGCCAGGGCTGTTTCTTAGTCCCTATTGTTCTTATTCTATACTGCACCTAAGCAGAAATGCTGCTTTCAATAGACCAAGCTCACTCAGTTCTACTACAAAGCAAGAAGAGGAGGAGCCAGGAGACCTCACAGAGAGAGGGGTTCATTTATTAGTCACCTCGTTCAACCAGAATGTCTAACACCCAACACCAGGGCCAGTTTAGCTTTTTTTAGTTTCATTCTCTTCTGTGGGGCTCATGCTAAGAGCAGGCTGAGAAGTGGCATACTGAGGAATTTTAAGCCAGTTGTTTATAAAAAGAGCTCACTCCCAGCTATTTATATTACATTTGCATTCATGGGAAGAAATTCTCTGCCCAGGCTAAAAAACCCCTCTGAAAACTCTGAATCCTGCCTCAAAAACTGCAAATGGGACATATGGGCACTTCTGTCCTCCCTCTCCCTGAAAATACAAAGAGGACCCTGAGAGGCATACTGAAAATGTATGAAGGGTTAAATCTTACTTAAAACCAGCCTCATTTCCCCTGGTGATAGTCTCCTGAAATAGGTAATGTTCAAGCAAATAGGTCGAACCCACTGCAACAGTACTGAAAGAAGGCCACCTTAACAAGAACCTTTCTAAAACCTGACATCCTATGTAAGTGTGCTTTTATAAAGGGATGGGAATTTTTAGGTATAAATGTGCAAAGTCCTTCAAAGTAATCATAGAAGTGACACTTTCCAAGTATATGTGGGTTGCAAAAGGGCTATGAAGTTGATTTGATCCAAGGTGGTACCAGAAACCGAGGTATAAGGTGGTCATTATTCATCTGAGATAGATGAATTGTAGGGTCAGAGAGAGCCAGGGTGCTGAGTGAAAGAATTTTCCATCCATCAGTCTAGCCACAACTTAAAAATTAGATTAAAATCCATGCTGTTGAAAGTCCAGGAAACAGTCACTCCAAGAAACAGCTGGAGGGGTGAAAGTTTATGCAACTCTAAAGAACTCAAAGTGTAAAAAGTATACACCCTGACCTCTCTGATTTGAAAACAATTAAAATAAGCAAACTCATAAAGTCAGAATCTAGAAAATAGGTTACCAGGGGATGGGGTGGGGATAGGAAATGGGAAGTTAAGGCTTCAAATATACAGGGTTCCTATTTGGAATGATGGGAATATTTTGGTAATGGATGGTGGTGATGGTAGCACCACATGGTGAATGCAATTAACAGCACTGAAATATATATCTGAATATGATTAAAAGGGGAAACGTTAGAATGTATATATGGTCACAGAATAAGAATTTTTAAAAAACCACAGAACTACAGTACACAGTGAACCCTGTTAAACCATGGACTTTAATTAATAGTACAATTATAAAAATGTGCGATCATCAATTGTAACAAATGTTCCACATCAATGCAAGGTGTTGGTGGTGTGGTATATGGGAATCCTGTATTTTATGCATGATAGTTCTATAAACCCACAACATCTCTAATAGAGAAAAAAAAGCATATACCCTTTGCTATAAAGGGTCACTCTAGGAATTTTTCTTACAGATATACTCACATGTACGCAAAGATAATATAAGGATCTATTAAAGTGTATCACAAATGCAGCAATGAACAAAGAACTAGAACAATGTAAAATGTCCTTCGGTATGGAACTAGTTACATATGTTATAGGGCATTCCTACAATGAAATATAGCCATTAAAAGATGATGGTACAGGAAGATTTTCAAAGTATTAACTGAAAAAAATAGAGTACATGTTTTAGTTTCTTTGGCTGTTCAAACAAATACCATGAAATGGGTTGAGTTAAACAATGGGAATTTATTCTCTCACTGGTTTGAAGCTAAAAGAAAATCCAAATCAAGGCATCATCAAGGTGATGCTTTCTTCCTGAAGACTGGTGTTCTGGGGCTGTCTGCTGGTGATCCTCGGTCCTCGGCTCCTCTGTCACATGGCAATGCACATGGCAGCCACTCCTGGCTCTCCCTTCTTTTCTGGGTTCCACTGAATTTCAGCTTCTTGCTTCTGTGGCTTTGTCTCTCTGTCTGAATTTCATTCTCCTTATAAAGGACTCCAGTAATAGGATTAAGACCCATCCTGACTGGGCTGGGCCAGGCCTTAACTGTAGTACTGTCATCAAAAGGACCTACTTACAATGGGTTCCCAACCACAGGAATGGATTCGATTTAAGAACATGTTTTTCTGGGGTACATACAGCCCCAAACCACCACACTGTAGAACAATAAATACAGTTCGATCCTATTTGTGTACAAATTTCTTTCTGAATTTACATAAAGCATCTCATCTAGAGAAATTTAGTGGTTGCTTCTAGGAAGTGAGGCTGGTGGTATTATACCCTTTTCTACTCTGTTAAACTTTTTTTTTTTCAAACTACATGCTTTTATTCTACAAATTTTAAAAACAGAGAACCTGAGTTTTTAAAAAAATCATCTGGTTGGTTCTGTCATCCATAAAAAAGCTACAATGTCAGGATGTTCTTTTAGCAAAATGGCAGGGGAGGATTACTGGTGTAGGGTGTTGGATGTGGGGGAGGGCATACAGGACAGGGTGCACCTGGGGTAGACTTTTATGGAATATGTTAAGTGTTCATCTTGTCATAGTGTGTTATAGCAGTGGGTGGAGACCCACATAATAAACAGGAAAATATTGAACTCCCATCCTCAGGAGTTGAGCTATGTTCTCAAATAGAGGGGCAAAAGTCTCTAGAGAACACAGGCAGTGCCTAATAAAAGAAAGACCAGTATGTCAAGCCCTCAATATTATTGCAAGTAACTATGAATCTTTTTCTTCAAAAAGTGATACTTAGTGGTTACCATAGGTCCCAAGGGGAGGTGGAGAGAAGAATAGAATAGATGGAACATAGGGCATTTTTGGGGCATTGGAATTGTTCTGCATGATCTTGTAATAATAGATACAGGCCATTTAAAATTTCACCAAAATTTATAAAAGTGTACAGTCCAAAATGTAAATCATTGACCATGGTTAGTAGCAATGCTTCAATATTTGTACATCAATTGTAACAAGTGTACCATCTGCATGTAAAATGTTATTAATAGGGGAGAGGGGGAAAAGGGGAGGGGTGTTGGGTATTTGGGAATTCCCTATATTCTTTATGTGACTTTTCTGTAACCTAAAGCTTCTCTGAACATAAAATGAAAAAAAAAAACAAACCACACACACACAAGACACTGGGGGAATATATGGAAGAAAATGTCACTGTACATACAAGACAATAGGAGATCTTACAGTGATGAAAGACATAATGTCTAAAAAATTTTTTTAATTATTTTATTTTTTAATTTTTGAATTTTGTTATTGATATTATTTTTATTAATACTTGTATTTGTGGTTTTTTGTAAAAGATACTATAGTAACAAAAATTTATAAATATAAATAATAACTAATATAATAGAAATTATAACATAATTCTAATTTTTATATTACAGCTCTAACTATTGGACATAATAATCTCTAAGAATGAAATAAATTAGTGGTTTAGTTATTTAATTTCCTTTTAGGCTATAATTCTTTCTAAATAATCAAATTCCTATTTGGGAATTCTTTACATCTTAATGGAATGAATTACATCAGCTAACAATATGCCAACTCATAATTTTATGAGGTAGAAAAACTCAAAATCTTGTTCAATAGTAGCCATGCCAAATCATTATTGATCCAGATGGATTATTTTAATTAACAAGTATGCATAAGAAAGGGTTAAAGAAAAATGAAGTATCCCAAAAAATCTCTCTTCTCTAGTCCTCCTCAATTAAAAGCAAGTATTTATTTTGTATGAAGAAACTTACAGAATTCTGATCACAGGAACAATTTGCTAGTTGCACTGAGTAATTATTGTTCATATACTATAATGTTATTTTACATTTATCTGGTCTACTCCAGCTCTTTTTTGGTTACTGTTTGCATGGAATGCCTTTTGGCAACCTTTCACTTTTAACCTGGTTGTGTCCTTACGTCTGAGGTGGGTCTCTTGTAGACAACATATAAATGGCTCATATTTTTTATCCATTCTATCAGTCTATGCCTTTTGATTGCAGAGTTTAATCCATTAACATTCAGTATTATTACTGTAAAGGCATTACTTACTTCAAAGCCTTGGTAATTCCTTCTAGTGATGGTATACTCACTTTTCCTGTAAGTCACCAGAAATCTCCATTTCTTTGATTTAAACCAATTTCCTGCCCTTGTCACATTATAAGTGGAAATAAAGTGGGTACACAGTATGATTTCTACCATTAAAAAAACCACAACTTACTACTTATGAGTTAAGGAATGACTCTGTCACTACTTTATGGCCACACTTCACTTTGAAGGACCAGCCTCCCCCCACCCCACCACCACCTCACTCACAAGACTCCATGAGTCTTGAGCTTTCCTACAAATGAACTCCACCACTAGCTGAAGGCATCCTGCCTGGGAAGGCAGGCCCAAGAAGGAGTTCTAGGAATGTCTTGATCAAAGGCAACACTAACCTCACAAAGGGGGCAATAATGATTTGGATATGGATGTGTTTTTTTAAAAATTATTCACACCTTACTGCAGCCAGCCACTCAGACAACTATCCATCTATATATGAACACACACACACACACACACACACACACACGCATACCCCATCCTAAATTCCAGCTTGCTGGTTCCCGCCCCAGACTAGCCTCTAAGCCTGGCTGGGGTGCCAGGGGATGCCAGGTGGGGCCAGTAAGGGTGTGTTATAATGGAGAGATTATGAGCTGTGGAGTCTAACACCAAACCCTGTTCTACTCTCACCAGCCCACATGTGACTTTCAGCAAGTTACTTAGCTTCTTTGAGTCTTTTATTCCTCATCTGTAAAATTGGTGTAAAAAATGATATACATAAAGTACCCAAACTCAATACATGAAACACAGTCTTTTAATAAGTATCCATCCCCTTTCCTAGAGTAGAGTGTGACAGACTTTGGGAAAAGCCATCAGTGGGTCACTAATGTTATCTTTCTAGAAACCAGGAATATGCACCCATGCTTTCTCCAGCAGGATTTTTATAAATCCACTGGTTGATGGTCACATGGTGGTAAGCGCTCAATAATTCCAGAAGAAATGTGGGAAGAAGGGTTCAGATACCAAAGTATGGAAAAGTCTAAAGCTTTGCTCCCAAATGTCCTTGTTGCCCCCAAAAGAAGCTCCATCAGCCTTCCAAACAGCAGCACTGGTGGCTTCCTCCAGTCACTGTCAGCCACAAAGGCTCTTAACTTCTGAGAAGATGAAGACTATGTCCTTTAACCTTCCTCTCTATTTCTTATTCCTTCATTCCTAGCCAGCACCTCACACAGTGCAAACACTCAATAAATGTTGGCTAAAATGGAAAAGAGGGGAAAAAAAGGAAAAGTTCTGGGAGAATGCCACTTCTTAAAGCCATAAAATGCCGCAGCAGTTGTCCAAGAGAGGAGTTCCCTGGACTTGTGAGTGAGGGTTAGGGATCATTATGTTACATCTGTAAATACAGGATTAGCAGATGAAAGGATGTTTTTGTTAAGATGTGACACGTCACTGTGCCTGCCTTAACTTCAGAAATCAGGAAAGAACACAGACTTCCTAGCAATTACAGAAACTGATCAAGAAAAAACACTTGATTACGGGGAGAAAAATCAGCCAGCTTCCGAAATCACTCTGTTACCCTGGCTCCATTACCAACAACAAAATCACTCTTCATTAACATCTTCAACCTTTGTCCTCAGAGCGTCACCCCAGGGGAGTGCTGAATTACCCTATAAAATAGTGAATGGAAACTTAAGTCACTTCCGCCCACCCAGTACTGTTTTTCCTTTTCTTCTGGCTTGCACAGGACAGAAAGCTGTCCTCTTCCAAGTCACCCAAAGTTTGAGAAAATAAATGCATTCCCATGCCACTAAGTAGATTCCTAAGGTCAGCATCTTCCAGGACAAACTCTTCCTTGCAGGCCATACACTGACCCAGACACTGAACACGCTTTGATCATTTAAGTCCCAGTTTAGCATCTTAGGACATAAGCTTTACAAAGAGAGAAAGGAAAAAAAAAAAAGGCGGGTTGGGTCTTTTCACAAAGCTCCTTCTGCAAAGCCAAAACTCCTACTGCCAATCTCCGGTTCCATCTCTCAAACGGATGAGGCAAAGGGAGGAAAGCCCAACC
Organism: Tolypeutes matacus; assembly: GCA_026826555.1. NCBI lineage: Eukaryota > Metazoa > Chordata > Mammalia > Cingulata > Chlamyphoridae > Tolypeutes > Tolypeutes matacus. The sequence continues at coordinate 5,920,197 of JAKSZT010054419.1, read as the reverse complement.
CCGAGGTCTCCCCTAGGCATTAAAGGAAGCTGACCAGGCAGCTCTTGTGACCTTATGTGAACAGGACACGGTCAAATATCCTGCAAGGACGCCAGCCACTGGGGGAGAGAGAGATGCCACATGAGCTAGGGGAAAGCAAAGTCTATCCTACTCCATTACACCAGTGTCTGAGACACACAAATGTCCAAAAACTGTTGCTAGAGCGCCCTCCCTGTGCCTGCAGGCTCGGTTACTCCAAAAGAAAGCCCCGGAGGCTGCGCATGAGAAAAATGAGTCAGAAAAGGGATATGAAACCGAAAGACGGGGTAGATAGGGTTAGTGTCATAACTTTCCAGCAAACCTTGCTTCTGGCTTTCTCTGTACCTGCAAACCCTACTGCAAAAAGTTTTCCCATGGGACAGACTGGCATCAAGATAAACTCATAATCGTCAGTCCCAAATGGTCTCCAAAAGCCTATTCCTTTCATGTCAATTCCCAGTTAAGTTCCATTATGACTGTTTCAAACTTCCTCTACTCTTCTCAGACCTCTGACACCCTTCTTTTCCCCCTCCCCCGTTTTCAACAGATGACCTTATCTCCTACTTCATGGAGTGGGAAAAGCACTGGACTGGGAGTGTGGAGTCCTGGGTTCCACCTCCCCCACACTTAAAAAACAACCTCTCTCGTCTCGGGTCTTCCGGCAGGTGGCTAAGCTGGAGATCCCGATGAGCTCTCCCAAGTTCTGAGGACTTTCCCACCGGCTCTGACCTGCTCCAACAGGAAGCGCTCTGGGACAGCACCCTCCCCCATTCCCCACCCCTACCCCGCAGTCTGCGTTCCAGGCTCCCCGAAGACCCTTCTCTGCCCCCACCCTGCCAAGTGCCACCTTACCCGGATTCGCCCCGAGGGTGGGCGGCTACGTGGCTCCTTCGGTCTCTATCTCCTGGTCCCCGGGCGGCTCCGCGTCGCCCTCCTCTCCACTGCGAGGGTAGGCCAACAGACGCATGGCTGGAGCGCAGGCAGCCTCCACCTGTCGCACCTGCTCGCGACTCAGACGCTCCTGCCAGGCGTGCACCGCCTCGCGGGCGTCGCGCGCCGACAGGTGGAAGGGCCGGTCGGCGCCATAGGCCGTGCCGCGCGTCATGTTGAGCGCGAAGGCGTCGAGCGCGGCGAGAGCGCGCAGCCCGGAGAAGTGCAGCAGCCGGCGCAACTGGGAGCGCGGCTGCAACACCAAGTCCTCGTAGCGCAGCCTCAAGTAGCGGCGCCGCAGCCAGGCTGGCGCCCCGCGCGCGAAAAGCAGGTCGCGCAGCCACGCTTCGCAGATCACCTCGAGCGCGCCGGTCAGGAAGAAATCGGCGCGCGGCGCGGCGGGCTGCGCACGGGAGGGGACCCCGGGGCGCGCACCCACTCCGTGCGCCAGCAGCACGCGGTGGAAGCGGTCGCCCCGCTGGCGGGTGCGCAGTACCTGGATGCTCTCGCGCAGCAGCCCCTGCCTAGATTTGAGGCGCGAGTTGTGCACCGCCCGCGGGTCGCGGAAAAGCTGCACCACCTTGAGGTTGAGGCCCGGGTCACGCAGCAGCGGCACCAGCACGCCCAGGTCGAGGAGGCGCACGTCCTTGATGACCACCACCGGATACTTGCGGCACTCGGCCTCCAGGGCTCGGAGGGCCACGGGCGGACAGCTGCGCTCGCAGGCGGCGTCCTCGACGAGGCCGACGTCGGCGCGAGCACGGGGCGCACCGGGGCACAGCGGTGGCGAGCAGATGACCTTGTTGGTCCGCCAGCGGAAAAGGGCGGCAGTGGTGAGGTTGGTAGCGTCCGGGGCGCGCGCGGTGGGGTCCCCCGGCGGCGCGTACAGCCGCAGCACTGAGAAGTCACAGCGGAAGAGCGAGCGCAGCATATCGCGCAGCGCGCCCTGCAGGCTCTCGGCGTCTCCCGGATACAGCGCCTGCCATAGGTGCCACATGGGTTCGTACAAGTAGAAGACGTCCGGGTGCTGGTTAAAGAGCTCGCCCAGGAAGGACGAGCCGGTGCGCCAGGTAGCATGCACGTAGATGTGCTGCTTCTCGCGAGACACCGCCTCCCCGACGGCGCCGCTGAGGTTGCCCGGGGACCGGAGGGACCGCTCCTCCGCGCCCCGTTCGCGTTCTCCAGCCGCCGCCGCTTCCAGGCTCCACATTCCCAGGCTGCGCTGCAGGCCCGGGCAGTGCCCGGCGCCCTTGTCCCGGTCGCGGCCGCCGTCCAGCACGGAGGGGATGAGTAGCAGCACCATCGTGTACAGCACCAGCAGCAGCGCAAACTTGCAGTACTCTCGGCGGCGCCGCCGCCGGCCCTTCATCTTTCACCCACCTCCCCTAGAGACAGTCGGGAGCCCGTCCTCTCCTCTTCCTCAGAAGTCCACTCCTGAAGCCGCTCTGCCGGCCGCCTCCGACCCCTCTGAGCCCGGAGGGGCGAACCACCGGGGCTGTGCATCCAACAGCAGAAACTTGGGAGAGCCGGTGGTGCTAGTCGCGGCGCCCCAGTCCTCTCTCCGCTCGGCGGGGCTGGAAAGCCGCTTATTGGCCGGCTTGGCAGCCGCCCCGCCTTCAGCCCCGCGGCTTCCCTCCGCCCCTCTGCTCGCCCGGGTTGGCTGAAAGACGCTGCCAAATCTGGGCGGGGCTGCCGCCGAGTGGGGACGCCGGCTGGGGCGCACTGAGCCAGACCCCACCTTTCCCCAAGTCCTCCGTGAAGTAGTCAAGTCTTCATGTATTGACTTCAGGCAAGGGAGGGGCTCATGTGTACAGAATGTACCCAGTGACGTGGACCCCACCCGGAGAAATCTACTGCCTCTCTTGTTTTATGTCCCCTCCCGGCCCATCTCGGTCCTAGGCAGGTAACGCTGGCCTTCACATTATTTAGGGCGAGGTCCCTGGCCCACTCTCTCTGTCCAGCGCCCAGTTCGCCCCGGGGTGGGGACTACTGAGTTCTGGACAGACTTTTCGACCAAAATACACGACTTCACGTTTCATGAAGTTATAAATAAAGAGGTTAAGTTCCCCAGGAATGGTGGAGTAACTACTGTATTCCCGCAGTGCATTTAATTGTAAGGTCTACTCGTTGTGAAATTGTGAGTGTTGTGTTCCTTAGGGCTTTGCCAGTTGAGGGCCCTGCACATTTTACAGACATTCTGAGCCTCAGTTTACCCATCTGTAAAATGAGGATAATTTTTGGTGCCTTCCTACTTCCTGTGTTTGTGAGATTTGGGGGCCATTTGTTACTGCAGCATGATGTAGCCTAGTCTGACTCACATAAGTTAAAGACATTTACAGAATCAGAATGGCAAGATGCTCAATTTTCTCAGGAGCTCAGTGTTTGAAAGAACCTATAAGGAGTGATATGTACCCAAAGATAGATGAATATATATATATGGAGCTCACAAAGTGATAGGAAGTGATAGGAAGTCCAAGAGGCAGATTAAGCTTAGAGTTACTGAAACAGAAAAAGAATCTTTTTTGGTCTGTTTCGGCAGGATGATGAACAAGGAAAGGAGAGCTTCCTCTCATGCCCTTGGGGAAGGTGTGTAATAGTTAAAAGATAAAGAGCAAATTTACTCAGCTCCAGGAAGTAGAAGGCTGTTCAAATTGGAAAAGTAAGAGCATCTCCAAAGATCTTCTCCTCTGTTCTTTTTCCTCACTTGAAACTGCTTCACCTCTGAAATCACTGGCTCAAGCATCCTGTCTTCTGTCCACAATTTCCTCCCTTTTCAGCTACTTGTTCAAATCCTATCTATTCTCCAAGCTCATTGACCACTACCCCCACTTTCTTCTCAAGTTTTCCTCTTCAGGTACGATACCCCTGACCATTATTTTAAAAGCACTCCTGCCAATAACCTAAATTCCCTTTCCCTCTGTGTTTTTATTACTCGTCTAGCAAAATCCCCCAAACCCTGCTGTGTGGCTTTCTCTCTGTGCCTGCAGACACTATTGCAAAAATTTTCTCCACAGGACAGTCTGGCATCAAGATAAATTTATAATCATCAACCTCAAATGGTCCCCGAAAGCCTATACTTTTCATGTCAATTCCCAGTCTCAAGTTCCATTATGGCTATTTCAAACCTTCTTTTCTCTTCTCAGACCTCTGACACTCCTCCCGCTCCCCCCTCCATTCTCAACAGATAACCTTAGAAAAAATGAAACTATCTTAGATAATTCCTCAATTTCCCACTACCAGACCCATAGATGCACTAACCTCTGTACCCATCTTTTTTGTGTCAGGGATATTATTTTCCAGTATTAAACTATGACTTTCTCCTTTCCTGTGTTTTCACTTTTCCCTCCTCTTCCCTTTTTAGCATGTGGGTAGTTCTGTGCTCACTGCCTCAGGGAGGAAGGACACTAGGCAGAATACAAAAGGTCTCTGGTGTTTCTTTCCAAGAACCTCAACTCCATTAGTGGAGTGTGGCAGGTTTTAAAAATAACCACAAATTGTTCCCCTCCTCTATCCATGCTCTTTGCAAAGCCTTCCCACACTGACTCTGGGATGACCTTGTGGTTTGCATTGGCCAATGGAACAGTAGCAATCATGGCACAAGCTGAGGTGTGAAAAATGCTTCTGCTATGAGGATTACTCTCTTGCTGTTCTTTGGAACCCTGAGATGGCCATGTAAAGAAGCCTGAGCTAGCCTTCTGGAGGATGAGGGACCTCATAGATCAGAGAATAAGCCATCCCAGCTGACGCCCCACCCCTACCCCACCCCACCCTACCCCACCATCCAGCCTACCAAACACCAAACAGGTGAGAAAGCATATGCTCTACCAGTGCATCTCAAACTTTAATGTATACACAAGCCACCTGGGGATCTTGGAAAAATGCAGAAACTGATTCCTTAGGCCTGGAGCCAGAGATTCTGCATTTCTAATGACCTCCCGGGTGCTACTGATGCCGCTGGTCTGACAACCACACATTGAGTAGCAAGATCCTAGAACCTTCATTCCCAACTGAGCTGATCCAAACCAGAAGAACTACCAAAACCATCCACAGAATTGTGAGTGGTAATAGAGATTTGATGTAAGATACTAAGTGTTGGGGGGTTTTGTTATGCAGCAAAAACTAGCTGATACAGAGAGAATGTGAGGGCTTGGATAAAATGTCTTGGAGAAGCAGAGGAAAGAGTGGCCCTCCATTGACCCCTCCACTGAGAGATTTCCTCTAGGCTGGTGGTCAGTGAAGGGAGAGGAATCTGTGGTCCCCACAGCAGCAAGTATCTGAGCCCTTCTTCTCTGCAATTCATCAGGGCAGAATAGGACTCAAGGAGGAATAGCTGAATGGTTCATCTTGAAAGAGATGGTCAGAGACATTGTCCCAAACCGTCCTGGGGCCCAGGCACGGGGACAGTAATGGGGACGTTTCAGGGGCAGGGACTGAAAATCAGTGAGCCTAAGACCTCAGAACAATCGTACAACCCTGGGTGTAGAGAAACCCTAGGAATTACCAAGCTAAATTGTCACCCCAGCAGAAAGAATAGTCAATCAGAAATAAAGTTTTTGGTAGTGCTTCCTATTATACCTAAGTTCGTGGGCTTGCTATGCCATTTTTCTATCTGGTATAGCAGAGGAGAGCCTGGTCTCTTCTGTCAGTTACCACTTCTCCTTGTTTGTTCAACCATACTCTCTCAACCAGATTATTCCCACTGATGTTAAGATTAGTGTCAATCATGTTTTTTTAAAAGCCCCATTGCTTCTGCAACCTACTTTAGCATAGCTGTTACCAACACCAACTGCACCTTTGTGGGAATTAGAAGAAGCCCCCTCCGGACAGATGAATTGCAACAAGGGAGCTAACCAAATGGGAAAAGGTACCCCTTCCACCGGGTCACAGCCTCTGGATGCCAGCCTCTACTTGCTTCCCTCTGCCAGGCACCCTTGCCACACACCCCTGTCCTCCTGCCACTGCTTTCTCTGCTCGCTCCTCACAGTCCAACTTCTTGGTAGAGTTGGCTGTACTTGTGCTTTCCATGTTCATATCTCCTACTTACTGCTCAACACATCCCAATCTGGATTCCACCCACATATTGCTACATAAACAGCTCTTTCTAAGGTTATCGATGTTTTCCGTGTTACTAAATCCAGAGGACATTTTCACGTGTCACCTTAGTTGATCTTCCAATAACATTTAACACTGTTACCATCACACATGCCTGGTCCTCTTCCCATCTTATAGGTGTACTTTCAGAGCTCAGAGTTTGGGAGACTGGGCTCAGCAGTGAGACCACCTGAGTTCCTATACCAGCTTCACTCCTTACAGCTGTGTGGCCTTGGGTGAGTTATTTAACCTCTCTGAGCCTTATCTGTAAAACGGTGATTCTAATAGTACCTACCCTCAGAGTAGTTGTGAGTATTAAATGATATATATTTAAACAGAACATTGCTTTGTAAACCCACACATCTTTAATTAAAAACAACACCAACAACAGTGCATGGCATAGAGTAAGCTTCAAGTATGAGTTTGCCATCTTTGTTTTTGTTGTTCAAAGTTCATCCTTCTCTGCCTGGTCATTAAGTGTTAGAATTCCTCAAGGCTCAGCCATAGGTTCTCTTCTTTTTCACTCTGGTCTCTCCAATAACCCCCCAACCGACATTTCCAGCCCAGACCTTTCCTTGGAGCTCCAAGTCCAGAAATCCAATTATTTAAAAGGCATCCCCTCTTGGTTGCTTCAAAGTCATCTCGATTTCAACATCTGAATGTCAAAACCATCTATCCTATTATGCAATCAGAAATTTAGAAGTCATTCTTGGCATCTCCCTGCCCCTCAAACTGCCTCCTTCAATCCAGTATATCACCAAGTCAGATTGGTTTTATCTTCTGTTTTAGTTGCCCAGTTGCTAAAAACAAATACTATACAGTGGGGTTGGATTAACAACAGGAATTTATTGGCTCACCGGTTTCAGAGGCTAGAAGGCTTGCTTCCTCCTGGGGTCAGTATCTTCTGGCTGGCAATCTTTGGGGTTCCTTGGCTTTTCCGTCACGTGGTAGTGTCTTCTCCTTTCTCTTCCAGGTTCTGTTGACTTCCAGCTTCTGGCCACTCCCTGTGGTGTCTCTTCCAGTGTCTAATGTCCTTTGCTTATAAGGACTTCAGCCATATTGTATTTAGGCCACCTTCATTCAGTATGGGCATGCCATAACTAAAAGCACCTTCAAAGATCCTCTTTACAAATGGGTTTACACCCACAGGACCAGGGTTTGGGACCTGAACATGCCTTTTGTAGGGGATATGATTCAATCCCCAATACCTTCTCAATATCACTCCAATCCATTCACTACTCTTCATTGTCACTGCTACAAACCTAGCCTAAGTGACCATCATATCTCCTCTGGAGCACTGCAAAAGCTGCCTAGCCAGTCTCCCTGTTTCCACTCTGCCCTTCTCTGATTTTAAATCAGAGATTTATTCCAATCATGCCACATCTCTGCTCCAGGCTCATCATAGCTTCCATTTGGTGTTTGGATAAAGATCCAAATCAGTAAGGCTTGTGAGTTATGTTGTTAGGGACCTTGAATGCAAGAATCTACCATGGTGTCAAGCACATAGTAGGTGTTCAATAAGTTTTTATTATCTGATTGACTGCTGGGAAAAAGCACTTTTACTTAGTTGGTCTTTGAAAGCAAACCACTGATGATTTGTGTTGGGAGAGTAAGCAATATTAGCAGAAATGACTTTCCAAGGACCATCTTGCCCAGGGTATGTCCAGTGGATTGAGATTGAGGCAGAAAGACCTATTGAGACAAAAGGAATGGAGAATTTGAAGTAGTTGGCAGTGGGGAAGGAAGGAATGGATAGAAGCTGGGAAGGCAGAATCTGAAAGGTTGACTGAGGGGAAAAGACCAAGGTTTTGGACTGGGAAAATAAGAAAATCATTCCATTTGGTTCATTTGTTCTGGTACCTATTCTCTTTTTCATGAGGTTTCAAACATTACAAAAAGGAATGCTAAAATTATATCTTTACTGTTTTCAAAACAGAGGTTTTTTTCTTTAGTTTAGTTTAGTTTTGTTTTGTTTTCACCCAAGCCTCAGAAAGAGGCTGCTTTATTGGAGGCTACTGTGGTATCACTTTTCAGACTGTTTTGCAGTCTTGGGACTGGAGATGGGAGACAGGGATGGATGTCCTCCTGTGGCTGGGGGGAGAAGGAGGATAGGGGTCTCCCCACACCTGGGGCTCAGCTGTGGGCACTCCTGTGGGTGGCAAATGTGGTCCTGACAGAATAGGCCTTGAGGGCCCCAGTGGCCCCACTGCTTGAGAAGCTCAAGGTATTGCTGCCCATGGTCCCCCTGAAGACTAGCTCTCTACCACCGCTACCAATGGAATTCACTGTTGAGATGTTCCTGGTTCCCACTCCATCTCAGGCCAACTGGCTCTCCTCGCCTTCCAGCAGCATGTTGTAGGAGGCAATCTCAGCGTCCAGAGCCAGCTTGACCTTCAACAGCTCCTGGTACTTGTGTAGCCACTATGCCATGTCCTGTTTGGCACACTGCAGAGCAGCCTCCAGATCCTCTTGCTTGGTGTTGGCATCCTTGAGTGCCAGCTCCCCATGTTCCTCGGCCTCAGCAATAGTGGCCTCCAACTTGGCCCGCTGGTTCTTGATATTAACCATCTTGGCCTGCATCCTCTGGATGGTCTAGTTCTTCTCTGCAGTCTCATTCCAGGTGTTCCAGAGGTTGTCCCCATGCTTCCCAGCCTGAGCCTGGAGGGTCTCAAACTGAATCTGGTACCAGACCTCAGCCTCGGCCCAGCTGCAGTTGGCAATCTCCTCATACCAGGCCTTAACTTCGTGATGATGCAGCCCAGATCTAGGGAGTGGCTGTTGGCCATGGACAGCACCACGGATGTGTCTGAGATCTGGGACTGCAGCTCTGTCAACTACATCTCATACATGGTCTTAAGGAAGTTGATCTTGTTGGTCAGGACATCCACCTTGGCCTCTAGCTCCACCTTGTTCATGTAGGCAGCATCCATGTCCTTCTCCAGTCCTGGAGAACAAAATTCCTCAAAAATGGCTGAACATTGTCTTCATGTGTTTTTCAAATCTTGATATTTTTTCAAAAATAATCATCAAGTCCTATCATGTGCCTAGAGCTATTCTGGGCAAAGTGAAAGCAGTCCCTGTCACTACTCTCATGGCCTTCCCAGCTTAAGAGAAGAGACCAGCTTTAACCAACTAAAACTCCAGTGTGGGAATAACCTCAAACTGAGCTGAGTGCTGTGAAGGATAGGAACACAGTGGCTAACACAAGGACCTGCTCTAGACTGTGTGAGTATGTGTGGGTGTAAAGGAAGTATTCATCAATTTCTATTTTCATAAGTGTTTTTAAAATTAAGAAAAAGTGTTAACTTTTGTTGAAGGCTTTTTTTTTAAGCATCAATGGAGATAAATTATTTTTCTCCTCAGATATATTCATATGGTTTATTTTATTAAATGAATTTCATAATATTGAGCCAACCTTCCCTTCCAAGAGTAAATGCCAATTAGACATGAACTATTATTTATTTCATGTCATGTTGGATTCTGTTTGCCTATATTTATTTAGTTATTTTCACACCAGTATTCATAAGCAATCTTAATTTGTAATTTTATTTTTTTGTACTGTTATCAGGTGTAGGTATCAAGATTCTTCTTGCCTTAAGGGTGATTTCATTATCATGGTGACGGAAGACATCCCCTCGAAAAGTCTTCCCCCAAAATCCCATTTGTTTAGAACTATGGAGGATGATAAAGACTGGAGAAGGACTCCACAAATGCCGAATCAAAGAAAAAGAAAAATATTCTCCAAGATCAGGTAAGAAATATCCGTCTTGGACACTTCAGTCCAACCCCCTCCCCCTCACTCTGTCCCACAAAGCTTGGGAGTCATGCAGAGGCAGCACAGCCTGGTTTCCTCCTGCCATGAATGAAGACTATAGAGCCATTCACAGCAGTAAGTTAGAACCCCACACATCCAGGCACAGGGACCCAAGTCCCCAGAGACCAAGGGCAAAATACAGGACTTTGAGTCATGCTGCATACACAAGTACCCACAGGGGGGAAAAAGGGAGAGACTATGGCAGAACTGTTGGGAAGGGATGTGCTGTGCACACTCAATCCAGTTTCTGTTGGCTGGACCACCTAAACACAAACTGGACTCTTCTGGATTGACCCACCATTCTGGATTGACCCAATGTAGCTCCCAAGGGCAGGATACCATAACAGGGAAGGAACTGGATACAGAAAAGCCTCACAGAAAAAAAGGGCAGGGAATGGAACTGCTGTAAGATGTGATGGTTACCAGAACTGAAAAGAGTAAGGAAAAGGGGGAACTTAGTGAGGGAGAGAATTTTTAAAAATCATAGGAGTTGGGGAGAAAATTCTGCACAAAAACAGATAGAACAAGTTAGGATTCCCATAGAAAGAACAGAGGAAAGGAAGCTTTCACCTGGAGATAAAATAATTGCACAAAAAGTGCAATCTTAAACATTCTACTCCTTATTCAGGTTAAGAATTAGATGAAGAGCTGAGAAAATCTGATCAGTTAAACATGGGCTACTCTGAAGATCAGGAATAAGTTGTACCAAGTGTCAAAAAGAGCCTGAACACAAAGCCAATCTGAAATAAAACCTTAGACAAGAGAGAGAAATGTCATTGAGTCATCAAGATAGTCAGATGCCCATACTATCATCAAAACATACAAGCCATACTAAGAAACAGGAAGATATGGCTCAATCAAGGGAACAAATTAAATCTTCAGAGGAGACACAGAATTAAAGAAGTTCAAACAAATCTCTTCAAGGACATGATGGAAAATATGGGTATAGAGCTAAAGAATAATAAGACAATGTGTGAGAATAAAGAATTTTGAAAGTATAGAAAGAAACATAAAAGAAATTATGGGGATGAAAGGCACAATAAAAAAAGATTAAAATACTGTAGAGGCATATAATAGCAGATTTGAAAAGGCAGAAGAAAGAAGACATATATTAGAACACAGGACAGTCAGAAGAACAGATAGAGAAAAGAGTAGAAAAAAATTGAGTAGTGTCTCAGAGATTTTAGTGACAGCATGAAGTGCACAAACATATGCTTTATGGGTATCCCAGAGGAGAAAAGAAGGGAAAAGGAGCAAAAATAATATCTGAGGAAACAACGGCTGAAAATTTCTCAACTCTTAGGAAAGACATAAATGTCCAAAAAGAGCAATGAACTCCAAACAGAATAAATCCTAACAGACCTACTCTGAGACCCATACTAATCAGAATGTCAAATGGCAAAGATAGAAAGAGAATTCTGAAAGCAAGAAGAGAAAAGTGATTTGTCACATACAAGGGATCCTCAATAAGACTAAGTGTTGATTTCTTATCAGAAACTACAGAAGCAAGAAGGCTGTGGTATGTTATATTTAAGGTACTGAAAGAGAAAAGCTTCCAGCCAAAAATTCTTTATGGCAAAGCTATTCTTCAAAAATGAGGGAGAGTTTAAAATATTCACAGATGAACAAAATCTGAGAGAGTTCATCTACAAAAAACCTGCCCTACAAGAATTACTAAAGGGAGTTCAGCAGGTGGAAGGAAATGACAGGAGAGAGTGGCTTGGAATAGTGTGAAGAAATGAAGATCTTCAGTAAGGGTAACTAAAAGGGTAAATGCAGAACCTAATAGTAGTGTATCCTCAATATACAACTCTTCTCCTTAATTCCTATAAAAGTCAGAATACAATAGAACATGAAAAAGGCATATCTCCTGATAATGGACATTAAAGTATAAAGAGGTAAAGTGAGACAAAAGCAACATTAAGGGGGGAAACAGAGGGATATGGGAGCAGAGAGCGTGTATACTATTGAAGCTAAATTGATATTTTCTCAAATTAGTAGGTTATAGAAGTAGGTTTTGTCGTATAAACCCTAGGGTAACCACAAAGAAAACTTTTAAAAAATATACGAAAATAAAAACAGATGAGAAAGGGATCAGTCAGATGCATCACAAAAGATCAACTATACAGAAAAGGAGTTTGCAGTAAAGGAAAAGTAAGAAAAAAAGATATGATATATAAAAACCAAAGGGCAAAATGTCTGAAGTACTGCTTTTACAGTAATAACACTGAATGTTAATGGATTAAACTCCTCAATCAAAAGACACAGATTGGCAAAAGGGATAAAAAAAGCATGTACCAAATATGTATTGTTTATAAGAGACACACCTTAGACCCAAAGACACCAATAGGCTGAAAGTAAAAGGATGAAATTAAATATTCCATGCAAATAGTAACAAGAAAAGAGCTGGGGTAGCTATACTTATATCAGAAAAAAATAGACTTTAAGTCAAAAGCTGTTATAAGAGACAAAGAAGGACACTATATATTAATAAAGGGTCAATTGACCAAGAAGAAATACATATTAATGCACTTAATCATGATGCCCCAAAATACATGAGGCAAATACTAGCAAAACTGAAGGGAGAAATAGACACCTCTACAATAAAAGTTGGAGACTTCAATACATTACTCTCATCGATAGAACATCTAGGCAGAAGATCAAGAAAGAAATAGAGAACTTGAATAATATGATAAATGACCTAGACCAAAAAGACATATACAGAACATTTTATTCCAAAACAGCAGGATATACATTTTTCTCAAAAGCATCTGGATTGCCTCCACTATAGACAACATGTTAGGTCATGAAACAAGTCTCAATAAATTTTAAAAGATTGAAATTATGCAATAAATTTTAAAAGATTGAAATTATGCAAAGCATCTTCTCTGATCACAATGGAATTATGCTAGAAATTAATAAAAGGCAGGGAACTGGAAAATCCACAAACATGTGGGAGTTAACACACTCAAACAATCAGTGAGTCAAAGAAGAAATTGCAAGGGAGATCAGTAAATATCTTGAGAAGAAAGAAAATGAGAACACAACATATCAAAACTTATGGGATGCAGCAAAGGCAGTGCTGAGAGGGAAATGTATATCCCTAAATGCTTACATTAAAAAAGGAAAAAGAGCTAAAATCAAAGACCTTACTGCACAGCTGGAGGAACTAGAAAAAGAACAGCAAACTAATCCCAAAGCAAATAGAAGGAAAGAAAGAAAGATTAGATCAGACATAAATGAAAGTGAGAATAATGAAACAATAGAAATAACAAAGCCAAAAGTAGGTTCCTTGAAACGAATCAGCACAATTGACAAATCCTTACCTAAACTGACAAAGAAAAAATAGAAAAGATGAAAATAAAATCAGAAATGAGAGTGGGGTATTACAACTGACTTCACAGAAATAAAAAGGGTCATAAATGGATATTATGAACAACTGTATGACAACAAATTAGACAACCTAGATGAAATGGACAAATTCCTAGAAATACACAAACTACCTACACTGACTCTAGAAGAAATAGAAGATCTCATCAGACCAAATTCAAGTATAGAGATTGAATCAGTCATCAAAAACCTCCTACCAAATAAAATCCCAGGACCAGATGGCTTCACAGGTGAATTCTACCAATCATTCCAAGAAGAATTAATACCAATCCTGCTCAGATTCTTCCAAAAATTTGAAGAGGAGGGAACACTACCCAACTCATTCTTTGAGACCACCATCACCCTAATACCAAAGCCAGATAAGAAAACAGAAGCAAGAAAACAGAATTACAGATCAATTTCCCTTATGAATATAGATGCAAAAATTCTCAACAATATACTTGCAAATTGAATTCAACAGCACATTAAAAGAATCATGATAAGTGGGTTTTAACACAGGTATGCAAGGGTAGTTCAGCATCAGAAAATCAATTAATGTAATACACCACATTAACAAAAGGAAGGGGTAAAAACCACACGATTGCCTCCATTGATGCAAAAAAAGCTTTTGACAAAATTCAGCATCTTTTCTTGATAAAAACACTTGCAAAAATGAGAATAGAAGGAAACTTCCTCAACATGATAAAGAGCATATATGAAAAACCCACAGCTAACATTGTACTCAATGGTAAAAGACTGAAAGCTTTCCCTCTAAATCTGGAACAAGAAAAGGATGCCCACTGTCCCCACTGTTATTCAACATTGTGCTACATGTTCTAGCTAGAGCAGTTAGGCAAGAAAAAGAAATAAAAGGCATCCAAATTGGAAAGGAAAAAGTAAAACTTTCACTATTTGTAGATGCCATGATCCTTTATACAGAAAGTCCTGAAAAATCTACAGTGAAGCTACTAGAGCTAATAAACTAGTTCAGCAAAGTGGTGGGATACAAGGTCAACACTCAAAAACCAGTAGTGTTTCTATACACTAATAATGAGCAATCTGAGGAGCAAATCAGGAAAAAAAAATCCATTTAGAATAGTGTTTTAGTTTGCTAAGGTTGCTGATACAAAATATCAGAAAATAGAATTTATTATGGAAAACACTTACAGTTCTGAAGCTGTGAAATGTCCAAATGAAGGAAACATCAGAGATGATTTTTCACCAAAGGTAGGCTGCTGGATCTTGGACTTCTGCCATGTGGCGAAGCAAAATGGCAACTTTCCATTTGGGTCTCTGCCTTCTCCTCCAGGCTGGCATCTCAGGGTTTCTTAGTCTTCCTGCAGTTCTCTGTCTCACATGGCAGGGTCAAAATGGCAGTTCTGTTTCTCGGTGTGTTTCTGCTTTCAGATCTCAGTTTATATAAGACCCCAGCAAGAGAGTGGAGATGCAAGATGGGTCATGCCTCACTGACATAGTCCAATCAAAGGCCCTAAAGCAATCTAATCAAGTGTGCTAATCAAAAGGTCCCTTAACTGAATCTAATGTATTCAAAGGGTCCCACACCCACTGGAATTTATTAATTTAAAGAACATGATCTTTTCTGGGATTCACAAAAAACTTCAAACTGTCTCAAATAGCAACTAAAAGAATCAAATATCTAGGAATAAATTTAATCAAGAATGTAAAGGACTTACATACAGAAAACTATAAAACGTTGCTAAAAGAAATCAAAGAAAACCTAAATAAACAGAAGGACATTCCGTTTTCATGGATTGGAAGACTAGGTATCATTAAGATGTCAGTTCTACACAATATGATTTACAGATTCAACACAATCCCAATCAAAATTCCTACAGCCTTCTTTGTAGAAATCAAAGAGCCCATTATCAAATTTATTTGGAAGGGTAAGGGACCCCGAATACCCAAAAACATCTTGAAAAAGAATGAAGTTGGAGGACACATACTTCTTGAGTTTAAATCGTATTACGAAGCTACAGTGGTCAAAACAGCATGGTACTGGTATAGTGATAGATATATTGACCAATGGAATCAAATTTAGAGTTAAGAAACAGACCCTAACATCTATGGCAAATTGATATTTGACAGGGCTTCCAATTCCACTCAACTGAGACAGAAAAATCTCAACAAATAGTGGTAGGAGAACTGGATATCCAAATCCACAAAAATAAAAGAGGACCCCTATCTCACACCTTATACAAAAATTCACTCAAAATGGATCATAGGGCTAAATATAAGAGCCAAGACCATAAAACTCCTAGAAGAAAATGTAGGAAATAATCTTCAAGATCTTGTGGTTGGCAATGGTTTCTTAGACTTTATACCCAAAGCACAAGCAATAAAAGAAAAAATAGATAAATGGGACCTCATCAAAATTAAAAACTTTTGGGTTTCAAATGACTTTGTCAAGAAAGTAAAAAGGCAGCCTATGAAATGGGAGAAAATGTATGGAAATCACATACCCAATAAGGGTTTAATATAAAGAATATACAAAGAAACCCTACAACTCAACAATAAAAAGACAACCCAATTAGAAAATGGATGAAAGTGTTGAATAGACATTTTTCTAAAGAGGAAATACACATGGCTAAAAAGCACATGAAAAGATGCTAAACATCATTAGCTATTAGAGAAAGGCAAATCAAAACCACGAGATATCATTTCACACCTACTAGAATGGCCACTATTAAAGAAAACAAAACTATGAGTATTGGAGAGGTTGTGGAAAAGAGGAACACTCATTCACAGCTGGTGGGAATATAAAGTGATACATCCATTGTGGAAGACAGTTTGGCAGTTCCTCAGGAAGCTAAGTATAGAATTGCTATATGATTTGGCAATACTGCTGCTAGGTATATACCCAGAAGACCTGAAAGGAGGGACGTGAACAGACATTTTTACACTGATGTTCATAGAGGCATTCTTCACAATTGCCAAAAGTTGGAAGCAACCTAAGTGTCCATCAACTGATGAATGGATAAACAAATTGTGGTGTATACATACTATGGAATATTTGGCTGTAAGAAGAAATGAAGTCCTGATGCGTGTGACAAAATGAATGAACCTTGAGAACATTATGTTGAGTGAAGCCAGACACAAAAGTCCAAATATTGTATGATCTCATTAATATGAACTAATTATACTAAGCAAACTCATAGAATTAGAATATAGAACATTGGTTACCTGGGACTGGGTTGGGGGTAGGAAATGCAGAATTAATGCTTCATTTGCACAGAATTTCTATTTAGGTTGGTTGTAAAGTTTTGGAAATGGATGGTGGTGATAACACATTATTTTAAGTGTAATTGACAGTGTTGAATTATATATATGTGAATGTGATTAAAAGGGGAAATTTTAGGTAATATATTTGTTACTAGAATGAAAATTAAAAGATAAAACAAGACTGTATAACACAGTGGACCCTAATGTAGACAGATTATATAAATAGTACAAGTATAAAAATATTCTTTCATGAATTATAATAAATATACCACAGTAATCCATGGTGTTAATAATAGGGTGGTATATGGGAAAGATATACTTAATGTAAACTATGGACTATAGTCAATAGTACAATTCTAACATTCTTTCATCAGTTTTAACAAAGGTCCCACACTAATGCAAAGCGTCAACAATAGGGGGATATATGAGAACTCTGTATTTTTTACATGATTTTTCTGTATACTTACAACTTTTCTAATTAAAAAATTATTTTTAAGATTCTACTTGCCTCATAGAAAGTATAATTTTCCTTCATTTTTCATGCTATGTAATTTATCTTGCATTTGGACAGTCTTGTCTGTGAATGTTTGGTAAAATCGCCCTGTGAAATCATCTGGGCCAGCTGCTTTATTGTGGGATTGTTCTTTTATAACTTTAAAGAAATTTGTTTGTTTAAGCTCTTTCTCTCTAATGAGATCAATTTTAGTAAATGTGTTTTCCTAGAAAATTATGTTTCATCTAAGTTTCAAATTTATTTGTACAGAGGTCTACAAAGAGTCTTATAATTTTAAAAACTTTATTCTGTTTCATTGGTCATTTCCTCCTTGTCATTTCCAACTTCAAATTTTATATATGTCTGGTTTCTCCTCCCCCCATTTTCCCTTGAAATGCTAGAGGAATTTCTTCTAAGGCCAGGAACAAGGTAAGGATATCCATTATCTCTACAACTTTTAAATATTAAACTGGAGGTGTTAGCCAATATAATAGTGGTTTGTCTATTTTGTTAATTTTTCCCCTAAGAAAACAGGATTTTGATATATTAATTAGATGTACTATTTTTCTATTTTTTACCTCCTTAATTTCTTCTTTTATTTTTATTGTTTCTTTCCTTGTGTTTTCATTTTGTTTACTTTGTTTTTCTTTTTCTGGCATTTTGAGTTGGGAATTTAGTTTTTTATTCTTTATTTTTTTTGATAGTGATATTGTTCATTTACTGATATTTATTGATATTGTTTAATGCTATGGGTTTCCTCTAATCACATCTTTATTTATATCCCATAGATCCTACATAGTGTTTTCATTAGGATTATTTTTTTAATTCTGTAATTTCATTTTTAAAAAAATTTCCCTTCCTCCCAAAAGTTATTTAGTAAAGGTATTTCAATTCCAGGTAGAATTTCTGGCTTTACTGCATTCTGATCAGAAAATGTTGTTTATAATATTTCTATTTTATGGATCTGACTGATACTCTCTTTGTGAATTAATGTATGATCATTGTCTGCAAATGTTCTATATGTGTTGGAGAAAAATGTATATTCTGTATTATTGGTGTATAAACTTTGATATGTATTCATAATTATATCCATAATACTTTATTAATTTATCATTTAGGTTTTCTGTATTTTTATTTATTTTGTCTACTTGATTTGCCTTGCATTCAGTGGTATGTTAAAGCATCCTGTTCTCTATTATTAGTGAGTTTATATTGATTTCCCCTTTCCTCTCCTGCAAAAGAACTGCTTTATAAAGGGGGCTACTGTGATTACTCACCTTTTTTTTTTTGAGGTACCGGGGCTGGGGATTGAGCCCAGGACCCTGTATGTGGGAAGCCAGTGCTCAACTACTGAGCCACATTGGCTCCCCTGAATTGGTTCCTTCATTCGTTTGCTTGTTGTTTTTGTTTTTGTTTTTTTTAGGAGGCACTGGGGACCGAACCTGGGACCTCCCATGTGGGAAGCAGGCACTCAACTGCTTGAGCCACATCTGCTCCCCACTCACTTTTTAAAGAATGTGGTAGACATAATGATGAACCATTCAGATCACCCTTCAGGCTAATTTTTTACCAAGCTGCTGATCATGCTTTTGGCAAACAGCCCTTAACTATCAACCTCCTTTGGGATTCTCTCAGCTGAAGAAACCTAACTTGCCCAAAGTCATGCCTCCTCCCAGGGCTGCACACATCCAATGACTGACT
This sequence comes from Tolypeutes matacus, assembly GCA_026826555.1. NCBI lineage: Eukaryota > Metazoa > Chordata > Mammalia > Cingulata > Chlamyphoridae > Tolypeutes > Tolypeutes matacus. The sequence continues at coordinate 5,901,541 of JAKSZT010054419.1, read as the reverse complement.
GATGCAGGGTTATAAGGTCCTCTTGCTCCATCTTCGGAAAACTCTAAATGGTCATGCTATCTTCAGAGCTCCCTGTAGAATCAGCTGAGGCTTCCATTGAGATTGCTTCATAGCTCGACCTCTTTGCCCAATCCTGCTTCCTTCCTTTCCCTTTCCTTCCATAGGTGTTGATCCTAAGAGCAGTCCTTCATAAAAGTTCTCCAGGCTAATATCCATCTTAGAGTCTGCAGATGACAATCTGCCTAAAGGGTCCAAAGGACTTATAATGTACAGGATTATCACAGCACTGGCCCTGCATCACTGCTTTTAGAAAACAAGCCAATGTTTGATCCATAGAGCAGTTGCCCCAGGCAAATTATGTTACTATTGCCAATGACAGCAGCAGAGAGTGGCTGTTATGACTGCCTCTTGCCTAGCTCTGAAGAAGATTTTTCCTCATACATATCCCTAAATCCAGTGCCATTTTGAGGCCATGTGGTAAGAGAATGACTCTTAATCCTGTAGGTTAAACCACATGAAACTAAAGTTGTTCTATCCACAGTTTCTGCCTTAGCTTCATTGCAGAATAGAATTTGGGGCAGCTGATTCAGCATTGCCTACCTAGTCCTGGAGAGGCTAAGCAAATGCTAGGGCATCACTGATTCTCTCTTAATAACACAGAACATGGCTGCTTTGCAGTTTAATAGTAACAAATGTTATTTTACCCTCTAATGTCCCCAAAGATCTAATTCCACCTCAGCTTCATCTACAATAATGGCAATCCAAACTGTACCAGTGTAGTACAAGGGCAGGCTGCAGCATCCTTAAATACTTCTGTGCCTGCAAAGCCCTATGACCTTTCCCACATAACCAGCATTTAGCAGAGACCTTGTTGGCCTGCCCCTTTGCTGAGGCTCGTGCAGCACCAGTGTATTTGTTGAGACCTTAGTGATTAGGACTTTGCTGAGACCCATGCTGTTTGCCAATCAGTCAAATAATTTTTACTGTGTCTTTATTCTTCAGTAAAGAGGGCGAACCCAGTTGTGCAGAACTGCAAGACAGTACAGAAGGCGAAGACTCTGAGAGAACACCTACGTTATGGACAGAGGAACAAGGAAAGGGAGCCCCTTAGAGCCAGAGAGTGTCGAAAAAGTCCCACGGAAGAGAGAGCTGGAGAAAGGAATCGCCCAATCCTGTTTATGAACTCATAAGTTCTGGGCTTACCCCCAAGCCATATAAATTTGGAACAAAGAAAAGCATAGCAAAACCTTTGAGAACTTAACTGTCATATAAACCACTGCCGAAGTCAGACACAAACCTGAATGGTGCATGCTCCAGGCAGATTAAAAAAGCATGGCAAAGGCTTTGAAAACTGCACTGATGTTGGAGCCACCACCCACAAAAAGCAAGACATAACTTGTGGTCTGAACCTAAAACAAAATAAAACAAAGCAAAAACAAAAAATCATTCTCCAGAGGATTTTAACAGGATCCAGATTCTCACGACATAATATTCAAAAGGTCCAGGTTATAGTCCAAAATTATATACAAAGAACCAGGAAAATATCACCAAGGCTCAAGGGTAAAAACAATCAATAGATGATGTTCAGAAAAGAGTTAATATAGCAAGCCTAATATTGCTATCCTTAGAATGGCCTGCTTAAAAGGTTGGCCCTTTAATGGCATTTGGGAACATGGGTTTTTAGAGTGTTCCTACCATTCACTAACTGATAAGATTGATTTACTGTGCCTAAATTGTTTGTACAAACAATGTGGTTTATGCTGAACTTCTTTATGTTTTACTTATGGAAGTATGGAGTTTTGGTACATGCTAGGCAGATGGTGCCTATGTGACAAGCTCCCAATAACATCCCTGGGCACTGAGTCTCTGATTAGCTTCATTGATGGACTATACTTCAAATATGTTGTCTCAGCCCATTGCTGGAGGTATTAAGCATGTCCTGTGTGGCTCCTTTGAGAGAGGACTCTTGAAGGCTTATCCCTGGTTTCTTTGGACTTTTCCCCATGTATCTTTTCTCTTTGCTAATTTTGCTTCATATCCTTTCACTGTAATAAATCTTAGCCAGAAGTATGACTATATGGTGAGTACTATGAGGTCTTCTAGCAAATCACTGAACCTGGGGGTGGCTTGGTGAGCCCCATAAACAGACGACAACCTGGATGTAGGAATTATGAAAGAAAATGAAATAGCTATATGATCATCCTCCACATGATAAAGGTAAACATACTTGAAATGATTGGAAAGATAGAAAATTTCATCAAAGAAAAAGAAATTATATTTTAAAAGAACAAAGTGGAAATATTATAACTGAAAAATATATCTAAAATAAAATTTACTGGATGTTCTCTAGAGCATAATGAAGATGCCAGATGAAACAGTCAATGAACTTAAAGATAGGTCAATATTATACAATCTGAAGAACACAGAGAAAAGAATGTTTGATATTGATACCTTTGATATTGATATCATTGGAGCACCAGAAGGAGAAAAGATTTTGTTGCACAAAAAATTTGAAGATAGAATAACTGAAAACCATACAAATTTGATGAAAGACATAAATTTACAGATTCAGAAAGCTCATAAAAACCTAAATAGGATAAATACAAAGAAAACCATGACAAGATACAATATAATGACACTATTGAAAAACCAAAGGCAAACAATTTTGAAAACGGCAAGACTAAAAAGCAACACATTACATATAAGGGGGATAAGATTCAAATGGCTGTGTATATCTCATCAAAAATAATGTAGGGCAGAAAACAGGGAAATAACATCATTGACGCTCTTACAAAAAAGAACTGTCAACCTAGAATTCTGCATGCAGCTAAAATATCTTTCAGGAATGAAGGATAAACAAAGACATTCTCAGATGAAAAAAATGAAGATAATTTGTCACCAGTGATAATTTTTCACTATAAAAGAAATGCTAAAATTCTTCAGGCTGAATGGAAATGATACCAGAGGAAAACATGGAACTTCAGGAATGAAAAAAGAACAACAGAAATGGAAAGTATTTTGGTAAATATAATAGACTTTTTCTCCTCTTAAATTCTTTAAAATATGTATTACCATTGAAAGCAAAAATCAGAACATTGGGAGAAGTTTTCAATGTATGTAAATGTAATACATATGACAGCTACAACAAAATTGTAAGGTAAAGGAATCTAGGTGGTTGTAAAGCTTCTATATTTTACTTGAAGTAGTAAAAGATAAGCTTTAAGCAGCTTAAAGCTTAAAGCTTAAGCAGACTGTGAAAAGTTAGGTATGTAGATTGTAATCCCTAGATCAGCCACTGGAAAAAAAAAAAAAGAAATATAGCCAAAAAACTAATGAATAAACTAAAGTGGAATATTAAAACATATCTAAAAATTGAAGAGAAGGCAGGAAAGGGTAAATAGAGGTAGAAAAAACAGTGGGTACAAACAGGAACTAAATAAAATGATGACATTAAATACAATAACAATAATTACATTAAATGTAAATGGCCTAATCACAACATGTAGAAGACAGAGATTTTCAACTGAGTTATAAAGAAACCCAACTATATCATGTATACAAGAAATCCATTTAAAATATAATACTATAGATGGGTTAAATATAAAACAATGACAAAAGCCATGCCATGCAAACACTATTCAAAAGAAACTTATAGCGACTATATTAATATAAAAAAGTAGACTACAGAAGTTGAAAATTCACCAGTGATAAAGGGGAACATTACATAATGATAAAGCAGCCAATTCACCAAGAAGACATAAAAATTACAAATATGTATGCACCTAACAACATAGTTCCAAAATACATGAAGCAAAAACTGATAGAACTGAAAGGAGAAACAGATAAATCCATAGTTAGGCTTAGAGACTTGAACACTGCTCTTTCAGAAATGGATAGAACCAGTAGAGAGAAAATTAGTCAATATATAGAAGAAATGAACTCTATCAACTTCCTTGATGTAATTAACATTTATAGAACACCCTTAGGCAACAGTAACAGAATACACATTATTTTCGGACCATATTCTTGGCCACCATAACATGAAATCATAACATGAAATCATAAAATTTAAAAGAATTGAAACCATACAAAGTATGACCAAATAAAACCAGAAATCAATTATACAAAGATATCTGAAAAAATCCACAAACACTTGGAAATGTAACAATATACTAAGTAACCCATGGGCTAAAGAGGAAGTCTCAATGGAAATTATAAAATACATTGAACTTAATGAAAATGAAAATAGAGTGAATCGAATTTTGTGAGATGGAGCAAAGTAGTGATAGTAGGAAAATTTATGACATTAAATGCTTGTATTAGAAAAATAAGAAAGTTCTCAAGTCAATAATCTAAGCTTCCACCATAAGAAACTAGAAAAAGAGGAGCAAACTAAATTGAAAACAAGCAGAAGGTAGGAAATAATGAAGACTATAGCAGGAAATCAATGAAATTAAGTACAGAGAAACAAGAGAGAAAATAAAATCAAAGACTGGTTCTTTGAAAAGATCAATAAAAGTGATAAAGCTCTAGCCAGACTGACCAGGAAAAAACAAAATAGACACAATTTCCAATATCAGGAAAGACAGACAGGTATGGCTACAGATCCTGTAGACAATTCAAGTTTTAATTCCTTGAAGGACACAAACTATCAAACCTCATTCCAGAATAAATATATACATTGAATTGTCTTATAGCTATTAAAAATTGACCTTATAGTAAAAAACCTTTTTCTAAGAAAAATCTAAGTCCAGGTGGTTTCACTGTAGAATTCTACCAAACATTTAAGGAAGAAATCATACTAAGTTTACACAATCCTTTCAGAATATAGAAGAGGAGGGAACACGTCCCAAATCATTTATTAGGCCAACATCACCCTGATACCAAAACCAGACAGAGCCATTGCAAGAAAAGAAAACTACAGGCCAATATCTCTTGGAAATATAGACACAGTTATCTACAATAAAATATTATCAAATCAAGCAATCCATAAAGAGAATAATACATTACAACCAAGTGGGTCATCTTGATAATGCAGGCATGGTTCAACATTAGAAAATCAATTTTATTATCCATATTATCAGACTAATGTGGAAAAATATTGTAATCATCTCAATAGATGCAGAAAACATTTAACAAAGTTGAAGATTCATTCTTTTTTTAAAATCAATTTTTGATACATATTAATAAAGCATACAGTCCATCCAGAGTGTATAATCAATGGTATTTGGTATAATTGTATAGTTGTGCATTCATCTCTTTAATCATTATTAGAGCATTTTCATTATTCCAATAATAATCAAAACAGACAAAAATTCTAAAACTTACTAATCACCTCTCAATTTGTCTATGCTTTTGCTGTACATAGCTGCTATTCTGTTTCCATCTCTCTAATTTATTTGTATTTATATTTTGTATAGATGGAATCAAACAATATGTAGTACCTTTTGTCTAGTTTCTTTCACTTAGTGTATTTCCTTTTTTTTTTTTTTTTTTTTTTTTTTACCATTAATGGAAGAGTACTAATATATTACTATACACTACTGTACAGTTTGCTTTGGTTGTGTTTTTGCCTGATGTTAACATCTTGTAACATTAACATACATTTGTTCAGTTTCAAAGAAAGCATTATATATGCAATATTACCCATATTCATATTTCACATGAGATTTTGCTATGCTATACAGTCCCATGATACATTTTTAAACTTTCCTTCTAGTAATATATATGATCTTAGACTTTCCCTTTTAACTACTATCATACCCCTATTTTTTTTTTAAAGATTTATTTATTTTATCCATTTTAACCAACACCCCCTTCCCCATTTGCTGTTTTGTGTCCATTCGCTGAGCAATTCTCTGTGTCTGTTTCCTGCCATCTCTTCTCATCCTCCTCCTCCAGTCTTCACCAGGATTTGATCCTGGAGACTTCCGATGCAGGAGAGTTATTCTGCCGCCTGCGCCACCTCGGCTCCTGGCTTCTGCAGCTTTCGGAGCATCTTGTCTTGTCTCTCCCCTGTTACGTCATCATCCTGCTGCATGGCTCCCGGGGCCTGGCGGCTCACCGGCACACAGAGCCTGGCAGCCCATGCGCCTTCTATATATATTTTTTTATTTTACCGGGAGGTCCCGGGGATCGAACCCAGGTCCCTCCATATGGGAGACGGACGCCCAACCATTTGAGCCACATCCGCCCCCCTCATACCCCTATATTAACACTGCTAGTTTCAAACACTTGATATGCTTTCACCATTTCTTTTCATTTCCAAAGGTTTATGAACGACCTTTTTATCAATTCTGCACAGATTAACTGTCAGCTTTCCATTCTCTAAACTCATTCTATTTTCTGGTGATCTATATTCTAGTTATTAACTCCATGAGTTTACACAATATATTTTGTTCATAATAGCATAATCATACAGTATTTGTCCTTTTGTGTCTGGACTGCTTCACTAAACATAATGTTCTCCATGTTCATCCATGTTGTCATATGCTTCATGATAATATATCATCATATGTATACATCACAATTTGCTTATCCATTCATTGGTTGACGGACACCTGGGTTGTTTCCATCTTTTGGCAACTGTGATAATGCCTCTGTGAACATCAGTGTGCAGATGTCTGTTCATGTCACTGCTCTCAGTTGTGCTGGGTATATACTTAATAGTAGTGTTGCCAGATCACACCGCAAATCTATATTCAAATCGCTTAGGAAATACCAAACTGTCCTCCACAGTGGCTGTACCATTCTACATTCCCATCAACAGTGAATAAGCATTCCTATCTCTCCACATCTCTCCAACACTTGTAGTTTTCCATCTTCTTAATAATGGTTATTATAATAGGTGTGAAAAGATAGCTCATTGTACCTTTGATTTGCATTTCCCTAATCTCTAGTGATATTGAACATTTTTTCATATATATTTTCGCCATTTGTTTTTCTTCTTTGGACAAATGTCTATTCAAGTCTTTTGCATATGTTTTAATCAGATCCTTGTCTTTTTATTGTTGAGATGTAGCATCTCTTTATGGATATTAAACCCTTATAAAATATGTGATTTCCAAATATTTTCTCCCATTGTATCACCTGCCTTTTCACTCTTTTGACAAAGTCCTTTGAGGTGCAAACGTGTTTAATTTTGAGGAGGTCCCATTTATCTATTTTTTTGTTTTGTTGCTCCTGCTTTGGGTGTAAGGTCCATGAAACTACCACCTACCACAAGATCTTGAAGATGTTTCCCTACATTTTCTTCTAGTAGTTTTATGGTTTGGCTTTTATATTTAAGTCTTTGATCCATGGGAGTGAGATAGGGGTCCCCTTTCATTCTTCTGGTTATGGATATCCAGTTCTCCCAGCACCATTTGTTGAAGAGACTGTTTTGTTCAATAATGTGGACTTGGTAGGTTTATCAATACCCAGTTGGCCGTAGAGGTGAGGGTTATATCTGGACTCTCAATTCTATTCCACTGACCAATGTGTCTATCTTTATGCCAATACCATGCTGTTTTGACTACTGTAATTTTGTAATATGTTTCAAGGCCAGGCAGCGAGAGTCCCCCCATATTGCTTTTCCTTTTAGGATGTTTTTGGCTACTCAGGTGCCCTTTCTCTTCCAAATAAATTTGGTAATTGGTTTTTCTAATTCTGTAAAGTAGCCTGTTGGAATTTTGTTTGGTATTGCATTGAATCTATAAATCATATAAATTAGTTTGGGTAGGATTGACATCTTCACAATATTTAGTTTTCCAATTCATGAACACAGAATATCATTCCATTTGTTTAGGTCTTCTTTTATTTCTTTTAGCAGTGTTTTGTAGTTTTCTGAATTAGGTCCTGGACGTCTTTGGTTAAATTGATTCCTAGATATTTGAATATTTTTGTTACTTATTGTAAATGGAATTTTTCCTGATTTCCTCCTCAGATTGTTCAATACTAGTGTACAGAGACATTACTGATTTTTGTGTGTTGATCTTATATCCTGCCTGTTTGTTGAATGTTTATTAGCTCAAGTAGCTTTTTGTAGACATTCCAGAATTTTCTAAATACGGGATCATGTCATCTGCAAATAGAGTTTTACTTCTTCTTTTCCTATTTGGATGCCTTTTTTTCTTGTCTAATTTTTCAAGCTAGAACTTCTAGTACAATGTTGAATAACAGTGGTGACACTGAGCATCCTTGTATTGTTCCTGATCTTAGAGGGAAAGCTTTCAACCTTTCCCCGTTGAGTATGATATTGGCTGTGGGATTTTCATATATGCCCTTTATCATATTGAGGAACTTTCCTTCTATTCCTATCTTTCAAAGTGTTTTTATGAAAAAAAAAAAAAAGGATGCTGGATTTTGTCGAATGCCTTACATTAATTGAGATGATCATGTGTTTTTTTCCCTTCAATTTGTTAATGTCGTGTATTATGTTAATTTATTTTCTTTTGTTGAACCACCCTTGCACACTAGGAATAAATCCACTTGGTTTTGGTTTATAATTCTTTTGATATGCTGTTGGATTCTATTTGCAAGTATTTTGTTGAGAATTTTTGCATCTATGTTCATTAGATTGGTCTGTAATTTTCTTTTCTTGTAGTATCTTTACCTGACTTGGTATTAGGGTGATGTTGTCTTTATAAAATGTGTTGGGTAGTTTTCCCTCTTCTTCAATTTTTTGGAAGAGTTTAAACAGGATTGGTGTTATTCTTCTCAAAATGTTTGGTAGAATTCACCTGTGAAACGATCTGGTCCCATACTTTTCCTTGTTTGGAGATTAAAAAAAAAATTTTTTTTAAAGAAGCTTTAGATTACATAAGTGTTACATAAAAAATATAAGAGATTCCCATATGCTCCAACCCCTCCCCCTCCCACACTTTCCCATACTAACAACACCTTTCATTAGTGTGGTACATTTGTTACAATTGATGAACACATATTGAAGCATAGCTACCAACCATGGACTATAGCTTACTTTATAACTTATACTCTGCCCTGCACAATTTTATAAGTTATCACAAAATGTATAATGGCCTGTATCCATCATTGCAATGCCATGCAGTACAATTCCAATGTCCTGAAAATGCCCCCATGTTACACCTATTTTTCCCTATCCCTCCCCTCAGAACCTCTGGTGGCCACTGCCTTTATATCAATGACAAAAGTTCTTCCATTGCTAGAATAAGAAGAAGCCTATAAGAGAATAATAATAAGTCTACCTTAGTCCAGATTTTTGATGACTGGTTCAATCTCTTTAAATGTGATTGGTTTGTTGAGTTCTTGTATTTCTTGTAGCATTTGTGTAGGTTGTTTGTGCGTTTCTAGGAATGTGTCCATTTCACCTAGGTTTTCTAATTTGTTGGCATACAGTTTCTCATAATATCTTCTTACGATCCTTTTTTTCCCTGTGGGATTGGACGTAACATCTCCCATTTCATTATTTTATTTTAATTATTTGTGTTTTCTCTCTTCTTTCTTTGTTAGTCTAGCTAAGGGTTTGTCAAATTTTTTTTTATCTTCTCAAAGATCCAGCTTTTGGTTTTGTCTATTTTTGTACTCAATTTCATTTATTTCTACTCTAATCTTTATTATTTCCTTCCTTCTGCTTGCTTTGGGATTAGTTTCCCATTCTTTCTCTAGTTCCACCAGTTGTTTAGTTAGGTCTTTAATTTTAGCTCTTTCTTTTTTAATATAGGCATTTGGGGCTATAAATTCCCCCCTCAGCACTGTCTTTGCTGTATCCCATAAATTTTGATAAGTTGTGTTCTCATTTTCTAATTTCTCTTAATAATTTCTTCTTTGACCCACTGATTTAGGAGTGTGTTATTTAGCCTACACGTTTGTGAATTTTTCCCTTTCCCATCTATTATTGATATCCAGCTTTATTCCTTTATGGTCTGAGAAGGAGCTTTGTATAATTTCAGTCTTTTTATATTTTTTGAGACCTTCTTTGTGACCCTACATGTGGTCTGTCCTGGAGAAAGATCCATGAGCACTTTGAGAAGGATGTATAACCCGCTGATTTGGGATGCAACATTCTGTATGTCTCTTAGGTCTGGCTCATTCATCATATTGTTCAAGTTCTGTGTCTAGTTGTTCTATCTAATGATGTGAGTAGAGTGTTGAAGTCTCCAACTATTAGTGCAGAGATGTCTAGTTCTCCCTTCAGTTTTGCCAGAGTTTGCCTCATGTATTTTGGGGCACCCTGGTCAGGTGCATAGATATTTATGACTAATACTTCTTCATGGTGGATTGTCTCTTTTATTAATATATAATGGCCTTCATCATCTCTTATAATCTTTTTTAAAAGTCTGTTTTTTTTCCTGACATCAGTATAGCTACCTCTGTTCTCTTTTGGTTACTGTTTGCACAGAATATCTTTTTCCAGCCTTTCAATTTCAGCCAATTTGTATCCCTAGATCTAAGACAAGTCTTTTGTAGACAGCATATGGATGGCTCATGTTTTTTATCCATTCTGTCAGCCTCTATCTTTTGATTGGGGAGTTTAATCCATTCACATGCAATGTTATTACTGTAATTATTTACTTCCCCCATTTTATTCTTTGGCTTTTATGTGTCCTATTTTTGTCAGTCTTTTTACTCTCTTGGTTATCCTTTCTGCTAGTCTTCCCTTCTATATTCTTCTCCAAGCCTCTCTCTCCTGTTTTTTCTCTTTTGAGCTGTAAGGCTACCTTTAATGCTTTCTGCAAAGCCAGATTCTATTTAATGAATTTTCTTAGTTTCTGTTTATTTGTGAATGCTGTAAACTCACCTTCATTTTTTAATTCTTTTTTAAAATTTTATTTTATTTTATTTTTAAAGAAGCTTTAGATTCCATAAATGATACATTGAAAATATAGGGGCATTCCCATATACCCCACCTATCCCCCTCTCACACTTTTCCCCATTAACAACATCTTTATTACTGTGGTACATTTGTTACAACTGATGAGCACATAATTGAAGCATTGCTACTAACCAAGGTCAATAGTTTACATTATAGTTTGCACTTGCACCGCACATTTTTATAAATTTTGACAAAATGTATAATGGCCTGTATCCATCATTGCAATGTCAGCCAGAACAATTCCAGTATCCCCAAAATGCCCCATGTTACACGTATTTTTCCCTCTCCCTCCCCTCAGGACCACTGGTGAACACTGCCTTTAAATCAATGTTACAAGATCTTCCATTACTAGAATAATAATGTCTACTTTAGTCCATAGTTACATTACTCCCTTATGTTTGTTCATTCTTCAATCTTGAGGATTTTAGGATGGTGATGCCCACTCTGTTTCTGACTGAGAGGGGGCTTAGATCCCAGGCAGCAGATGGATGGAAATGTCTTGCTTGCAGTTGTAGATACTATCTGTTTTTTTTTTTGTGATAGGTGTTGTCTATCATCATCATTTTGTTAGTTGTCCTGGGCGAGTCTGATGAACTGGAGAGTAGGTGTTGCAACACTGCTGACATTCGGGGCTCAACCGGCATATGAACAGACCAAAGATTTAAGTCTCTGGGACATATATTTAACAAGTATAGTGCTAATTATAGGTTCAAATAGAAGGGGCAGAAGAGCCATGTATAGGGAAATTATAAATGAATCTAACTCTGTTCCAAGGTAATGCCCACTGACAGGGTGCCAAATTCCTGAGATTGTCTGCCCTACCTATACTGTCTTGATGTCTCTAGAGCCCTCAGGAGCCCCACTGTTTGACGTGCTGTTTACTGTGTCAGTCAATGAGATCCTCCTCAGACATGCCTAGTGTAACCTCTAGAATGAACTCCTGACTCATTTTGAAATCTCTAGCCATAAAAATCCATTTGTATTAATAATATTTCCCCCTTTTGGTCAAGGTCTTTTTCCAAATGCATTTCTAGTTGGCACTTGGAAATAATCCCTTGGTGCCAGGGAGGCTCATCTCCAGGACTCATGTCCCACACCAAGGGGAAGGTAGTGAGTTTATATGCTGAGTTTGGCTTAGAGTCTACATTTGAGCAACAAGAAGGCTTTCAGGAGGTAATGCCTAGGCAATATATAATACTAGGCTAAGTTTCAATTTCACAAGAACAAGGTTCATAAGTACAACTATCAATGTCAAGGGCCTGGCGTATTGGTCTGTCCTCCCTCACTAGGCACTGTCCATGTACTCTAGAGATTCTTGCCACTCTATTAGAAAATGTAGCAGGACGCCCCAGGATTGGAATTCAATCTTCCATCAGTTATTGTGTGGGTCTTTACCCATTGAGACAACACCCCATGACCACATGAAACATTCATAGTTCATAGAGGCAAGCCCCAGGTTCACCCTTCCCCACACATCACCCATCACTGACACCCCACACCAGTCATCCTCCCCTGCCACAATTGCAACCCTTCTGCATTCCAAAACTTCCCCCAAAACAAAGCCAAAAAATGAATGAATAAAAATAATAAAAAATAAAATAATCATTAAAAACAAATAAAATACAAAAATAAAAAACAAAAAATTTTTTCATTGTGTCTTTCATCACCATAAGATTTGTTATCTTTTATGTACAGTGACAATTTCTTCTGTATGTTCCCCCAGTGTCTTATTTTTTTCCCCTTTATTTTCAAAGAAACTTTAGGTTACAGAAAAGTCCCAAAGAAAACACGGGGGATTCTGCTATGTCCCATCCCCTCCCCTGCTCACATTTTCCCCTACTGATAACATGTTATATGAGTACGGTACATTTGTTACAACTGATGAAAAAATATTGATGCATTGCTACTAACCATGGCCAATGGTTTGCATTATGGATTACATTTTCCACCGTACACTTTTATAGGTTTTGACAAAATTTATAATGGTCTGTATCCATTATTGCAAGATCATACAGAACAATTCCAATGCCCTAAAAATGCCCTATGTTCCATCTATTCTATTCTTCCCTCCCCCTCCCCTCGGGACCTATGGTAACCATTAAGTTTCAGTTTTTGAAGAATAAGGTTCATAGTTATGTGCATAAATATTGAGGGTTTGACATATTGGTCTGTTTTATTTTATTAGGCACTGCCTATGTTCTCAAGAGATCCTTGCCTCTCTAGTAGGCAAGACTACATAGCAGGACTCCCCAGGATGGGAGTTTAAATTTTTCGTTTATTGTGTGGGCCTCCACCCACTGAGATAACACACTATGACAAGATGAACATTTCCATATTCCATAGAAGCATGAAAATACATAAACAGTAAGTATATAGTAAATGTTGTAAACTTACAAAGCAAACAAGCATAACATACAGGGTCCCATACATCAACCCACCACCAACACATTGCATTGTCATGAGACGTTTGTTACAAATTATGAAAGAATATCATCAAAGTCTTGCTACTAACTATAGTCCATATCTTACATTTAGTGTATTTTTCTCCAACCCACCCTATTATTGTTTTTTTAAAATACATTTTTATTACAGAACTTGTGAACTTACAAAATAATCATGCACAGGTGCAGCATTCCCCTATAACATCCCTCTATCAACACACCACACCATGGTGGAACATTTGTTATAGATTATAAAATAATATCATCAGACTATTACCACTAACCATGGTCCATAGCATACATTGGCACACTATTTCCATACTCCCCCATTATCAACACAGTACATCTTTGGCATAGATGCATGAATATTACAGTATTGCTGTTAACCACAGTCCATAGGTCAATCCAGTTGTATTTTTCCAAAGCTTCTCCACAGTCACACTACCTTGGAATAGTGACAGACATCTACTCTAGCTCATTAAGAACATTCTTGCATCTGTATCATCAACCACAATTCTCATCCACCTCTGGGTTTACTGTTTTATTCAGTCCCTAGATTATTCTCTACCTTTCTTTCCATTGAAATTTACATCCCTAGACTACCGTTTCCAGCCACATTCCAATTTATAAACCAGTTGTTACTCACTATAATGTGTTACCATCAACTCTCTGCATTTCCATACTTTTACAGTAAAGTTAATTAAAACTTCTGCATACATTAAGCATCAGTAGTCCTTCTCAGCCCTCCTCTTATCTCCTTTAAGAATCCAGCACCTACCACCAGGTCTTGAAGATGTTTTCCTACATTTTCTTCTGGAAGCTTTATGGTTCTTGCTTTTATATTTAGATTTTTTATCCATTTTGAGTTAATGTTTGTATAAGGTGTGAGACAGGGGTCCTTTTTCTTTCTTTTAACTTCGGATATCCAGTTCTCCCAGCACCATTTGTTGAATGGACTGTTCTGCCTGAGCTGGGTGGGTTTGTCAGGCTTGTCAAAAATCACTTGACCACAGATGTGAGGGTCTGTTTGTGAGCCATCAATTCGGTTTCATTGGTCTATGTATCTGTCTTTATGCCAGTACCATGCTGTTTTTACCACTGTAGTTAGTGTAATATGATTTAAAGTCTGGAAGTGAGAGACCATCAAATTTGCTTTTCCTTTTTAAGATGTTTCTGGCTATTTGGGACCCCTTATCCTTCCAAATAAAATTTATAATCATGTTTTCCATATATTCTAAAAAAACGTTGGTGGGATTTTTATTGGGATTGCATTTGAATCTCTATATCAATTTGGGTAGAATGACATCTTAATAATATTTAGCCTTCCAATCTGTGAGCATGATTGTTCTTCCAATTATTTAGGTCTTTTTTTATTTCTTTTAACAATGCAGTATATTTTTCTGAATACAAGTGCTTTACATCGTTGGTTAAGTTTATTCTTAAATATTTGATTCTTTTAGTCACTATTGTAAATGGAATTTTTTTTCCTGACTTTCTCCTCAGATTGTACATTACTAGTGTCTTTTAAAGTTATTCATCTGATATAAGTATAGCTACTCTGGCTTTTTTCTTTTTTCTTTCTTTCTTTCTTTCTTTCTTTTTTTTTTTTTGTTACTGCATTCGTGGGATATCTTTTTCCACCCTTTCACTTTCAATCTATTGGTATCCTTGGGTCTAAGGTGAGTCTCTTGCAGACAGTATGTAGGTGGCTTATATTTTCTTATCCATTCTGCCAGTCTGTGTCTTTTTATTGGGGAGTTAAACCATTAATATTCAATGTTATTACTGTAAAGGCAGTTCTTACTTCACCCATTTTGACCTTTGGGTTTTATCTGTCATATTTTATTTTCACCACTCTTTTGACATTGTTAGGTACTTTTATGGATATAATCTTAATTTCTAGACTCTCTTCCAAGCCTTTCTCATCTGTCTTTTCATTTCAGGCTGTAGCACACCCCTTAGTATTTCCTGCAATGCCAGTTTCTTGGTTACAAACTCTCTCCGTTTTTCTTTACCTGTGAATATTCTAAAGTCACCCTTATTTTTGAAATACAATATTGCCAGGTATAAAATTCTTGACTGGAAGTTTTTCTCTTGCAGTATCTTAAATATATCATACCACTGTCTTCTTGCCTCCATGGTTTCTGATGAGAAATCGGCACTTAATCTTACTGGTTATCCCTTATATATTATGCATTGCTTTCCTTTTGCTGCTTTCAGATTTCTCTCTTTGTCTTTGGCATTTGATGTTCTGATTAGTATGTGTCTAGGAGTTGGTCTATTAAGATTTATTCGGATGGGATTATGCTGTGCTTCTTGGACACGGGTATCTATGTCCTTCAATAGGGTTGGGAATTTTTCTACCATTATTTCTTCAAATATTCCTTCTGCCCCTTTTCCCTTCTCTTCTCCTTCTGGGACACCCCTGACACATATGTTTGCAGGTCTCTTGCTGTCGTTTAGTTTCCTGAGACCTTATTCAATTTTTTCTATCCTTTTCTTCATCTGCTTTTTTGTATGTTCACTTTTGGAGACCATTTCTTCAAGCTCACCAACCCTTTATTCTGCATCCTCAAATCTGCTGTTATATGTGATTCCATTGTATTTTTAATTTCATTTATTATGCCTTTCATTCCTGTAAGATCTGCTATTTTTCTATGTACACTTTCAAATTCTTTGTGCTCATCCAACATCTTCTTAATATCCTTAATCTCTTTAGCCATTTCATTGAATTTATTAAGGAGATTTGTTTGAACATCTATGATTAGATTCTCAACTCCTTTATGTCATCTGGAGGCTTATCTTGTTCCTTTAAATGGGCCATATCTTCCGTTTTTTGGTATTGATTGTAATTTTTTGTTGGTGTCTTGACATCTGGCTTACTAAATGTATTTATTCTGGGTGCAATTTCTCTCTTTAGTTTAGGGCTTTCTTGCCCTTTCTCCCTTGCTGGTTGTGTAGTAGGAGCAAATGATGTAATTGGTGCTATAAGCTGTGGAGGCTCAAGTTGCCCACATTGAAGCTTCTCCCACCTTTCTCCTTTGCCAGGGGTAGGGACAGAGCTACAGCTGTGTGTAATAATCCAAGTTCTGCAGGCCTAGACTGTAGTTGCCCAGAGAGATTGATGAAGCTTCATGTCCCTTCCTCCCCTGCCTGGGGCGGGGATGGTGCTGCAGGTGTGGGCAGCAATCTATGCCCTGTGGGTCTGAAATGACTGCAGTTGCCCTGATAGACTTCCAACTATTAGTCTGTGCCAGCTGAATGTACCTGCAGTTACCTGGTGAGGCTGGCCTCCATGGTGTGGCCTGTATTTTCCTGGAGAGGCTGGCGCATGTCACCCCAGCTTCCTCCCTGTTGGAAGTGGGGCTGGGGCTTAGGCTAGAGCTGCAGTCTGATCTGGATGAAAAGAAGCTGGTCCCTACCAGGATGTGTTTTTCAGTAAGCCCCGATTCTCCTCATGCTGGGGGCTGAGTTAAATGGTGGCTACCAGCTTCTTTCTGACTTGGACAGGTTCAAACTTTAGTTGTTTTTAGGGTTTTACTTTCACCAGCTGAATTTACTAATCAGTAGCTGAGGTTGGTGCCCAGCTGTCTCTTCTTCCCCCGTTTATGGGGAGTGGAGCTTCCAATTCCAGCCAAGGAATAGCTCCCGAGGTGGCTTGTGCCGCCAGCAGATGATGGGCCCCGGCCTTCTGGGTATGGAGTGCTCTACTCTTGAGTCTTCTCTGCAGATGGGCAGTCTCCTCCTTCCATTCTTTCATGGATGTTGCAGGATGCTCTTCTGGTCTCCTGGAGGCCCCCAACAGGTGCTTTAGATAGCCCTGGGTGATTACTAACTGCCCTCTAGCATGAGCTGACTCTAGGAGCTCTTTTCTCTGCCCCCATCTTGCTGATTGTTCTCTTGCTCTATTTTTAAAATGAGTTGTTTGTCTTTTTATTTTCAAGGTGTACGATTTTTTTATACATGCTGGATATTAGGCCCTTATTGGACAAATACACCTGCTTTTTTTTTTTTTTTTTTTTTTGAGGTGCCGGTGATGGGGATTGAACCCAGGACCTCATATGTGGGAAGTTGGCGTTCAACCACCGAGCTACACCTGCTACCCCACCTTCATTTTTGAAGGACAATTTTTCTCTTTCATTATCCTAATTGTATCATACCACACTCTTATCACCTCCATGGTTTCTAATGAGAAATCTGCACTAAGTCTTACTGGGCATCCCATGTGTGTAATGGTTTGCTTCTGCCTTGCTGATCTCAAAATTTTCTCTTTATCTTTGGCATTTGACATTCTGAGAATTACATGCCTTAAAGTAGATCTGTCTGGATTTATTCTGATTTGGGGCATATAAATTCATTTCTTTCATAAGAATTGAGAAAATTTCTGCCATTATTTCCTCAAACACTCTTTCTGTCCCTTTTCTCTTCCCTTCTACCTTCTGGAACTCCCATAACATGTATGTTGTTGCACTTTGTGTTATTCAACTCCCTGAGCCCCTGCTCAATTTTTCCCCATTCTTTTTCTCTCTCTGTTCTTATGGCTCTTCAATTTCAGTTCTGTCTTCTGCATCACTTACTCTTTTTCTATCATTTCAAGTCTGCTGTTGTATGCCTCTAATGTATTTTTTTATTTTTTATTTTTTTTTATAAATATATCTACATATTTATTTATTTATTTATTTTTTAAAGATTTATTTATTTACTTTATCCATTTTAAACTCCCCCTTCCCCATTTGCTGTTTTGTGTCCATTTGCTGGGCAATTCTCCGTGTCTGTTTCCTGCCATCTCTTCTCATCCTCCTCCTCCAGTCTTCACCAGGATTCGATCCTGGAGATCTCCGATGTAGGAGAGAGGTATTCTGCTGCCTGCACCACCTCAGCTCCTGGCTTCTGGAGCTTTCGGAGCATCTCGTCTTGTCTCTTCCCTGTTACGTCATCATCCTGCTGCATGGCTCCCGGGGCCCGGCGGCTCAGCGGCACACAGAGCCTGGCAGCCCATGCGCCTTCTATATATATTTTTTTATTTTACCGGGAGGTCCCGGGGATCGAACCCAGGTCCCTCCATATGGCAGACGGACGCCCAACCATTTGAGCCACATCCGCCCCCTCTAATGTATTTTTTAAAATATATTTTATTAGAGAAGTTGTGAACTTACAAAACAATCATGCACATGTGTGGAATTCCCATACAACACCCCTCACCAACACACTACATTGTTATGGAATATTTGTTACAAATTATGAGATAATATCATCAGACTATTAACACTAACTATGGTATGTAGCATACATTTGGTATATTTTTCCATACCCTCCCCCCCGATTATTAACACAGTAAATCTTTGACATTGATGCAAGAATATTACAGTATTGCTGTTGACTATAGTCCATAGGTTACATTAATTGTATTTTCCCATGCTTCTCCATTTCTTACCACCTTGCAATAGTGATTCACATTTGTTCTAGTTTATATAAGGACATTCTTGTATTTGTACTATTAACCACAATTCTCATCCCCCTCTGGGTTCACTGTGTTATTCAGTTCTTAGATTATTCTCTAGCTTTCTTTCAATTGACATTTACATCCCTATACTACCATTTTCAGCCACAATCCCATTTATAAACTAGCTGTATTCGTTCTACTCACTATAATGTGTTACCATCAACTCTATCCATTTCCAAACTTTACAGAAAAGTTAATTAAAACTTCTACATACATTAAGCATCAGTACCCATTCTCAGCCCTCCTCTTCTCTTAATAACCTATACTTTAGGTTTTTAACTCCATGCATTTATTCTTCATATTTAGTTCATATTTGTGAGAACATACAATATTTGTCTTTTTGTGTCTGGCTTATTTTCACGTAACATAATGTCTTCAAGGTTCATCCATGTTACATATGTGTCCCAATTTCATTTCTTCTTACTGCAGCATAGTATTCCATCATATGTACATACCACATTTTGTTTATCCATTCATCAGTTGATGGACACTTGTGTTGTTTCCATCTTTTGGCATTTGTAAAGAACACTGCTGTGAACATTGGTGTGCAGATGTTTGTTCACATCACAGTTTCCAGTTCTTCTGGATATATTCCTAGTAGAGGAATATACTATATGGCAGATCTATATTTAGCTTCCTGAGGAACCGCCAAACTGTCTTCCAGAGGCTGCACCATTTTACATTCCCGCCAACAGTGAAGGAGTGTTCCTCTGTCTCCACATCCTCTCCAGCACTTATTATTTTCTGTTTTTTTTTTTTTATATATATAATGGGCATTCTATGCAGTGTGAGATGATATCTCATTGTCATTTTGATTTCCATTTCCCTAAGAGCTAGTGATATTGAACATTTTTTTTTCATGTGTTCTTTGGCCATTTGTATTTCCCCTTTGGAGAAATGTCTATTTAAGCCTTTTGCCCATTTTTAAATTGGATTGGGAAGCGGCTGTGGCTCAATCAGTAGGGCTCCCGTTTACCATATGGGACGTCCCGGGTTCGGTTCCCGGGGCCTCCTGGTGAAGGCAAGCCCGCCCGCGCGGCGTGGTTAGATGACCCAGCGAGCACAAGCAGCAAGGGGGGGATAAATGAATAAATAAATAAAATCTTTTAAAAAAAAATTGGATTGCTTGCTCTTTTATTGTTGAGTTGTATGATCTCTTTATACAGAATGGAAATCAAACCCTTATTGGATATGTGATTTCCAAATATTTTCTCTCATTGAGCAGCTGCCTTTTCACCTTCTTGTCAAAGTTCTTTGAAGCACAAAAGTGTTTAAGTTTGAGGGGGTCCCATTCATCCATGTTTTCTTTCATTGCTCATCCTTTCAGTGTAAGGTTTAACAACCCATCACCTACCACCAGGTCTTGAAGATGTTTCCCTACATTTTCTTCTGGAGCTTTATGGTTGTAGATTTTTTATTTAAGTCTTTGATCCACTTTGAGTCCATTTTTGTGTAATGTGTGACACAGGGGTTCTCTTTCTTTCTTTTGGATATGGCTTTCCAGTTCTACCACCACCATTTGTTGAATAGACTGTTTTTACCCAGCTGGGTGGGTTTGACAGGCTTGTCAAAAATCACTTGACCATAGATGTGAGGGTCTGTTTCTGAACCATTCATCATTTGGTTCTATTGGTCTATGTGTCTATCTTTATGCCAGTACCATGCTGTTTTTATCACTGTAGCTAGGTAATATGAATTAAAGTCTGGAAGTGAGAGTCCTCCAACTTTGCTCTTCCTTTTTAATATGTTACTGGCTATTTAGGGGCCCCTTAGCCTTCCAAATAAATTTTATAATTGTGTTTTCCTTTTCTTTAAAAAATGCTGGTGGTGTTTTTATCGGGATTGCATTGACTCTGTATATCAGTTTGGGTAGAATTGATATCTTAACGATATTTAGTCTTTCAATCCATGAGTAAAGAATGTTCTTCCTTTTTTTTTTTTTTTTTTTTTTTTGGTCTTTTTAAAATTTCTTTTAGTAATGCATTGTAATTTTTAAAATACAATTGCTTTATATCCTTGGTTAGGTTTATTCCTAAATATTTGATTCTTTTTAAAAATATATATTTGATTCTTTTAGTCGCTATTGTGAATGGAATATTTTTCCTGACTTCTTCCTCAGATTATGCATTACTTGTGTATAGAAACACTACTGATTTTTGTATCTTGCCACTTTGCTGAAATCGTTTATTAGCTCTAGCAACTTTGTTGTCAATTTTTCGGGACTTCCTAGGTATAGGATCATATCTGCAAATAGCGAAATTTTACTTCTTCCTTTCTGAATTGGATGCCTTTTATTTCTTTTTCTTGCTTGATTGCTCTGGCTAGAACCTCCAGCACTATATTGAAGAGCAGTGGTGACAGTGGGCATCTTTGTCTTGTTCCTAATCTCAACGGAAAAGCTTTCAGTCTTTCACCATTGAGTATAATGTTAGCTGTGGGTTTTTCACATATGGCTTTTATCATGTTGAGAAAGTTTCCTTCAATTCCTATCTTTTGTAGTATTTTATCAAGAAAGGATGCTGTATTTTGTCAAATGCTCTTTCTCCACCAATCAAGATGATCATGTAATTTTTCTTCTTTGATTTATTAATGTGGTGTATTACACTGATTGATTTTCTTGTGTTGAACCACCCTTACATGCCTGGTATAAAACACACTTGATCATGATGAGTAATTCTTGTAATGTATTGTTAGATTAGATTAGCAAGTATTTTGTCGATGATTTTTGCATCTGTATTCATTAGGGAAATGGGTGTGTAATTTTCTTTTTTCATAATATTTTTATCTGGCTTTGGTAATAGGTTGATATTTGCTTCATAAAATGAGTTTGGTTGTGTTCCTTCTTGTTCAGTTTTTTGGAAAATTTTGAGTAAGATTGGTATTAAACCTTCATTGAATGCTTGGTAGAACTTATCAGTGAAACCATCTGGGCCTGGGCTTTTCATTTTGGAGAGTTGTTTAATGACTGCTTCAATCTCTTTACTTGTGATTGGTTTATTGAAGTCTTCTATTTCTCCTATGGTCAGTGTAGGTTGTTCATATAGTCCTAGGAATTTTTCCATTTCATCTACCTTGTCTAGTTTGTTGGCTTACAGTTGTTCATAGTATCCTCTTATGATCTCTTTTATTTTTGTGGGGTCAATAGTAATGTCCCTGTTTTCATTTTTTACTTTATTTATTTGTATCTTCTCTTTTTTCCTTTGTCAGTTTGGGTAAGGGTTTGTCAATTTTGTTAATCTTCTCGAAGAATCAACTTTTGGTTTTGTTAATTCTCTCCACTGTTTATTTTTTCAATTTCATTCATTTCTTCTCTCATCTTTGTTATTTCATTCCTTCTCCTTGCTTTGGGATAAGTTTGCTGTTCTTTTCCTAATTCCTTCAGCTGTGTAGTTAGGTCTTTGATTTTAGCTCTTTTCTTTTAATAAAAGCATTGAGAGCTATAAATTTCCCTTTCAGCCCTGCCTTCACTGCATCCCATAGGTTCTGATATGTTATGTTCTTGTTTTTATTCGCTTGGAGATATTTATTGATTTCTATTCTAATTTCTTCTTTGACCTACTCTCTTCTAGGTGGTGTCTAGCCTTCCCTTGGTGTCCTAAACCCCAGAACATTTTTTTTCCCAGGGCCATTTCTGCCTGTCTTCTAGCTATTTTTCTGGGAGAGAAGTGAATCTTGTGTCTCTCTAATCCTCCATCTTTCCAGAAGTCTCAGCATCTATTCTTGATAAAAAAAGATCTCAGCCATCTATATACAGAACTTCCTTAACCTGGCAAAGGGCATCTACACAAAACCTATAGCTAACATCATCCTTAATGATGAAAGACTTAATGCATTTCTCCTAAGATCAGGAACAAGGCAAGGGTGTCCACTCTTACTGACCCTATACAAAACTGTATAGGAAGTTGTATCCTGTGCAGTATGGCAAGAAAAATAAATAAAAGGCATACAGGTTGGGAAATAAGAAATAAATCTGTCTTTTTTGAGATGACATGATTGTTTACATACAAAATGTCATGGAAGCTATTTTTTAAAAAGTTCGTAAGTGAGTTTAGCAAGTCACAGAATACAAAGTCAATATACAAAACATTATTGTATTTCTATTATACTAGCAATGAACATCTTGAAATTTAAATATTAAAACAACATTGTTGGGGCAGATATGGCTCAAATGGTTGGGTGTCCGTCTGCCATATGGAGGGACCTGGGTTCGATCCCCGGGACCTCCCGGTAAAATAAAAATATATATAGAGAGAAGGTGCATGGGCTGCCAGGTTCTGTGTGTCGCTGAGCCGTCGGGCCCCAGGAGCTATGCAGCAGGATGATGATATAACGGGAGAGATAAGACGAGATGCTCCGAAAGCTCCAGAAGCCAGGAGCTGAGGTGGTGCAGGCAGCAGAATACCTCTCTCCTATATCAGAGGTCTACAGGATCAAATCCTGGTGAAGACTGGAGGAGGAGGATGAGAAGAGATGGCAGGAAACAGACACGGAGAATTGCCCAGCAAATGGACACAAAACAGCACATGGGGAAGGGGGGGTTTAAAATGGATAAAGTAAATAAATAAATCTTTAAAAAAAAAAAAAAAAAAAAAAACATTGTTGGGAAGCAGATGTGGCTCAAGCAGCTGGGTGCCCACCTACCATATGGGAGGTCCCGGGTTCAGTTCCCGGTGCCTCCTAAAGAAGACAAGCAAGACTGCGAGCTGGCGTGACAAGCCGACGCAATGAAGAGATACAAGTAGGGAGAGGAGGTGGCTCAAGTGATTGGGCACCTCTCTCCCACATGGGAGGTCCCGGATTTGGTTCCCAGTCCCTCCTAAGAAGAAGACAAGCACACAACGAACAGACACAGAGAGCAGACAGTGAGCACAAACAACGGGGGAGGGGGAAGAAATAAATTAAATTAATCTTAAAAAAACAACAACGTTGTTTCTGTAAACTCACAACTTCTCAAATAAAAAAAAAAAACAGCATCATGCTAGTTTTTTATTGCTACTATACTAATTTACCACAAATTGAGTGGCTTAAATGACACAATTTATTATCTTGCATTTCTGGAAGTCACAAGTCTGACACGGGTCTCACAGCGCTAAAATCAAGATGTTGGTAGAGCTGCATTCCTTTCTGGAGGCCCTAGGGGAGAGACTGTTTTCTTACCTTTTCCAGTTCTAGAGGCTACCCATATTCCTTCATTCATGGCCTGCTTCCTCCATCTTCAAAGCCACATCTCTCTCACCTTTCTTTTATCATCACGTCTTTCTCTGACTATTGCCAGGAAAGGTTCTCTTTTAAGGATTTATGTATTTAGATAGTGTAATCCAGGATAATCTCCCTATCTCAAAATCTGTAACCTTAATCACATCTGCAAATCCCTTTTTCCTTGTGTATTAGTTTCCTGGGGCTGCTGTAACAAATTGTCATGAACTGGATGGTTCAAAACAACAGACATTTATTCTCTCACAGCTCTGGGAGACCTAAGTCCAATATCAAGGTGTGACAAGGCTATACTCCCTTTGGAGGCTCTAGGGTAGCATCTATTCCTTGTCTCTTCCAACTTCTGGTGGCTGTTGATACTCCTTGGCTTGTGGCTGCACCTTTATCTGCTCTTTCTTTTCATCACCTTCTCTCTCTCTCTCTCTCTCTCTCTCTCATATTCTCTCGCTCTCTGTCTCCCCCATTTCTCCCTCCCTTTGTTCATCCTCCCTCCTTCCCTCCCTGTCTAATGCTCCTCTGCCTTCTTTTTATAAGAATACATGTGATGGCACTTAGAGTTTAACCAGATAATCTGAGAAAATCTCCTTATCTCAAGATTTTTAACCTAATTACACCTGCAAAATTTTTTACCATATAAAGTAACATACACAGGTTCCAGAGATTAGGACCTTATCTCTTTGAGAGCCACCATTCAGCCCACTATGCCATGTAAGGTATTATATCCACAGGTCCCAGAGATTAGGTCATGGACATCTTTGGGGGACTATTATTCTGCCTACCACAAGTACCATTTACAGTAGCTCCAAAGATGAAATACTTAGGTGTAAATCTAAAAAAATGTGTCCTGCTTCTGTGTGCTACAAAATGGTGAAAAAATCAGAGAAAAGGTAAATACATGGCAAGATGTACTGCCTTCATGGATTGGAAAACTCAATATTGTTGTCAATACTCTGCAAATTCATCTGTAGATTCAGCATAATCCAAATCCAAATCCCGGGAGGATTCTTTTTAGGTGATTCTAAAATTTACATGAAAAGGCAAGGGAATTAAAACATCCAAAATTTTTTTAAAAAGAACAAAACTGTAGGACTCATACTACATGATTTCAAGATTTACTATAAAGCTATGGTAATTAAGCCATTGTGGTATTGATGAAAGGATATGCACATAGTTCAATGTAACAGAATAGAGAGTCCAGAAATGGACCCACAAAAATATTATCAATAGATTTTTACAAAGGTGCAAAGGCAATTTAATGAATAAAAGATAGTCTCTTCAACAAATGGTACTGGAAAAATTGGATATCCATATGTAAGGAACGAACCTTGACCATACATTACAATTTTTACGAAAATTCATTCAAAATGGATCATAGACCTAAATATAAAACTGTAAAACTTTTAGAAACAGAAGACAATCCTTGTGCCCTGGGGTTCATCATAGAGCTTTTAGATATGACACCAAAAGCACTATCCATTAAAGAAAAAATTAATTAGTTGGACTTCATCAAAATTAAAAACCTTTACTCCGAAAAAGACCCTACTAAGAGGATGAAAAGGCAAACTAAATGCTGGGAGAAAATATTTATAAATCACATATCTGACAAAGATTTGAATCAGAATAGATGTTAACACTCCCAAAACTCAACAATAAGGAAAATATAACAGCCCAATATAAAAATGGGCAAAATATATGAATAGACACTGCACTAAAGAAGATATACAGGTGCCTATAAGCACATGCAAAAATGCTCAACATCAATAGTGAAATGTAAATTTAAAACATAAACCACTAAACACCTATTACACTGGCTTTAAAAACCTGACAACACCAACTGCTGGCAAGGATGTGGAAGAATTGGAACACTCATAGATTGCTAGAGGAAAAGCAAAATGGTTCGTCCATTTTGCAAACTTCAGAAAACAGTTTGGCAGTTTCTTATAAAGTTAGACATGCACTTACCACATGACCTAGCGATCTCACGCTTAGATATTTACCCGAGAGAAACAAAAACTTATGTTCACACAAAATTCTGTCTGTGAATGTTTATAGTAGCATTAGTCATAATTGCTAAAATTGAAAACAACACAAATGTCGTTTAACTGGCAAATGGATAAACAAATATGGAATCCATGCAATGGAATACTACACAGGAACAAACTATGGTACACACAAAAACATGAATGAATCTCAAATTCATTGTGTGTGAAAGAAGCCAGGCTCAAAAGGCCACATTGTAAATAATTTCATTTATATGATATTTGGGAATATGCATAACTATATTGGCAGAGAATTGACTAGTGTTTGCCATGGATTAAGAGTAGAGTAGAGGGTTTGACTATAAAGAAACAGCATGGGGGAGCGGATGTGGCTCAAGCTTTGAGCACCTGCTTCTCACATGGGAGGTCCTGGGTTCAGTTCCTGGTGCCTCCTTAAAAAAATCTTATTAAAAAACAAAGGAACAGCATGAAAAAGCTTTTTTTTGAGCTAATAGAACTGTTATGGATTGAATGATATCCTCCAGAAAGATATATTGAAGTTCTAATCCCCAGTACCTCAGACTAACTTTATTTGGAAATAGGGTGGTTGCAGATGGAATTAAGCAAGTTAAAATGAGGTCATAATGGAATAGGGTGGACCCTTAATCTAATATGACGGATGTCCTTATAAAAAGAGGAAATTTGGATACAGACAGTGAGAGAGAGAGAACACCATGGGTTGCCAGCAACCACTGCCAGAAGCCAGGAGAGAGGCACGGAACAGATTCTTGCCTACAGACTTCAAAGGAAACATGGCCCTGCTGACACCTTCATTCCAGGTTTCTAGCCTCCAGAAATGTGAGACAATACCTTTCTGTTGTTTTAAACCACCAAGTTTGCATTACTTCATTACAGAAGTCCTAGGAATCTAAGGCAAGAACTATTCTGTATCTTGACTGTGGTGGTGGTTACGTGACTCTGCATTTGTGAAAACTCATGGAACTGTACACCAAAAAAGAGTGAATTTTACTATAGGTAAATTTTTTTTTAATTAAAAAAAAAAAAAAAAACAGAACACCCAGATATTTCTGGCCGTGCTTTCTTCCAATGATCAAGCTACCTTTGTGAATTCACCCTCTGTTTTTGGTTGACTTCTCTGGGAAACAGACTCTGAGATGGAGGTTAGTATGTAGGAGGCTTATTAGAGAGTCCTTGGGATCAACACCTTTTGAAAGGAGGGGAAGGATGCAGGAATGGACAGAGGGAGAAGTAGTCTCAATATAAGCCCAACAGATTTCTTGGTCTAGCACACAGTGATCTTTGAAGATGGGAAAGCTATTTGGAGTTGTTCTGAATTGAGGGGAGAGGGCCAGCTCTATGTCATTAAGTTATTAGATGTAGGCTGATCCCTGAAAGGATATGACTTTGGGTGAGGTAGCTCTCTTCATCCATGGAAATCCCTGAAGGGACTGACAGCTGAGGGCTTTCTGCAGGCAGCACTCCCACAGCTGGGGAATAATTCCTTTACTCCTGAAGAAGAATCTGAACAGGATCCACCACACTCCCTGACTGCTTCAAAGGAGAAGGTATTCCAACCCTCTTTTCCACCTCCCCAAGGGCAGAAATGGTGGTTTCTATTGAAATTCAGTTACAACTCCTTTATTATATCCCTTTGTATTTTTAAATAGAAACATAAATCATCAAAAAAAAGAACCAAAACATTTTCTAGACGAGTGATTTTTCACAAGAATATTTCCAATTTTACATAATTTCCTTCCCTGTTTTAATATGAATAATTTATCTTATGTGAAAGTAAACATAAATTTTAATGGCACTTAGTTAAGTTAGCTAATTTCTACTAATTTCTCAACAGAAGGGAAAATTTGATTAATTATATGGTATAGGTCAAGGGATCTTCCATAATACTTTCACTTCTTCATATCCTTAAAAGTGCTGACTTCCTAACATGGTGAAGATTGAGCAGGCTTCCAAGCTCTGGTCAAGGTGGAGCAGGAGTTATTCTGGAACTGTTGTTAGGCTACCTCTGTATACCGCCTCAACTCCCACAAATGTAGAGATTACCCTGTGAGAGGAAGAGGTACTCCCCATCTTTCCTCCTCAAAAATGACTCTATTTCCTATAGTTCCCTTCCTACCTCTCAAGTTGCTCCTTTTTTTTTTTTTTTTTTTTTTTTCTTGTCTATTTGAGGTACTGGGGCCAGGGATTGAACCGGGGCCTCGTATGTGGGAAGCCAGCACTCAACCACTGAGCCACATCAGCTCTCCTGAATTGGTTTTTTCTTTTTCTTTTCTTTCTTTTTTTTTTTTTTTGCTTGTTGGTTGTTTTTGTTTTTAGGAGGCACCGGGGACCGAACCTGGGACCTCCCATGTGGGAAGAAGGCACTCAACCACTTGAGCCACATCTACTCCCCTGCTCCTTCTTAATATCCTTCATAGCCTCCACCTAACCTAAAATATTGGAAATCCTTAGGCTCCACACCTCTTCTCATTGTACCTAGTAGCCTGAGACTTTCAATTCCCATGACTTCTCCCAGTAAGTTTACTCTGTTGACTAAAATATCATCTCCACCCTGAATGCCCCTCTGGCACCACTAATTCATCTTGTCACAAACCAAACCCTCTACAAATCTGCTATTTCCCATGATTTCCTGTTTTAAATAATGGTATCGCAATCCACCAAGATGCCAGAATTATAAACCTCACAGCCGTCTTTGTGCATGTGTCTTTCCTCAGACACTACATTTCATCATCCTAGTTGATAAAGTCTACCATGTACATGTCTCTTAAATATGCCTCATTATTAACCCTTTTCACCCCAAGATACCATCATTCATCCATCCACACTGTGCTTTTCCTCTCTAGCTTTGTGTGATCTAGTGCCTCTCAATTGGTCGCTCTGCTTCCATCTTCCACTGCCTCTACACCTTCATAAGACAGCTCTCAGAGGCCCACAGTATATATTCCACACTCCTTAGCACACCTCATAAATTTTTTTTTTTTTTTTTAAGATTTTATTATTTATTTATTCATTTATCCCCCCCTTGTTGCTTGTGCTCGCTGGGTCAGCTAACCACGCCGTGCGGGCGGGCTTGCCTTCACCAGGAGGCCCGGGAACCGAACCCGGGGCCTCCCATATGGTAAACGGGAGCCCTACTGATTGAGCCACAGCTGCTTCCCAAGGATATTCACTTTTTTTTTTTTTTTTTTTTTACCGGGAGGTCCCGGGATCGAACCCGGGT
Source organism: Tolypeutes matacus (assembly GCA_026826555.1). Lineage (NCBI taxonomy): Eukaryota > Metazoa > Chordata > Mammalia > Cingulata > Chlamyphoridae > Tolypeutes > Tolypeutes matacus. The sequence continues at coordinate 5,872,314 of JAKSZT010054419.1, read as the reverse complement.
CCCTCCATATGGGAGACGGACGCCCAACCAGTTGAGCCACATCCGACCCCACCTCATAAATTTTTGCAGTGCTGCCCATGCTCCTTAGTATGCCTTTTAAGGGTTTTTACAGTCTGTCTCCAACCAAACTCTACAGTCTTACTTCCCTCCACTTCCTTCTTTTCCTCCTCCACCCTCCATTCCAGCTCTGCTGCCACACTGGGTATTTAATGGTATGTGCTCTAGCCATATCTAACTGTTCTGAGTTCCATGAAAGTGCCAAATAGTTTGATGTTTCTAGACTTCAGCTCAAGTTGTTCCCTTTGCCTGAAATGCTTTTTGCCCACATCCTGGTCTGTGATAGCCTATTCAAATTTCAAGCTCACAATAATTCCATTTTCTGGGTTCCCATGGGACCTTGTGTATGCCTGCATAAAAATACCTTTTACATTCTGTTTATGAGTTTGTTTCCTTTACTGGATGGTCTGTGAGCTGCTCAAGAAAACCAGAAATATAAAATAGGTGTTCAATTGATGTTTGGTTTGAACTAATGAGTTTAATACCCCTGATATAGTTAGCATATTACTTTGAGATTACGAATTACATACACCCAAAAATGAATTTTAATTGGATGCTGTACTCTAGGTCAGAAACGAAGGGAGCAAACCTTAATGTGTTGAGCTTAAAGGAAGGGAGAAGTGGTGTCAAAGAACTAATTTGGGAAACAAAGAGAAGAGAGAGGCCCTCATGGAATCAAGGAGTGAGAGAAACCAGAGGTGGATATTATCTAAAGACAAATTTACTCACTTTAGCATTTTGCCCTTGTTGTTCTCTTTTTGTAAATAGATAGGCTGATAAGACCTGATGCCAAATGAGAAAATATCTGGTCTGGTAAAGCACTGTGCAAACGAGATATTGAAGACATTGGAAAATTCTATTTTCTATATTAGTCATGAACTTTGATTGTTCATAGTTTCCTTTTACAAATGTAACTTCTTGATGAATGCCTTTTCATAAAATAATTCATGATGTAGATAAAGGAGACAAGAAATAGAGACTATTCTATTTTGGTCACTTAGCTTGTTGGTCCATTTAGGTAATTTTTATCCATATTCTATAAAATGTCACCATCTGCTGGGTGAAGAAAAGATGTACAATTCAGCATTATGGTTGTGTGCAGGGCTATTTCTAGTCAACATATTTACTTAGAACTTTTATTTTAGTGAGATGATTAGACTAGCTCAGCAGGTACAGAATTACCAGATCAAATAGGTAAATATTACTCAACACTCTGCTTTGTGTGAGGATATGCTTTCAACAATATGCAATTCAGATAACATATCCTTTTAAATGTTTTAATAAGCAGCTACTTCTCAGAATGGCTTGCCCTCTGTCTTCAGTTCCTTGCAGTTAGAAGTTGATATGGAAAATAAGCTAATGCAGAGATGGGACTTCCAGAACGGCTGAGTGAGTATTTCAACAAATCCCATCCTCAAAATGCAATAATAAAACTGACAAAATTGTAAAAAACTGAAAAAAACAACCATTTTAGATCCTGAAAGTTGACCAAAAACCCACAACAAATTGAGAAACATTTATTCAAGAAAAACTATTTAACCTTGGTAAAATCAATGGGCATCTGTGGCATTTTAGTCTGGCACTGCTCCCATCACCCCATACCAGCTCCATGGCTTGGTAGTTCTACTAGGGTTGGGTAGTATGTAAGGGGACTGATTTGAATGGGAGCAGAGCTAGAGAAAACACATGCCTAGGGAAGTTGTAAAAAACAATAGCATTCTTGGTGGCAAAGAGTTGGGGAAGATCAACATCACAGCTAGCCTGAGATCACAAAACTGGTTGGGGCAAACAACAGAAGAGTAAACCAGCCATAAATTTAACTGGGATATCTGAGGAATAAGACAGTTGTAGTGAACCATGATTAACTCCCACATATCACTAGTGGTCTGGAAAGTTGCATGTTTGTACAAGGCTTTACTAATGCTAGGAAGAGACTTCAGAGGGCCCTAGTTACCTACTCATCCCCAGCTGCATGTAAAACCTTGAACACAAAAAAAGTAAAATCTGGGCAACACTTTGAATGCATTCCCCAAATCACACACAGATACATCAGCAAAGAATAGAAGCCTTACTGCTTCAAGGTGTTAAAGGATAACCTTTGACCAATCACTGGCTGATCACTAAGCTATGCTAACCCAGGAGTGAAACCTGAGAACCAGTTTTAAAAATAAAAACAGGAATTTAAAAAAACTGAGCAGAGATAGCAGCAGCCTCACATTTGCAAGGTAGACAGACTATAAGAATTAGTTCAGGCAAGCATACAAACAAACACCAAAACAGCAATCCCCATGGAAGGAAATAAGAATTTAATGGTTGATACAATATGTATTCTAAAATGTCACGTTTTCAACAAAAAATTACAATATATGCAAGGAAACATAAGCCCCACATAAGAAAATGAACACTCAATAGAAACTATCTCCTATCTCCTATCTAAACTATAGGAGGCAAATATGTTGGACTAAACAAACACTTCAAGGAGCTATTATAAATAGGTTCACAGAAGCAAAGGAAACTATGTTTTAAAAAATTTAAAGAAAAGTATGCTAACTCATTAAATAGAAAGCATCAATAAAGAAATAGAAATGTAAAAATAACCAAATGAAAAATTTGGAGGTGAAAAGTTCAATACTGAAATGAAAATTTCACTGGAGGAGCTCAAATGCAATGTTCTGGGAAATGTAAAGATTATCAAAGTTCCTTCAGAAAATATTGTGACCAAGATCTGGTGATTTTAAGTAGCCCTGTGGCAAAAATGTTGGATTTGTAATGCTGTCTGTCTCAGGTTTATATGAATTGCTTTTTGTGATGGAAATTAAAAAGAACATGCTTTGACCAAATCAACAACTGTATAGCCAGCAGAGGCTGTGTTGATCTGTTCTTGGTTGCCATTCCAGACTTGCTGCCAGGTATGGCAATAACTTCCAGCTTGCCTCTGAGAGTGTTGCCCCTTGGCTTCTGCTATTCTGGAATCCTATCACCGCTCTAGGCATCCTCCCCTCACATCACCCCTGGCCTACTGAGCATACTCACTATTACTCTTTAGTGATATCAGAATGAAAAGGGGATGAGCATGTGTCAAATAACTCATAAATTAATGAGGTAACCAATAAGATGACAAAGCTAGTTTGAAGACCATTTTGAGAAACTAGGTATTTCTACAATTTTTAAGGTAGTGTAAGATTACAAGGTTGTATACAACAGTGGTTAATGTCCTACAGGGACATTGGGGTTTTCTTTTCTCCTAGACAGAAATCCACAAGTTAACATGAAATTTTACAAAGCCCGGGCTCTAATCAAATAACAAATAGTAAAGTCAAACAAAGTTACATTCTCTTAGGAAATCAGACAATCCCAGGGAAGATCTTTTTTAAAAATGCCCCTTTAAAAAAAGTGAAAGGACCCACAGTCATCCTCTTGCTTTATTTCCAAATTTTGGATAATTTTTCTGAACAAGGCAAATCACTTTCAAAGAACAAAAAAATCAGGCTAGCTTTAGACTTTCAAAGCAAAGCTGAATACCTGAAGCAATAGAGCAGTGTCTACAAAGATCTAAAAGAAATTGTGACCAAAGGATAATATATACATAAATAATTCATGGTACCGTTCAAGGATAAAGCCAAAAGACATACATTCTCAAATATGAAAGTACTCAGTAAATATAGTACACTCAAGCTCTTTTGGAAATAGTGATATCAACAAATCCAGCCAATCAAGAGAAGAATACAATATAAATTCAAAAGTAGAGAAGACATTTTGAGAGGATGGGAGGTAACCAATGAACACATTTAATTATAGTACTAAGACCAAACAACTGAGAAATATTGTTGGAGGATGTATGTAAATATGAACACTGAGAGGTAAAATAGAGGAAGATGAGGGTAATAAAGTAATCACCTCATCATTCACAGGGCCAGGGTTAGGTGAAGTAAGTGAGGCACTTTCCTCAGGTGCAGAATGTAAGGTGGCATAAAAAAACTCAGTAATATAGATAAATATCTTAATGCCATATTTTTTAAAAATGCAAAAATTTCATGTTGAGCAAAATATGACAATTTAAAATAATGACAGGATCATTACTGATTTTGTCTTTTGCTCCAGGATTCATTATGTCTCGGCATGGAACTGATTCTTAGCAAAGAGATGCTATGCTATCTAAATGGAAGCATATAGTTTTTTTAAAAAAACTACTCCAACCCCTTCGTTATTTTAATAATATTATTTCTTAACCTTAGAGGGATCTAGCATATGAAATATCTCTTGTGGAATAGAAACATTTTATCTGAATAAAATTTAGCAGTCTTTTGGTTTGTATTTTAGTTTCATTTTCTGATAAGGTTAAGTAATTTCAAGTTTAATTCTTATTTTAAAATAAGTACAGCTAACTTCATTATTTATGGTGAAAGATTGAATACTTCCCTCCACCCCAAGATCAGGAACAAGGCAAAGATATATGCTCTCACCACTGTTATCCAACATATTACAGGAAGTTCTAGACAATGCAGTAAGGAAAGGAAAGGAAATAACTAGCACACTGGCTGGAAAGGAAGAAATAAAATTGTTCCTATTTGCAGATGATATGATTGCCTACCTAGAAAATCAAGAAGTATCTGCAAAACAATTCCTAGAACTAATATGTGAGTTCATCAAGGTCACAGCATAGAAGATCAACATGCAAAACTCAACTGTATTTCTATATCCTAGCAATGAACACCTAGACACTGAAATTAATAATATAATGCCATTTACAATCCCTCAAAAAAAAAAAAAAGAGAGGCATATTAGGAGTAAACCTAACAAAACATATGCAGGACTTGTATGCTGATAAGTACAAAATGCTGATGGTTTTAAAAACCAAAGAAGATTCACGGAGAGACATACCATGTTCATGGATTGGAAGACTCAACGTAATAAAGATGTCAATTCTCCCCAAATTAATATCCAGGTTTAATGCAATTCCTATCAAAATCCTAAAAAATTTGTTGTAGCTATAGATAAATTATTCTAAAACTTATATGGGAAGGCAAAGGAAGTTGAATAGCTAAAATAACTTTTTTTGAGGTACTGGGGCTGGGGATTGAACCCAGGACTTTATCTGTGGGAAGGCAGCGCTTAACTGCTGAGCCACATAGGCTCCCCTGAGTTGGTTTTTTTTCATTTGTATGCTTGTTGTTTGTTTTGTTTCTTTGTTTTTAGAAGGCATTGGGGATCGAACCTGGTACCTCCCATGTGGAAAGCAGGCATTCAACCACTTGAGCCACATTCGCTCCCCTAAAATAATTTTTAAAATGAAGATTAAAGTAGGAGAAATCCACTCTACCCAATTTCAAGACTTATTATATCTCTAAAGATTCTACAACTGTGTAGAATTGTCAGAGGGATAGACACATAGATCAAAGGAGCAGAATAGATAACCCAGAAATAGCCCCACACAAATATGCCCAGCTGATTTTTGACAAAGGTACAAAAGTAATACAATAGAGGTAAGATTACCTTTTCAAACATGATACTGGAGCAATTGGACATCCATAGACCAAGAAAAATCTGAACCTTAACCTAAGTAAGGCACCTTATACAAAATTAACCCAAAATGGATAATGGTCTTAAATGTGAAACGTAAAACTATAAAAGTTTTAGTTGAGAACATGGGAGAAAATCTTCAGACATAGGGCTAAGGAGAAAAAATTTTCAGACATATGGCTAAGCAAAGAGTTCTTAGACTTAATCCCCAAAGCACAATCCATAAAAGGAAAAATTGATGAATTGAACTTCATCAAAGTTTAAAACTTTTGCTCTGCGAAAGACTCTTTAAAGTGGATGAAAAGAGAAGCTGCAGATGGGATAAAATATTTGCAGACCATATATCCAATAAAGACTACTATCTAACATATGTAAATAACTGTCAAAACTCAGCAGTAAAAAAACAATCTAGCCTCCTTCTTCTATTCCCCAGCGCCACACAGAGCCAGAGCCACCTCTGCACCCACAGCTGTGGGCACCTTGGCTTCTGGAGTTACAGTGAATGATGAAATCATCAAAGTTTTTAGTGACATGAAAGTAAGGAAACCATCTACACAAGAGGAGATTTTTTTAAAAAGAAAGAAAGCAGTTCTCTTCTGTTTAAGAGATGACAAAAGACCAATAATTGTAGAGGAAGCAAAGTATATCTTGGTGGGTGACATTGGTGATATTGTAGGGGACCCCTACGTAACTTTTGTGAAGTTACTACCTCTGAATGATTTCTAATATGCTTTGTATGATGCCAGATATGAAACAAAAGAGTCTAAGCAAGAAGACCTAGTATTTATATTCTGGGCTCCTGAAAGTGCACCTTAAAAAAGCAAGATGATTTATGCTAGCTCTAAAGATGCCATTAAAAAGACATTTACAACAACAAATAAAACAAACAAACAAAAAAAGAAATTTACAGGTATTAAACATGAGTCGCAAGTAAAACGCTTGTATATTAAGGACAGCTCAACACTTGGAGAGAAATTGGGAGGCAATGTGGTAGTTTCACTTGAAGCAAAGTATCAATTGGATCTTAAGGAACTTCTATTTCTCCTGCTCAGTCAATTGGAAGAGTATTTTTTTCTCTCTGTTCCTATTAGGCCCTTCCAACACAATGAACGAAGAAGATATCATTTATTTAAGCAGCCTATCAGTGATGGCCATTAGACTGTTTAATACTGTTACTTTTATGTAAAACCCAAGGAATAACTTCCCATCATAATTTAGCCAAAACAACTGGTAGTGCAGCAAGCACTACAATGAATGTGTCAACGTGAATAGCTTAGAATACTTACTGCAAAAGGTAAGATAATTGAATGCTTTGAAAGTATCCACTGGTCAGATGGTAAACTTTTAAAAGTATTACTTAAAGTTGCATTTTATTGCAGTTGTGTGAGGCTGCAGGCATTCATACACCTCACCTGCCTTGGCAAGCCTATCTTTGTGACATGGCAGCACAGATATAATACTACGCCCTGAAAGCATTTTTTATAATGAGTTTAACCGCCCCTGACACAAAAAGCTATGCCAATTAAGTTGAGTTAACTGCGTCATCAACTTAATCCTAGTACCTCAGTGTTAATTCCTGTTACCTGCAGATCTCCTTAAAGGAAATAGCTGTTGTTAATGCCGTCTTGTTTTCTACTGAGTGTACATTACTGAATAAGTATAGAAATTTTATGTCTACTGTGTGAGTCTTGCAACACTAAAGATATTCAAGTATCAGTCATGATGGCAATTTCTAAATAAAAGAGTCTTAAATGGAACATTGTTTTTGAAATCAAACTCTCCATCCTCCCAAAAAACAGCCATGTTGCAAAAAAAGTTGTCACATATTACAAAGCATTGCCTTGTTTTCCTTGGACATTTTGAAAAATGTCACAGGAAACAACCTCTAGGGTAAACAACTATTATTAATCTGTGCACTGGTCATTTGAGAATTATTTTTGTACAATACTCAAACATGATATTTTCTGAATCTGCTGAATTTATTTGGTTTAAAAAAATTCTGTCCTAAAGCCAACTAATATAACATACTATTGTTATAGAATGGTACTTTTATAAAACATTTATTTCCTTATGTTTTAATATGGAGATCAGAAATATTTTTTTCCATGTCAACATAAATACTTTTCAATATCTGATTTGTTCTCTAGGTAAAATAGGGGAGTTATTTTTAATTCAAATTTCCGTTTCTAAGTTGTTGAGTAGTAGAAGCAGGAAGCTCTTATTGCTCATTTGTTCAATGAAAATAATTCATAAAATGTCCTTTAAAAGTTTAATAATACCTCTGAGGTTGAGGAACTTTCATTCCAGCTACTATTCCTTAATATGTTTTGGAAGTCAAAGTGGAAAAAAGAATTAATATAGCAGTCTTAAGTGTTAGGAGTAGAATTTGGCTGTTGTCCAAAAACTGCTCTCCTTTTAGAGAATTTGATCTGCTGAGTGTGAACAGTTTGTTCTTAGCCAGAGCTATTTATGGTAAACACAGGCTTTTGAATCTTGTCATAGTTATCCACAATGACAAAACTGGACTTGATTCTGCTGGCATGCAAAAGAGGCATGCTAGTAAACAGTCATTCATGGCTTAGAACTTAACCCCATGGTTCTGAAGAATGCTTTTATCAGGAAACAGGAAATGAAAATGTCCTTTAAATTTTGTTTAATGTGTGGAAGTAACTTAAGTATAATTAGATATTTTTTCTTATTTTTGAAATGTTTTTTCAGATGCAAGATAGAGGTTAAATATCTAGGCTTTCATTTTAAATTATAGAAATGATGAAATCTTTTGCACTGAGCAATTTTATTTCAGGCTTCCCTATGAATTATCCTGAACATTTCCATGGCTTTTTGGTAAGGCCAAACTATAATAAGCAAAATATGAGAATATTGACACATACTAAACCGTATATGTAACTGATACTTATACCATAGAATTTTTCATTGAGGTATTTCCTCATTCTTTCAAAAAATAAGGGACTATGAATTAGTTATGTAGTATCCTTTGTATATATCTGACTACTCAACTTCCTGACATGCCTCTTCAATTCAGATTAAATATTGCTTTAAACTATAATACTTTGATTTGTTAGATTAACAGATTAAAACTGATATTAATAGAGTTAAATTCACCTTTGAAATACATCTTTGTGCATAAAAATTAATTATAAAAATTAATGCCATTTGGGTCGAATTTGACATTTGAAATGATCATATTATTTTACAATCATTTACCATGAAACAATGTCCCAGTTAGCTTTAAAAGGTATACAGTGCTAATTAATAAAATATTGAGGACAATATTTTACTGGTAGCTTGCAAAATAATTATGTGTTTAAAAAGAAAATATATGAAAACAATACAAAACAATCGAATTAGAAAATGGGCAGAAGACATGAAGAGACATTTTACCAAAAAGAGTATACAGATGGCAAATAAGCACATGAAAAGATGTTCAATGGCATTAGCCATTAGGAAACTACAAATTAAAGCCACATTGAGGTATTACTACACATCTATTAGAAGATCTAGAATAAAAAATTCTGATAACACCAAATTGTGAAGAGAATACATAGAAACTGGACCTCTCATATATAGCTGGTGGGAATGTAAAATGATACAGCCAATCTAGAAAATAGTTTGTCAGTTTCTTTAAAAACCATCCACAGGGAGGAGGGGCAAGATGGCAGTAGAGTAAGACTCTCCAAGAATCAGCTCATCCTACAGTGCAGTTAGAAATTACCCAGAGCTATCTAAAGCACCTGTTTGGGGGACCCAGGAGACAAGAAGAGCGTTCTGCAACATCCTTGGAAGAACAGGAAGAGACTGCCCATCTGCAGTGAGGATTCTTGTGTACAGTACGGCATGCCACAGAGACCAGTACCCATCCTCCACTGGTGGTGCAGGTCACCTCAGGAGCTATTCTGTGGCTGGAGTTAGAAGCTCCATTTCCCAAAAATGGAGGAGGAAGAGATGGTTGGACACTGAATTCAACTACTGAATAGTAAATCTGGCTGGCTGAAGTCCAATCCTAAGAACAGCTAAAGTTTACACATGTTCAGGTCAGAAAAAGCCTGATAGCCTCCATTTTAACTGCAGCCCCAGCATGAGGGGAAGCAGGGCTGATTGAAAATCACAGTGACAGTAAGGACTGCCTTCTTTCCATTCAGGTCAGATTGCTGCCCTAGCCTAGGCTCCAGCTCTGCCTCCGGTAGGGAGGAAACTGGAGGTACCTGCACCAGCCACTCCAGGCAACTATAGTTGCTTTCAGCCCACACAGACTAGATTGTTGGGCATCTGTGGCTCCAATTCTGCCCCCAATAGGACAGGAGGGAGGGCGGTGTTTCCTCAGGTTCTCCAGACAAATGCAACCTCTTTTGGCCTGCACCAAATAGACTGTTGGACACTTCTATGGCTCAGTTTCAGCCTCTGACAGGGCAGGAGGAGGGACAGTGTTCCTTCAGCCTCTCCGGGCTATTGCAATTGCTTTCAATCTGCATGGACGAGACTTTTGTACACATCTGTGGCTCCATCTCCACCCCCGACAGGGAAAAGGAGGGATAGTGCTCCCTCAGTCTCTCCAGGAAACAGTCGCTTTTGGCCTGCACAGACCAGATTGTTGGGCAAATCCCCTCCCCCAATAGGACAGGAGGAGGGATGGTGTTTCCTTAGTTTCTCCAGACAACTGCAACCTCTTTCAAACTGCACGAACCAAATTGTTGGGCACTCCTGTGGCTCCATCCCTGCCCCTGATGGCATGAGGGACAGTGTTACCTTAGCCTCTCTGGGCAACTGTAGCCACTTTCAGCCCACATGGACTAGACAGTTGGACACATCTCTGGCTCCATTCCCAAAACTGACAGGGCAGGAGGAGGGATAGTGTTCCCTCAGCCTCTCTGGGCAACTGCAGCTGCTTTTGACCTGCACAGACTAAATTGTTGGGTAAACTTGTGGCTCCATCACCACCCCTGAGAGAGAGGTGGAGGGACAGTGATTGCTCAGCCTCTCCAGGCAACTGCAGTAATTTACATCCTTCATGAACAAGCTTGTTGCTCACACCTGTGGTTCCTTCTCTGGCCCCTAGCACAGGGATTCTTAACCTTTTTTGTTCCACGGACCCCTTTGCCAATCAGGCAAAAACCATGGATGCCTTACTAAGTCCACACTGTACTATGTATTATTTAATAAATATATCACACCTGCACCAACACGTCCCCACAAGAATGTTTCTTTGAATTTCAATTCAAGCTCACGGACCCCTGGTTAAGAATCCCTGCCCTAGCAGGAGAGGATGGTTGCCAGTGCTTCATCAGTCTATCTTGACAACTGCAGTCAGTTTTGACCAATGTGACTCAGTTTGTTGCCCACACCTGCAGCTCCATCGCCCCCCAGGCAGGGGAGGAAGGGACATATAGCTTCAACAGTCTCTCTGGGCAACTACAGATGGTCTTGGCCTACACGGCTTGGATTACTGTACACGACTACGGCTCCATCCCTTCCCCTGACAAGGGAGAAAGGTGGAAAAAGCTTCATCGATTCCTGGGGCAATGTGGGCAGCTTCAGCCTCTATGGCTTACAGTACTAACCACATCCTCGGCTCCTATTCTGCAACAAACAAGGGAGAAAGGGCAAGAAACAAGTGACAAAGAGCTGAAAAAACTCAGACTGGTTAAACATGAGCCACTATAAAGCTCCAAATTAAGTTGAACCAAGTATCAAAGAGGGGCTGTAGCATAAATCCAAACAAATAGAAAGCCCTAGATTAAAGAGAGAAACTGAGGCCAGATAAATGCATCTAGTAAATCAGATGCTGAGACACCAACAAAAAATTGCAATCCATGCCAAGAAATAGGAAGATATAGCCCAGATAAAAGAACAAGATAAGCCTCCATATGACATAAAGGAGTTGAGAAACTAATCATAGATGTTCAAACAAATCTCCTTAATAAGTTCAACGAAATGACTAAAGAGATTAAGGATACTAAGAAGATGTTGGATGAGCACTAAGAATTTGAAAGCATACACAAAAAAATAGCAGATCTTACAGGAATGAAAGGCATAATAAGTGAAATTAAAAATACAATGGAATCATATAACAGCAGATTTGAGGATGCAGAAGAAAGGATTGGTGAGCTTGAAGAAATGGCCTCCAAAAGTGAACATACAAAAAAGCAGATGAAGGAACGAATGGAAAAAATTGAACAAGGTCTCAGGAAACTAAATTACAGCAAGAGACCTGCAAACATATGTGTCAAGGGTGTCCCAGAAGGAGAAGAGAAGGGAAAAGGGACAGAAGGAATATTTGAGGAAATGATGGTAGAAAATTTCCCAACCATATTGAAGGACTTAGATATCCAAGTAAAATAAGCACAAATGCTCCCATGCTAATAAATCTGAATAGACCAACTATGAGACACATACTAATCAGAATGTCAAATGCCAAAAATAAAAAAGAGAGAATCCTGAGAGCAGCAAGAGAAAAGTGATACATCTCATACAAGGGATGCTTAATAAGATTAAGTCCTGATTTCACATCAGAAACCATGGAGGGAAGAAGGCAGTGGCATGATATATTCAAGATACTGCAAGAGAAAAACTGCCGGCCAAGAATCTTATATCTGGCAAAATTGTCTTTCAAGAATGAGGGTGAGTTTAGAGTATTCACAGAGAAAAACTGAAAGAGTTTGTAACCAAGAGACTGGCTTTGCAGGAAATAGTAAAGGGAGGGTGACAGCCTGAAAAGAAAAGACTGGAGAGAGAGAGGCTTAGAATAAGTCAGAAATGAAGATTATATCAGTAAAAGTAAATAAAAGTGTAAAAAAAAGTGGTGAAAATAAAATATGACAGATAAAACCCAAAGGTCTAAATGGGTGAAGTAACAACTGCCTTTACAGTAATAACACTGAATATTAATGGATTAAAATCCCCAATCAAAAGACACAGATTGGTGGAATGGATGAAGAAATATGAGCTATCTATATGCTGTCTACAAGAGATCACCTTAGACCTAAGGATACAAATAGATTGAAAGTTAAAGGCTGGAAAAAGCTATTTCACACTGCATGTGCAGTAAAAAACAAACAAAAAAGCTGGAGTAGTTATTCTTATATCAGGTAAAATAGACTTTAAAAGCAAAGCTGTTATTAGGGACAAGGAAGGACATTGTATATTAATAAAGGGGCAATTCACAGGAAGAAATAACTACCGTAAGTGTATATGCACCAAACCAGGATGCCCCAAATTACATGAGGCAAACACTGACAAAACTGAAGGGAGAAATAAATATCTCTACAATAATAGTTGGAGACTTCAATACAACACTCTAATCATTTGATAGAACATCTGGGCAGAGGATCAATAAAGAAACAAAGAGCTTGCATAATATAATAAATGAACTAAACCAAATAGACATATACAGAACATTGTACTCCAAAGCAGCAGGATACACATTCTTCTCAAGTGCTTATGGGGAAATCAATAAATATATCAAGACAAATGAAAATGAGAACAGAACACATCAGAACCTATGGGATGCAGTGAAGGCCATGCCGAGAAAGAAATTTGTAGCCCTCTATGCTTATATTAGAAGAAAGAGCTAAAATCAAAGATCTAACTACACAGCTAAAGGACTTAGAAAAAAAAAAAAAAACTGCAAACTAATCCCAAAGCAAGTAGAAGGAATGAAATAACAAAGATCAGAGAAGAAATAAATGTAACTGAGAACAACAACAAAACAATAGAATTAACAAAACCAAAAGTTGTTTCTTTGAGAAGATTAACAATATTGACAAACACTTATCTAGACTGCCAAAGAAAAAAAGAGAGAGAATGCAAATAAATAAAATTAGAAATGAAAATGGGGCCATTACTACTGACCCCACAGAAATAAAAGATATCATAAGAGGATATTATGAACAACTGTATGCCAAAAAACTAGACAATGTACATGAAATGGAAAATTTCCCAGGAACATACAACCTACACTGGACCTAGAAGAAATAGAAGACCTCAACAAACCAATCTCAAGTAAAGAGATTGAAACAGTAATGAAACAATTCCCCAAAATGAAAAGCCCAGGACCAGATGGTTTCACAGGTGAATTCTACCAAGCATTCAATGACAGTTTAATACCAATCTTACATATGGTCTTCCAAAAATTGAACAGGAAGGAATGTTACCAAATCATTCTATGAAGCCAATATCATCCTAATACCATAGCCAAATAAAGATATTATGGAAAAAAATTAGAGACCCATTTCCCTAATGAATACAGATGCAAAGATTGTCAATGAAATACTTGCTAATCAAATCCAACAACACATTATGAGAATTATTCATCATGGTCAAGTGGGTTTTATACCAGGCATGCAAGGGTGGTTCAGCACAAGAAAATCGGCGTAATACACCACATGAATAAATCAAAGAAGAAAAATCATATGATCATCTTGATTGATGGAGAAAAGGCATTTGACAACATACAGCATCCTTTCTTGATGAAATACTACAAAAGATAGGAATTGAAGGAAAGTTTCTCAACGTGGCAAAGGCCATATATGAAAAACCCACAGCTAACATTGTACTCAATAGTGAAAGACTGAAAGCTTTCCCATTGTGCTCGGGAACAAGACAAGGATGCCCACTGTCACCACTGTTGTTCAATATAGTGCTAGAGGTTCTAGCTAGAGCAATCAGACAAGTAAAACAAATAGAAGGAGTCCAAATTGGAAAGGAAGAAGTAAAACTTTCACTATTCATAGATGATATGATCCTATACCTAGAAAGTCCTGAAAAATCTACAACAAATCTTCCAGAGCTAATAAACGAGTTCAGCAGAGTAGCAGGATTCAAGATTAATATGCAAAAATCAGTAGTGCTTCTATACACTAGTAATGAGCAATCTGAGGGGGAAGTCTGGAAAAAATTCCATTTACAATAGTGACTAAAAGAATCAAATATATAGGAATAAACTTGAACCAACAACATAAGCACTTGTATTCAGAAAACCACAAAGCATTGCTCAAAGAAATCATAGAAGACATAAATAAATGGATGAACATTCCGTGTTCATGGATTGGATGACTAAACATCGCTAAGATGTCATTCTATCCAAATTGATATACAGATTCAATGCAATCCCATTAATTATTCCACCAGCTTTTTAAAAAAAGAAATAAAAAACCGATTATCAAATTTATTTGGAAGGTAAGGGGCCCCGAATAGCCAGAAACATCTTCAAATTGAAAAACGAATTTGGAGGACTCTCACTTCAACTTTAAATCATATTACCTAGTTATAGTGGTAAAAACAGCATGGTACTGGCATAAAGATAGATATATAGACCAGTAGAACCAAATGAATGGTTCAGAAATAGACCCTTATATCTATGGTCAAGTGACTATTAACAAAGCTGTCAAGCTCACCCAACTGGGGCAGAGCAGTCTGTTCAACAAATGGTGCTGGGAGAATTGAACATGAATATCTAAAAGAAATAAAGAGGACCCCTATCTCACACATTATACAAAAATTAACTCAAAATGATCAAAGACCTAAATTAAAAAGGTAGAATCATAAAACTCATAGAAGAAAACGTAGGGGAACATTTTCAAGACCTGGTGGTAGGTGGTGGTGTCAAACCTTACATCAAAAGCACGAACGACAAAAGAAAAAAATGCATAAATAGGACCTCTTCAAACCTAAACACTTTTGTGCTTTGAAGGACTTTCTCAGAGGGTAAAATGCACTCCACTGAATGGGAGAAAATATTTGGAAACCACATATCCAATAAGGGTTTGATTTCCATGCTACATAAAGAGATCATACAACTCAACAATAAAAGGGCAAGCAATCCAATTAAAAAAATGGGCAAAAGACTTAAATAGACTTTTCTCCAAAGAGGAAATACAAATGGTGAAAAGGCATATGAAAAAATGTTCAATATCACTTGTTATTAGGGAAATGCAAATCAAAACTACAATGAGCTATCATCTCACAACTCATAGAATGGCCATTATTTAAAAATCAGAAAACAATATGTTCTGGAGACAATGTGGAGAAATAGGAACACACCTTCACTGCTGGTGGGATTGTAAAATGGTGCAGCTTCTGTGGAAGACAGTCTGGCAGTTCCTCAGGAAGCTAAATATAGAACTGCTGTAAGATTTGACAATCCTTCTCCTAGGAATATATCCAGAAGAACTGAAAAGTATGATGCAAAAAGACATTTGCACACCAATATTCATAGCGGCCTTATTCACAATTGCCAAAAGATGAAAACAACCCAAGTGTCCATCAACCGATGAGTGGATAAACAAAATGTGGTATATACATACAATAGAATACTATGTCACTGTAAGAAGAAATGAAATGGGACGCATATGACAACATGGATGAATCTTGAGGATGTTATGCTGAGTGAAATAAGCCAGGCACTAAAGGAGAAATATTGTATGGTCTCACTAATATGAACTAAATATCAAGAATAAATGCATGGGGAAGCGGCTGTGGCTCAATCAGTAGGACTCCCATTTACCATATGGGAGGCCCCGGATTCGGTTCCCGGGGCCTCCTGGTGAAGGCAAGCCCGCCCGCACGGCGTGGTTAGCTGACCCAGTGAGCACAAGCAGCAAGGGGGGGATAAATGAATAAATAAATAAAATCTTTAAAAAAAGAATAAATGCATGGAGTTAAAACCTAGGCTATAGGTTACTAAGAGATAAGAGGAGGGCTCAGAAGGGGTACTGATATTTAATGTATGTAGAGTTTTTAAGTAGCTTGACTGTAAAAGTATGGAAATGGATAGAGTTGATGGTAACACATTATGGTGAGTATAACTAACACAGCTGGTTTATAATTGAGATTGTGACTGAAAGGGGTAGTATAGGAACATAAATGTCAATTGAAAAAAGCTAGAGAATAATTTAGGGACTGAATATCATAGTGAACCTGCAGGTGGATGAGGATTATGGTTAATAGTACCAATACTATGAACTAGAACATATGTACGTCACTATTACAAGGTGGTAAGAATACAATGGTGCATGGGAAAAACATAATTAATGTAATTTTGGGGCTATAGTTAACAGCGATATTGTAATATTCTTGTATCAATGTCAAAGGAGGTACTATATCACCAATAAGGTCAATAATAGGGATGTATGGGATTTTTTCTTTTGGACTAAGAAAAACGTTAAAAAATTTGCTGAGTCGATGACTGCACAACTCTGGATGAAAGTGAGAGCCACTGAGTGTTCACTTTGGATAGAATATACAAGGCATGGTACTGTATAACACAGTGAACCATGTGGTAGATAGACTGTGGTTTACAGTACAAATATGAGAGTGTTCTATTATTAACTATAACAAATGTGCAACACTGATACATGGTGTTCATAATAGGGTGTGTATGGAAAAAATATACCAATGTAAGCTACGCACCAAAGTTACTGGTAATAGTCTGATAATCTTTCATAATCTGTAACATATGTTCCACAAGAATGTAAGGTGTTGGTAGAGGGGTGGTATATGGGAAATCTGCACATTATGCATGATTGTTTTGTAATCTCACAACTTTTCTAATAAAAATATATATTAAAATACTAACTACACACCATTGCACTCCTAGTCATTTATTCTATAGAAATGAAAAGTTATGTCTACAAAAAAAACCTAGATGCAATTTTTCATAGCAGCTTTCCTTGTAATAGCCAAAACCTGGAATCAACCAAAATGTCACAATAGGTGAATGTTTAAGCAAATTGTGGTACATTCATGCCCTGGACAACTACTTTGCAATAAAAAAAACCAACATATTGATGCATACAACAAATTGGACAGATCTCAAGGGCTTTATCCTGAGTGAAAAAAAGTCAATCTGAATAGGTCACACACTATATAATTCCGTTTATATAACATTCTCAAAATGACAAAATTATAGAGATGAACAGATTATTGGTTGCCAGGGATTGGGGATGATGAGGAGGATGGGGTGTGGGGGAGACTGTATAAAGTGTGATGGTGGGATTTGAGTTTATTTGTTACTTTCTTTTTTTTCCATGTCAGATGGATAATGTGCCGACGTCTTAACAAGGTTTGAGGGAGGCACATCTCACACAAATGCGTGAACACCCATTCATCATGCTTATGAACCACAAAAGGATCGTATTTGTTACTTTCTTGTTTTCAGTTTCCTGGAGTATGTTTTTTCCATACTCCACTTGTATCATTTTTATAAGCAAGTTAGAGGAAGACTTAGAAGCAAAAGATTTTGGAGAAGGAAATAAGATTTTACTTGTAAAGAGTGCAAGGGTGTGAGACTTCAGAAAAATTAGCTCACCAAATGCAAAATATAACAATTATCAAAAGAAAAATAGTAAAAAATTACTATAGTTATCAAGTTTATATCAGTTTATTCATAGAAAAAATTAGCACCTTTTCCATAAGATTATCATACTCACAAAGACATATCTTCAGAAGTCATCACAGCAAAAATCAGGGATAAAATATTTTTGTTAAGGCACCTGTTTTATTTTTTATATATTTTTTATTTTTTTTAAGAAAAGGTATTTAGATTACATAAATGTTACATAAAAATATAGGGGATTCCCATATGCCCCGCTTCCTACACCTCCCACATTTCCCCACATTAACAACATCTTTCATTAGTGTGATACATTACAATTGATGAAAACATTTTAGAGCATTGCCACTAAACATGGATTATAGTTTACATTGTAGTTTACACTCTCTCCCACACAATTTTGTAGGTTATGGCAAGATATGTAATGGCCCATATCTGTCATCGTAATGTCATTCAGGAAAATTCCAAAGTCCCCCAAATGCCCCCATTTTTCACCTGTATTTCCCTCTCCCTGCCCTCAGAACCTCTAGTGGCCACTGCCTCCACATGAATAATATAGTTTCTTCCATTGCTAGAATCACAATTAGTCTATAGTAGAATACCAGTAAGTCTACTTTAGTCCATAGTTCATCCCCCAATCCTGAGAATTCTGGGATTCTCACTCCATAGTTCACTCCACCTCTAATTGAGAGGAGGCTTTGATCTCATGGGGCAGATGGATGGGACTATCTTGCTTGCAGTTGTAGACTCTCTTGATTCCTTGGGATGGTCATTGCCCATCATCATCTCCTTGTTAGTTGTCCTGGGTGAGTCCAATGAACTGGAGAGTAGGTGCTGCAATTCCGTTGAATTTCAGGGCCCAGCTGGTACATGGACAGCCCAGAGATTAAAGTCTCTTGGACGTACACCTACCAACTCCAGCACCAACTACAGGTTCAAATAGAAGGGACAGAAGAGGCATGTGTAGAGAAGTCACATCTGAGTCTAACTCTGTCACACTTGGGAGCACAAACTCCAAAGTAGGGCCACTGGCAAAGCACCAAACTCTGGAGCTATCTGCCATGACTGGGTCCTGGGTGTCTCCAGAGCCCTCAGGAGCCCCACTATTTCGGGTAGTATCTACCTTGGCCGTCTATGAGATCCTGCTGAGACATGCATAAACGTTACATCTCTGATGACCTCCCGACTCACTTTGAAGTCTCTTTGCCATATACACTCATTTATCTTTACCTTTCCCCCCTTTTATTCAAGGTCTTTTTCCAGTTGTATCACCAGCCAGAAGGCACCTGTTTTAAAGTAAATATTTAAGATTTTATTATTTTGGAAATCAGAATCACTCAGAGTGACTTTTTAAAGAATTTATTGCCAGGTACAAAGTGTTACTATTCTTGTTGTTTCCCCTTAATGTGGCATGCAAAATAGTTATTCATTTTGAAAGTAGGGTAAAGTGTCAGCTTTTGCTTCTATAGGATGATAAAGTCATTTTTTAAAGGAAGGGACAATTAAAAGCTTCTGGTTGGGGACAAGATGGCATACGCACACTCCATCCTCTTGTTCCATTAATTATAACTAAAAGCCTTGGGAAAATGCAGAGCACAACTCTCAGAAGACTCTGAAAGGATGAAAAAGGAAAGCCAACTGGCTTGGGACTTTGAGACTTGAGGAATGTTTTTTGTTTTTGTTTGTTTTGGATTTTGCCTGCTATATATCTGAGTTTAAGAATTAGATCAGGGAAATGGATGTAGCTTAAGCGGTTGGGCTCCCATCCACCATATGGGAGGTCCGGGGTTCGATTGCTGGGGCCTCTTGGTGAAAGGCAAGCTGGCTTGCGCGGTGAGCTGGCCCAAGTGGCATGCTGGCCCACATGGAGAACTGGCACAGCAAGATGACACAACAAAAGGAGACACAGAGAAAAGGCAGTGAGAGACACAGCAGATCAGGGAGCTGAGGTGGCGCAAGAGATTCAGCACCTCTCTCCCACTCCGGAATGTCCCAGGATCAATTCCCAGTGCCGCCTGAAAAGAAGACAAGCAGGCATAGAAGAACACACAGAGAGCAGACAGTGAGTGCAAAACAATGGGAGGGCGGGGGGAGAAATAAATAAATCTTAAAAAAAAAAAAAGAATTAGATCTGCCTGCCACCCAGATATTCCTGTGGATGTACACAAAAAAAGTTCCAAGAAAAGCCTGTTCTCTCTACCCAAAGGACCAGGAAGAGGGTGACCCTGCTGGATGGGACACTTTCGACTATTTGTCCCTATTCTAGGAGAACCGCATGAAAGAAGCCTATCCCTCCCTTCCCTGCTG
The DNA here is from genome assembly GCA_026826555.1 of Tolypeutes matacus. Classification (NCBI taxonomy): domain Eukaryota; kingdom Metazoa; phylum Chordata; class Mammalia; order Cingulata; family Chlamyphoridae; genus Tolypeutes; species Tolypeutes matacus. The sequence continues at coordinate 5,852,084 of JAKSZT010054419.1, read as the reverse complement.
GATGCTGTAATCTGTTGGGCAGAGCTTTGCTGACCATTGCTTCCCTGAACTGATGAAGTGGCATTCCTCTCCATCCCTATCTTACACTTTTGAGACTCTGGGGTGGAGCCCTGTCAACCATCTCTACCTTGCACTAATGCCAGGAGAGGCAGCAATCCTTTCTATCCTCAGTGGTGCTGCGAAGACTGGAGTAGAACCCTCTAGACCACTCCAACCATGCACTAATGTGGACGTGCCTCTCATCTTGCTCCTAGGTGCTTCAGAGAATATGGGTCAAAGCCCTGTCTACCATCCCTGCCCTGCACTAAATGCAAGCAGAGGTGATGGCCTTCCCCTTCCTAAGTGGGTGCTGTTGAGACCTTGAGGCAGAGCCCTATTAAAAATTCCTGCTCTGCACTAAGCACATACCAGTCAAAAGGTGGCACCCTATCCTCTTCCAACTAGAGAGTGGGGGTATTACAGAAGGAGGGTACTAGATAAAGAGATTTTGAAAATCTGTCCATGAAGTCCTGGGCAGACACCCAAGCAGCCCATGTGTAAAACCAACCAGAATAAGCAGATCAGAAGCCTTGAGAACTGAACTATGCTGTGGAATGCTATCAGGTTTCAAATTGGCCTTAGTAGGACAGGGTGTGGGGGCTGATTAGAATAGCACTACAAAGATTTGAAAACTTAATTGCCATTTGAATCACAGCAATAAAAGTGAGCCAGGACATGTGTTCTGAACCAAAACAAGTTGACTGCCTGCTTAAGTAGAAGATTTAAATATGAACCAGAGTCTCATAATACCCCCAAATGTCCAGGATACAATCCAAAATTACTCATTATTACTCATAATACCAAGAACCTGGAAAATCTCAACTCAAATGAGAAAAGAATATCAATAGATACCAACACTGAAAGTAGCTTTTGGAAAAATGCTCCAAGCAATTGCAAACACTATTAAACAGATGGAAAGATAGAAAGTCTCAACAAAGAAAAAGACCATGTACAGAAAAAAAAAATTTTTAGAAATGAAAAATACAATAACTAAAGATTTTTTAAAAACTCACTGTCTTGGCACAATAGCAAAATGGAGATGACAGAAGAATGAATAAGTGCACTTGAATTTCTAGTCCCAGCCAAGTTGGCAGAGCCCTATTCCTCACTAGTTAATTAAGTTTGATTGCATTAGATTCACTTTAGATCAGTTGATTAGATTCTTTTGATTGGACTATTTCAGTGAGGCATGTCTCAGGTTGGGTTTCTGCCCTCTTGCTGGGTCTTATATAAATGGAGACAGAGAGAAAGGTACACACACAGAGAAAGGAAGGCACTATTTTGATCCTTCCATGTGAGAGATAAGACTGCAGGTAAACAGGGAAGCCCCAAGAGGCTAAGAGAGGTCCCAGAGCCTGGAATTAGCAGAGCACAGAGGCATGGAAAGAGATCCCCGAAGGGCTGGACCCATGGAGCAGGTCCAGGCTGAAGAGACGAACCATATGCCTGATGGCCCACAGCTGAACTCAGGAAGAAAGCAGAGCGGCTGAGACTGAGAGAGGAGGCCGGGAAAGAGACAAGCCCTATGCATGCCTGGTCACCCACAGCTGAGCTCCAGGACACAGTATATTCTGGAGGGGAAGACAGAAACCTCGGCAGAGATAGGTCTCCATCTCTTACTTTACCACATAGCAGAACGCCAGGATCGCTAGTAGCTGACTTTGGTGAAAAAGCATCTCTGATAGTACTTTGATTTGGACATTTCATGTCTTCGGAACTGTAAGCTTTTCCCCTAATAAAATTCCCATTTAAAAAGCCAGTCCATTTCTGGTACTTTACATTGGCAGACCTTTGGCAAATTAAGACATACATACACACATTAATGCATGTAAAACTGGTGAAATCTGATTAAGGTCTGTGGATTGTACCAATGTCAGTTTCCTGGTTTTGATATTGTAGTATATTTATGTAAAATGTTACCAATGGGGGAGCTGAATGAAGGGTATATGGGACCTCTCTTTACTATTATTGTAATTTCCTGTCATTCTATAATTATTTCAAAATAAAAAAAAGAATCAGTGCATTTGAACACAGATCAATAAACTTTACCCATCTGAAAAAATAAACCTAAAGGAAATGAACAGAGCTTCAAGGACCTATAGAACAATAAAAAAAAAAAAGGTCTAACATTTATGTCACCAGGGTTCCAAAAGGGGAGGAGAAAGAATGTGGGGCTGAGAAAATATTTGAAGAAATAATGGGTGAACACTTCCCAAATTTGGCAAAAGACATAAACCTACAAGTCCAAAAAGCTGAGGAAACCCCAAACATGATAAACCCAAAGAAATTCATGCCCAGGTACACCACAATCAAATATGTGTAAACTTAATACAAAGGGAAAAATATTTGAAGTAGCGAGGGAGAAACAGTACATTATTTATAGGGGAACAGTGATTTGAGTGAACGTGGACTTCTCAGAAACCATGGAGGTCAGGAGGAAGTGGCACAATATTTTTCAAATGCTGAAAGAAAGTAACTGTCAACCTAGAATTCTATATTCAATAAAAATATCTTTCATGAATGAAAGTGAAATAAAGATATTTTTAGTTGAAACTAAGAGAATGTGTTATCAATAGATCTGCTTTAAAAGAAAGATCTTCAGACAGACAGGAAATAACAGAAGGAAACTTGGGGTATCAGGAATGAAGAAAGAATAAGGGAAGTGGTAAATATATGAGTAAATATAATAGACTATCCTCTTCTTCAGTTTTTAAAATTATGTTTGATGGTACAAAGTAATAATTATAACATAGCCTGATAATGTTTATCGATGAAAGTAGAGGTAATATTTAAGATAAATATATCATAAAGGGGGTAAGGTAAAGGGCATTCAAGTGTTAAAAGATTGACACTAATAGATGGGATAAGTTAAATATATATTGAATGTCTACAATAAGTACTAACAATACAAGGCATTGGTGGTGGGGTAACATACGGGAGCCCTGTATGATGATATGCATGTTTGTTTTGTAAGTTCACAACTTACACTATACACTTATTGTTTATGGATGTTCATGTATGAATGATAAACTTCAATTTTAAAAAGGTAAAAAAAAAACACTATAGATAATTAAAATGGAATACTAAAGATGTTCACCAGCAGGAAGAGAGTGGAAATAGAGGAACAAAAATCAGAGGGAAAAACAGAAAAGAAATAATAGCAGACAAATTATAACATTTCAATAATTACATTAAATATAAGTGGTTTACACCAATTAAAAGAAAGATGATCAGAATAGATATAAAAGCATAACTATATGCTGTCTAAAAGAAACTCACATTAAATATAATGATATTGGGAATCCCAGTGGGTTCTGTGTAATATTTTGGGTATCTAAGCACCTCTTAAAATATATTTATATATATACATAAATAACATTTTTGTAAGCAAATGCACATATATGCATATATATATTTATATATCATTTTGCAAATGTTGGTATGTATTGTGAAAATTTTAATTCTTACCCACAATAACAAAAAAATAAATAAATAAATAAATATGCTCTTATGAAAAAAAAAAGTGAAAGGAAGGAAATATATATACCATGTAAACATGAGTCAAAAGAAAGCCTACATGGCTATATTAATAGCAGACAAAGGAGGCTCCAAAGCAAATAAAATTACCAGAGTATAAGAAAGGTATCACATAACAGTAAAAGGGTCAATTTATCAAGAACACATAACAATCCTAAATGTGTATACACCAAGCAACAGAACTTTAAAATACATGAGGCAAAACCTGACATAACTGAAAGGAGAAAGGCAAACCTACATTTATAGATGGGGACTTCAACACTCCTCTCTCAGTAATTGATAGAACCACTAGGGACAGAAAATCCGCAAAGATATAGAAGAAATCAACAACACTATCAACAATATCTTTGCTGGATAGCCCCCTTTTTGTCCCCTTCATAGCCACTCTCTACCCTTCTCTGCTCTACTTTTTGTGCCTTAGGAGGCATGCACCAGAATCCCTTGCCCTTTGGCTTCATCCAGAGAGGCTACATGAAAGGCAGGAAAGCAATTGAGAAACTGAAAAGTTAAAGACAAGGATTAACAGCAGAAACATGGGAGATGGTCAAGAAGTCCATCTGAGTTTTTCAGGGGTGATGGGTTCTGCTACTTTCCTCTTATTTTCATTTAAAAAGTGCAAATGAGACTACTTTAATAGTAGTACTATTAATAATAGTACTGGTTTGCCCCATAGATTTTCAAGGGCTAGGGTGGAGAGGGAGCCAAAGCTGGCTCCAAGTCCAACCTGGTCAGTTTCTCTTCTGGATTAAAGTACTATAGGTTCTTAAATCAGGGATAAGGTGTCAAGATCATCAAATATTGGTAGTCAGTCTCTACTTTAAAAAAATCATTAGGAAATACCCTTACTTCTTCTTAAATGTACACATTAGGAATGATTTGAGATCTTTCTACATTATTAAAGTGGGCGTTTCCAGCTACAAATTTTCCACTGAGCACTTCTCTTTCTGCGTCCCATAAGTTTTGGTATGTTTTGTTTTCATTTTCATTAGTTGCAAAGTATTTTCTAATTTCACTCATGATTTCTTCTTTCCCCCATTAGATGAATGTGTTGCTTACCCAAGAATGTGTTGCTTAATTTCCACATAATGTGATTTTTCCAATTTCCTTTGATTATTTATTTCTAATTTTGTTCCATACTAGTCAGGAAATATTTGTATGATTTAAATTTTTAAAAAATGTATCGAGGGCCTCCTGGTGCTTACTACAGGCTGTGTTCTTGCACTGACTGTATAGAAAAAGGAGGCAGAGTGAGCCTACCCCGTATACACCTCAGCCCAGGCCTTGTGCCTGGTCTGAATTGTGAGTGAGGGGACATGGGGAAAAAAAAGGAAAAAAATGTATTGAGGGGAGCAGTTGAGTGCCTGCCTCCCACACAGGAGGTCCTGGGTTCAGTTCCCAGTGCCTCCTAAAGAAAAACAGACAATGAGCAAAAAACAACTAGCAGACAATAAGCAAAAACAACAAGCAAAAACAGACAAGGGAGCCTTCTCGGGTGTTGGGGGGAGATGTATTGAGACTTCTTTTATGACCTAACATATGGTCTATCCTGATGAATGTTCCATGTGCACTTGAGAATAATGCATATTTTGCTGTTATTAGGTGGAGTGTCCTGTATGTATCTTTTAGGTCTAGTTGGTTTATAGTGTTGGTCAAGTCTTCTGTTTCCTTGCTGATCTTCTGTCTAGTTGTTCTAGTCATTTAATTATTGAATGTAGGGTAGTAGAGTCTTCAACTATTGCTGAACTGTCTGTTTCTCCCTTCATTTCTGTTTTGCTTCATGTATTTTGGGGCTCCATTGTTAAATGCCTATATGTTTATAATTTTTATATCTTCTTGATGTATTGACCTTTATCATTATCAAATGTCCTTTGTCCTAGTAACAATTTTTTGTCTTAGAGTTTATTTTATCTGATATGGTATAGCCACTCTAGTTCTCTTCTGGTTACTGTTTGCATCAAATATCAATTTTCATTCTCTTAACCTTAATGTATTTGAGTCTTTGAATCAGAAGTTAGTCTCTTTTGGATAGCATAGAGTTGGATCATGTTTTTTCTTCATTCTGCCAATCTCTGCCTTTTAACTGGAGAGTTTAATCTGTTTATATTTAATATAATTACTGATAAGGAAGGAGTTACTTTTGCCATTTTTCTACTTGTTTTCTACATGTCATGCCTTCAATTTTATTCTATTGCCATTCTCTTTTGTGCTAAATAGATATTTTCTAGTGCACCATTTTGATTTTCTGGTAATTTCTTTTACTCTATATTTTATATTTATTTTTCTTGTAGTTGTCCTGAGAATTAGAATCAACATCTTACTTTATAACAATCTATTTCTGGTTAATACTAACTTAACTTCAACTGTACACAAAGACTTTGATCCTACATAGCTCTGTTTCCCCCACCCTCTTTATGCTGTTATTGTCCCTCTTACATCTTTAAACATTTTGCTCCTACCAACTTAGGTTTATAATTATTGTTTTATGGCAGTTGTCTGTTAAATCAGATAGGGAAATAAAAGGAATTATAAACAGAAACTACATGTATACTATCTTTTATATTGATCTATGTAGTTAACTTTACCAGGATTTTTTATTTCTTCATGTGGATTTGAGTTACTGTTTAGTGCCATTTTGTTTCAGCCTGAAGGACTCTCTTTAGCATTTAGCAGGTATACTAGTGACAAATTCCCTCAGGTTTTGTTTATCTGGGAATGTCTTGATTTCTCCTTCATTTTTGAAGGAGCATTTTGCCAAATATAGAATCCTGGTTGACAGTCTTTTTCTGTCACCACTTTGGCTTTAAATATATCATCCTACTGCTTTCTGGCCTCTATGGTTTCTGATGGGAAGTTGCCCATTAATCATATTGACACTCCCTTGTATATGATGAGTCACTTCTCTCTTGCTGCTTTCAATATCTCTCTGTCTTCGTCTTTGATAGTTTGATTATTATGTGTCTCAATGTGGATCTCTGTGTTTATACTACTTGAAATTTGTTGAGTTTCTTGGATGTGTAGATTCATGTCTTTCCTCAAATTTGGAAAGCTGTTGGCCATTATTTCTTTAAATATTCTTTGTGTTCCTTTCCTTTTTTCCTCTCTTTTGAGGACTTCATAATGTGTATATTGGTGTGTTCTATGGTGTCCTACACGTCTCTTAGACAATGGTCATTTTTCTTCATTCTTTTTTCTGTTTTACAGAATGGATAATCTTAATGATTTGTTGATATTCTGTATTTGGCTAGTCATCATTCTTATCCTTTCCTTTAGCTCTTTAGACATGGTTTCCTTTAGATATTTGAACATATTTAAAATCTTTGATTCAAGTTTTGTTTGATAAGTCCAATGTATGGGGTTCTTGAAGAACTCCTGAGTTTCAATTGATTATTTTCCCCCCTTTGTACAGGCCATAGTTTATTGTTTCTTTGAATGCCTCATAATTTTCTGTTAAAACTTGGACATTTTGAATATTATAATGTGACAATTCTGGAAAACAGATCTTCCGCCTCCCCAGGGTTTGTTGTTATTGTTACTTGTTGTAGTCATTGTCATTTATTTAGCAATTTTTTGGAAGTAATTGTAAAGTCTGTATTCTTTATCATATGTGGCCACTAAAGTGTCTATTCTATTAGCTTAGTGGTCAGCTAATTATTGGACAGAGATTTCCTTAAACACCTGAAATGAATAATTCCCCCACATTATTGAGGGGCTTTGTATGCTTGTTGCAGCACACCTTCAACATTCAGCCAGGTGTATTACAACTATGCCTTAGTTTTAACTTCCAGGTATCAGAGTGTCAAGGTCAGTCATAGGTGAAAGATTAGGGCTTTCTCAGGTCTTTCCTGAGCATTCACATAGCCCTGGGCATGCATGTGTCCTTCTAGATTCCCAGGACTATTTCAGAGATTTTTCAAAGCCCTCATGTCATCTCATTCCACAGCCTTTCCTCCTAAGACTTTTGGTTATCTGTAGCTTGCTCCAACTTTTATCCATTGCCTCATACAGCAGTAACTAAAAAATTGCCTGTAAATATATTTAGAAAACACCCCCCCCACTCCAGGTAGCAGCTTTAGCATTGGGTGCATTATGACAGGGTAAATAAAGACAAACCTTTGAGTGGGCCTTACAGGGAGCTACCAGACAGATTGGGGAAAAAATTCTTTGCAAGTGAGGCCTGTTCTTCATCCTTTGGTACCAGAAAGGCAAACTGTTATCTTCAGGGCCACTGCTGAGCTGGGGATTAGGGGTAGGGACAAGAATAAGTTAAAATACCATAAAGCTTGCTGTTCTTACCAAGATTTGGCAGGGTTTTTTTTTTGTTTTGTTTTGTTTTTTTTAATTAAGCACTCCTTGTGTAACTGCAAGACTTTGTTAGTTTCTAGAGTTCAAAAAAAAAAAAAGGTTGATTCTGACAGTTTTTACCAGTTTTTTTCATTGCTTTTATGGAGTAACAGAATTTTGGAGTTCCTTTCTCTGCTATTTTCCTGACATCACTCAGTTTCAGGTACTTTTATGTTGGATGAAAAACTTGACATTCCATTGAAAAATATATATATGGCAGAAACATGTACACATCATATGAAGTATACATGCAACCAATTTTCTGTATAGTTATTAAGAAATAAAATTTGGTAATGTATGAATCCTGATTAATTTTTGCAAAACCAACAAGGTCTTTGCACAATCTGTATGAGCACAATCACTGCTAGCCTTGACTGAAAGAGAAAGAGAACGGACAGATTGAAGGAAAAATGACTTCAAGGCCAGAACCATGGAAGCAAATGTCTGGACTGAATAGATATCCTTGGACTTAATTTTTGCAAACCTTCCATTCAACATCATAACACAATTTTGCCAAGTTCTCTGCCACTTTATAGCAAGGATTGCCTTTCCCCCAATTAGCAATAAAACATTCATCATTTCCTTCTAAGTCCTCACTGGAAGTAACTTTAATGTGTATATTTCTACCAACAGTCTCTTCAAAACAATTGAGGATTTTTCTATTGAGCACCTCATAGTTATTCCAGACTCTACCCATTACCCAATTCCAAAGCCATTTCCACACTTTTGGGTATTTGCAATAGCAGCACCCTAATAAACAGAAATTTATTAGCTCACAGTCTCAGAGGCTAGAAGGTTTGCTCCCTCCTGGGGTCAGTATATTCTGGCTGGCTGGCAGTCTTTGGGGTTCCTTGGATTTTCCATCACATGGCAATGCACATGACAATTTCTTCTCCTAGGTTCTATTGACTTCTGCTTCTGGCTTCTGTCTCCATCTGACTTTCCCTTCACTTATAAAGGACTCCAGTAATCCAGATTAAAGCCAAACCTGGTTTAGCTGGGCCACACCTTAACTGAAGTAACATCTTGAAGAGATCTTATTTATAATGGGTCCACATGGACCAGAATGTGAACCAAGACCAAGAACATGCCCAAATTGGGATCCACAGTTCAACCCACTATAGTCATTTAAAGACTAAAACCCAAAAGTATTATCTGAGATTCTATACATTGAATATCCCCTTATGAAATTAAGAGGAAGTAAGTGCATAGCTATACTATGTACAGATATTCATTTTAGAATTAGTCTAATTATATTTTATTGATGAAGGAAATTTTTAAAATTTACTTTATTTTTTCTTTATTAACCCCCCACCTCCCCCAGATGGTTTTCTCATCTGTCTGCTCGTTGTTTGCTCGCCTCCTCCAGGAGGCACTGGGAGCTGAACCTGGGACCTCCCACATGAGAGGCAAGTGTCCAACGGCCTGAGCCACATCCGCTCCCCCCCGGGATGTGGCATCTGCTGGCTTGTGGAATCTGCTCATTGCGGTAGGGGCAGCGTCTGCTTGTCTTCTTGTAGGAGGTACCAAGACCCAAACCTGGGACCTCCAATATAGTAGACAGGCACCCAACTGGTTGAGCCACATCTGCTTCCCATGATGAAGGAAATTTTAAATACCTTTGAAATGGAAACACCAACATTCAATTTCATGGACAAAAATAGGTTTCTAAATACTGAGTAATTGTTATCTTTGCACTGAAACTGCAAAATTATGTTTTCAAAGTTTCTGATTGTATTTAGTGTTGTCTTTAGAAAATATCTTTAAAATAGACAAGTTGGAACACAAATGTAACTGTAGTGGAGGTATCAAATACTGTAAATTAAAATAATGATTTTTAAAGAAATATGCAAAATGTAAAACTTCAATCCCCTTCCAATGCCCCACCTCCTCATCCCTGTCATCACTGACAACGCTCACCAAAACATCTCCAGCCATATGGCAGGCATGTGCCTGATCAGCACCATTGGTAGCCTGTAAAGCTGGGGGAACTGCTGAGATGCAGAATAATAGTGGGGCTGAGAGTATTTATATGTAACAACGCATTAGAAAAACAAATGACTACTTATGTGATTTGTTGTGAGAGCCAAGTTAGAATAGCAAACTGGAAATACAAGTGTCCACAGAGGGTCTAAGAATCCTGAGATCTGGAGTAAGGGGAACACATGTACCTGTCATCTTATAGTTGTGCATTTGCCCTAAACTTCTCCGGTGGCATCAGAGAGAAGAGGGGCTCTCTCATAAATCAAGTGGCTGGATGTCTTGGTAGAATCCTCACAACAGGCTTAGATTTCAAGACTCTTTGCTACATACTCAGCTTATCCAAGAAAAATAAGATCAGAGGAGGAGGAAGTGGAGGAGGAGGAGGATGAAGGGAAAATCATGGCCCAGATGACTTGATTTCTTTTCACCTTCATGAATGGACATTTTTGAAGACTTGAGAAATTTTCTTTCCTTCTCCTGGACTTCTTACCACCACCAGTGGAGTCCCAACCTGGAGCCATGTTTCCAGTTTTCCCCATTTCAAGGAATGGGTTACAGGATAGTTCTGAACATCAGAGTCCTTCCTGATGCTTATTGCCTTGTATATACAAAATTCCAGCCCCAATGTGAGGCACCATGTCCAAATCCCAAGCAGCAGAAGAATGAAAGACAGAGGGGCAAAGAGAAACAAATCTTTCTCATTTTCAGGCTTTAAACTTTTCTTTAGGAACTCTCTGCACAGATTTTCACCTACATCTCATTTTACAGAAATGTGTCACATTACCAAATCTAGCTGCAAAAGAAACTGGACTACTGAGTATTTATGTCTTTTAAGCATCTATATTTGAGGGTAACTGAGAAAAAGTTGGGGAGTAAATATTAAATTAGCCAGTACATTATCTGCGTTGGATTAAAAATGGCTATATATTATTTGCAGCATTGTCCATTAAGATGTAGAATCAATTTCTCCATCCCTTGAATCTGCTGACCCTATGACTTGTTTTGAGCAATAAGATAGGCTGGAAATGACACTGCACAACTTCCAAGAAAGGCCTCAAGAGGCTTTTCAGTTTCCACTCTTATCCTGTTGGAATGGTGAGACCATGATGTTGTGGAAAAGCCTGGGATGAAAGACCACATGGAGAGAGTCCTAGTTGTCCCAGTTGTTCCAGCCATCTCAGTTGAGGCCCCAAATATTTGAGTGAGACCATCTTAGGTAGCCCAGACCCACCAAGTAGACAGCCGACAGCAGCCATGTGAGTAAACCCAGGCAAGAACAGCAATAACCTACACAATTTTGAAAAATAATTTTATTGACATATAGTTCACAAACCTTATAATTCACACATTTTTAAGTGTACAATTCAATGTTTCTTAGTATTTTTTGCTCATTGTCTGCTTGTTGTTTTTGCTCATTGTTCTGTTTGTTTTCTTTAGGAGGCACTGGGAACTGAACCCTGGACCTCCCATGTGGGAGGTGGGTGCTCAGCTGCTTGAACCACATCCACTCCGAATAACCTACAGAATTTTAAGCACTAACAAATTGTTGTTGTGTTGGCCATTAAAATTTGGAGTGGTTTGTGCTTCAGGAAAAGCTAACTGAAATACCCTTTGCACTAGAACATGCTCTCAAGCAAAGGGCCCTCAAAGTGAAAGAAGTATGTCTGCAGAAGGACTTAATTATAGGCAGAAGGACTTAACTGTACATGAAAATGAGATGTACAATCAACTTTAAGGAAGTGTGGCATTTGAGGCCTGAAGATGGGCTATGAAAATCTCTCGCTGCTTCTCTGGAGAGCAATGTTTATCTAGTTTTACCACGGTGCCTACAGTTCATGGAACTTTGACATTAATATTCATATGAAACCTGGAGGACATTATGTTGAGTGAAGCAAGCCAGACACAAAAGAACAAATACTGTATGAATGCGTTACTATGAACCAAATATATTGTGTAATATATTGTTTGATTCAAAAAAAAAATTTACATGTATCCATTACATTTAATTGAGAAATGTAAAAAAAAAAAAAATTCATGAGACTCTAATAATAAATGTTAAAATTATATGATAATTTCATAAATTTATATAAATTATACAATAAATACAATTTCTAAAATTATACATAATTTTACAATATATAAGCTTGCAAACTTTACGCTGATCTTAGCCAGAGAGTTCAAGGCAGGAGGGAACTGAAAAAAAAAAAAGACAACTACAAAGTAGATTCCTCTTTTTTCTTTACTTTCCCAACTCAGAGAGTCCAAAAGCCTATCTTAAGGCTTTGAGACTTGTTAGTTTGTTTAGGTAGTTATAATTCCAAGTTAGAATATCTATAGATGGACAAAAGTGAAGCATGCCTGTTCTGAAACACTGAGGATTAGAGCCATGGGATATTTAGAATATAAGAACTTTTGGGGGAAACGGATGTGGCTCAAGTGATTCAGCTCCCGCCTACCATATGGGAGGTTCCTGTTTCGGTTCCCCGTGCCTCCTGGAGAAGACGAGCAAGAGAGTGAGCCAGAACAATGGGCAGGTGCAGTGAGCTGACGCAACAAGATGATGCAACAAGGAGACACAAAGAGGAAAGACAATGAGAGATACAGCAAAGCAGGGGGCTGAGGTGTCTTAAGCGATTGAGTGCCTCTCTCCCACATGGGAGGTCCCAGGTTCAGTTCCTGGTGCCTCCTAAAGAGAAAACAAGCACACTGCAAGTAGATACAGAGAGCAAACAGCGAGCGCAAACAGCGAGGTGGGGAGGATGAGTAAATAAAATAAATCTTTAAAAATAAGAACTTTTGGCATCAGAGGAAAAGCTTGTGGCTTAATAAAATGTCCTACCCCTCCTGTCACACAGATTTGAGTTATGTGGCAGGCTATTTTATTCAACACTCTTTCCAGTACTCTTCTCTCTCTATTTTTTACCTTAAAATCTGGAAAGTCAAGTTTTTGAATTTCTGGCCTCCCTTCAACCAGGGCTGTCCATGTGACATAGATCTAGCCAATAGATGTAAGTCCTTGGGGAGAGTTAAAACCCATGAGGAAAAGGCTTTTATCCTTTACTCTTCCTTTTCTTCCTGAAGGTGCTACTGCCACCCTGCAACCAAGCAAAAGAGCGCCATGTGGTTAGAGAATGAAAAATGAAGGGCCGAGGGTCCTAGGTAATTTCCTTCAGCAGCTATACTGGCTTTGGATTGACACCTACATGTCACATGAGAAGAATGACCCCTAATATTTTCAACTACTGTGTATTGTATTTTCTGTTACTGACAGTTGCACATTCCTGGTGCAAATGCTTATGTTGTTTGGGGAGAACGGTGGAAATCTGAGAGGTATTTGGGAAATTTGTTTTAATTTCTGGGCTTATAAATTCATTGTATAAGCCTTTCTCCCCATCTGAATCAGGTCTTCTTGGCTGCTATTGTATGGGTTATACGGTGGTCAAAAAAGGCCCTTTTACATCAGCATATAACATGCAGAACTGTGTGGGAGAGAGTGTGGTCTACAATGTGAACTATGGTCCATGCTTAGTGGCAAAGCCTCAGGATGTGTATATCCATTGCAGGTGATGTGCCACACTAATGAAAGATGTTTATGTGGGAGGTTGTGGGAGGAGTGGGAGGTGGGGAACATGGAAATCCCTGTAATTTTTGTGTAACATTTATGTAATCTAAGCATCTTTTAAAATTAAAAAATTAAAAAAATTAAAAGGTCCTCAGGTCCTGCTAGGCAAAAGGCCTCTGGTGTTACAACCAAAAGTAAATGAGGAGGGAAGTGAATGTGGCTCAAGTGATTGGTCTCCTGTCTACCATATAGGAGGTCCAGGGTTCGATTCCCAGGGCCTCCTGGTGAAAGGCAAGCTGGCCCACGTGGAGTGCTGGCCCACACAGGAGAGCTGGCACAGCAAGATGACGGAACAAAAAGAGACACAGAGGAGAGACAATAAGAGATGCAGCAGACCAGGGAGCTGAGGTGGTGCAAGAGAGTGAGCAGCCTCTCTCCCACTCCGGAAGGTCCCAGGACAGGTTCCCAGTACTGCCTAAAGAGAAGACAAGCAGACACAGAAGAACACACAGTGAATGGACACGGAGAGCAGACAACGGGGGGTGAGGGGTGGGGATGGAGGGGGCGAGAAAGAAAGAAATCTTAAAAAAAAAAAAAAGTAAATGAGGAAGGATTCTTGGTAACCATAACTTAATTATTTTAAATATATACTTACCAATTTAACTTATTGTTCTGCCAGCTAACTAATACTAGGAACTTTACCTTATTCTTCTCTCTGTTGATAGCATGCATTCTATACACATGAATTGAGTACCATTAGATGGCTTCCTAGGTTCTGGGTATACAGTGGTGAATAAAAAGGCAATGACTACCCACAAGAAGCTCACATTCTAGTTAGGAAGGGGATTAATAATAAACAAATAATATGAAATTTGATGATTAGAGCTTTACTGAAAATAAAGCCCGAGTAACAGAATAGTGATGGGATATGTGAGATATTTAAATTAAGTTGATCATGTAAGGCCTTTCTGATAAGGTGATATTTGAGCTCTGAATGAAGTGAGGGAGAGTACGGTGCTATCAGGTATGAAGCATGCTAGGTAGAGGAAACAGCAAGTGCAAAGGCTATGAGATGGGAGCAGGCCTGGCATGTTGGAAAAGCTGTAAGAAAGCCAGTGTTAATGAAGCATGATGAGTATCAGGAAGTTTCAACTGAAGTTTTAAGAAACTTGGCATTCTGGTGTTTTTGAGCTCTTGTCACACAAGACCTACATAATATGGTTGTGTGTCTCTTGTGGTTGCTGTGAAAGTGTGCATGTAGATGTGTCCCTTTACAAAAAAAAGAATGAATGAAGCTGTTAGGATTTAAATAGTCGATTTAGAGTCAGGAATGTCTTTGTACAGAAGGAACTTTAGCTTTATGGAGACCGCAGGGATGCCTGAGGAGGCAGAAAAATGAGAGAAGGGAGAACGTGGACTACAATGGCAAATGTCACTTTTTTCCCCTAACATTGTTTCTGGATTTGAGATCAGCAGTTAAAAGACTTGTTCACAGTTGGCTACACAGAGCAGGTTCTTACTATCAATTATGTTAGCAAACTAAGTAAAATGGGCTTGGTATTTTCATTAACTCAGTTTCTTTACTCTTCACTGGTGTAATATACAAAAGAATTAATGTTTACTTATACAACATATAGTAAATTCATTTAATTTCAAATAAAACAATACCAAACCCAAATCCCTATGTTCTCCCTGGTTTGAATGCAAGTTTCAGCATCTTCCATGAGGATCCTGCTCCTTCTCTTCCAGTCTCTCTGGGTCATCCTGGCTTTCTATATGGTTTTGAGGCTGGAGCTGAGTTCCCACTAAATTTATGTTTCAAAATGCTATGGTCATGCAGACAAGATGGTGACCATGAGCCCATTGGAGCGCCTTTTCTACACTTACCACCAATCATTCCTATTTTGACTTTAAAGTTATTAAGATTGCCTAAGCCTGTCTTGCTTCTTCCTTTCACTGGGGGTAGACAAAAACCTGTCTCTATGTATTTCTAGGTAACTTTTAGCTTCATACTTCTAATTCTGGAATAGTGGGCCATGCTCTCTTTCTTCAGAACCACTTGGATAAGATTCAAAACTTCCCACACATGAAAGCCCTCATTTATAATTACAGCACAGTATATTATCAGAGAAAAAGCATTTAAAAGCTCAGTAAATGTAGATTGGCTGATATTCAATAATGTCTGTTGCAAGTTGGCTTTACAAAGAATAAACTTACTGTTAAACTGAACAAGATAAATTAATCTTTACACTTATCACTGCTTTGTTGACATGGTATTTTAAAAATTGGTTAATTATTTCTATTTCTCTTTAAGGACCAGAACCAGGATTATTATATCTAAAAATGAAGTCTGTAAATTTTAACATTGACCTAGAATGTAGCATAAAGTTGCCCATTTGGTTCTAACTTCCTTTCATGCATGTGCTTCAAGGGCAAGTCGAGGTTAAAATAAATAAATAGAGAGAGAGAGAAAGAAATCATTTTTATTTTGACACTTTGACAGTTTTGGTGACTCGTATCTCAAAGCAGTGAAATGTTTGACTGTTTTACTTATTTTCATTATAAGAGGATTTAGGTCACTAAGATGATGGCCACACAGCTTCAATTGCAATTGGCCAAGTATCATATGGTTTCATTAGAGTTATCTGAAGTCCAGATGCTTTCAGTATAAAAGCAGAATATTTGAACCTCTGAGTACAAAGCAACTTGCTTGGCAATATAGAATTTGGAAAATAAAATCTTATCTTGCGGGGGACGGATGTGGCTCAAATGGTTGGGCATCTGTCTGCCATATGGAGGGACCTGGGTTCAATCCCCAGGACCTCCTGGTAAAAAAAAAAAAAAAAAATCTTATCTTGCTGCACTATCGGTAAAACAAACAAACAACAACAACCAAAAAACCAACTAAGAACTCACTGCAAATGTAAGCTTTCACCAAATTTGTTATATTTGCCTTCTTTTTTTCCAGTGGGTATTTTGTTATGAATAATTCTCATTTGCCTGAACTCTTGTCACCCTGGCTTCCCATATGTTTCTCAAATGGACTTTCACATTCCTATTTATTAAAAATATAATGGAGAAAAAAGAATCTAACAGACTAAGGAGGCAATTATCCCCTTTAACAGGATTTCAAAGCAAATAGATTGTAAAACAAAGAGACCGAAGATAGTATATTGACAAATGAAGAGAAGAAAGTCATACATGAATGGCTATATAAAGATGTTTATCTCTGAACAATTATGTTAATAAAAAGAAATGCCTAAAAAATAATGGAAGTTTTTTATTGCTATGGCTTATAGGCTTTTCTTTATCATCTTATGGAATGATTTCTCATAAATGCCCTGAAATAAAATAACTCCTTGAAAATATACCTAAACCTTCAGTCTGAAAAAAAATCAAGAAACCAAATATTTCTTATGTTTATTACTGGGAAAGGTTGGAAAATACTACTAAGAAAAATGGATGATTATATTGAAGTTATATGCTTGTAACACATTTCAATAATGACCTACTTTGCAAATATTGTGCTAGGTAGTCCCTGAGATTGAATGTATTTTATTTATTCTGGTATAGTTTATGACTCTAAGAGTTAAAGTCTCTAATATATAACATTATTACAAATGAATAAATAAAATGTAATGTTTATTCAAATAGAAAAGTGAGAAAAAGCTATACAGAAGTAAGTAGGAAAAACATGATTCTTTCAAGTAAGTTAGGAATTAGATTTGTAAAATGGCACATTTTAAGTACAATCAACTAGTTGAGGAAAAGGGCTCCAGATTTATTTCAGTGGTGTATAGATGACAGGCAATTCTCATATCAATCTCTCAGCCCTCATATTTTCTGACTTCCTATATTTCCAAATTGCTGCTACAGTACAGTTGGAAATCTAATTCGAAGCTCATAACAAATATGCCCCAAACCAAAATCATCATCTCCTTCCTCTTACTTCACCTTGTGAATTTCTATGAATAAACTCAACTTCCTCTCACTTAGATTTGAAATAGCAACAGGAACTAAGTTATCATCAACATGAGAATACCCTATTTAAATGGCTTTTCTGACATTTCTTACTCTGTGAATGTTAAGGATATGGTTTATTCTCCAATAAGAGTATAAATTCCTTCACGAATTCCTTTATATTACTCTTTGGCAACTAGTAGAATGCCTAGCCCAAAGATAAATATCAATAAATCTTGGTTGAATGAATGAATGGTAAAATGACTCTCAAGGCATTTCGACAAAGAAGGAAGTGTGTGAAAATAGGTTGATTTAAAAGATCAGAGTGCCAAGAAAAGGTAGTTTTTTGCATGGAAAAACAACTAGTGCATGTCTAAATCCAAAGAGGAAAAGGAATCAGGCAGGAACAAGATGCAGATAATAGGCATAAAGGATATCAGAAAAGGGGAAGAACAGACACTCTCTCTAAAGATGGGGGAAGTGTAGATGAAGGAGAACAGGGAGAGTAACATTTGGGTAGTAAAAGTGAAATCCAGCAGGCAGCACTAGCGATCTGGGTCCTTTGAGACACTTTCAACAAGGCTTTAGAAGGCTCAGTATCCTCTCTGACTAGCTGGGAAGTTTTTTTTTTAACTTTGACTGCTTTCACTGGCTCCATTCCTTCTATTACTTTTGCATGGTGTTGGTGATTGAATCATGTCCCCAACAAAAGGCATGTTCAGGTCTTAGCCCCTGGTGCTGTGAGTGTGAACCCATTTGTAAACAGGACCTTTGAAGATGCTATTACTTAAGGTGTGCCTAAACTGAATGAAGGTGGGCCTTAATCCAATATGGCTGAAATCCTTATAAGCAAAGGAAATTGGACACAGAAAGAGAAAGCCACAAGAAGAAGCCAAAAGTCAACAGAACTCAGAGGATAAAAGAAAAGACATTACCACGTGCATTGCCAGGTGACAGAAAAGCCAAGAGCCAAGGATCATCGGCAACCAGCCCCAGAATGCCACAGTCATTGAGGAGAAAGCATCACCTTGCTGACACCTCGATTTTAGACTTCTTCTGGCCTCAAAACCATAAGCCAATAAATTCTCATTGTATGGTATTTGCTTTTGCAGCTGAGAAACTAAGACACATGGGGTACTTTCCAACTTTCTCTTATCCCTATCTGGGCTTTCAAGCCTAGCCCCAAATAAGAGATGAAGGCCACATGTGACATAGGGTCCTTGCTATGAGAAAAGAAAAGAAAAGGACCACAATGGTCCTCTCCCAGATTTCAGACCTGTCCTTTGGTCATCACTGATAAGGGAACATTTCTAGAAGCTCTGGCATCATTTTTCTTCAGGCGTTTTATGTATTTAACAAACACTCATACAGTGCTTTTTATGTACTAGATGTCTTCTAAGTTCTCTATAAATGTTTGCACATTTAATACTTATAACAGCCCTATAATGGAGATATTATTATCATCCATACTTTATAGATGAGAAAACATAGGCACGGGAAGTCAAATAACTTGCTTAAGGTCATCTGACCATGGGCAGATCTGAGATTGAAACCTCAGCCTGGCCTACCAGAATAAAATTCAAGAATAGGAATACAAAATATCCAGCATCCTACAAAGTGAAATTCACAATGTATGACAGTCCATCACAAATTAACAGGTATACAAAGAAGAAAAAAATATGACCCATAATGAGAACTGACACAAATTATAGAATTAGTACACAAGGACATTAAAATAGTTCTCATAACTATATTCCATATCTTAGTTTGCTAGGGGTGTGTGATGGTTAGGCTAATGTGTCAACTTGGCCAGGTAATTGTGTTCAGGTGTTAGTTCCAGCAAGCACTGGGCTAATTGTAATACAAGAGCATTTATGGACTTTGATCACCAGTGAGTTTACTGCATGGATGGCTAATTACATCTACATCAATCAGGGAGATTGCATCAACAATGGGTGACGCCTTTATCCAATCAGTTGAATGCCTTAAAAGGAGAAGTGATTTCAACATTCAGAGAGAATTTACCATCTCGTCTTTGGACAGCCAACTTCTCCCAGAAATTCATCAAGGACCTTTCATTGTACTTTCATCGGAGCCCCTGGCTTGCTGCCTGCCTGGTGGAACCTGGACTTGTGCGTCCCCACGGTCGTGTGAGAAACTCTTATAAAATCTTATATTATTGACAAATATCTCCTGTTGATTCTGTTTCCCAAGAGAACCCTGACTAATACAGCTTGGTACAGGGAGTGGTTCTTGAGGAAGAGAGTCTTAAACATGGGATGTCTGAGGTGGTTCTGGGAGTTTTGTAATGGGCTCTCTACTCTAATTGGACTCAGGTGAACTAATGACTCCCTTTCCAATAATGAAGAGGTTGCTAACAGTCCATGGCATGAGCTGGTAATAGAGATATGCAAAATAGCATCACTGGATTCCCCTACTTCCATGCTTATAAGAAGCAAGGATCTCGGTGAGAGTGTTTTCAACACCTTAACAGAATTTTGTGGAGTCAAAAAGTAAAATGATGTTGGCTGGCTCCTCCTAGATACTCTGGATACAGTTACAAAAGAAAGAGATGAGCTAAAGTCTTCAAATTTGAAACTTAAATGCCGCATGAATGATATGAAAGTGTCTACATGTGCCTTGAAAGAAAATCTTGTCTCCTGTAGCCACAGACTTGAGATATCTGAGAATCAAACCCAGACTCTCATTGTACGAGTAGCAGAATTACAGAGGAAAGTAAAATCTCAACCTCACAGGGTTTCTTCAATTAAAGAGACGGCATTGACTGGAAAGGAGTGGA
Source organism: Tolypeutes matacus (assembly GCA_026826555.1). NCBI lineage: Eukaryota > Metazoa > Chordata > Mammalia > Cingulata > Chlamyphoridae > Tolypeutes > Tolypeutes matacus. The sequence goes on along the minus strand of JAKSZT010054419.1, from coordinate 5,831,862 downwards.
ACCCCGAGGATTGGGACGGAGACATATGGAATGATAATATTGGTGGGGACATTGGAACCCTAAATTCTGCTGAGGCTTTACCAGATAAACCTGTGATGGCCTGCCCTGTGGAGACCACACCTTGTCAACCTTGTATCATCCAGCCTCCAGCCTGCCCCAGGTAGTCCGGACTTCCTTCCAGCCCTGAGGTGGGTACCAGCCAAACTGAAGCCTGCACTGCCCAACTTCCAGTCTGCCCTGAGGAATCTGTCTTCCAACCCGTGCCTGAAGAGATTAATCCTGTCTCACCAGAAGAAAATGCAAAGGAATGCCCTGAGATCAGTAGCCTGCAAGACATCTCTAATCCTTCTCCTTATCCACCCCCACCACCCCTCTTGTCTTCGAGACCTATTACTAGACTAAAATCATAACAAACTCCCAAAGGTGAAATACAAAGTGTGACCCATGAGGAAGTACGCTATACTCTGAAAGAACTGCATGAGTTTTCCAACTTATATAGACAGAAATCAGGGGAATATGTGTGGGAATGGATACTAAGGGTATGGGATAAGGTGGAAGGAATATAAAGTTGGCTCCCGCTGAATTTATTGATATGGGCCCACTAAGCAGAAATTCTGGATTCAACGCTGTAGGCTGAGGGGTTAGAAAGGGCTCTAACAGTTTGTTTGGGTGGCTGACTGAAACATGGACCAAACGATGGCCTAGCATGTCTGATGTTGAGATGCCTGATTTGCCGTGGTATACAGTAGACGAGGGGATTCAAAGGCTTAGAGAGATTGGAATGCTAGAATGGATTTACCACTTGAGACCTGCCCACCCACCCCAGGAATGTCCAGAGGACACACCTTTAACCAGGACTGTGAGGAATACATTTTTAAGACTAACTCCATCTTCTCTGAAGAGCTCTGTGGTTGCTCTTCTCTGCAGTCCAGATATTGCTGTAGGGAGGGCTGTAATGGAATTGGAATCCTTAAACATTATGGGGATGATCGGATCTCAGTCCAGTAAAAGTCAAGTATCAGCAGTTAATCGCCAAAGGCAAGGTGGGCATGGCTACCTCAATGAAAGACAGATTCAAAACAGCACACAGAATAGTCTGAGTCGCATGGAGTTATGGCGTTGGCTAATAGATCATGGGGTACCTAGAAGTGAAATACATGGGCATTCTACTAAATTTCTTCTGGATCTGTATAAGCAGAAGAGTTCTAGGTCGAGTGAACAAAACCCTAACTCAAATTACAGACGCAGAGAATCACGGCCCCTTAATCAATTCCCAGACTTGAGACATTTAACAGATCCAGAGCCCCTTGAATGAGGAGAAGGCCAGATCCCCTTGGGGAAGGATCCTGTTAAACCGCCAAAAATTTATACTGTTAATCTTCCTCCCACCTTTCCCCAGGGAGACCTACGGCCTTTTGCCAGAGTAACTGTGCATTGGGGAAAAGGAAATGATCACACATTTCGAGGATTATTAGGCACTGGCTCAGAAGTGACATTAATTCCAGGAGACACAAAACGTCACTGTGGTCCACCAGTCAGAGTAGGGGCTTGTGGAGGTCAGGTGATTGATGGAATTTTAGCTCAGGTCCATCTCACAGTGGGTCCAGTGGGTCCCCGGACCCATTCTGTGGTTATTTCCCCAGTTCCAGGATGCATAATTGGAATAGACATACTCAGGAACTGGCAGAATCCCCACATTGGATCCCTGACTTGTGGAGTGAGGGCTATTATGGTTGGAAAGGCCAAGTAGAAGCCTCTAGAACTGCCCTCGCCTAGCAAAATAGTAAATCAAAGGCAATACCAGATTCCTGGAGGGATTGCAGAGATTAGTGCCACCATCAAGGATTTGAAGGATGCAGGGGTGGTGATTGCCACCACATCCCCATTCAACTCTCCTATTTGGCCTGTGCAGAAAACAGATGGATCTTGGAGGATGACAGTAGATTATCATAAACTTAACCAGGTGGTGACTCCAATTGCAGGTGCTGTCCCAGATGTGGTATCATTGCTTGAGGAAATCAACACTTCTCCTGGTACCTGGTATGATCTGGCAAATGCTTTTTTCTCAATTGCCATTAGTAAGGACCACCAGAAACAGTTTGCTTTCAGCTGGCAAGGCCAGCAGTATACTTTCACTGTCCTGCCTCAGGGGTATATCAACTCTCCAGCCCTATGTCATAATATTGTCTGCAGGTACCTTGATCGTCTCTCCCTCCCACGAGACATCACACTAGTCCATTATATTGATGATATCATGTTGATAGGACCTACTGAGCAAGAAGTAGTAAAGACTCTAGATTTATTGGTAAGGCATTTGTGTGAGAGAGGATGGGAAATAAATCCAACAAAAATACAGGGTCCTTCCACCTCAGTGAAATTTCTAGGTGTCCAGTGGTGTGGGGCCTGCTGAGATATCCCTTTTAAAGTAAAGGATAAGCTGTTGTACCTGGCCCCTCCTATGACCAAAAAAGAGGCACAAAGCTTAGTTGGCCTCTTCGGATTTTGGAGACAAACACATTCCTCATTTGAGTGTGCTACTCTGGCCCATTTACCAAGTGGTCAGAAAAGCTGCTAGTTTTGATTAGGGACTGGAACAAGAGGAGGCCCTGCGACAGGTCCAGGCTGCTGTGCAAGCTGCACTACCACTTGGACCATATGATCCAGCAGATCCAATGGTGCTGGAAGTTTCAGTGGCAAATAGAGATGCTGTCTGGAGCCTTTGGCAGGCCCCTATAGGGGAATCACAACACAGACCCTTAGGATTTTGGAGCAGAGCCTTGCCATCCTCTGCAGATAACTACTCCCCTTTTAAGAAGCAGCTTTTGGCTTGCTACTGGGCCTTCATAGAGTCTGAATGCTTAACCATGGGCCATCAAGTTACCATGAGACCTGAGTTGCCTGTCATGAGCTGGGTATTGTCTGACCCACCAAACCATAAAGTTGGGCATGCACAGCAGCACTCCATAATAAAGTGGAAGTGGTATATATGAGATAGGGCTCAAGCAGGTCCTGAAGGCACAAGTAAGTTATATGAGGAAGTAGCCCAAATGCCCATGGTCACCACCCCTGCCATGTTACCTTCTCTTTCCCAGCCCACAGCTTTGGCCTCTTGGGTAGTCCCTTACAATCAGTTGATTGAGGATCAGAAAACCCGGGCCTGGTTTACAGATGGTTCTGCACGATATGCAGGTAACACCTAAAAGTAGACAGCTGCGGCACTGCAGCCCTTTTCTGGGACATCCTTGAAGGATAGCGGTGAGGGAAAATCCTCCCAGTGGGCAGAACTTCGAGCAGTGTACCTAGTTGTTCATTTTGCTTGGAAGAAGAAATGGCCAGAGGTGCGTTTGTACACTGATTCATGGGCTGTTGCCAATGGTTTGGCTGGATGGTCAGGGACTTGGAAGGAACATGATTGGAAAATTGGTGACAAGGAGGTCTGGGGAAGAGCTATGTGGATAGACCTTTCTGAGTAGGCAAAATACATGAACATATTTGTGTCCCACGTGAATGCTCACCAGAGGGTGACCTCAGCAGAGGAAGAGTTTAATAATCAAGTGGATAAGATAACCTGCTCTGTGGCTAATGCTCCGCCTCTTTTCCCAGCCACTCCTGTCATTGCCCAATGGGCTCATGATCAAAGTGGCCATGGAGGTAGGGATGGAGGTTATGCATGGGCTCAGCAACATGGACTTCCCCTCACCAAGGCTGACTTGGCTACAGCCACTGCTGAATGCCCAATCTGCCAGCAGCAGAGACCCACACTTAGCCCCCAATATGGCACCATTCCTCAAGGTGACCAGCCTACTACCTGGTGGCAGGTTGACTACATTGGGCCACTTCCACCATGGAAGGGGCAGTGATTTCTTTTAACTGGAATAGACACATACTCTGGCTATGAGTTTGCATTTCCGGCACGCAATGCTTCTTCCAAAACTACCATCCGTGGACTTACCGAATGTCTTATCTACCGCCATGGCATTCCACACAGCATTGCTTCTGATCAAGGAACCCATTTCACAGCAAATGATGTGTGGGAATGGGCACATGCCCATGGAATTCACTGGTCTTGCCATGTTTCCCATCACCCTGAAGCAGCTGGATTAATAGAACCATGGAATGGCCTTTTGAAGACTCAATTATGGTGCCAACTAGGTGGCAATACCTTGCAGGGCTGGGGCAATGTTCTCCAGGAGGCTGTGTATGCTCTGAATCAGCGTCTTCTCTATGGTGCTGTTTCTCCCATAACCAGGATTCATGGGTCCAGGAATCAAGGGGTGGAAATGGGAGTGGCACCACTCACTATTACCCCTAGTGACCCACTAGGAAAATGTTTGCTTCCTGTCCCTGCAACCTTAAGCTCTGCTGGTCTACAGGTTTTAGTCCCAAAAGGAGGAGTGCTGCCACCAGTGAACACAACAATGGTTCCATTGAACTGGGAGTTAAGACTGCCACCTGGCCACTTTAGGCTCCTCTTACTTGTGAATCAACAGGCAAAGAAGGGAATTACTGTACTGGCTGGGGTGATTGATCCTGCCTATCAATGGGAAATAGGACTACATCTACATAATGGGGGTAAAGAAGAGTTTGCCTGGAATGCAGGAGATCCTCTAGGGCATCTCCTAGTACTGCCATGCCCTGTGATTCAAGTCAATGGAAAATTGCAGCAAACCAACCCAAGCAGGACTAACAATGACCCAGAATCTTCAGGAATGAAAGTTTAGGTCACCCCACCAGGCAGAGAACCACGGCCAGCTGAAGTGCTTGCTGAAGGTAACAGGAACATGGAATGGGTAGTGGAAGAAGGTAGTGATAAATATGAACTTCGAACATGTGACCAGTTACAGAAACGAGGACTGTAATAGTCATGAACCCTTCTTCCTTGTTTTGTTATGAGTATGATTGTATATGTACACAAAACGAATTTCTTGTTTTCTTTCCCAACCTTTTCCCCTATCATATGAAAAGTTGTATTAATTTCACGTCATAATATTTAAGGATGTCAAGTTTAAGAGTGAATATTACCCAAGGACTTGTACCCTATTCTGTGGGGAATTAATGCATTTCTGATTGTACGCAGAGGAGTTGAACATTGTTAGGCAGAAATATATATGTATGCTTGTCTGTTATTGTTTTTACTTAGAGACTAAGTATGGTTTAGGGTAATGTGTATGGTTGCCGAGTTGACAAGAGGTGGACTGTGATGGTTAGGCTAATGTGTCAACTTGGCCAGGTAATTGTGTCCAGGTGTTAGGTCCAGCAAGCACTGGGCTAATTGTAATACAAGAGCATTTATGGACTTTGATCACCAGTGAGTTTACTGCATGGATGGCTGATTACATCTGCATCAATCAGGGAGATTGCATCAACAATGGGTGACGCTTTTATCCAATCAATTGAACGCCTTAAAAGGAGAAGTGATTTCAACATTCAGAGAGAATTTACCATCTCATCTTTGGACAGCCAACTTCTCCCAGAAACTCATCAAGGACCTTTCATTGTACTTTCATCGGAGCCCCTGGCTTGCAGCCTGCCTGCAGAACCTGGACTTATGCATCCCCACGGTCGTGTGAGAGACTCTTATAAAATCTTATATTATTGACAGATATCTCCTGTTGATTCTGTTTCCCGAGCGAATCCTGATTAATACAGGGTGCTATGAAAAATATTGCAGAATGGCTTGGCTTGAACAACAAGAATTATTGAACCATGGTTTTGGAGCCTAGAAGTCCAAAATTAATGTCTTGACAGGCCGTGCTTTCTCCTAGAATCTGTAGCATTCTGGTGCTGCCTTGCTGAAATCCTTGGAGTTCCTTGGCTTGCATCTCTGCTTCTGTCACATGGAGGCCTGCCTCCTGGGTCTTCTCCTATGATTTTGGGTGCATCTGAATTTCCTCTGCCTTATAAGAAGTCCAGTCATATGGATTAAGGCATATCCTGATTCAATTTAGCTTCATCTAAAGAGGATCTCTGGAGATCCTATTCACAATTGAGTCCATACCTTAACTGATAACAACATCTTCAAGGGTCTTATTTACAAATGAGTTCATACCCACAGGAATGTGGATTAAGACCTGAACATGTCTTTTGTGAGGTAAATAATTCAATCCCTAGCAATCCATATGTTCAAAAAGGTAAGCAAACCCCTATATCACACTATATACAAAAATTAACTCAGAATTGATCAATGACCTAAATATTAGAGGTAAAATTATAAAAGTCTTAGAGGAAAAGAAGAGACTATCTGCAGGATTCTTATACTTTACACCAAAAAGCATGAGCAACATGCTTCTTATACTTTACACCAAAAGCATGAGCAACAAAAGAAAAATCAGATAAACTTGACTTAATCAAGATTAAAAGCTTTTGTGCATCTAAGGACATTATCAAGAAAATGAAAAGACAACCAACAGAATGTGAAAAATATTTGGAATCTATATGTCTGATAGGGTTTAATATCCTGAATATATAAAGAAGTCCTACAAGTCAACAACAAAAAGACACACACACACACACAAACAATTAAAAAATGAGCAAAGGACTTGAATAGACATTTTTCCAAAGAAGATATACAAATGGCCAATAAACACATGAAAAGATGGTCAACATCATTAGCCATTAGGGAAATGTAAATCAAAACCATGAGGTACCATGGACATTTTGATATTTTAATATGTTATTACTGCAATTTAGACTTTGAGGCATCTGTTTCTTAAGCTTACATCCAGCTAGTGTTATGACAGACAGCTATCCTGGAATTCCAGTAGCTAACCAAAAAAAAAAAAAAAAAAAAAAAAATAGAGAGAGAGAGAGAGAGAGAGAGAGAGAGAAAACACTTTTCCCAGTCTTTGCAGATTGACCTGTGTGAGTGCTCTCCTTTAGGACTTATGCATATAATGAGTTGTATGAGAATAGGTCTAGGCCAAAGCGTAGGGTCTCTCAGACCCTTTCTGAACATGTGTATTGTCTTGGGCATGGTGTGTGGACATAGGAATTTCCTCGTTTACATAGACACAAAAGTTCCTCTTCCCTAGGAAACAGTTTCCTCACAGGCTCTGCACTGTATGCCCTACGGGTACCAACCCCTTGCCCCAGGCAACCATGACTTGTCTGCACTCTACAGTGTTCTGTAGGAATATTCTTTGAGCTGTCTTCTACATGCAGGGCAAGTTCTGGACAGTGATATTGTGACGAGTATTCTGTTCACTCCCTCAGCCTGCCACCAGTTAGATTATCCCAGACGTACATGTTTTCAATATGTGCATGAGGGTTACTGTGCTCCCTCTAGAACCGGGACCAGGGATCCACACTGGGAGTTCAGGCTGGCTCTGTGTCTAGTTAGTGAGAGGATGGAGGAGGGACCAACTAGGGTTCCAGGAGATCCTACTGCTTTAAAAAAAATTTTTTTTAATTATATTTTTTATTTTTAAAGGTTTAGATTACATAAATGTTACATTAAAAATATAAGGGATTCCCATATGCCCCCCTCCCTCCCCCTCCCACACTTTCCCATATTAACAACATCCTTCATTATTGTGGTACATTTGTTACAATTGATGAATCCATATTGAAACATTACTACCAACCATGGACTACAGTTTTTAAGTAGCCTTTTTCTTGATTCAGCACTCACCTTGTTTCTGCCAGCTTTTAACTGTTTTCTGGAGCTTTGAGAAAGTTGTTTCTGCCAGTTCTTGCTGGTTTTTCAAAGATTCTGTGAATGGATGGAGCCCTGAAGCTTCTCATTTCCATCATATTTGTCTTTTAATTCTCAAGGTTTCTAACATTTTAAGTTGCAGTGTACTAAAAATAAAATTAGTTTTACTATTTTTTTCATTTCTCCATACATTTATAACAGCCAGTAAGAGAGTTTTAAAGTGACAAAAAACTTTTAAATGTCATGGAACAATTGTAATTTCTCCCATTGATTATTATTATTATTATTATTATTTTTTAAAGATTTTATTTATTTACTCATTTATCTTGCTAACACTAATGAAAGAAAGCTTGAATGGTTATATTAATATCTAACAACTATTTTTCAGAGCAGATAATATTAGCAGAGATAAAGAGTCACTTCACAATTAAAAAGGTATCCATTCATCAGGATTATATGACAAATCTAAACATTTATGAACCTATCAACAAAGCTTTAAAATATATTATGCAAAATCATATAGAGCTGGAAGGATAAATAGATAAATCCCAACTATAGTCAGAGATTTCAAGACCTCTCTCTCAATAACTGATAGTAGACAGGAAGATACAGAAGACTTAAACAACACAATCAATTGGCATTCATAGAACACTCCACTGAACAAAAACAGAATATACATTCTTTTCAAGTGCACATGAAACATTTACCAAGAATAACACATTCTGAGCCATAAAATACATCCCCCCACTACCAATTAAAAAGCATGGAAATCATACAAACTGTGTGTATTAGTTTCCTGTGGCTGCTCTAACAAATTGCCACAATATTCTCTTATAAATTGCCACAAATTCGGCGGCTTAAAACAACAGAAGTTTATTCTCTCACAGTTCTGAAGTCTGAAATCAGTTTCACTAAGTCAAAATCAAGGTGTCGAGAGTTGCTGCCCTTCTTCCAGAGGCTCTGGGAAAGCATCTGTTCCCTGCCTCTTCCAGCTTCTGGTGGCTGCTGGCAATCCTTGGCTTGTGCCATGTCACTACAGTTTTCAAAGCCAGCAACTTCAAATCTGTCTCTGCTCTGTCTTCATATTGCCTGCTCTCCTTTGTGGGTGAAATCTCCTTCTGCCTCTTTTATCAGGATATAAGTAACTACATTTAGAGACAGATAATCCCAGGATTTTGCCTTATAAGTCTCCAAGGGATTAAGCCTTAGGGCATATATATATATTTTGTGGGGCCATTTCTCAGCCTACCACAGTACACTCTCTGACTATGGTGGAATTACATTAGAAATCAACAACAGAAAGATATCTGGAAAATCCCCCAAATATTTGGAAACGAACACACTTCTAAATAATCTATATATCAAAGAATAAATCAAAGTGGAAATTAAAAACTATTTTGAATTGAACGAAAATGCAAAGATGCCATATCAAAATGTAGGGACTACTGCTAAATCAGTACTTAGAGGGAAGTTTATAATACTGGAAAAATGGTCCCAAATCAATAATCCAGCCTCCACCTAAAGAAAATAGAAAAAGAAGAGAAAATGAAATCAAAAGAAACAGAAGAAAGGAAATAGTAATAAAACTGGTAGTGGCTATCAATAAAATAGAAAAGAGAAAACAATAAAATCAATCAAACCAATAGCTGGCTCTTTGAGAAGGTCCACAAAATTGGTAAACCTCTAGCCAGTCTGATCAGGGAAAGAGGAAATGACACAAATTAGCAATATCAAAAATGAGAGACATGACATCACTATAGATTCTACAGATATTAAAAAGATAAGAGAATATTGTGGACAACTTTATGCCATTAAATTTGAAAAATTAGATGAAATGGACAAATTCCTTGAAAGACACAAACTACAAAAACTCATTCAAGGAGAAAGAGATAACCTGAATAAACTTGTGTCTGTTAAAGAAATTGAATTAGTAGTTAAAAACCTTCCACAAAGAAAACTCCAGGCCAATATGGTTTCACTGGTGAATTCTACCAAACATTTAAGAAATAAATAATAATACCCGTTCAACAGAAACCCATCCAGAAAATTGAATAAGATAGAATATTTCCCAACTCATTCAATGAGGCCAACAATTCTCTTCTATTAATATCTGACAAAGATGTTACAAGAAAAGAAAACTATAGACCAATATCCCTCACAAACATAGATTCAAAATTTCCTCTCAAAATTTTAGCAAATTGAAGCCACCGATATATTAAAAGGATAATACAACATGGCCAAGTGGGGTTTATCCTAAGAATGTAAGGTCGGTTAAACATTAGAAAATCAATGTAATTCACTATATTAACAAACTGAAAATAACATTATAATTTCAAGAGATGCATAAAAAAGCATTTGTTAAAATTTAACATCTATTTCTGACAAAAACTCTCAGAAAACTAAGAAAAGGAAACTATTTATAATACCATAAATAATATGAAATAGCTATGTATAAATCTGACAAATCTGTAAGACTTGTACACTGAAAATAACAAAACATTGCTGAGAGAAATTAATGAAGACTAAATAATGGAGAGATGTCCTGTGTCCAGAGATTGGAAGATTATATATTGATAAAATGTCAATTCTCCTCAAATAGGTCATAGATTCACTATAATCCCAATAAAAATCCCAGCAGATTTTTTTTTAAAATTGATCATCAATTTCTAGAAAACTTTAATATAAAGCTACAGTAAGCAAGACAGTGTACTGAATCAATGGAAGAGAATAGAGACTTTTTTTTTTTTAGGTACCAGGACTGGGGATTGAATCCAGAACCTCATATGCGGAAGCCAGTGCTTAACCACTGAGCCACATCAGCTCCCCTAGAATAGAGACTTTTAAAAAAGAAACTTCTGAACTGTTTTCCAAAGTGGTTGTACCATTTTAAATTCCCAATAACAGTATATATTATTTCTAGTTCATAGCCAACACCTACAAATATTATCCAACCATTTCACTTCCAAGTGTTTAGCCAAGAGAAAATAGAGGGAAACGTATGTGGCTCAAGTGATTGGACTCCCATCTACCATATAGGAGGTCCAGGCTTCGATTCCCCGGACCTTCTGGTGAAAGGCAAGCTGGCCTGCGTGGAATGCTGGCCCGCTCAGGAGCGCTGGCACACACGGAAAGCTGGCGCAGCAAGATGACACAACAAAAAGAAACAGAGGAGAAACAATAAGAGATGCAGCAGACCAGGAAGCTGGGGTGGCGCAAGAAATTGAGCATCTGTTTCCCACTTCGGAAGGTCCCAAGATTCGTTCCCTGTGCCACTTAAAGAGAAGACAAGCACGCACAGAAGAACACACAGAGAGCAGACAGCGAGCGCAAAACAAGGGGTGCGGGGGTGGGGAATAAATCTTTAAAAAAAGAGAAAATAAAGCATATATTCATATAAAAGTTATACATGAATGTTTTAGGAGCTTTATTTGTAACTGCAAAATCTGGAAATATCCTAAAGGTCCATTAATTAAATGTATAAACAAATTGTGAAATAATCATGCAATCTAATACTACTCAGAAATAAAAAGAAATGACTTATTAATACATACAACATGGATGAATCTCAAAATAATTATGCTAAGTGAAATAAGCCTAAAATTTTCTTCTCAGCATAGCTTTATCTGAATCCCATAGATTTTGGAATATTGTGTTTTCCTTTTTGTTTATCCCCAAAGTGTTTCCTAATTTCCTTTGGGATTTCTTCTTTGACCCATTGGTAATTTAAGATTGTGTTGTTTAATTTCCATATATTTGTGTATTTCCCAAATTTCCTGCAGTAATTGATTTTTAATTTCATTCCATTGTCATTGGAGAACATAATTTGTATGATTTGAATCCTTATAAATTTATTGATAGTTATTAATGGTCTAAGTTACGGGCTATCCTGGAGAATGTCCCATGTACACTTGAAAAGAAGGTATTTTGCTGTTTTTGATTAGAATGTCTTGTAGATGTCTGTTAGGTCTAGTTGGTTTATAGTGTTGTTCTTATCTTTGATATCTTTATTATTTTCTGTCTAGTTGTTCTATCCATTATTGAAAGTAAGTTACTGAAGTGTCCGATTACAAATGCCGAATTGTCTATTTCTCCCTTCAGTGCCTTCAGATTCTGCTTCATGTATTTGGGGCTCTGTTGTTAGGTGCATATATGTTTAGAATTGTTTAATCTTCTTGATCAATTGAATAATTGAGCCTAGATCATTATAAAATGTCCTCCTTTGTCTCTAGCAACAATTTTGACTAAAATTCTTTTTAATCTAATTTTAATATAGCCACCCTAGCTCTCTTTTGTTTACTTTTTGCATGGTATTAATCTTTTTCCATGCTTTTGCTTTCAATCTATTTTTTTCTTTACTCTCAAGTGTGTCTATTGTATATAGCATATAGTTGGATCATGCTTTTTTTTCCATCCGTTCTGCCAATCACTAGCCTTTAATTGGATAGTTTAATCCATTTATACTTCATGCAATTACAGATAAGATAGGATTTGCTTCTTCCATTTTGATATTTATTTTCCATCTTTTCTTATGTCTTTTTTGTTACTCTATTTCTCTATTACTGCCTTCTTTTGTGTTACATAGGTATTTTCGATTGTACCATTTTACTTCCTTTGCCATTTTTTACTAAAATTTGGGGGTTATTTTCCTAATGATTGCTTTAGGGATTATAATTAACATCTTTTTTTTTTTTTTTTTTTTTTTTTTTTTTGAGGTAGTGGGGATTGAACTCAGTACCTTGTATATGGGAAGCCAGTGCTCAACCACTGAGCCACTAGGTTCCCATGAGTTGGTTTTTTCATTTGTTTGCTTGTTGTTTTCTTTTTTGTTTTTAGGAGGCACTGGAAACCAAACCTGGGAACTCCCATGTGGGAAGCAGGCACTCAACAGCTTGAGCCACATCTGCTCCCAATTAACATCTTGATTTTAACAATCTAGTTCAGATTAATACTCTTAATTACAATATGTCTTAGTTTGCAATGGCTGCTGTAACAAATACTACAGACTGGTTGCCTTAACAACAGGAATTTATTTCCCCAGAGTTTTGGAGGATAGAAGTTCAAAATCAAGAAATATCTTTCTTTCTCTGATGTCTGCGGCATTCTAGTGGTGGCTTGCTAGCAATTCATAACTCAGTCTCTGCCTCTTTCACATGGCCATCTATTGCCTTCTGTCTCCTACTGCTGTCTACAAATTACCTCTGTTTATAAGAACTCTAGTCATATTGGATTAAAGCCCAACCTGATTCAGTTTGGCCTGACCTTAACTAATAACATCTTCAAAGATCTTATTTCAGTCCATAACACAATAAAATGCAAAAACTACAGTGCTATGTAGCTCTGCTACTTCCCTCCATATTGTGCTATTATTTTCATGCAAGTTACATCTTTGTAAATTGTATGCCCATCAGCACAGATTTATAATTATTGCTTTATGCTGTTGTCTTTAAAATCAGATAGGTGAAAAAAGGAGTTACAAACAAAATATACAACAATGTCTTTTACATTTATCAACGTAGTTGCCTGTACTGGTGTTCTTTACTAATTCATGTGGATTCAAGTTAATTCTAGTGTCCTTTCATTTCAGCCTGAAGGACTCTCTTCAGTTTCTCTTGTAGTGCAGCTCTGTTAGCAACAAATTCTCTGTTTTTGTTTATCTGGTGATTTCTTAATTTCTCCTTCATTTTTGAAGGATAACATTCAAGAAAATAGAATTCTTGGTAGACTGCCTTTTAGCCTTTGTGGTATCTGTTTAGATATCATAATCTCATTGAGACTCCCTTGCACATATGAGTCACTTGTCTCTTGCTGCACTCATGATTTACTTTGTCCATGGCTTTTGGCAGCTTGGTTATGATGTGTCTACATGTTAATCTCTTTTATTTGATCCTACTTGGAGTTTGTTGAATTTCTTGGGGGTATAAATTTGGGAATTCTTATGTATTCTTTATGTATTCTTATGTTCTTTCTGCCTTTATCTCTCTCTTCTCCTTCTGAGACATCCATTATACATTGGTGTGTTTGATGGTGTTCCATGGGTTACTTAGGCTCTGATCATTTTTCTTTATTCTTGTTTTTTTATTAGAGAAGTTATGTGTTTACAGACCAATCATGCCTAAAATACAAAATTCCCATATACCACCCTACCACAAACACCTTGCATTGGGGTGGAATATTTGTTACAATTGATGACAGGACTTTTTTGAAATCATACTAATTTTTAATGGTAGTTGCCTTTATAACAATTGATGAAAAATTATTAAAATAATACTATTAACTATTGTCCATAGTTTACATTAAGTGTACTTTTCCATATACAACCCTATTATTAACACCTTGTATTAGTGTTGTATATTTGTTGTAATTCAAAAAAGAACATTCTTATACTTGTACTACAAACCAGAGTCCACAGTCTATGTGAACAATAGAGTTCATTGTGTTATACAGTCCTATGCTGTCTTTTAATTTTTATACTAGTACCATATATGACCTTAATTTTCCCCTTTAAACTGTATTCACCTATATAATTCAGTGCTATTAATTACACTCACAGTAATGGGCTACTTTCCCCACCATCCATTTCCAAACCTTTACAATCAGCCCAAACAGAAATTCTGTACAAATTAAGCATTAACTCCCCATTCTCTAACACCAATCCCCTGGTAATCCATATTCTAGATTCTAACACTATGAGTTTGCTAATTAAAATTAGTTCATATCAGCGAGATCACACAATAGTTATCCTTTTGTGTCTGACTCATTTCACTCAGCATAATGTCTTCAACGATGATCCATGTTGTCACATGCATCAGGACTTCATTCTTTTTTATGGCCAAATAATATTCCATTGCATGTATATACCACATTTTTTTCATCCATTCATGTCTTGATGGACACTTGGGTTGTTTCCATCTTTTGGCAATTGTGAATGATGCCACTGTGAACATTCATGTGCAAATATCTGTTCAATTCCCTTTAAATTCTTTGGGGTATATATCTAGCAGCAGGATTGGCAGATCATATGGTAGTTCTATACTCTGCTTTCTGAAGAACTGCCAAACTGTCTTCCACAGTGGCTGCACCATTTTACATTCCCACTTGCAATGAATGAGTGTCCCTACTTCTCTACATCCTCTCCAACATTTGTAGTTTTCTGTTTTTTTTTTTTTTAATATTAGCCATTGTAGTGGGTGTAAAATGATACCTCATTGTGGTTTTCATTTGCATTTCCCTAATAGTTAGTGATGTTGAGCCTCTTTTTATGTGAAATCTTAGCTATTTATATATCCTTTTTGGAAAAAAGTCTATTCAAGTATTTTGCCCATTTTTAAATTGGGTTGTTAGGATTTCTTTATATAGTCTGGATATTAAGCCTTTATTGGATATGTGGTTTCCAAAATTTTCTCCCATTGAGTAGGTTGTCTTTAACTTTTGTGACAAAATCTTTTGATGCACAAAAGTCTTTATTTTGAGGAGATCCCTTTTATCTGTGTTTTCTTTTGTTGCTTGTGCTTTGGGTATAAAGTCTAAGAAACCATTTCCTAACAAGATCCTGAAGATGCTTCCCTACATTTTCTTTGAGAAGTTTTATACTCATGGTTCTTATATTTATATCTTTGATCCATTTTGAGTTAAATTTTGTGCGTGTTCTAAAGTAAGGGCCTCTTTCATTCTTCTGCTTATGGATATCCAATTCTAACAGCACCATTTGTTGAAAAGATTCTTTCCCAATTCAGTGGACATGGCAGCCTTTTCAAAAATCAATTGACCATAGATATGAGGGTCTACTTCTGAACTCTGTATTCAATTCCATTGGTCAATATGTCTATCCTTGTGACAATAGCATGCTGTTCTGATCATTGTAGCTTTGTAATATGCTTTAAAGTAAGGACATGTGAGTCCTACAACTTCATTCTTCTTTTTCCATAAGTTTTTGGCTATTCAGGATCAATTACCCTTCCAAATAAATTTGATAATTGGTTTTTCAATTTCTCCAGAGAAGGTCATTAGAATTTTGACCTTCATTTTTTATGAATCTGTCAATCATGTTGGGTAGAATTTACATCTTAAGAATATATAGTCTTTCAATCCATGAACATGGACCGTCCTTCCATTTATTTAGGTCTTCTTTGATTTCATTAGCAATGTTTTGTAGTTTCCTGTGTACAAGTTCTTTACATTCTTGATTAAATTTATTCCTAGATATTTGATTCTTTGGTAACTATTGTAAATGGAATTTATTTCTTGATTTCCTCCTCAGATTGCTCATTACTAGTGTATTGAAGCACTACTAATTTTTGCATGCTATTCTTCTTCTCCACAACTTTGCTGAACCCTAGTAGCTTTTTTGTAGTTATTTTTGGGACTTTCTAAATATAAGATTATGTCATCAGCAAATAGTGAAAGTGTACTTCTTCCTGTCCAACTTGGATGCCTTTTATTTATTTTTCTTGCCTAATTGCTCTAGCTAGAACTTCTAGCACAATGTTGAATAACAGTGGTGACAGTGAGCATCTTTGTCTTTTTCCAGATCTTAGAGGGAAAGATTTCAGTCTTTCACCACTGAGTATGATGTTAGCTGTGTGTTTTTCATATATGCCCTTTATCATTTTGAGGAAGTTTCTTTCTATTCTTAGTTTTCTAGATGTTTTTATCAAGAAAGGATACTGGATTTTTTTAAATGCCTTTCTTCATCAATGAAGATGACCATGTAGTTTTTTTTCTCTTCATTTTGTTAATGTGGTGTATTACATTAATTGATTGTCTTATGTTGAACCACCCTTGCATACCTGGGATAAAACACACTTGATCACTGTCTATAATTCCTTTAATGTGCTGTTTGATTGAATTTTCTAAAACTTTGGATACTCTCCTCCCTGTGGAAATCTGCAGAGGCAGCCTTAGAGCATACCAATGTAGTTTAGTCAGGAGATGAACACTTGCAACTGGCCTTCCCTTCCCTACATGAACTCATGCAGTTCAAAGAATAGAACATCATCAAGGCATTGTCTGATAGGCCTGTCACCATGGTCATCAGAGGAGTCCTTGTATCTGCTGCTCAAGTCTGGAAATTTCTGACAAACACCCAAAAAATGATTACTGAGGGCAGAGTCAAACTGGATTTCAGAAGATCCACCCCACTGGAAAAGTTGAAAGAAAATGTAGATTGCATACAGATCTAAAATAATATTGTCATGTCAGTGTCCCAAGACTAACACCAGGCTCAATGATTTGCTAGAAGGACTTACAGGACTCAGAAAAGCTGTTATAGTCATGGTTATGGTTTATTACAGTGAAAGATACAGATTAAAGTCAGTAAAGGGAAAAGCACATGGGTGAAATCCAGGAGAGTCCAGTTGTCTTTTCCCAGTGGAGTTGCACAGACAGTGCTTAATTCCCACAGAAACTATGTGTGACAACACATGTGAAGCATTTCCAGGAAAAATCTCCTGAGCCTTGGTGTCCAGGGTTTTTCTTGGAGGCCAGTCAAGTAATCATGAAGCACCTGCAAGACTGATGTTAGCTACTCAAGTTCCAGTCCCCCTGAAGTCACACTGGCACAGCATGGCCCAAGGCCTCAGGCATAAAAAAAACAGGCATATGCTGTAAGGAATATGATTAGTATAAATTACCTACTTAAGTTGGTACAGCATGGTCCAAGACCATGGGAATACAAAAATACACCTACCAGGCAGGATATTTGAAGGGTTAGAGGCAATCTCCCAGGTACCAATCAAGGGCCAGTCCTCCTGAACACAGGACATTCTTTGTAATGTACAGGGAATGATAAGCAAAGCCTGCTGAGTTAACCTTTTACTGCACAGTAAGAGATAAAATAGATGAATTTCAATTTGATAAGAAGCCTAATTTGTGCTTTAAAAAATGTTTTCATTTGGATATGAGTGGTGGTTCTGGGCAAGGTTGGTGCCAGGCACTGGTGCAATTGTGCAAGGAGGTGGCAAAGTATAGGAAAGTATGCCAATGGCATCAGCATATTCCAGTGTGTGGAAGAGGAAAATGGAAATTGCCACCATTTACCAGGCACTTGCCATGGGTCAAGTCTTGGGTTTCTATAGATGTTGCCTTTAACATTCACAGCAGCCATTTAGGGCAAGTGGCCCTGCAGCTATGGTATAGTAGAGGGGACTGAGGCCCAAGAGGCCAGTAAGTGGTGGAGCTGGAATACAAGCTTTCTCTTTCATGGATTGGAAGATCCCAACAGCCTAGGCAGAATGTGGTTTGGGAAAACCCCTCAGCATGTCTTGCTTCCTGAAGGCCAATGTCATGACTAGGAAATGCTGGCATTTCATGAGCAACAGCAGCATATACTTTCCCCAGGCCTCAGCCAAAGCATCAGCCCCTTCTCATTCTGTGCAAGTACCTATTCTTGTGGAATCAGGATATGGGGAGTCTGGCCAGGACCATAAACCAGGTATTTTTCTACTGTCCTCAGGAGACTGAGTCAAACTATCTCTATCAACTCTTTCCTGTCTTGTGAAAGTGATCTCTGAAAGAAGGCAATCAGGCCAAATCTACTCTACAAAAGAATAGGTGCATATTTTCTAAGCTGGCCATCATTTTCATGTTGCATACAACATTCATAGTGGGTGACAATATACCACTCACATGTCCAAAAGAAAAGAGGTTCTTTTCCTGATACTTAGGACACGGCTAGCAAAGGGTCACTTGCCAGAACAACTCTGGCCTTAGGTGGCAGGTTTGGTCTGTGATTCAGTCAGACCACCTGGGGGAATGGGAGTTTACCTGCAGAGGAGAAAGGGAGAGAAGGAAAACCAACATGTATTCAAATGAAAGATTAAATGTGCGTAGGATTCCATGATTGTCTTTGACCCATGAGCCTGTGAACAGTGCCTGGCACGTGTTGGCTCCTGCACTGGGCCCTGTCATGCCCAGTCTATGGGGACCTGCTTGGTGACCAGGCAGGTGGAGCAAGTCCAGAGCACACACTTGGCCTCTGTCTCCCTGACAAGAAACAAAAAACTTTTTGGCAAGCTATGCTACCACTGGCTGGCATTCTCAGAACGGCTGTCTGCTACCACCTTATGTTCTCAAAAAAGCAAAAATCAGATTCTCCCCAGGCTTATGCGGTCCCAGAAACCGGAGCTCCTCAAATTTTTATAGGACAATTAAGCATTGGGGCTTCTTCCCTCATTTCTGAGGTTGCTGGCTCTCCTACCCAGCTCCACAGACCCTCTTCCAAGGCGTTTCCGAAATTCAGCGGGACCCCGGCTCTTATGAGGTTCTGAGCCTGAAACCAGAGCCCTGCTCTGTACGGAACCCAACGCCGCCAAGATGGCCACGCCCACTGTGCGGCTATCGACGCACCAGGAGCGGCTATTTTTCTTCCTATTCCGAGGAGTTGAAGGAAGAGGAAAACGTGAGGGCGCGGGAATCAGGACCGCTGCAATTTTCCACTCTGAGCCCACTCGCTTCTCGGTGCCCAGAGACGTCTCTCTAGGTCCTCTGGTCTTTCGTATGACTCGTCGCAGATTATGGTCGCAACCGCTTTTTTTTTTTTTCCTTCCTTTTCTCCTTGGACACGGCCATCTTGTCTCACGGCAAACCCAGTCGGAATCACTGTCCTCGAACGGCGCGATGCTGGCTATTGGCAATGCTGTGCCTCCAAGCTTCTACTGCGCGTGCGCACAGCCCTGGCCTCTGGCTCGCGGGACGGGAAGCGGAAATGCTCTAAGGCCCCGGGATGGTGGCTCGAGATTACACTGGCTGTAGTTTTCCGTTCCTGAAATTTCGGGTTCTTGGTAGCCAAGTAAGGGCAGAGGTCGGGGACGGGGGGCGTTGGTGACGGGTTTGAATGTGGAGCATTGGAAGGGGGTGGGGTAATTGCTTGGCGCTCTTGTGGGAGTTGAGTGACAGGGGTTTGGGGGCGAGTGTTTGTAGGCGGGGCTGCGGGTCAGAGATTGATTCATTCATTTATTCGTTCAGCGAATATTTACTAAGTGCCTTGTAAATGCCAGACACCGTTCTAAGTGACTTTTCATAAGACCCTTGATACAGGTTTTAGGATTAACTTCATTTTATAGAGCGAAAACAGGTACCGGGAGGCTAGGTAACCTGCGGAAAGTCACATAGCTTGTAAACCAGAATGATCCTTTTTCTTTTCGTAGAACTTATCCCTTTCTAACGTACCCTATAATTTATCTTCATATTTATTGTTTGTCTTGCCTGCTAGAATATAAGCTAAGCATGCGTGGGGAATCATGAGATTTTTGTTCACGGATGCATTTCAAACACTAGAACTTTAGAACAGGCTCACAGTGGGTACTCAGTACTTATTTGCTGAATGAATAAAATTGGCAGAGCAGGGAGTCTGGTTGGTTCCAGAGCCCAGACTCTTAGGAAGTAACACAGTGCTTAGCACATTGCCTTGAGATAACTGAGCTCTTAATAAATGTTAACTCTTAAAACTAGAATGAAGCTCTGGGCCTCCTTAACTAAAACAGTTGGGTTTTACCCACCTTCTCTCCCTGGAAAGTAGTATAAGTGGTTGCTAATTGAATCTCACTATGGAGTTATTGTCTTTCCAGAGTCAGAGTACCTAACTGAGACTACTGGTCACCTCCTTCAGCCTCCACCTTATCTACTCCCAGGCTTCCTTAGTTAATCTACTGAAAAGCCAGTCTGTGGCCTCAGAAGAAGATGAGTGCCCTGGTCAGAGGCAGAGGTCTGGTGCTGGAATGATGGTCCCAGATGAAGTACGTTTGTCTCTGACTCCCTCGGCTCTGCCTCAGTATGAACAAGAGAGCTCCTCTGAGGTGAATTGGAGGAGAGGCCCCAGCCCAGAGCCCTGACCACAGATGCTCAGGGCAGAGGGAAGGGACTCACAGGCAGCAGGTCCTGAAAAATGCCGGGCCGGCAGTGGCCCCTGGCCCTCCCTCCAGCTGAGAGAGAGCAGGGCCGGCGTGCCGGCCAACTCCAGCCACCACCAAGGACTTTGTGACAGTAGACAGGCTGATTCCTCTTTTGGATGAGAGAGAGGTGAAAGTTACAGAAGGATGGAGGGTCGCCTCCATTGGGGAAGGTGCCCTACTGTCATGCCTGCAAGGGCAGGATCAGGCTGGGAAGAATCACTGCCAGCCACCGAGGACGCCATTATGCTCCCTTCTTTTCTCATTGGCTATTTCTGGACTTAGTTCTATAGCATCAACATCCTACCTGCCTCTAGAGGAAATGCTGAACCTCCCTCCATCCTGACTGAAGTGCATGAAAATATTTTTTCATTTTTAGTTCAGAATGGTCTCTAGGTGTGCTGTCATTTAGTTCTGCTGCCTCATTTTGTTGGTTAATGAAACTGGCCCTGAGAACATGACTTGTTTAGCTATCCATTGCTGAATCCTGTTGTCAAGATGCTGCCGCAGTGATTGCTACAGTGTAAAACGATTATTCTGCAGAAACACTCCTTTCTAAAACTTTTTTTTTTTGGAAAAATTGCCAAAAAGGGAGAGCATGGTAACCAAATTTAAAATCATGCAAAAGAAGGAAGTGATGGGGCAGGAAGAGGATAGTGATGGGGCCAATGAATAGTGGAGGGATCATGTAGGAAAGTACAGTAGTTTTCAGCTCTAAATATAATTGAGTTGTTAACTACCCTCCACTGCCTTCTCCCTTCCCTTCCTCTAGTGTTCTGAGCTCTGATTTGTTCTCCTTCCATCAAATCATCTCAAGCGATCCCTTTCCTCCTGACTTTGTTGAGGGCACCTCTAGGGCTCAATGTGGTCATAGGTGATTTGTAATAAATTTCTGTTTTCATTTTACTAGTAATTAATGTTCATTGTCAAAAATGAAAAGTAGGGAACGGAGGTGGCTCCAGCCATTGGACACCTCCCTCCCATGTGGGAGTCATGGGTTTGGTTCCGAGTGCCTCCCCCAAAAAAGAAGATGAGCACACAATGAACAGGCACAGAAAGCAGACAGCAAGTGCAAAACAACGGGGGGTGGGGGGTGGAGGGAGAAATAAATAAATCTTAAAAAAAAGAAATGTAAGTAAACAGAAGAAAGTGATATCAGTGCTCAAAGGTAATTAACGTCAACATATTAATACATGCCCTTCTGGACATCACATACATACATTGTGCCTCACAAAAAATGGGATCACATGGCATTTGATTTTTTTTGTATCTTACCTACTTTTAAACATAGATATGAAAACAAAATTTCATAGCATTTTTAAAGCCTGGCAGTGTTCCTGTTTTTTATCTAATGAAATCCCCTTTGCTGAACGTTTAGTTTGTCTTCAGATTTTTGAATCTTGGAAACAACTACAGTGCAGCTTTGTGACATTTATAATAGTTTTGTTATGATAATTTTCTAGGAATAGAATTCTTGAGATAAAGGAGATATGTTGTTAAAGGCTTTTGAAGTAGATGTCTTTTAATATGTCATATATCTATCCAGTAAGAGAAAAAGAAAAACTCCATGTTCAACACTCACAGGATCTTAGTAGAGTCCCAAGGGAACAAGCTGGAGCTTTGAGACCATGTTTCCAGATCATTGTCCCCTGGGTGCAAGGAGTTTTCTAGGCTGATGATTGTGGTTTCATGGCTGTACCCAATGATCTCAACTCTTCTAATTCTGCCTTTGTAGATCTTCATCCTTTCTCCAGAGCAGGGCACAATGGCCAAATCCCAGGTAAGTTCCTAATTTACCTCCCACTTTTTTTTCCAAATGAACTTGAGGGAGTTTTTAGGAATCTCTACTGTAGGCCTAAAAAACAAAACAAAGCTATAGTCCCCTCTGTTCTGGCTGTTTTTTCTTCAACCTATAATCCTCAAGTTTCTCCAATCTTACCCCTCTCCACATAAAAAAAGGGATGGGGAAAAGGGAGGAGTTAGAGAGAGGGTGAAAGATAGATGACAGGATCAGTGCACAACTATGTGATTATGCCAAATGCCATTGATTGCACACTTTGGATGGATTTATGCTTTATTAATATGTATCAATATAATTGATTTGTTAAAAAAAAGATGACAGGAAGACAGACATGAAGAAAGGCAGAAAGAAAAAGAAAGACCAACAAAGAAAGAGAAATGAAGATAGAAAGATGGAAAGGACGGAAGGAAGAAAGGAAGAGAGAAAGACAGAGAGAGACAGAAAAACAAAGACTGGCAGAAAAACAGAAAAAAAGGAAGAGACAAAGAGCTAGAGAGGAGAAACACATACCTACCTCTTTCATCTACTTCTTTCTCTGAGAACTACACCTTATCTTTTCTTCAATTCCAGTTCATCTTGTTTTTTGTTTTTTTTTTTAAGATTTATTTTTATTTATTTATCCTCCCCTTGCTGCTTGTGCTCATTGTGTCCATTTGCTGTGCATTTTTCTGTGTCTGCTTGTCTCCCTCCATTGGGTCATCTTGCTCACTGTGCCATGTGGGCCTGCTTGCCTTCACCAGGAGGCCCTGGGAATCGAACCCGGGGCCTCCCGCATGGTAAATGGGAGCCCAACCAATTGAGCCACAGCCGCCTCCCCATCTTGTTTTTAATTATGATTTAAAATAGTAAAAGTAAATTCATACATGTATTTTTTTAAAGATTTATTTATTTATTTCTCTCCCCCCCCCTCGTTGTTTGCGCTCGTTGTCTACTCTCTGTGTCTGTTCATTGTGGGTTCTCTTTGTCTGTTCATCTTCTTTTTAGGAGGCACCCAGAACTGAACCCAGGACCTCTTGTGTGGGAGGGACACGCCCAATCGCTTGAGTCACCTCCGCTCCCTGCTTGTTGTGTCTCTTATTGTTTTTTCTCATTGTGTCATCTCGTTACATCAGCTCGCCACTCCAGCCCATCGCGTCAGCTCGTTGTCTTGCTCGTCTTCTTTAGGAGACACCAGGAACTGAACCCGGGACCTCCCATGTGGTAGGCAGGCGCCCAACTACTCGAGCCACATCACTTTCCATACATAATGTTTTAATATGCATACAAATAAAATAGAAGTCAAAAGATCTCTATTTCTTCTCCCAGGACCCCATTCTTCCTCAGAGATGCCTACTGTTAACAGTTTGGTATAGCTGGTGTAGCTGCATTTGCAGCAATTTAATTAACTAAAAACATATATGTACTGTATGTGTGTTTTTTCCACAAATGCCATCATACTCCCATACCATCCTTTTTCTACCTGATTATATTCTAGATAGTATTCCTTGTCAATACATCAATATTATTTCAGTTCCTAGTTCTTCATAAGTATGGGTCATTTAATTATCCCTTGATGGATATTTAATACTCATACAAACAGTGCCTCATGAAGTTTTCTGTATATGTATTTGTTCAATAGTATTTATAGAGGATACACCCAGAGCTGGATTTTTGAAGAAAAGATATTCACACATTAAATTTGCCCTCCCAAATCCTGCACTAATTAATACCTTCACAAATTTTGCAAGAACAGATAATTTCTATATGCAAATTTTCCAGACTTTTGAAAGATGTAAAGGTACCCAATTTATTTTACAAAATCACTTAACCTTATATTTGATAAAGATACTATGGAGGGAAACGGATGTGGCTCAAGAGGTTTGGCGTCCGTCTACCATATGGAGAGACCGGGGTTCGATCCCCGGTACCTCCCGGTAAAAAAAAAAAAAAAAAAGATACTATGGAAAAGAAAGTTATAGACCAGTTTCACTTCAGAATACAGATGCCAAAATTCTAAAACATATTCTGACTAGGACATTAATAAATTGAAGTGCACATATTTTAAAGTAATATGTACACATAGTTAAAAAGTCAGAGATAAGGTTTGTTCAACAAAAGGAGAAAAATATTTCTTCCTCTCATCCATCCCTAAGTCTCTTCCTTTAATTTCCTATTCATTCTTCCAGAGAGAATGTCTGCATATCTGTCTGTCTGTCTATCTATCTATCTAGATAAATGAATCTGTTTTCTTTTTAAAAAAAAAACAAAAAACAAATTTGAGCACATTCTAGTCTTTTCCTTTTCTTAACGATCATTCCAATTCACTGCATACTACCCAACGTTTACTCATCCTTGGCATTATTGACATTTTGGGCCAGTTAATTACTTGTTGGGGGCTGGGGGTACTCTCCTGTGCATTTCAGGATGTTTAGTAACTTCCCTGGCCTCTACTCTCTAGATGCCAGTCGCCCCCCACCCCCAACATCCCCTCACCCCTAGTAGTGACAACCAAAAATGTCTTCAGACATTGCCAAATGTCTCCTGGGGACAGAAGTGCCAAAGACTGAAAACCACCAGTCTACCCATTTATAAAAATGGCTGCTTTATACCCCATTGTGTGGAAATACCATTATTTATTTATCTTCCTCCCAGTTATGGACATTTAGGATATTTCTGGTCTTTTGCTACCATAAGCAGCATAGTAGTGAATATCATGTATATTCCAGGTTGTATACATGCGAGAGTAACTGAGAATGACTTTCTAGAAGTGCGATTTCTAGGTCAAAGGCTGTGTGTGTCTGGAATTTTGATTCAGCATTATCAAATTGCCCTCCAGTTTGCGCTCCTGCACAGTGTAATGCTTTTCCACCTAAAAAGACAATCACACTGTTTATCCAACTTTTTTATTTTTGCCAATGTGGGGAGAAAATAGTAATGCGAATCAATTTGCATTTCTTGAATTGAGTAAAACATCTTTTCATAGTTTTAAAAGCCGTTTGTGCTTTTTCCCCCAAACATTCTAGTTTGCCCATTTTTTTCTTGGGTGTTGCATTACTTTGATTGCTGGTCCGCAGCTCTTTAAGTTAACTTAAGTAAATTAGACCTTTGTCCTATGTATGTTTTCATGGTTTATTTGTTTTGAGTTGGCTTGTTATATAACTTGGGAAGTAGATACCTAAATTGTTTTAATATGTTCGAATTTAACAATTTTTTGTGGCTTTTAAATTTTTGTGTATTGCTTAAAAGGCTTCTGAGAGTCAAGATTATAAAAATGACTTTTCAGTTATGTGGGCAAAGATTGGTTATTGAATGATGATGGCACAATTGAATCTCCATCTGGATGGAAACAAACTTAACCCCCTGTACATTATATGAAAGTAAATTCTAGATGGATTAGAGTAAAAAATATATTTTAAAAAGTAAATGGGAATTTAGGGGGTTATTTGGATAACCTTTCTCAGTGCATGAAACATTTTTAAATAAGATGGGAAACCAAGAAGGTATAAAGGTATAGGTTGTCGAATTAGACTGTATTAAAATGTTAAACTCTGTACAGCTGACAGACAGTTGAGGTTAAGAGAACATACATGCAATGAATATGATACACAGGATTTATATACAGAAAACTTAAAATGGTTATTAGTAAAAAGACATATAAGCAGTAGAAAAATAGAAACAAAACAGGACAAGTAACTTATAGGAAAAAAGGTGCCATGCCATATGAAAAGATGTTTGCCCTCCCCAGGTTTCAGGCCAGGAAATTGGGCTCATTTTTATTCTTCCTTCTGTTGCATTCCAATAAATGCAACCAATCACTGTTCTCCTACTGTTTGTCTTTCCTACCAACTTTCTAAAATGTATATACTAAAAATCCAAACTTGTACATGGATTGTTTTTTAACAAAAATAGGAACATACTATGCATATTCTGAATTTTGCTTTTTTTTTATTTGACAGAAATATCATGAACATCCTTTTGTGCCAGTCCATTTTTAAAAAATATGGCAGTTGGGGGACGGATGTGGCTCAAATGGTTGGGCATCTGTCTCCCATATGGAGGGACCTGGGTTCGATCCCCAGGACCTCCTGGTAAAATAAAATAAACAAATAAATAAAAATAAAAATCTATAAAAAATATATATATATATATGGCAGTTGTAATTCTAGATGATAGGTGTAACAAGTGAACCAGTTTCCTGTTGATGGACATTTAGGACTGTGGTCTCCCTATTTTTTTTTTTTCTGGTTTTATCTTTTTTTTCTTTATTTTTAAAGAAGTTTTAGATTACATAAAAGTTACATCGAAAATATAGGGGATTCCCATATACCCTACCCCTCCCTTTCTCACATTTTCCCCTATTGATAACATCTTTTATTAGTGTGGTACATTTGTTACAATTGATGAACACATATAGAAGCATTGCTACTAGCCATGGTTTATAGTTTATATTATGGTTTACACCTTGCACCGTACCATTTTATAGGTTTGATAAAATGTATAATGGCCTGTATCTGTCATTGCAGTATCATGCAGAACAATTCCAATGTTCCCCAAATGCCCCATGTTATACCTATTCTTCCCTCTCTCTTTCCTCAGAACCTCTGCTGACCACTGTCTTTATATCAATGTTACAAGTTCTCCCATTTCTAGAATAATACCCCGATTTTTTCCTAATACAAATACTGCTTTGAACATCCTTATGTGCATATAAACATTTCAATAGAATACAGCCTTAGAAGTGTAACTACTGGTTAAAATATGAGAAAAAATTGGATAGGTACTGCTAGGTTACCTGTCAACCAACCTCCTATGGGAGAGATCATTTTCCAATACCCTCACGAATACTGGCTCTTATCTATCTTTTGAATGTTTATCAATCTCATAGATGAAAGAGTATCTTATTATTTCATTTGAATTTTAGTAAGATTTAGAATCTTTTTCATATGTTTATTAGCAAAGTGTATTTCTGTTGCTATGACTCTGTCTCCCTTCTGTTTGGTTGTCTTTCTTATTGACTTATTGAGGTATAGAGTAAAATTCTAGGAAGGGCATTGCTGTGTTAAAGGTTCTTTGCATGTAAATTTTGATGTCTGTTAACCAATTTCCTCCCCCAAGAGACTGTTAACGGTTTATAGCTTCTTTGGTGTTTTTCTACACACTTGGCTGCAGTAGATATTATCAATCTTTTTAATGTTTAAAAATTTGAAGGATGATAAATGGTATGCTATTATACATTTATTTCATGTTCCTTCAATTATTAGGTTGTGGCCTTTTTCTCAAAGATCTATTAGAATTTTAGTGTATGAAGGAAGTTAGACCATTGTTATTTACATTACAATTTTCCCCGCACTTTGCAATTGCTGTTTGGTAATTTTTCTATGGTTTTCTTTTTGCCATTTAGAAAATACTGATATTTAGGTAGTTGTGATTATAAGTCTTTAGCTGTATGTCTTCTGAATTTGGGGATGCCTTAAAAGTGCTTTCACCACCTCAAGTTTATAAAAACATTTTACTTATATATTCTGTGATTTACTTTACACATTTAAATCCCTAATCCATCTGTAATTTATTTGGGCATTCAGAGTGAGATAGGAAATCCAGTTTCTAGAGTGGTTGGGTTTTTTCTCTTAAATGCTGAGCCATATTTCTGGAATGATGACTTTTCTGCAGTGATATGAGATGATACTTTTGTTATAAACTAAATTCTCATATGTTTGTTTGTTTATTTTTTGAGGTACTGGGGGCCAGGGATTGAACCTGGGACCTTGTATGTGGGAAGTCAGCACTCAACCACTGAACCACATCGGCTTCTCCGAGTTGTTTTTTTCATTTGTTTTGCTTGTTTTTTTGTTTTTGTTTTTTCAGGAGGCACTGGGAACTGAACCTGGGACCTCCCATGTGGGAGGCGGGCACTCAACCACTTGAGCCACATCTGGTCCCTTTTATGATTTATTTTTGACACTGGATAATGTAGGCTCTGTTAGCGGTTTCTATCTTTCACCATCATCATCATCATTATTGATGTTAAACATTGAGTATGGGGTTAATACTTCCTCCTTCCTTGTGGAAAAATGACCTCGAGTTTTCTTGTTTTTAGTTTTGTGTTCCTGGAAACTTGATAATGATGGAATGACAGCTGTATTACCAGGCAACATTACTTACAGTAAAAATGACCCCTAATTGGCAGTAAACAAATTGCATTTGGACTGAGAGGACTTGAATAAACTATAAATAGCTGGTGGGAAGCATTGATTTGGGTTTCCGTGAGTACATTGTAACTGTTGTTACTAGGTGTGCCCTTTGCCAGGATCCTGGAAGCCATGCCCATGGGACTGTTACAAGAGATATTAGCATACGGAGCAGCTAAAGGCTTCTGAGCCAGGCGGCTCCCTGTACTGCCCAGTGTGCTCTTGTTCCCTGGCACTTAAGCTATCACTTAGAAGCGGGTGGAAGGTCAGAGGGCAGTGGACTGGGCTGCTAATAGCTACTGGATTGCTCAGAGAACTGCTGGAGAAACATCTCCAGCGCTGCCCTTCTGGCACAGTGTATTTCCTGTCTTGTATTCTTCAAAGCAGAGCAAACTGGTGCCAGCCAGTGATGGCCTGTTTGGGTCTTGCATGTACAAAATGTCTTTTTGAATTTAAGACTACCAAATGTGAGGAAGACAGGATAAGATCCAGAGTATAAATAGGTGGCTTATTGATCTTTGATAGGAATTAGGGCACTTAAAGAAGTGAGTCCTTGTTTGCTGGTGACAAGGACCAACACACATCATTTGCCTTTTGCTTCAGTCTCCTGACCAGGCCAGATGCAAACCCACCAACTTCCGTTCTTTGTCTCATGATTCATTAGCTAAGATTAGAATTGTTTATTCTACCTCCATATCTCCTGTAAAGCCTTCTTTGTCAGTCCCAAGCAGAACTGACTACTTCCATCATGTTGCACTATCTGTACCCAGTCATGCAACTGTCATTGACCTTGTGAGGGAGGTCTTTGTCCGGCCCTCCCTCCCTTCCTCCCTTTTATATATATGTTTGGAAGTTTTTTTTTCTTCACTTTACTAGACTGAACCTCCTTGAGTTCTGGAGGTTTTATTAATCTTTACCTTCTCAGGACTTACCAGCTTGGTCTTTCTTCAATGAATATGTGTTGAATGAATGAATATCCAGGGTAAGATACTTCTAACACCCTAACTGTTTATACTATAAAGTTTCAAATAATTTCAGTAACATAAACACTCTGTATAAAATACAATGTCAACTCTGAATGGGGAGCAAGATAAAAACAAGTTTAAACAGAAAGGCCATACAGTGTAGTATTTAAAAATATGGACTCTGAAATCAGGCCAGGTGGGTTTTATTCCCTAGTGGCCAGCTGTGTAACCCTGGGTAAGTTACTTTACACTCTGGCCCTTGCTTTCTGGTCTGCCATGTATCTGCTATGGTGGTTGTGAGGATTGAAATCTTTAATACATGGAAATAGGTGCAGGGCACATAGTAACCATTTCATGTACGTGAGATATTACGTCCCAGTACCTTGAACTGAACACTTTGGGCTTAAAAACAATGTGCTGTTACAGGATTCATTGACCTTCAAGGACGTGTTTGTGGACTTTACCCTGGAGGAGTGGCAGCAACTGGACTCTGCTCAGAAGACTCTCTACAGAGATGTCATGCTTGAAAACTACAGCCACCTGGTCTCAGTGGGTGAGGGACCAGTCCACAGTGTGACTTAGAATGTACCCAGTAGTATCTTCCTCTCTAGCTGCTATGAGCCCAGGGTCTTCTGAAACCCTTCATGAGTGTGGGCTTAAGGCTCACTGTCAAGAATTCATAATCCCTTTGGACAAGGAACAGGATGTTTATGCCTTCACCTTCTGTGTGAATGTTCTGAACTGAGGGCTCAATAGCTGTGTTCCTTGGCACATGTTGAGGCTGTGCCATATCAGCCTGCAAGGAGGAGTTCAGTTCTGGATTGCTTCCAGCATTGTTAACAAAGTCCTGTGTCATTTCCCCTGAACAGGATATCTGGTTGCCAAACGAGATGTGATCTTCAGGTTGGGGCAAGAAGAGGCCTGGATGGCAGACGGAGAAAGCCCAGTTCAGAGCAGTCAAGGTGAGCCCTTACCTGGCAAATGAAGCCAGGGAGAAGAGGACTTTGTTAGTCTGTGAGAGGTTAGCCTCTTGCATGTGCTCAGAAGCTCTTCTCAGGACCCTCAGACCTTCGGAAATGACACAGGTCTAAGAAAATGAACTGTCATAACAGCCAAATAGGGCCTCCACCTCTTACCCTCTTGCACTCTCCATGTTCTTGGCTTGGGGTTAGACTGTGTGGCCACTATTTAGATTCCATTGCTACCTTCCAGCATCCAGGGTTGCTGGTGAGAAGTGCCAATCCCACTCACATTCCTTTCTCCACCCTCCTCTCTGGGTGCCTTTAGTAATTTTCACCTTCTGTTTAGACTTTTGCGTTTTTAACCGGACTAGGTGTAGGTGTCCGTATTTTCTCTTTATTTGGCATACTGTGGGCCATTTCAGTCTGGAATTTTAAGTCTTCTTTTTCATGTCGAGGAAATTTTCTTATGTGATTTATTGGGGTTGGGTATTGTATTAGTCAGAGTTCTCTAAGGAAACAATCAACAGGAGATATCTGCAAATAGTATGAAATTTTATAAGAGTCTCTCATGTGACTGTGGAGATGCACAAGTCCAGGTTCCACAGGCAGGTTACATACCAGGGGCTCCGCTGAAAGTCTAATGAAGATCCTTGAGTTTCTGGGAGACGTTGGCTGTCCAAAGACAAGCTGGGAAATTCTCTCTGAATGCTGAAATCACTTCCCCTTTTAAGGCATTCAACTGATTGGATAAAGCATCACTCATTGCTGATGGCAATCTCCCAGGTTGATGTAGATGTAATCAGCCATCTATGCAGTAAACTCACTGATGACTAAAGCCCATAATTGGCCTTGTATTACAATTAGCCCAGTGCTTGCTTGACTAAACAATTGGGCACAATTACCTGGCTGAGTTGACACATTAGCCTAACCATCATAGTCTACCCCTTGTCAACTTGGCAGCCATACACATTACCTAAAACCATAGTTAGTCGCTAAGTAAAAGCAATAGCACACATGCATCTATATATATTTCCGCCCAACAACATTCAACTCTCTTGTATACAACTGGAAACGCATTAATTCCCTACAGAATAGAGTGCAAGTCCTTGGGTAATAGTCACTCTTAAATTTGACATCCTTAAATATTATGACATGAAACTAATACAGTTTGTCATGTGATAAGGGAAAAGGTTGGGGAAGAAAACAAGGAACTTCATTTTGTGTACATATACAGTCTTACTCATAATGAAACAAGAAGGATGCATGACTAATACAGTCCTCGTTTCTGTAACTGGTCATGTGGTTGAAGTTCATATTTATCACTACCTTCTTCCACTACCCATTCCATGTTCCCATTACCCTCAGCAAGCACTTCAGCTGGCCATGGTTCTTTGCCTGGTGGGGTGACCCCTCATTCCTGAAGATTCTGGGCCATTGTTAGTCCTCCTTGGATTGGATTGTTGCAATTTTCCATTGACCATTGACTTTGATCGCAGTACTAGGAGACGCCCTAGAGGATCTCCTGCATTCCAGACAAACTCTTCTTTATCTCCATTGTGTAAGTGCAGTCCTATTTCCCCTTGAAAGTCAGGATCAATCACTCCAGCCAGTACAGTAATTCCCTTCTTTGCCTGTTGATTC
Organism: Tolypeutes matacus; assembly: GCA_026826555.1. Classification (NCBI taxonomy): domain Eukaryota; kingdom Metazoa; phylum Chordata; class Mammalia; order Cingulata; family Chlamyphoridae; genus Tolypeutes; species Tolypeutes matacus. The sequence continues at coordinate 5,799,788 of JAKSZT010054419.1, read as the reverse complement.
AGAGGTAAGAGGAACCCAAAGTGGCCAGGTGGCAGTCTTAACTTCCAGTTCAGTGGAATCATTGTTGTGTTCCCTGGTGGAAGCAATCCTCCTTTTGGGACTAAGACCTTGTAGCAGTTTGGCAGTTTGATATAGTTATGAATTCCAAAAATAGATACTGGATTATGCTTGTAAACTGGTCTGTTAATCTGGGCATGATTAAGTTATGGTTAGGGCATTGCCTGGGCCAAGTCAATAGGGCGCTGAGCCCCACCCCTTGGTGGGTGGGGTCTTGAAGATAAAAGACATGGCAAAGGACAGTGTTGGAGCAGTTTTGATGTTGGGGTTTTGATACTGGAGTGGGAGAGGAGCAGACAGAGGAGCTTGGTCATGAGGAAGGAGAGAAGGCCCCGGGATAGAGATGAGCCATTCACTTGATAGTCTACAGCTGGCCTTGTGGAGACAGGCAAAGCCTAGAGAGCCTCATAGTCTACAGCTGACCTTGTGGAGGAAACAGAGGAGCTGAGCCTGGAGAGAAACTGAGCCCTGGGAAGAGAGGAACCCAAGAAGCCTGAACCCTGGCAAACAGCAGCTGTCTTGTTCCAACATGTGGCAGTGGACTTTGGTGAGGGAAGAAACTTATGCTTTATGGCCTGGTAACTGTGGACTTCTACCCCAAATAAATACCCTTTAAAAAACCAACCAATTTCTGGTATTTTGCATCAATACCCCTTTGGCTGACTAATACAGACCTTTAGACCAGCAGAGCTTAAGGCTGCAGGGACAGGAAGCAAAAATTTTCCTAGTGGGTCACTAGGGGTAATAGTGAGTGGTGTCACTCCCCATTTCCACCCCTTGATTCCTGGAACCATGAATCCTGGTTATAGGAGAAACAGCACCATAGAGTGGATGCTGATTTAGAGCATACACACCCTCCTCTTGTTCCAGTCCCCAATCAAAACTAGCAGCTTTTCTGGTCACTTGGTAAATGGGCCAGAGTAGCACACCCAAATGAGGAATGTGTTGTCTCCAAAATCTGAAGAGACTAACTAAGCATTGTGCCTCTTTCTTGGTCGTAGGAGGGGACAGGTGCAACAGCTTATCTTTCACTTTAGAAGGGATATCTCAACAGGCCCTACACCACTGGACACCTAGAAATTTCACTGAAGTGGAAGGACCCTGTATTTTTGTTGGATTTATCTCCCATCCTCTCTCACACAAATGCCTTACCAATAAGTCTAGAGTCTTTGCTACTTCTTGCTCAGTAGGTCCTATCAACATGATATCATCAATATAATGGACTAGTGTGATGTCTCGTGGGAGGGAGAGACGATCAAGGTACCTGCAGACAATATTATGACATAGGGCTGGAGAGTTGATATACCCCTGAGGCAGGACAGTGAAGGTATACTGCTGGCCTTGCTAGCTGAAAGCAAACTGTTTCTGGTGGTCCTTACTAATGGCAATTGAGAAAAAAGCATTTGCCAGATCAACAGCTGCATACCAGGTACCAGGAGAAGTGTTGATTTCCTCAAGCAATGATACCACATCTGGGACAGCAGCTGTAATTGGAGTTACCACCTGGTTAAGTTTATGATAATCTACCGGCATCCTCCAAGATCCATCTGTTTTCTGCACAGGCCAAATAGGAGAGTTGAATGGGGATGTGGTGGCAATCACCACCCCTGCATCCTTCAAATCCTTGATGGTGGCACTAATCTCTGCAGTCCGTCCAGGAATTCGTTATTGCTTTTGATTTACTGTTTTGCTAGGTAGGGGCAGTTCTAGAGGCTTCTACTTGGCCTTTCCAACCATAATAGCCCTCACTTCACAAGTCAGGGATCCAATGTGGGGATTCTGCCAGTTACTGAGTATGTCTATTCCAATTAAGCATTCTGGAACTGGGGAAATAACCACAGAATGGGTCCAGGGACCCAATGGACCCACTGTGAGACGGACCTGAGCTAAAACTTCATCAATCACCTGACCTTCTTAAGCCCCTACTCTGACTGGTGGACCACAGTGACATTTTGTGTCTCCTGGAATTAATGTCACTTCTGAGCTAGTGGCTAATAATCCCCAAAATGTCCGATTATTTCCTTTTCCCCAATGCACAGTTACTCTGGCAAAAGGCCGTAGGTCTCCTTGGGGAAAGGAGGGAGGAAGATTAACAGTATACTTTTTTGGCAGTTTAACAGGATCCTTCCCCAAGGGGATCTGGCCTTCTCCTCATTCAAGGGGTTCTGGGTCTGTAAACTGTCTCAAGTCTGGGATTGATTAAGGGGCCGTTATTCTCTGTGTCTGTAATTTGAGTTAGTGTTTTGTTCACTTGACCTAGAACTCTTCTGCTTATACAGATCGAGAAGAAATTTAGTAGAATGCCCATGTATTTCACTTCTAGGTATCCCATGATCTATTAGCCAACGCCATAACTTCACGCAACTCAGACTATTTTGTGTGCTGCTTTGAATCTGCCTTTCATTGTGGTAGCCACACCCACCTTGTCTTTGGCGATTAAATACCCATACTTGACTTTTATGGGACCGAGATCCGATCATTCCCATAATGTGTAAGGATTCTAATTCCATTATAGCCCTCCCTCCAGTAACATCTGGACTACAGAGGAGAGCAACCACAGAGTTCTTCTTCAGGGAAGATGGAGTTAGTCTTAGAAATTTATTCCTCACAGTCCTGCTTAAAGGTGTGTCCTCTGGACATTCCTGGGGTGGATGAGCAGGTCTCAAATGGTAAATCCATTCTAGCATTCCAGTCTCTCTAAGCCTTTGAATTCCCTCTTCTACTGTATACCAGGGCAAATCAGGCATCTCATCTTCAGACATTTTGGCCATCTTTGGTCCATGGTCCAGTCAGCCACCAAACAAACTGTTAGAGCCCTTTCTAACACCTTGAGCTATAGCATTGAATCCAGAATTTCTGCTTAGTGGGCCCATATCTATAAATTCAGTGGGAGACAACTTTATATTTCTTCCATCATTATCCCACACCCTTAGTATCCATTCCCACACATATTCCCCTGATTTCTATCTATATAAGTTGGAAAACTCATGCAGTTCTTTCAGAGTATAGTATACTTCCTCATGGGTCACACTTTGTATTTCACCTTTGGGGGTTTGTTGTGATTTTAGTCTAGTAATAGGTCTCGAAGACAAGAGGGGTGGTGGGGGTAGGTAAGGAGAAGGTTTAGAGATGTCTTGCAGGCTTTGCATTTTCTTCTGGTGAGACAGGATTAATCTCTTTAGGCAGGGGTTGGAAGGCAGATTCCTCAGGGCAGGGCAGTAGCTGAGCAGTGCAGGCTTCAGTTGGGCTGGTACCTGCCTCAGGGCTGGAAGGAGGTCCAGACTCCCTGGGGCTGGCTGGAGGCTGGATGATACAAGGTTGACAAGGTGTGGTCTCCACAGGGTAGGCCATTGCAGGTTTATCTGGTAAAGTCTCAGCAGAATTTAGGGTTCCAGTGTCTCCACCAATATTATCATCATCCCATATGTCTCCATCCCAATCCCCTGGGTTCCATTCCTTTCCAATCAATGCCTTCACTTTAACCACAGAAACCCTGCAAGGTTGCGATTTTAGTTTCCTTTGTAACTCTGCTACTCGTACAATGCGAGTCTGAGTTTGGTTCTCAGATATCTCAAGCCTTTGGCTGCAGGAGACAAGATTTTCTTTCAGAGCACACAAAGAAACTTTCACATCATTTTATGCAGCATTTTAGTTTCAAATCTGAAGCCTTTAGCTCATCTCTTTCTTTTGTAACTATATCCAGAGTATCTAGGAGGAGCCAGCAAACATCATTATACCTTTTGACTCCACAAAACTCTGTTAAGGTGTTGAAAACACTCTCACCCAGATCTTTGCTGCTTAAAAGCGTGGAAGTAGGGGAATCCATTGATGCTATTTTGCGTATCTCTATTGCTAGCTCACACCATGAACTATTGCTGGCCTCCTCATTATTGGAAAGGGAGTCATTAGTACCCCTGAGTTCAGTTACAGTAGAGAGCCAATTACAAAACTCCCAGAACCACCTCAGACATCCCATGTTTAAGACTCTGTTCCTCAAGAACCACTCCCGGTACCAAGCTGTATTAGTCAGGGTTCTCTAGGGAAACAGAATCAACAGGAGATAAGTCAATAGTATGAGATTTTACAAGAGTCTTATAAAATTTGTCAGGATTCCTGGTCTGCTGGTAGCATGCTTCCTCATTTCCGCTGATACCTTGGAATGGTAATGGATGTGTGTCATTGGTTCTTTACTCTCATTTCAGTGGTCTCCTGGAAGGGAAGGAAAGCAAACCCAGGGGCACAGGCTGCCCTCTTGAGTCAGAAGTCTCTTATATTAAAAATTTCATTTTACTAAAATTAATACTTGCACACGTTCAAAGAGTGGAGAATAGAATATATTTTTAAAAAGTGATCTTAGAAAAAAAAAAAAAAAGTGATTTTAGTGGCATTCCCAGTTGTACCCCCAAAGGGCAACCTCTTCTAAAAGTTTCTTTTTTTAATTCTTCTGGTGAGCACCTCCATATGTCTAGGTAACAACTTTAGACCTCTGCTTCTTGAATTTTCGATTTTATCTTCCGTTTTAGTTTCCTGGCTGTTAAAATAAATATCATGCAATGGATTGGCTTAAACAATGGGAATTTATTGGCTCATGGTTTTGAGGCTAGAAGTCCAAATCAAGGCATCATCAAGGCCATGCTTTCTCCCAGAATACTGTGGCGTTCTGGGGCTAGCTGCCAATAAGCCTCAGTCCTTGGCTTTTCTCTCACATGGCAATGCACATGGTGGCCTCTCCTGACTTTTTGAGTTCTGTTGACTTCCAGCTTCTGGCTGCTCCATGTGGCTTTTTGCTGTTGGCCTTCTCTTTAAGACCTTCAGTAATAGGATTAAGATAATCTTGATTTAGCTGGGTCACACCTTAACTGGCATAACCTCATGAAGAAGTCCTATTTATAAGTGTTCACACCCACAGGAATGGATTAAGATTAAGAATGTGTATTTCTGGGATACATAGCTCCAAGCCACCACATCTCCCAGCTATGAAAAATAAGGATTTAATCACTTACACTATGCTCCTGGCTCTTCACATACTTTGATTGTTCAGTTGTTACATTCTTAACTTTAAATAATATACTTTAGCTTCTGTTGTCCCATCCATACTGTAACTTTCGTTTTTTAAACCTAGCTAGTGCCTTATTTCTGTACCTAGATATAAAGCCCTAGAGACAAGAAGAGCCTGCATCTTATTCTTCCTTATTCTGGTATGGAGCTGGTGGAAGGCATTTGATAAATATTTCATTGATTATTTTGAAACTCAATGACAGAAGAGGGCGGTTTTCCATTCATCAGCACGCATAGTGGTTAAGAGCTCTGACTTTGGAGCTACACTTCCTGGGCTCAAAATCTCGCTTCTTCACTTACTGGCTATCACTTTGTACAAGTTGTTTATACTCCCTTTGTCTGTATGTAAAGTGGAGATAGTGATAGAACTTATATTATTGTCAGAATTAAATAAGTTGATGCATGTAAAGCACCTAAAATGCTTCCTGGCATAAAGGAAGCTCTCGATAAATACCATCATTCTTTTTTAAGATTTTTAAAAACATTTTTTGTAATCTGGTATATTAGTCAGCCAAAAGGGTGCTGATGCAAAATACCAGAGATCTGTTGGCTTTTATAAAGGGTATTTATTTGGGGTAGAAGCTTACAGTTACCAGGCCATAAAGCATAAGTTACTTCCCTCACCAAGGTCTTTTGCCACGTGTTGGGGCAAGATGGCTGCCGACATCTGCCAAGAGTTCAGGCTTCCTGGGTTCCTTCTTCCTCTTAAGGCTCCATGGTTAGGGTCTCTAGGCTTTGTCTCTCTCCCCGAGGCTTGTTCACTCCACAAGGCCAGCTGTGAACTCTCAGGCGAATGGCTTGTCTCTTTTCCCAGGGCCTTCTCTCCTTCCTCACAACTAAGCTCCTCTGTATGCTTACTTCCTGGGGCTCCAGCTCAAAAACTCCATATCAGAACTCCAACTCTGTCCTTTGGCATGTCTTTTATCTGTGAGTCCCCACCCACCAAGGGGCAGGGACTCAATGCCCTACAGACGTAGCCCAATCAAAGTCCTAACCATAATTTAATCAATTAAAAGTTATACCTCTGACAGACCAGTTTACAAACATAATCCAATAACTATTTTTGGAATTCATAAACAATGCCAAACTGCTACATCTGGGATGTATCACATACTTACCTATGGAACTCTTAGAATACTCATGAGTAGGGGCCCCACCCTCTAGAAATGATGTTTTAGTAGCTCTGGTGTGTCACCTGGTTTACATGTATTTTGAGAAATGCTTCAGATAGTTCTGATGCCTATGACTAGTTAAGATCTACTGCTTTACATATCCACTGAGAGGGGTTCAAAGGAAATGGGAGACATAGCAAGACCCAGGAGCATAGGATTGGGGATGGAAGGGAAGACAGGAACACATGGGATCACTACAAGATGGCCCACAGAACGCCCTGGGGTAGAGCAAAATGCAACTTGATTTTCTCTCCCCATTCTTCCATATTTAAATTTGCTTCATTGACTATTTTTTCCCCCTTCTGTCCATTGGTTGAAATCGCTGACAGGTCCCATAAGTTTTCTGGTTCGTCTGAGATGGTAAATATCTTCTAGGAACTTTTAGTCAGAAGAGTGGCCTTGTATTAATAAAAACTGTCCAATCTCATGGAGTAGTGAAGTTCATTTAAAATTGGTTGATCTTTTCACAAATGGAACTTTTAGCTTTGTTAATTTTTAAATGTTTCCTGTTTTGTTGATTTCTGCTTTTACTTTTATGTCCTTTTCTCTCCTTACTTTAGGTTTACTTTGCTCTTCTTTATCTAGCTTCTATTTTACCATAACATTTTTTTTGAGAGTACCACGAACCGGGGATTGAACCCAGGACCTCATATGTGGGAAGCTGGCGCTCAACCACCAACCCACATCAGCTCCCCTGAGTTGGCTCCCTCATCTGTTTTGCTTGTTGTTTTGTTGTTGTTCTTTTTTTTAGGAGGCCCAGGGAACCGAATCCAGGACCTCCCATGTAGGAAGCAGGCGCTCAACAGCTTGAGCCACATCCACGCCCTCCATAAGATTTTTTTTTTTTTATCTCCCCTCCCCTGCCACTGAGATGGCTCCCTTGTCTGTTTGCACATTGTTTTTTTGCTTGTTGTTTTTTCTCATTGTTTTGTTTTTTCTTTAGGAGGTACCGGGAACTGAACCCAGGACCTAGCATGTGAGAGGCAGGCACTCAACTTCTTGAGCCATTGCTCCTCCATAACATTTTATTATGAATATTTTCATACAGTACAAGTGAAAGAATTATGGATTGAACACCCATATAACGAACCCCTAGATTCTATTATGAACATTTTGCTATATTTGCTTTATCTCATTTCTGTCTACCAATTCTTCTGTCCTTCCATTAATGTCTTGTTATTTTTGTGATTAATTTCAGAGTTAATTGCAGAGATTAGTACATTTCACCTCTAAATAACTCCACAGGCATCTCATTAACTAGAGTTCAATATTTTAAAAGTTTATTAGTTATTTTAATAAAAGGAAATGCATGAATAGCACTCTATGATCTCTGGCTGTATGTGGTAATGTTTTATTGTAATTCTCAGTATGCATTTTCCATGTATTGTCATTTCATGCTGATGTCACTACCTTCCATTTTTTCTTCCCAAGTTAGAGTTATTGAGTTATAGTCACATACCACAAAATTCACCCTACTTAACTATACAGTTCTGTACTTTTGACAAATAAGTAGTCAAAAGTCACCACCACAATGAAGATACTGGATATTCTTATCCCCTCAAAACATCCCCTTATGCCCTTTTACAATTAAACCCCTCCCCAGACCTGATCACTTTTTTGTTTTTCTTGTTTTGCTCTTTCTAGATTGTCATATAAATGAATCATAGCATGTAGCTTTGAGTCTGGCTTCTTTCACTTACCTTAATGCTTTTTAGGTTCATCCATATTGTGGCATGTCTCAGTAGTTTGTTCCTTTCTATAACTGAGTAGTTTTCCAGTGTGTTTATTCATGGACCAGTTACTGAACATTTGGATTGTTTCTGCTTTTCATTATTACTAACAACTCTGGTATGAATGTTCATATACAGGTCTTTGTATGTACTTGTGTTTTCATATCACTTGGGTAAATACTTTCAGTGGGATTGTTTAATCAGATATGTATATATATTTTTTTCTTAACAAATCAATTTTATTGATAGATATTAATAAAACACAAATCCATCCAAAGTGTACAATCAGTGGTATTCGGTGTAATCACATATTTGTACATTCATCACTTCAGTCATTCTTATAGCACTTTCATTATTCCAATAATAATAAAACAACAAACAAAACGCATCACCTTTCAGTCTCTCTATGCTTCCCCTTCTGTACTTAGCTACTATTCTTTTTCCTTCTCTCTAGTATATTTGTATTTATATTTTGTAAAAACAGCCTTAAAAATGCAATATCACCCATATTCGTGTCTTACATGAAGTTTTACTATGCTATACAGCCCCATGTTACAGTTCTTAGCTTTCCTTCTAGTAGTATGCATGACTTAGATTTTCCCTTTCAACCATTGTCATACCCATACAATAGTACTGCTAGTTACAAACACCATGCTATGCTTTAACCATTTCTATTCATTTCCAAAGATTTACAAACAACCTTTTTACCAATTCTGCACAGATTAACCCTTAGCTTTCCATTCTCTATCCTCCTATTTTCTGGTGACCTATGTTCTAATTATTAACTCCATGAGTTTACACAATATATTTAGTTCATAATATGCAATCATATAGTATTTGTCCTTTTGTGTCTGGCTTGCTTCACTCAATATAATGTCCTCCAGGTTCATCCATGTTGTCATATGCTTTTCAACTTCCTTTCTTCTTACTACTGTGGTGTATACCACAATTTGTTTATCCATTTGTCAGTTGATGGAAACCTGGGTTGTTTCCAACTTTTGGCAATCATGAATAATGTTGCTATGAACATTGGTGTGCAGATGTCTGTTCATGTCACTGCTCTCACTTCTGGGTATATACCTAGTAATGGTATTGCCAGGTCACATGGCAAGTCTATATTCAACTTCCTTAGGAACTGCCAAACAGTCCTCCACAGTGGCTGTACCATTCTACATTCCCACCAACAGCTAATAAGCGTTCCTTTCTCTCCATATCCTCTCCAACATTTACAGTTTTCTGACTTTTTAATGGCAGCCAGTCTAATGGTGTAAAATGATATCTCCTTGTAGTTTTGATTTGCATTTCCCTAATTGCTAGTGAGGTTGAACATTTTTTCATGTGTTTCTTCACCATTGTATTTCTTCTTTGAAAATTGTGCTTTCAAGTCTTTTGCCCAGTTTTTAGTAGGGTAGTTTGTCTTTTTATTGTTGAGTTGAATGATCTCTTTTTATATCATGGATATTAAGCCCTTATCGGATATATGATTGCCAAATATTTTCTCCCATTGAATCGGCTGCCTTTTCACCATTTTGTCAAAGTCCTTTGAGTTGCAAAAGTGTTTAAATTTTGAGGAGGTCCATTTATCTATCTCTTCTTTTGTTGTTCGTGTTTCGGGTGTAAGGTTTAAGAAACTACCGCCTACCACAAGATCTTGAAGATGTTTCCTACATTTTCTTCTAGGAGTTTTATGGTTGTTGCTTTTATATTTATGTCCTTGATCCATTTTGAGTTAATTTTTGTATAAGGTGTGAGATACAGGTCTTCTTTCTCTCTTTTGGATATGGCTATCCAGTTCTCTCAGCACCATTTGTTGAATAGACTTTTCTGGCCCAGCTGGGAGGGCTTAACAGCCTTGTCAAAAACTGTAGATGTGAGGGTCTATTTCTGAGTTCTCAATTCGGTTCCATTGGTCAATGTGTCTGTCTTTATGCCAGTATCATGCTGTTTTTACCACTGTAACTAAGTAATGTGCTTTATAGTCTGCAAGTGAAAGTCCTCCAAGTTCATTCTTTTTAAAGATCTTTTTGGCTATTCGGAGCCCCTTACCCTTCCAAATATATTTGATAATTGGTTTTTCCACTTCTGCAAAAAAGGCTGTTGGGATTTTTATTTGGGTTGTGTTGAATCTCTAAATCAGTTTGGGTAGAATTGGCATCTTAACGATATTTAGTCTTCCAGTCCATGAACATGGAATATCCTTCCATTTATTTAAGTCTTCTTTGGTTCCTTTTAACAATGTTTTGTAGTTTTCTGAGTACAGGTCCTTTATGTCCTTGGTGAAGTTTATTCCTAAATGTTTGATTGTTTTAGTTGCTATTATAAATGGAATTTTTCCTGATTTCTTCCTCAGATTGCACATCAGTAGTTTATAGACATGCTATTGATTTTTGCATATTAATCTTGTATCCTGCCACTTTGCTGAACTTGTCAGTTCTAGTATCTTCGTTGTGGATTTTTCAGGAGTATCTAGATATAGGATCATAACATCAGTGAATAGTAAAAGTTTTACTTCTTCCTTTCCTATTTGGGTACCTTTTGTTTCTTTATTTAGCCTAATTCCTCTAGCTAGAACTCTAGCATGATATTGAATAACAATGGTGACAGTGGGCATTCTTGTCTTGTTCCTGATCTCAGCGGGAAAGCTTTCAGTCTTTCACCATTGAGTACAATGCTAGCTGTAGGTTTTTCATATATGCACTTTACCATATTGAGAAAGCTTCCTTCTCTTCCTATCTTTTGGAGTGTTTTTATCAAGAAAGGGTGCTGTATTTTGTCAAATGCCTTTTCTTCATCAATTGAGATGATCATGTGATTTTTCTTCTTCAATTTATCAAATATGGTTTATTACACTAATTGATTTTCTTGTGTTGAGCCACCCTTGCATACCTGGGATAAATACCCATTGATCATGGTGTATAATTCTTTTAATATAGTTTTGGATTTTGTTTGAAAATATTTTTGAGGATTTTTGCATCTATATTCATTGGAGCTATTGATCTGTAATTTTCTTTTTTTGTAGTATCGTTTTTCTGGTTTTGATATTGAGTGATGTTGGCTTCATAGAATGAGTTTGGTAGCATTCTTTCCTGTTCAATTTTTTGGAAGAGCTTGAGCAAGGTTGGTATTAGATTGTCTTAGGATGATTGGTAAAATTCACCTGTGAAACTGTCTGGTCCTGGGCTTTTAATCTTTGGGAGGTTTTTGATGACTGTTTCAATCTCTTCACTTTTGATTGGTTTGTTGAGGTCTTCTATTTCTTCTAAAGTCATTATAGGTGGTTTATGTGTTTCTAGGAATTTGTCCATCTCCTCTACATTGTCTAGTTTTTTGACATACAGTTGTTCATAGAATCTTCTTATAATTTCTCTTATTTCTGCAGGGTAATGTTCCCCCTCTCATTTCTGATTTTATTTATTTGCATCTTCTCTCTTTTTTTCATTGTTAGTCTAGCTAAGAGTTTGTCGATTTTGTTTATCTTCTCAAAGAACCAACTTTTGGTTTTGTTAATTCTCTCTATTGTTTTTTGTTGTTGTTGTTCTCTATTTCAATTATTTCTGGTGTGATCTTTACTGTTTCTTTCCTTTGGCTTGGTTTGGGATTAGTTTGCTCTTTTTCTTGTTCCTCCAGGTGTGTGCAGTTAGGTCTTCAATTTTAGCTCTTTCTTCTTTTTTAATGTAAGCATTGAGGGCTGTAAATTTCCCTCTTATCACTGCCTTTGCTGTGCCTTTGTCCCAGAGGTTTTGATGTGTTGTGTTCCCATTTTTATTTATCTCAAGATATTTGCTGAATTCTCTTCCAGTTTCTTCTTTGACCCATTAATTGTTTAAGCGTGTGTTGTTTAATCTCCATATATTTATGAATTTTCCCTTTTTCCATCCATTATTTATTTCCAGCTTCACTCAGTTATGATCAGAGAAAGTGTTTCGTATAATTTCAATCATTTTAAATTTATTGAGACTTGACTTGTGACCCAACATATGGTCTATCTTGGAGAAGGATCCATGAGCACTTGAAAAGAAAGTATATCCTGCTGTTTTGGGGTGCTATGCTCTATAGATGTTTGTTAGGTCCAGTTCATTTATCATATTATTCAAGTTCTCTGTTTCTTTATTTATCTTCTGCCCAGATGTTCTATCCAATACTTAGAGTGATGTATTGAAGTCTCTGAGTATTATTATAGAGACATCTATTTCTCCCTTTAGTTTTGCCAGTGTGTGTGCCCTATGTATCTTGGGACATTCAGGTTAGGTGTATAAATATTTAGTATAGTTATTTCTTCTTGGTGAATTGCCCCTTTTATTAATATGTAATGACCTTCTTCATCTTTTATTATAGTTTTGCATTTGAAATCTATTTTGTCCAATATTAGTATAGCCTCTCCAGCTCTTTTTTGTTTACTATTTGCATGGAATACCTTTTTCTAACCTTTCACTTTTAACCTGGTTGTGTCCTTATGTCTGAGGTGGGTCTCTTGTAGACAACATATTTTTTTATCCATTCTATCAGTCTGTCTTTTGATTGGGATGTTCAATCTATTAACATTCAGTGTTATGACTGAAAAGCATAACTTACTTCATCCATTTTTTCCTTCAGTTTTTTGTTGTTATACCGTCTTTTGTCTGTCTTCTTATCCTTAATTTACCCTTCCTAATAATCGTCACTTCTAAACTCTTCTCCAAGTCTCTCACCCTTGTTTTTTTCTTTCAGGCTGTAGCATTCCGTTCAGTATCTCTTGTAATTCTGGTCTTTTGGTAACATATTCTATCAGTTGTTGTTTGTATGTGAAGACTTTGAACTCACCCTCATTTTTGAAGGACAGTTTTGCTGGATACAGAATTCTTGGCTGGCAGTTTTTCTCTTTCAACATCGTAAATACATCATACCACTTTTTTTCTCATTTCCATGGTTTCTGATGAGAGGTTGGTGCTTAATCTTATTGATTTTCTCTTGTATATGATGCTTTGCTTTTCTCTTGCTGCTTTCAGAATCCTCTCTGTATCTCTGATATTTGTTATTCTGAATAGTAAATGTCTCAGTGTAGGTATATTCAGATTTATTCTGTTTGGGGTGCATTGTCCTTCTTGGATATTGATATTTATGTCTTTCATAAGTATTGGGAAGTTTTCATTCATTATTTCCTCAAATATTCTTGCTGCGCCCTTTCCATTTTCTTCTTCTTCTGGGACACCTATAACGCGAATGTTTTTGCGTTTCTCATTCATTCAATTTCCTGAGCCTCTGTTCCGTTTTTTCCATTCTCTTCTCTTTCTGTTCTCCTGTCTTTTTCAGTTCATATGTTCTCATCTTTGAAATCACTAATTCTGTCTTCGAGCAATTCGAATCTGCTCTTATGTACCTCTAATGTATTTTTTTTTTTTAAAGATTTTATTTATTTATTCATTTATCCCCCCCTTGCTGCTTGTGCTTGCTGGGTCAGCTAACCACGCCGTGCGGGCGGGCTTGCCTTCACCAGGAGGCCCCGGGAACCGAACCTGGGGCCTCCCATATGGTAAACGGGAGCCCTACTGATTGAGCCACAGCCGCTTCCCTCTAATGTATTTTTAAATCTCATCCATTGTGTCTTTCATTCCCATATGGTCCGTTACTTTTCTTTGCAGGCTTTCAAATTGTTCTTCATGCTCACCCAGTGTTGTTTTTTTTTTTTTTTTTTCAAGATTTACTTTATTTCTCCCCACCCCCTCGTTGTTTGTATTTGCTGTGTCTGCTTGTTTTGTGCTGGTCTTCTTTTCGGGAGGCACTGGGAACCGAACCCCAGACCTCTGATGTGGGAGGGAGGCACCTAATTGCCTGAGCCACCTCTACTCCCCTTTTTGTTGTGTCTTTCACTGTGTTTTCCTTGTGTCTCTTGCTGCGTCATCTTGTTGCATCAGCTCGCCATGCCTGTCCGTCACGTCAGCTCGCTGTCTTGCTCATCTTCTTTAGGATGCACTGGGCACCAAACCTGAGACCTCCCGTGTTACCACACAATTGCTTGAACCACATCTGCTTCCCCCAGTATCTTCTTTTTTTTTTCCAAAGATTTATTTTATTTATTTATTTCTCCCCCACTTCCCCTCGCTGTTTTGCACTTACTGTCTGCTCTCTATGTAGTCTGTGTCTGCTTGTCCTCTCTTCAGGCGGCACCCGAAACCGATTTTGGGACCTTCCAGAGTGGGAGAGAGGTGTTCAATCTCTTGCACTACCTCACCTCCCTGGTCTGCTGCGTCTCTTATTGTCTCTCCTCTGTGTCTCTTTTTGTTGCGTCATCTTGCTGCACCAGCTCTCTGTGTGGGCCAGCACTCCTTGTGGGCCAGCTGGCTGTGTAGGCCACCTTGCCTTTCACCACGAGTCCCTGGGAATTGAACTCTGGACCTCTCATATGGTAAATGGGAGCCCAATTGATTGAGCCACATCTGTTTCTCCAGTGTCGTCTTAATATTTTTTATTTCTTTGGTCATGTTTTCTTTAAATTCTTTGAAGTGATTTAGGAGAGTTGTGTGATTATCACTGATTAATTGTCTTAAATCCTGTACCTCTTCAGGATATTTGGTTTGTTCTTTTAGTTGGGCCAACTCTTCCAGTTTCCTAGAATACCTTGTAATTTTTTGCTGATGTCTAGGCATTCACATGGTGTATTTACTCTGATGGCCAATTTCTTTCTGCCAGTGTTTCTTTTTTTCCCCACAGGTCTTTGATATTTGTTTTAACCTATTCTAAGTCTTTAAAATAGCCCAGCTTAAGTTATCAGAATCGGGCCAGAGACTCACTGATAGGGCACAGATTTTCTCCCAGGGGTAGGATACAGAGAGTATCATAAACAGTTTTTGTCCATGCAATTTCCAGACTCGGGCATCAGATGATGCTCATCAGCGCACCTTTCCACAGAGGTGTTTCAGTCTCGGCTTTCTTGTGTTCCTATGTTGAATCTCTAGAGCGGAGATTCAAAGTGGGCTCTGCTGGCCGAATGCGCTGAAGACAAGCCCCCAACTTCCCCTCCCTTTTCCCTTGAAACAGCTGACAGGGAGGAAGATGTGTGTTCCCCTCTCAGTCGGCTGCAGTGAGCCAGGTGTTTTACTCCAGCTTAATATCTTGGTGGGGGAGGGGAGCCCTTCCTGGCCACCACGGCGTCTTGGTAAGTCATGTTTGTCGTTTCGGCTTCTTCATCTCTCTGTCCCTCACCCTCCTGGAAGTTGTACAGCACTGTCCTTGTCTGCTGACCCCCAAAGCAGATCCCTCAGACAGCTCTTGGCTCTTTCTCCATTGTTTTTGTGAGAGCATTTGGCTCTGCCTGTTAGTCCAATGCCATCTTCCCACAGTCCTCCTCTTAATCATATTTTAAGTATATGTTTAACTTTATAAGATCCTACCAAAGTGTTTCCCAATATGGCTGAACCATTTTGTTTTCCATCCAACAATGTAAGAGAGTCCCAGTTATTTCCCATCCTTGCCAGCACTTAGAATTGCTTGTTTCTAGTATGTGCCTGGTGGTATCTCACTGTAATTTTTAAATTGCATTTCTCTACTGATTAATGATGTTGAGCATCTTTTCATGTACTTATTTGTCATCTGTATATCTTCTTTGGTGAGATTTCTGTTGTAATCTATTGCCTTTTTTGTTTGTTATTAAATGGTAAGGGTTCTTTATAAGTCTAGACTAGAGCAAGTCCTTTATCAGATATGTGTTTTTCAAGTATTTACTAATCTGTCACTTGTTTATTCTTAACACTGTCTTTTGAAGAACAAATATTTTTATTTTTGATGTCTAATTTATCAGATTTTTAAAGAAATGATTCTTGCTTTTTGTGTCCCATCAAACAAATCTCTATCTAATTCAGGATAACAAAGATTTTCTCCTGTATTTTCTTCCAGAAGATTTATAATTTTAGCTTTTATATTTAGGTCCTAAAATATATAATATTTCTATCTGGTGTAAGTAAGGGTCAACTTTTTTTTTTTTTTTCACATGCATATCTATTTGTTCCAGCAGTATTTAGAAAAGCAACATTTTAGAAAAGACTATCCTTTCTCCAGTGAATTTGCCTTGGCACCCTTGTCGAAAATCAGTTGAGCACATATGTATGCCACTACCACACTTTTTAAATTATATTAAGTGTTAAAATAGGCAGTGTGTGTCCTCTAACTTTTTGCTTCCTTTTTGTTTTGGCTATTCTAGGTTCTTTGTATATTCATGTTTGAATTGCTTGTCAGTTTCTACAAAAATGCTTGCAGGGATATTGTTAGGGATTACATTGAATCTGTGGATCATTGATATATTAACAATTTTGAGTCTTCTGATTCATGAGCATAATATCTCTCCATTTATTTAGGTCTTTTAAAATTTGTCAGTAATATTTTGTTGTTTTAAATGCACCAATCATATACATATTTTGTTTATCCCTGTTTTATGTTCTTGTAAGATATTGTAAATGGTATATTTTGTGTTTTGATTTCCCATTGGTCATTGGTAGTTCATAGAAATGTAATTGATTTTTGTATATTGACCTGGTATCCTGGGACATTCCTGACTTTCTGAGCTCACTTATTAGTTCTAGAAACTTTTGTGTAGTTACCTTGGGGTTTTCTATGTAAATCATCATATAGTTATGAATAAGGACAGTTTTATATCTTCCTTTCTAAACCAGGTGCCTTTTACTTCTTTTTCTTGCCTTTTTGTACTGGTTAGGATATTCGGTAAAATGTTGAATAGGAGTGGTGAGAGCATACATCCTTACCTTGTTCCTGATTTTAGGAATTAAGTATTTACTCTCTCACCATTAAGTATAATGTTATATTTTTTTTCTTCCCTGAATCATTCCTTTTATTTTGTTTTATTTTAAATATATATTTTTATTTTTTTAAAGATACTTAGATTACATAAATGTTACACAAAAAATATAGAGATTCCCATATGCCCCACTCCCCACACCTTCCACACCTTCCCACATAAACAACATCCTTCATTAGTGTGGCACTTTCATTGCAATTGATAAACGCATCCTGGGGCATTGTCACTGAGCATGGACCATAGTTCTCATTGTAGTTTACACTCTGTCCATATTATGTTATCTTTAGTGTTTTTAATCTGTGGCTTGATGAACTTGAGGAGGTTTCCTTCTATTCCTGGTTTTCTGAGAGTTTGACCATGAATGGATGTGACTATTGCAAATGCTTTCTCTGCATCAATTTGATATGACTATTTTCTCCTTTAGACTGTTAATGTGATCACATCGATTTGCAAATATTGAACAAGCCTTACATTTCCAGGATAAATCCTACTTGGTCATTGTATATTGCTTTTTTTGTATATTGCTAGATTCATAATATTCATATTGCTTATATTTTGTTGAATATTTTTGCATATATGTTTATGTGGCATAATAATCTGTAGTTTTCTTTTCTCATACTGTTTTTGTCTGTTTTTGGCATCAGCATTATCCTGGCCTCATAAAATGAGTTGGGGCAGTTCCCCCTCTCCTTTTGTCTGACAAAATTTGCATAGGAATAGCATTATTTCTTTCTTAAGTGTTTTGTAGACTTTCCCAGTGAAACCATCTTGCTTTACGGTTTTCTTTGTGGGTAGGTTTTGAACCATGAATTCAATTTTTAATAGTTATCAGGATATTTAGATAACTCATTTCTTCCTAAGTGAGCTTTGGTAGTTTGTGGCTTTGCAGGAGTTTATCTCATTTAAACTATCCAATGTTTGACATAAAGTTGTTTCATAATATTTCCTTACTATCCTTTTAATGTTTGTAGGATCTGTAGTGTTCTCTTATATTCCTGGTATTGATAATGTGTATCAGCTCTCTCTTCAGTCTAACTTGAGATTTATCACTTTTATTGAGCTTTTCAAAAAAACCTGCTTAAATTACTTTGCTTTTTTCCTGTTTTTTTTTTTCTATTTCTTTGATGTTTTGGGGTATTTTTATTATTTGTAATCCATATAAAAAATTATACTACAGACAGAAGAGCATTTAGAACACATATGTTCATTTTTAAAAAGAATTATACAGCTAACATCAGAGTAATCACCACTCAGGTTGAGAAAAAGAACTGTGCCCCTCCCAGATTGCCTCTTCCTACCTCTCTCTGTATTTGGGGATAATTATTTCCATGATTTTTGTTACAACTTTGCCATCTATGTATGCATCCCCAGACAATGTATTGTTGGAATTTTATAAAAATGGAATTATTCTGTATTTAGTATTTTGTGACATGCTTCTTTTGCTCAGTATTAAGAGTTGTGAGAGTCAGCCATGTTGAAGTGTGTAGATGTAATTTGTTCACTTTCATTGCAGGATTGTAATCTAGTATATGAATATTCCACAATTAAAATAATCTGTTCTTCTCTTGATAGATTTTGGTTTCCAGTTTAAGGCTATTATAGACATTGTTAATTTACCATTATTTTATATATTTGCTGGAAGCATTTTCTGCAAGAGCTTTTCTAGTGTGTATAACTAGGTTGTGGTAACTCAGTTTTGTGGTTGTTGATTTGTAAAGTGTTTGTACCAGTTTACAATTCTACAAACTGTGGTTTAGACTTTGCTTTGCTCCCTCCCCTTCATTTAGTGTTGTCATATTTTTATTTTTTGCCATTTTGGCAGATGTGTAATAGTATTTTCTTGTGATTAAAACTTTTATTTCTATGATTAGTAATGAAGTTGATCGTCATTTCCTATCTTTATAGTGAATCTGTGTGTCTCATTTTCTGAAGTGCCATTTTTCTTGTATGGTATTTGCCTTCCTCTTATTCATAACAGTATTTAAATAGTGTATATATTAAATGTTTATTGCAAGTATTCTGTCCCAGAATCAGATTATCTTTTTACTGTCTTTCTTGTGTCTCATGCTGAATAGAGATTCTTATATTAAACATGGTTTTCCTTCAGACAGTCATATAGTTGGGTCTTGTGTTTTTACTCCTGTCTGACAATCTGTCTTTTAATTGGTGTGTTTAGGCCATTTATACTTGATACTTATTGATATTGTTGATTTTGATAATTGTTGCTTATTTCAGTACTTTAATAATTGTTCAATAATTATTGTTTAATAATTGTTAATTATTATTTTGTACCATTTTATTATTTGTTTTTCGTTTGTCTCTCTCTCTCTCTCTCTTTTCTTTTTTCGGTTGCTGTTTTGCTCACCCATTCTTCTCTTCTTTGGACTATTGAAATTTTTCAAATCAAACTTTCAATTTTGAGATAGTTGTAAATTAACATGCACTTGTAAGAAATAATACAGAGTGATCTTGTGTACCCTTTCCTCAGTTTCCCCCAATGGTAACATCATTGTAAAATTATCACAACCAGGATATTGATATGGATACAATCAAGATATAGACCATTTCCATCCCCACAGTGAACCCTCATATTGCCCTTTTAAAAACCTACCCTCTTGTCTTCCATCCTCACCCCTTCCTTAGCCCCTGGCAACTGTATAATCTGTTTTCCATTTTGATAATTTTGTCATTTGAAGGATGTTATATAAATGGGATCATATAGTATATAACTTTCTGTGATTGGTTCTTTTCACTCAGCATTCTCTGGAAATGCATCCAGGTTGTTAGGTATGTCAATAGGTTGTTTTTTGTTGCTGAGTAGTATTCATGATATGGATGTACCGTAGTTTATTTAAACATTCACATGTTGAAGGACATCTAGGTTTTGTGTTCCATTTTTGCTATTATGGATAAAGGTGCTGTAAATACTCGTGTACAGGTTTTTGTGTGAACATAAATTTTCTTTGTGATAAGCTTCTAGGTATGTGATTGCAATTTAAACATTCCACTTCAACGTATCTACTTTGTTTCATTATTTCCTTTTTTTAAAAATTTAATGGATTCTCTCCGGATTACAATATATATACCAGATGTTTTACACTACTTAGAGTTATATTTTAACACTTCAAGTAATATGTTGAAGGTTTATAGCCATACAGGTCCCTTTAAGTTCATTCCTTTATGTTATAGTTTTCAACTGTATTGCATTTAAATACATTTTAACACCCCCCCAGACAATGTTAGAATTTTTGTTACAACTCTCATACATATTTTAAAGAATTCAAAAGGAGAAAAATAGTCCTTTATATTTACCCAGATATTTTACCATTTGTTACTCTTTATTTTTTACTGAAGTTCTGTGTTTCCTTCTGATATCATTTCCCTTCACCCTGAAGAAGTTCCTACAGCATTTATTTTAAAACAGGTCTGCCGGCCACAAAATCTCTTAGTTTTCCTTCACTTCTTCATTTTTGAAATATATTTTAACTGGATATAGTTTTCTGAGTTGACTTTTTTTTTCTTTCAGAACTTTAAAAGATGTCCCATTACTCTTGAGCACTTGAAATGTGCCTGGTGCAACTGAGAAACTGAACTTTTAATATTTAATTTTACTTAATTTTAATTTAAATAACCACATGTGGTTAGTGGCTACTGAAATGAAGAGAGCAGATTTAGAAGTTTTGGAAAACAACGGAACTTAAAATGGTGTGGAGAATTTGGAAAATGGTTTTTCAAAAGCAAGAG
Organism: Tolypeutes matacus; assembly: GCA_026826555.1. NCBI lineage: Eukaryota > Metazoa > Chordata > Mammalia > Cingulata > Chlamyphoridae > Tolypeutes > Tolypeutes matacus. Next base: position 5,779,242 of record JAKSZT010054419.1, on the reverse strand, counting down.
TTAGAGCTTTGGCAGAAAGGATATCTGAATTCTGAATAGGGAGGATGTAAAGACACAGTTGTCTAACCTGAGTGAAATAGGTGGAGTTTCTTTGGTGAATGCAAGCTTGGAAACTCCAAGTGTTACTTTAGTTGGAGTAAATTTTCCTTTTATAGACAGTTCTGGATTTTATTTGTAAAATGGTTGTGTAGGCTCTGGACAGTTGTACATTTTTAATAATATAAATAACGTTGTATTGAATATGTTTGGCAGCACTCTTATCAATGGTCTTGTACTGCCTGGATTTGATAAAATAAAAGAAGATACAGGCAGATAACAATTTAGGTCCAATATAAAAAATCTGATAAATTGTTTTTAAAAATATTTCTTTACAAAATATTACAGAAAGAAAATTATAGAGATAAATGCCACTGTGCTCAACACATAGCTTTATTAAATCTTTAACATTTTGCCATTTTTTTTATTTTGAATTTTTCTAATAGTGACATGTAAAGGAGCAACTGTATTTTTAATGTTTTGTTTTGCTAATACCATATCCCTCTCTCCTATCTTAAAGATTACTACTGTCTTGGATTTGATATTTTTCATTTCATGTATATTTGTATTTTGTGTATATGTGTGTGTGCGTATATGTATGTGTACATATATTTGTGTATATATATGTGTGTGTGTGTAGTATTGTAGTATTGTCTTATTCTTTAAATTTTGGTAATATGGTGAGTGTGAATTGGTATCTCACTGTAATTTTTATTTCCTGATTACTGACAAAGGTGTTCATCATTCTATATGTTATCGACTATTTTTAAGTACAAGTTTTCATTTTAATATAATCAAATTTATCAGTTTATCTAATAGTTTGTGATTTTTGGGGTAAGTTTAAGTGACTTCTGGTTGAGCTCAAAAAGGTATTTTCATATAATTTCCCCTTAAAATTTAAAAATTTTGCTTTTTACTCTCTTAAAAGCTGTCTGGAATTTATTTTATATACCTTGTGAGGAAGAGATTCTACTTTTTTGAATCCTTTCCACAGTGATATGCAGTGCTCCCTTAGCCATATATTAAGTTCCCATATACATGTGGGTCTGTTCCTAGACTCTAATTTGTTCCATTGGTCTATTTGTTTCTTTGACATTATGCTGTTACAATGAATTAAAATATATAAAGCACTTAAAACAGTGCCTGACACTTAGTGAATGTTATGTAAGCATTAACAGTTGTTATACCATTTTATTGTTATTGATGTTGTTAATAGCTGGTAGGATGATTCTCTCTTACCTGTTTTGACACTTTGGTCTTCCCTAGGAATTTTGGATTAGTTCGTTGAGTTCCACACACACAAAAAAACCTGTTTGGGATTTCTATTGCAATTGTATTGTCTTTGGAGATGAGTTAGGGGTGGCCTGGAGATTGCTATCTTTACACTATTGAATTTTCCTATCAATGAACTCTTATTAAGTTTTTCTTTTATGTCCTCTAGTATAATGTTTTGAACTTCTCTTCAGGAAGATCTTGCACATCTTTTGTGAAATTTATTCCTAGATACCTCTTAGTTGTTATAAGTGCAATTGGACTCTTTTTTCATATTACACTTCCTAATTAGTGAATAGTAGTATATAAGAATGCTAGTGATATTTACATATTCATCTTGTATACAGGAACATTTCTGAATGTTTTTATATAACTAACAATTTTTGGATTCTCTTGGTTTCTTGTTTTCTATGTAAACAGTTATCTTCATAAAGAGAATGTTGTCCTTTCCTTGCCAATTATACGTTTTATTTCTTTGTCTTCTCTCACTGTATGAGTCAGGACCTGTAATACAGTTTTTAACAAATGAGTTCCTTTTTGTTCCTGAGTTTAGTGGAATTATAGTGAGGGTGATGATAATAACATAATGATAGGTAATGTTTGAGTGCTTGCTCTGTGCCACAAATGTACTCTTCTTTTATACTTTGCATATTTTAAATAGTTTAATCCTCCCATCAAACCTATAAAATAAATATAGTGTTATCCCCCTTTTACAGGTAAGAAAATTGAGGCACAGAGAAGTGACATAACTTCTAAAAGTTTCACCATTAACTATGATATTTACTGTAGTAAGGTACATTTCATCAAAAGCTCCATTTGTACCATTTGTAGTCCTAGTTTGCTAAGACTTTTCTTTATATTTTTTCTTTATTTTTAAAGAAGCTTTAGATTACATAAATATTACATAAAAAATATAGGGGATTCCCATATACCCCATCTCCTCCCCCTCCCACACTTTCCCCCATTAACAACATCTTTCCTTAGTGTATTAGTCAGTCAAGGGGGTGCTGATACAAAGTACCAGAAATCGTTTGGCTTTTATAAAGGGTATTTATTTGGGGTAAAGCTTACAGTTACAAGGCCCTAAAGAGTCCAACTCAAGGCTGCTTTCTCACCAAAGTCAGTTGTCACGTGTTGAAGCAAGATGGCGGGCGATCTTTGCAAGGGTTCAGCCTTCCGCTTTGGGCTTCCTTTCTCTTAGCTGCAGGCTGGCATAGGGCTTGTCTCTCAGGGCTTCCTCTTCCTCTTGAGGCTCCGTGGGTCCAGCTTCTTTCCAATCTCAGCTATAGGCTCTCAGGCAAATGGCTCATCTCTCTTCCCGGGACTTTAGTTGTTTGAACCTTCTCCTTTCTGTCACATGGCAGGACTGAAATGACCAAGTTGTTTCCTCTTCTGTGTCTATGTGTCTCTCTTCTTATGTCTTTTTGAGTGAGTGTCCGTTTATATCAGCCCACCAAGGGGGCAGGGACTCAACCCTGAGTCACGCCCTACTGACGTGGCCAAACCAAAGGCCCTAAATTGATTTTATTAAGTAAACTTCAAACCTTTGAACTTAATACAAACAAAGGGTTTCACACCCAGAGGAACAGGCCAGTTTACAAACATAATCTTTCTTTTTGGGGATTCACAAAAAATAATCTCAAGCTGCTACAATTAGTGTGGTATGTTTGTTACAACTGATGAACACCTATTGAAGCATTGCTACTAAGCATTTACATTATGGTTTACACTTTGTACCGCACAATTTTATAGGTTTTGAAAAAATGTATAATGTTTTGTATCTGTCATTGCAATATCATGTAATGATCCCAGAAATGTCCCATGTTATACCTATTCTTCTCTTTCCCTCCCCTCAGAACCTCTGATGACCACTGTCTTTATATCAATGTTACAAGTTCTTCCATTACTAGAATAATAGTAAGTTTACTTTAGTCCATAGTTGCATTCCCACCTTATGTTTATTTGTTCTTCAGTCCTGATTTTGGGGATGATGATACCCACTCTGTTTCTGATTGAGAGGGGGCTTAGATACCATGGGGCAGACGGATGGAACTTTCTTGCAGTTGTAGGTATTCTCTGTTTTGTTTTTTTTTTTTTGCATGGGCGTTATCCATCATCATCCCTTTGTTAGTTGTCCTGGGTGAGTCCGATGAACTAGAGAGTAGGTATTGGCTGTAACTCTGCTGAGATTCAGAGCTCAACTGGCATATGAACAGCCAGAAGATTTAAGTCTCTGGGACATATATTTAATGGGTATAGTGCTAATTATAGGTTCAAATAAAAGGGGCAGAAGAACCATGTGGAGGAAAATTATAATGAGTCTAACTCTGATACATTGGGTAGATAGGTTATCATATATTCCAAGGTAAGGGCCACCAATGGGGTGCCAATTTCCTGGGGTTGTCTGCCTTTCCTGTAGTGTCTAGATGTCTCTAGAGCCCTCAGGAGCACCCCTCCTTGAGACACTGTTTACTGTGAGTGAGATCCTCCTCAGATGTGCATAAATGTAACCTTTGGAATGACCTCTCAACTCACATTGAAATCTCTTATCCATAAAAATTCATTTGTATTTAATATTTCCCCCTTTTGGTCTAGATCTTTTCTCAAATGCATCACTATTTGGTGCTTGGTAATAATCCCTTGGTGCCAGGGAGGCTCATATATGTGGGTCATGTATCACGACGGGGGGAAGGTAGTGATTTTATATGCTGAGTTTAGTTTTAGAGGCCACATTTGAGGCTTTCAGGAAGTAACTCTTAGGCACTATATAATGCTAGGTTAAGTTTCAATTTCACAAGAACACATTCATAAGTACAAGCATCAATATCAAAGGCCTGGCGTATTGGTCTGACCTCCCTTACTAGGCACTGTCCATGTGCACTAGAGATTCTTGCCACTCTATTAGAGAATGTAGCAGGACTCCCCAGGATTGGAATGCAATATTCTGTCGGTTATTGTGTGGGTCTCCACCCACCGAGAAAACATCCCATGACCACATGAACACATTCATATTCCATAGAGGCATGCCCCAGGTGCACCCCTCCCCACACATCCCCCCACCACTGACACCCTGCACCCGTAATCCTCCCCTGCCATGGTTGTAACCCTTCTGCAATCCAAAACCTTCCCCAAAACAGAGCCAAAAAATAATAATAAAGTAAAAAATAAATTAAAAAAAATTTTTTTTGCATTGTGCCTTTCATCATCATAAGATTTGTTATCTTTTATGTATAGTGACAGTTTCTTCTGTATGTTCCCCCGGTGCCTTTTTTTTTTTTTTCCCCCACTTTATTTTCCAGGAAGCTTTAGGTTACAGAAAAGTCACATAGAAAATATAGGGGATTCCCATATACTCCTCCCCCCCTCCCCACATACTCCCTTACTAATTACATCCTACATGAGTTTGGTACATTTGTTACAATTGATGAACAAATGTCGAAGCATTGCTTCTAACCATGGTCGATGGTTTATATTATGTTTATTTTATTTTTTATTTTTTTATTGTGGGTAAAAATCAAATTTTTCACAATACAAACCAATATTTGTAAAATGCTATATAAATATATATGCATATATGTACATTTGCTTACATAAATGTTATTTTTTTTAATATATGTATTTTAAAAGGTGCTTAGATTACCTAAATTTTGTACTGTACACTTTTAGAGGTTCTGACAAAATGTATAATGGCCTGTATCCATCAATGCAAGATCATGCAGAACAATTCCAGTGCCCCAAAAATGCCCTATGTTCCACCCATTCTTTCCTCTCCCTTCCCTCAGAACCTATGGCAACCACTAAGTTTCCATTTTTTAAAAATAAGGTTCATAGTTACATGCATTAATACTGAGGGTTTGACATGGGTGAGCCAATGCTCAATATGGGCAAAACCCATGATAAGGTGAAAGGAGGTGGTTTGCCAGTGGATGGGGTGATGGTACAGGGATGTGAGTGGGGTCGATGGTGCTGGAATGTGAGGGTGAGCAGGGTGGGGTAGTTGGGTTGAACTATCCATGGAGCCAGGGGGAGGGCTGGAGAAGGAACAGGTGAACTCTGGGGATTTGTAGGTCTGTGGTTTAAAACTACAATGCTGGGAATGTTCTTTTGGCAAATATGGCAGGGAAGGGTTACAGGTGCAGGGTGTCAGTGGTGGGGGATATGTGGATAAAGGTGCACCTGGGGCATGCTTCTGTAGAGTATGAATGTGTTCATCTTGTCATAGGGTATCATCTCTGTGGGTGCAGACCCACACAATAAACAAGAATATATTAAACTCCCATCCTGGGGAGTCCTGCTATGTTCTCAAATAGAGGGGCAAGAATCTCTTGAGTACATAGGTAGGTGCCTAATAAAAGAAAGCAGACCAGTATGTCAAACCCTCAGGGAATGAAATGGGTACATGAAGAACTTCAATGGTAACAATAATTTGCTTTTTAATGAGTGGTAGAAACACAGGTGTATTTTTATATCACTAATCTCTATAACTTCCATATTTCTTATAAAAATTATTTAAAATTTCCTGTTATGGAAGATTAGGATTTAGCTCACTTCACTGCCACCGCCCCCACCCATGCCACCCACTCACATATACACAGAGATTTCTTGTTCCTCCATATTCCTAATATGATTATACCATAAATTTGGTTTCTATCAGTACTATTGGTTAAAATATAATAATATAAACTCTATACACAGCTGAACCATGTAGTAATCTATGATTAATTTACCTTTCCTATATAACTTTTCGTTTTCTTTGGTTAATAATTATTTGGTTTCTTTTATTTATTTCTTTGTATTCTTGCCACCAGTTCAGCTTATTAGTCTAGGGTGACTCTGAATATTTTCAGAGTTAACAAGTGTTCCATCAGTGTCATATCCCAGAGTTGTTCTGAAGCCTTCTGACCTGCCCCCATCTGGGTGGATTCTCCTTGTTCCTTCAGTTGTCATCCTGATATCTCCTTTCACTGTCAGTCTGGGGATTCCCTTTACTTTCTTCATTATTGCATTCCCTGTTTTCTTTATGCTATCTCTTCTTCCTTCCTCATTTCATTGGAACCTGGTCTTCAGTACTTTCTTAAGAAGGGGTTCAGGTCCATGGGAGCTAAATTTTTTGAAATTTTTGAATGTTTAAAAGTATTTCTTATATTCTCATCCTAGATGGAAAGGTTGATATGAGGTAGAGTTCTAGTTCTAAGGATGGAAATGTCTTTCCCTTAGACTTTTGAAGGCACTACCACTGCATTTTATTCTGATTTCCTGTGTTCATTTTGAGAACTCTGAAGCTATTCTGATTATTAATACTTTGTTTGCAACCTGAGGTTTTTTTCTCTTTGTAAACTTGTTTGATTTTCTCACTTTATTTCATATGCTCTGACATTTCTCCATATGCCTTGATATGGATATTTTCACCAGTATTACTGAGCACTTGGTAGGATATAAACTCCAGCAGTTTAACTTCAGCAGTTTCCCCCTTCTCTTGCAGAGCCAAGATGCTACAGGGATAGGCAGCTGCATTTCAAGTTCATGTGGCAAGCAAGGCTTTTTTTTAAAGCCCTTTTCACCTTGTCAGTTAGAGATTCCAAATTGACCCCCACTCAAAATAGACACATGAGGCCAGAAAATCAACATCCTCTGTGGGTCAGGCATACAGACTCCCGTAAGGAAAACAGGTGGTTAGTGCCCCAAGCAGGCAAAATAGTCTTACCAACATGGGAAACATTCCAAAAGCCAAGTTCCCAGACTTTGAGCCAACTCTGCAACCAGGGCCTTCTAATGATAGCAGCCTCAGACTTCCTATGATAACTCTTTCGTGTACATTACCTTTACTGGTGTTCTTTATTTATTTGTGTGGATTTGAGTTATCATGTAGAGTCCTTTCTTTTCTTGTTACTGAGTTCCAAGTTAGGTCAAATAGTGACAGTGCTCTGGGAATAAGGCTTTTGGTGGAGGTCCATAACAGGTTCGCCCCCCTCTGGTGGCTGTGGGGTTGCCAGTTTTCACAGCTCTTGTGCCACAGGTGTGGGGGGGGGGCGGGGATGTAAATAGCACCAAGTTGTTCTTAGTGGCTGTTCTTTCTGAGATTCAGTGATTTTTATTTGTTGTATGCTTGTATGCCTTTGTTTAATATACAAGTCCTGAATGATTTTGATAATTTTTCTTTTATTGGGGGAGAAGATTTACGGATGTCCTCATTGCCATTCCAGAAGTTCCATCTCAATGCATTTCTTTTAAAACTACAGAAAAGTACAGAGAATCATAATCATATAACAAGTACCTTTGTACTTACCTCCAAGAATTAGCAAATGCTGACATTTTCTCATTTGGTTATTGTTTTTTATAAAAGAAATAGAGGTTTACAAATACTTTGAAGTTCCCTTTTTCCTCTCCTGAGTCTTGTTCCCTTTATTCTCTCCCCAGGCAAAGAATATCATGTATTTGGTGAGTGTCCTTCTAATGCATATTTTTATATGTTTACTACATATAAGTGTATCTATAATCAGTATAATACTCTTTTTGTAAAATTACCCAACTGATGATCTCTAATTATAGGAGTTTTTCTACATCTTGCTTTCGTTATTCACATTATCTTTTGAGCTTTCCCTATGCTGTTACATTAGATGTAGTTCATTTATTTAAACTCCTGTATAGCATTCCAACATATGAATATCACAGGTCATTTATCCATACCTCTATTGGTGGGCATTTGTTTTTTTCTAATATTTTGTTGCCATTCTTGTACATGTACCCTGGTTCTCATTTGCCAGAATTCTCTATGCTATAACTTCAAGTGGAATACTTAGTAGGATATGTACATTTTCAACATTACTAGATGGGTTACCTTTTATCCCTCACAAATGGAGTCACTTTGTCTTATATATTTAGGGTTTTGCATCTATGTAAGTGAAATTGCTTTCTAATAGTCTCATATTCTGTCTTTATTTGCTTTTGTCATCAAAATCATTCTGTTCTGTATAATATAAGCATTGTTTTACCAATTTATCTTTTGACTATTAATTGCCAGGTATATCTCTTCCCATAATTTCATTTTCAACATTTCTCTGTCATTTTGTTCTGATCAATCTTTTGTAAACGTAGACCTGATTTTTTAAATGCAATTTAATAGGATTTGGCCTTTAATTAAAGGGGTTATTGTGATTATTAATATATTTGTATTTTCTTCCTTTATTGTATTTTCTATGTATCCTACTTTTTCATTACTTCTTTTTACTTTTTTCCTGCCTTTATCTGAAATTTTTTTATTCCCCACCTTTTTCCCTTTGGCCATTATCCTCCTAAATAATTCAAGTACTGAACATTATTCTTAGCAAGGCTTTGTGTGTGGTAAATTCTCTTTCTTTCTTGTCCAAAAATGTCTATATTTTTCATCTTTCTTTACGATAATTTATCTGGGATAGAGTTCTAAGATCACAGCTTCTCTCAGGACAACGAAGATACTATTTTCTAATCTTTTCCATGGTAGCTTGCAAGATTTTCTTTCTGACTTTAAAGTATTGTGGTTTCACTGAACTGTGTCTGGGGGCAAATTTTCTTTTATTTACCACACTCAGGACTCTGGACATTCAATGGTAGGATGCATCCCTTTCTTCAGTTCTAGAAAACTCTCAGTGATTGTCTTCAAATATTGCCTAGGTCAGGGGTCCCCGAGATCACCCACACATTTGGAGATTTGCTGGGACTCATGGGATTCAGCATATAGTTGTTTTCACAGCTATGGCTTGTTACAATGATGTAGTAAGGATACACAACCAGATCACAATGGAAAAGACACAGGTAGAGTCTGGAGGAAGCCATGTGCAGGTTTCTTCGTGCTCTCTCCCTCTCATGAAGGGTCACACAGAGCACTCTTTCTGCCAACAAAAATGCAGCAACATGTGTGTGATGTTTCTGCCCAGGGAAGCCCCATTAGAGATTCAGGGCCCAAGGTTTTTATTGGAGGCTAGTCATATAGGCATGTACCAAAACTCCATACTCCCAGAAGGAAAGCAGGTGTTCACCATAAATCACATTGTTTGTACAAGCAATCTAAGCACAATAAACCACTGTTATTGGTTAGAGAATGGTGGGAACCCTCCCAAAATCCAAATTCCCAAATGTTAGCCAAAGGCCAACCTTGCAAGCATGCTGTTGTCATTATAGCAGTGTCAGGGATGCTATGTTAACCCTTTTCTTAGCACATTACCTAGCTTCTTTTTTTCCTCTTCTCTCCATTAAACCTATATTGGAACTTGTATTTTATCTGTATTTGTCTTATATTTGTATTTCTTTATAACTCTATGCTGTATTCTGAGTGATTTTCCAAAATCTGTCATCTAACTTATTAAATCTGTTTTTATCTGTGGCTCATCTACTCTTCAACCCCTCTATTTATAGCTTTTTTTATGCTTGTATTTATTTTTTATAAAGTCCACATTGCTTTATTAGCTACAGTTAGGAATGAGAGTATCTTTCAATGTATGTGCCAATTCTCCTTCATGATGGTTCATTTCCTTTTGAGGTTTATCATTTTTCACTGCAAACTTCTCTCCAGTAAGAGTTAGTTTTCCATAGAAGTTCTTTGTGCCCTGAGCTATAAAAACATCACAATATAGCTGTTTGGAAAGTTTGCCATTGCTAGGAACCTACTGGTACATGACCAATTTTTATGTTAATTTTGTGTTAAATTTTCAGTGTGTGGGCTCTGTACTAAGGTTGTAATCATTTGGATTGAGATATAGGACTAAGCTTTTGATTTCTTATGTATAACATCCTTCTTGCCAATTTCCTTGGCCAATAGGGAGTCTTTCCAGTTCCTGTTTAACAAGCATGAAAACCCCTTTTGATTCTAGCTTTAAGCATAAATTAAGTTCTAGTTTCCTGAATATTTATACCCTGTGGTCTGGATTCTGCCTGCAAAGCCTCATAACTTCAGTTTCTCATTAGCCTATCACTGTAAATTCCCATTTCATTTTTGACAACTGATAAATTTCTTTTCCTGGTTTTGAGCTTGGGTGCATATTAAATTATTTTTTGTTAAATTTGGGCCAGCATTTCTTTGTATTTGCAGTCAGGGGAGGTGGCAGTGGTGGGACATGGGGAGGGTCCGTACACATCAGCCCAGTCATATTGTTAGGAGTTCAGAGCAAGGCATTTATGAATTAATTTTATCCCATAACATTATGGGACATTTTTACAACTGTGATGATTCATTGTATTTTTTTCTAGAATTCTGGCAAGTTGATGACCAGATAGATAACTATAAGAAAAGTCAAGGCAATCCTCTGTGGCAAGTTGCATCCATAGACAAGAAAACACTGAAGGATGAAAATGGTCAAGAATGCAGAGCATGTAGAAAATTCATTTATTTGAGCACAGACGTTGTTTCTATGGGACAAAGACTCCCTAAATATCATTCATGGGGAAGGTGTTCAAAAGATAATTTAAACTTTCTTAGTCAAAAGAGAAGCTATGTAAGAAAGAAAGATGATGAATGTAAGACACGTTGGAAATTGTGCTTCCATTCTAATCTTGATAAAGCTCAATCTGGAGAAAAATTCTTTGAACCTAATCAACATGGAAAAGCCCTCCACCATAAGCAAACCCTTAATAAACGTCAGCGAATTCAAACTGTGGAGAAACTCTTTGAATGTCCTGAATGTGAAAAAGTGTTTATCCAGAAAGCAAACCTTGTTGTACATCAGAGAATTCACACTGGAGAGAGACCTTATGAATGCTGTGAATGTGCAAAAGCCTTCACCCAGAAGTCAACCCTTATTGCACACCAGAGAACTCACACAGGGGAGAAGCCCTATGAATGCAGTGATTGTGGGAAAACCTTTATCCAGAAGTCAACTCTAATTAAACATCAGCGAACTCATACAGGAGAGAAACCATTTGAATGCAGTGAATGTTCAAAAACCTTTAAGAGTTCATATCACCTTATTAGACATGAAAAAATACACATTCGAAAAGCATTTTATAAAGGATCCAAATGTGGTAAGGCCAGCGTTATATATCAGAGGACTCATACAGGTGAGAAACCTGAGTGCAATAAACATGAGAAAGCCATTGGTGAGAAGACCACCCCTATTAAACATCAGAGAATTCATACAAAAGAGAAACCTTATGAGTGCAGTAAATGTGGGAAATGTTTCAGAGGAAAATCACACCTCTCTGTGCATCAGAGAATTCACACAGGAGAGAAACCTTATGAATGTAACATATGTGGGAAGACTTTCAGTGGAAAGTCACATCTCTCTGTACATCATAGAACTCACACAGGAGAGAAACCCTATGAATGCAGAAGATGTGGGAAAGCCTTTGGTGAGAAGTCAACACTTATTGTACATCAAAGAACTCATACAGGAGAGAAACCCTACAAATGCAATGAATGTGGGAAAGCCTTCAGTGAGAAGTCACCACTGATTAAACATCAGAGAATTCATACAGGAGAGAGACCTTATGAATGCAGTAACTGTGGGAAAGCTTTCAGTAGGAAATCAACTCTCATTAAACATCAGAGGATTCATACAGGAGAAAAACCCTATGAATGCAGTGAATGTGGAAAAGCCTTCAGTGTGAAATCAACTCTCATTGTTCATCACAGAACTCATACAGGAGAAAAACCTTATGAATGCAGGGAATGTGGGAAAGCTTTCAGTGGAAAGTCAACTCTTATTAAACATCAAGAGAAATCATGCAGGAGATAAAATCTGTGAATATACTTGATACTTGAAAGCGAGATAATTTTACCAGTAGTTATACCTCATTGTATTAAATATCAGCTCATTCATCCTGGGGAGTAACCTTGTAAATCTAAAGAATATCAGAAATGCTTCATGTATTTGTTTAATGCTCATTTATCTTCATAAAAGGCACAAAGGTGTAATTTTTGAAGCATTCAAAAAATGTGATAAATTCTTCACCCATGAGTGAAGAATTGTATATCAAAGAATTCCTAAAGGGGAAAAACTGTAAGCGTACAGATGTGAGAATGCTTTTAGAAAGAATTTAAATGACACTGCCTTAAAGAGTATTTATGCTGATGAAAAATTTAATGAGTTAATAAAACCATGTTAGAAATTATGAGGGAAATCGTGTTCCAGATTCTATACCAAACATTTTGTGGAAAAGGCTGCAGAAATTGTGAACAAGCACTCAATTATAAAGTTGAGATATTGTCATTCGAGTAGAGTATGAAGTTTTTGAAAGGATAACAGTATATGCAAAATATGTCAATCCTTGCTGGGGCAAACCCCCACGTTGATCCTTAAACAGATAGAAAAATTGCTTCCTTAAATAGGGTGAGAGAAGATGAATCAGCAGGATCCCTGAAACAAAGGAGCTCAAATAGGTGAGCTTATACATATTATTCATCCATCTTCAGTGCAAAAATGCAAACTTCCAACAGAAAAGGCTTATAGTCAGCTTCAACATACCTTGCTTAGGAACAAAGACAGCTTACGGTTCTGTCTTTTAAGATAAGAAAGAGTAATCATTTCATGGTAAGGCAATAAGAGTTTTTTATTTTTTAATTTCTAGTATATTGCCCATAACAGCAGTATATTTAAAATAGTGAGAACATTAGAAGAAAATTGAATAGCCAATGGTAGGCAATTGATTAAAAATTGAGCTATCAATAAGATGGAATAACGTCCATCACTAAGAGTTATCTTTTCTGTAATGTTCATGGTAAGCTGTTAAGCAAAAAACATTTTAAAACAGTATACTGTTTGATTTTCATTATAAAAAATGAAGGATATGATTATGATATAACATGATAACAGTGATTTGGGGTGGTAGGAATATAGGCAATATTATGATTAGTAAAAGTTAAATATGTATACATATATATATATTCGTATTCTATATGTGTGTGTGTGTGTATGTCTGTGTGTGTGTAGATAGACACATAGAGCAAAAAGCTAGGAAGGAAATATACCAAGTTAAGTATATCAACATTTTAGATGTTGGAATTATTGGTTATTTTTCAGTTCTTTTTTGAATGTAGTGTCCAGGAACTACCAAGAAAATATATTGTTTAAATTAATCTTGTACATACTTTGATGATTCTGCCTTCCCATCTGTTTTTCCATTCAGCCTTGTCTTTAATATATGACATTATCCTCTTGTTAAAGATGACCTCATTTTCACATATGTATACATATTCCCTATTACTTTTCTATGTGGTTGTTATGGTGATGAGTATATATTTTGCATCTTTGAGAATGGATATCTTGTGATTTTAATAATACCTGTATGTGATTTTCTGATAAAAATAAAAGTATCTCCATAGTTTTTACTCTGTCATCACCAAATCCTGCGACATAAATTATCAGCTAACACATTTTACAGATAAGGAGAGATGATGTGAATGGTCAAAGGTACCACAAGAAAGGAGACAAAACTGACTTCTGACACCAAATAGAAAACTCTTTTCATTTTGATATTTGTGTTACTGAATGCTCTCATTCCCTCTCTTCTTACTCTCTTGTTATCAGATGTGGCAAACACACCCTAAGATAACCCCAAATGATTTGTGCCTTTTATAATACCCTCCCCTTGAGTGCGGGCAGAACCTGTGACTTGAATAGGGTCAACAGCAAGCTAGAAACTTTTTCTCCAAAGGAAAGGTATCTGCAGAAGATGGTATCTCTTGTTCCAAAACCCTAATGGACTGTACTCTGATTCACATACGGGGACTTTCCAAAGGCTCCATACATCATTCTTATCTGCCACAGACACTTCAAGTAACATGTGATGTTCTAGGTCATATGGCCCAAGAGACTGTGCATGGCAGACCAGACCTGTTTCAAAGTGTATTCTTGCTTTGGGCCACAGTGAAAATTGGCAATTTTGTAGTTCAGTAAATGGGCTGAAGCAGCATGACAAAATGAGGTTTATGGGGCCTTCCAGGGTCCATTAACATGCCAGGAGCAGTTTCTCAAGAGTATTGTAATTCTCTATTGCAGATCCAATGACCTTGCTCCAAAATTCCAGGGACCTGATTCTCATTCTGCATTTTTTCCCACCACTGACACTGTCAACACCACAGGGCAACCCAGATCATACAGTCTGAACAACAAGACAGCTTGCATTACAGCCTGGACTTGCTACAGAGCTTTTCCTGCTCTAGGCTCCACTCAAAGCTGGCAGCCTTCTGTGTCATTTGGTATATGGGCCAGAGCAGAATCTCTAGGTGTGGAATATATTATCTCTAGATTCCAAAAAGACCCACAAGGTGCTGTACTTTTTCCTTTGTGAGGTTAAGCTTCATGTGGTTGAGCTTGCGGTAGTCTATAGTCATTCTCCAGGAACCAACTGGTTTCTGCAGGGGCCAGAATAATTAAACAGAAATACGGTAGGTACCACTGCAACCTGTATTCTTTATGCCTTTAATGGTGGCACTAATCTCCACCGTCTCCCTAGGATGCAATATTGTTTTTAATTTACCGTCTTGGTCAGTGGGGGAAGGGGGAGTTAGAGGTTTCCATTTGGCTTTCCCCATTATGAAAGCTCTTACTACATAGGCCAAGGACACAATGTAGATGTTAGTTCTAGTTATATGCTTGGAGACTGGGAAAATGACCACTGTATAGGTCTGGAGATGCAATAGGCCACTGTGAACCAGATTTTAGCCAGGACTCCATTTATTACCTGGATCCAGTAAGCCCCCACTCTAACTGGAGGGCCATGATGGAGCTTTGGGTGTCTGGGTATCAATGTTAACTCAGAAAGCTGTGTCCAATAGTCTTAAAAAAGGGTATGTCCCTTTTCCTAGTGTACAGTCACATGAATAAATGGTCATAAGCCTCTTTAGGAAAAGACTAGGATAAACATTATAACATATGCTAACTATGATGTTGTAAAGTCTTTGCTTTGGGAAACATCGGTGTCTCTTCAGTCAATGGGTTCTGGATCTGAAAATTGGCTAAGGTCTGGGGACTAAGCAAGGGGTCCTTACTTTTTACTGGAGCAATTGCCTCCAGACCCCTGCTCTTTCATTCTTCCTTTTTTTTTTTTTTTAATTGTAATGCACACTTTTTGACTGCCCATCAATTTAACTCCTAGGATTGCTAGGCTCATCAGCAGACTCAATACAGCCTGGGAAAGAATTAGTGATCTTGAAGTAAAATGTTTAGGCTTTCACCATTTAATATGATGTTAGCCATGGCTTTTGGTAGATGTCCTTTATCGAACTCAGGAGGTTTCCTTCTATTTCTAGTTTACTGAGGTTTTATTATTATTATGAATGTTTATTGAATTTTGCTAAATGATTTTCCTGCAACCATTGAGATGATCATGTTTTTCTCTTTTATCTGTAATGTATTTAGTTAAATTAAGTTCTGAATGTTAAATTGACCTTGCATTTATTTTCATATATTACTGGACTCAATTTGCTAATACTGTGTTGAGTGTTTACATCGGGAAGTGGATGTGGATCAGGCAGTTGGGCGTCTGCCTACCACATGGGAAGTCCTGGGTTTGGTTTCCAGTACCTCCTAAAGAAGACAAGCAAGACAGCAAGCTGACGCAACAAGAGGATGCAACAAGATGATACAACGATGAGACATAACAAGGAGACACAATGAAAGAGACAACAAGCAGGGAATGGATGTGGCTCAAGTGATTGGGCACCTCCCTCCCACATGGAAGGTCCTGGGTTCGGTTCCTGGTGCCTCCTAAAAAAGAAGAATGAGCAGACACAGAGAGCACACAATAAACAGAGCAGACAGTGAGTGCAAACAAGCGGGGGGAGAGAAATAAATAAAAATAAATCTTTAAAGTGTTACATCAATATTCATGAGGGCTATTAGTCTGTAGTTTTCTTGTAATTTCTTGGTCTGATTTTGTTATCAGGGTAATGCTGACCTCAAAAATTAGCTGGAAGGAAAAGGGGGCATGGAGGCAGCCAGCCATTATGTGACTGGCACTTGGGCTGCAGCTGTGGCAGTGGTTAAAGCAGTTCTGGGGTCTTTGCAGGTAGAGGAAGGGGACCCCAACCCCCTTCAGTTAATGAGAGATGAGTGTTGAAATCTCTAAATATAATTGCGGATTTGTCTAAATTCTTTCAGTTCTGTCAGATTTCTTCATCTATGTTCAAGTTCTATTTTTAGGAGCATACATGTGTGGGATTTTTCAGTCTTCCTAGTGAATTTATCCCTTTATCATTATGAAATGCCCCTCTTTATCCCTGGTAATCATTTTTTTCTGAACTATTTGTCTAATATGGACATAGTCATTCAGGTTTTTCATGATTATTGCTTCCATGGTATAACTTTTTATCATCCTTTTAATTTTAAGCTAATTGTGTCTTTGTATGTAAAGCACATTTCTTGTGGACAGCATATAATTAAGTCTTTTCATCCCAGTCTGATTATTGCTGCCTTTTAATTGGAGTATTTGGATCATTTAAATATTAATGAAATTATCAATATGGGTTGGATTTAAATCTACCATTTTGCTATTTGTTTATTTGTTCCAAATATTTTTTGTGTCTTTTTTCCCACTTTTCTTGCCTTATTTCTGGAATCTCTTCTATTCCATTGATCTGTATGTCTACCCTTATGCCAGTACTACACTGTTTTGATAACTGCAGCTTTGTAACAACTTTGAAATAAAGCAGGTGAGTCCACCAACTTTTTTTTTTTTTTTTTTTTTATTATGGGTAAAAATCAAAATTCTCACAATACATACAAACATTTGCAAAATGATATATAAATATATATGCATATATGTGTATTTGCTTACAAAAATGTTGTTTATATATATATATATACACATATATTTTAAGAGGTGCTTAGATTACCCAAAATATTACACGGAACCCACTGGGATTCCCATGTTGCCCACCTCCCACACCTCCCATCACATCCCACCCAACTTTGTTTTTGTTTTCAAGATTTGTTTTGGCTATTCATGTTCCTTGTATTTCCATATGAATTTTAGAATCAGCTTGTTCATATTTGAAAAAAAAAAAGTTGGAATTTTGATAAGGATTGTATTGAATCTGTAGATCAGTGGGGTGGGTATTGCCATCTTAACAATATTAAGTCTTTTAATCCATGATCATGGGATGTCTTCCTGTTTGCTTAGGTCATCTTTAATTTCTTTCAACATTTTGTAGTTTTCAGTGTACAAGTCTTATATTTCTTTAATTTATTACTAAGTATTTTATTTTTGATGCTGTTGTAAATGGAATTGTTTTCTTAGTTTTGTTTTTGGATTGTTCATTGTTATAGTATAGAAATACAACTGATTTTTGTATATTGATCATGAACCCACAACTTTTCTGAATTCACTTATTAGCTCTAATAGTACTCTTGTGGATTTTTAAGTTTTTTTTAAATATGAAAAATAATGTCATCTGCAAATAGAGATAGTTTTACTTCTTGCTTTCCTATTAGTATGCCTTTTATTTCTTTTTCTTGCCTGATTGCTCTGACTAGAACTTCCAGTACCACTTGAAAATAAGTGGTGAGAGTAGACATCCTTCTCTTAATTACTAATTGTAGAGGAAAAGCTTACAGGCTTTTACTATTTGGAATGATGTTAGCTGTGGTTTTGTAGCGATGCCTTTGAGAAAGTTCCCTTCTATTCCTAGTTGTTGAGTGTTTTAATTATGAAAGGGTGTTGAATTTTGTCAAATATTTTTCTATATCTATTAAGATTATCATGTGGTTTTGGTCCTTTATTCTATTAATATGATGTATTGCATTGATTGATTTTCTTATATAGAACCATCCATGCATTCCTGGGATAAGTCCCACTTGGCCATGGTGTACAATCCTTTTAATATGTTGTTGGATTTGAATTGCTAGTATTTTCCTGAGAATTTTTGAATATATATTCATAAGGGATGTCAGTCTTTAGCTTTCTTTCCTTGTGATGTCTTTGGCTTTGGTAATACTGGCCCATAGAATGCATTAGGAAATTTTCCTTCTGTTTTTTGGAAGAGTATGTGTAATATTGGTGTTAATTCTTCTTTAAGCATTTACTAGAATTCACCAGTGAAGCCATCTGGTCCTGGGCTTTGCTTTGTTGGAAGGTTTGTGATTTACTGACTCAATCCCTTTATTGGTTGTATTCAGATTTTCTATTTCTTTTAAGTTAGTTTTGGTAGGTTGTATGTTTCTAGGAATTTTTCCTTTTCATCTAGGTTATCTAAGTTTTGGCATACAATTGTACCTAGTGTTCTCTTATACTCCTTTTAATTTCTGCAAGGTCTGTAGAAATCACCCCACTTTCATTCCTGATATTAGTAATTTGAGACTTCTTTCTCTTTTTTGTCAATTTAACTAAAGGTTTGTCAACATTGTTGTTCTTTTTCAAAGAAGCAATATTGGTTTTGATGATTTCTCTATTCTTTCCTATTATCTGTTTCATTAAATTTTGCTCTAAAATGTATTATTTCCTTCCTTCTTCTTGCTTCGGGTTTAGTTTCCTAAGATAGAAGGTTAGATTTTTTATTTGAGGTTTTTAAAAATATAGGTGTTTATAGCTATGAATTTCCACTAAACATTGCTTTATTTGCATCTCATATGTTTGGTATGTTGTGTTTTCATTCTCATGCAGCTCAAGAGGGTTTCTAATTTCCTTTGTGAGTTTATATTTAACCCATTTGGTTATTTAGTAGTGTGTTCTGTAATTTCTACATGTTTGTGAATTTCCAAGTTTCTTTGTCTTCCATCTCTAATTTTATTCCACTGTGGTCATAGATAATACTTTGTATGATTTAAAGCCTTCTAAATCTAAAGAGGCTGTTTCATGTCCTAGGATATGGTCTGTTTTCAACAATGTTACATGTGCACTTGAAAAGAATATATATTCTGCTGTTGTTGGCTGGAGTGTTCTATTGATGTTTGTTAGGTCTTATTGGTTTATAGTGTTTTTCAAGTCTTCTTTATCCTTATTGATTTTCAACCTAGTGTTCTATCGACTTTGACAGTAGGGTATTGAAATCCTCTACTTTTATTGCTGCATTTCTCACTTCAAAAATAGGAGGGAATACTACCTAGCTCATTCTGTGAGGATAACATCACCCTAATCCCAAAACCAGATAAAGATACTACAAGAATAGAAAACTACAGACCAATTTCTCTTATGAATATAGGTACAAAAATCCTCAAACAAAATACTTGCAAATTGAATCCAACAGCACATTAAGAGAAGTATACACCATGATAAAGAGGGTTTTATCCTAGGTATGCAAGGGAGGTTCAACATAAGAAAATCAACTATGTAATACACCACATTAACAAAATGAAGGGGAGAAAAACTACATGATTATCTCCATTGATGCAGAATAGGCATTTGACAAAATCCAGTATCCTTTCTTATTAAAAACACTTAGAAAAGAGAAATAGAGGGAAACTTCCTCAACTTCATAAAGGGCAGATATGAAAAATCCACAGCTAACAAAGAGCTTTTTGAAGACTGAAAATTTTCCCTGTAATATCTGGAACAAGACAAGGATGCCCACTGTCACCACTGTTATTCAACATTGTATTGAAAGTTCTAGCCAGGACAGTTAGACAAGAAAAAGAAATAAACAGTATCCAGATTGGAAAGGAAGAGGTAAAACGTTCACTACTTGGAGATGACATGATCCTATATATAGAAAGCTCCAAAAAATACACAACAAAGCTACTAGAGCTAATAAGCAAATTCAACAAAGTGGCAGGGTATAAGATCAACAAGCAAAAATCAGTAGTGTTTCCATACACTAATAATGAGCAATCTGAGGAGGAAATTTTTAAAAATTCCATTTATAATAACAACCAAAAGTATAAAATATTATAGGGATAAATTTAACCAAGGATGTAAAGGACTTGTACACAGGAAACTACAAAACATTGCTAAAAGAAATCAACAAAGACCTAAATAAATGGAAGGACATTTTGTGTTCCTTGATTGGAAGACCAAATATTCTTAAGATGTCAATTCTACCCAAAATGATTTATAGATTCAATCCAATCCTAGTCAAAATTCCAAAAGTCTTCTTTTCATAAATGGAAAAAAACAGTTGTCAAATTTATGTGGAAGGATAGGGGTCTTGAATAGCCAAAAACATCTTGAAAAAGAAGAATGAAGTGGAGGACTCACACTTCCTGACTTTAAAGCATATTACATAGATACAGTGGTCAAAACAGCATGGTGTTGGCCCAGAGATAGACATATTGAGCAAAGAAACAGAATTAAGAGTTCAGAAATAGATCCTCACATGTATGGCCAGTTGATTTTGGATAAGGCTGCCAAGTCCACTTAACTGGGGAAAATAGTATCTTCAACAAATGGTGCATATCCATTTGGATATCCATATGCAAAAGAATGAAAGAGGACCAATATCTTACACCAAATACAAAAATTAAATCAAAATTGATTAAAGACCTAAATATAAAAAACAGGACTATAAAACTCCTACAAGAAAATGTAGGGAAGCATCTTCAGGATCTTGTGTTAGGCAATAATTTCTTAGACTTTATCACCCAAAGCACAAGCAACAAAAGAGAAAAAGAGAAATGGAACCATCCCTGTATTAGCCAAAGGGGTGCTGATGCAAAATACCAGAAACCAGTTAGTTTTCATAAAGGGTATTTATTTGGGGTAGAAGCCCACAGTTACCAGGCCATAAAGCATAAGTTACTTCCCTCACCAAAGTCTGTGGCCACATGTTGGAGCAAGACAGCTGCCGACGTTTGCCAGCGTTCAGGCTTCTTGGGTTCCTCTCTTCCTGGGGCTGTGTTTCTCTCTGGGCTCAGCTCCTCTGTTTCCTCCACAAGGTCAGCTGTAGACTATGTGGCTCTCTAGGCTTTGCTTCTCTCCACAAGGCCAGCTGTGAACTGTCAGGCGAACGGCTTGTCTCTTTTCCCAGGGCCTTCTGTCCTTCCTCACGACCAAGCTCCCCTGTGTGCTTACTTCCCCAGGCTCCAGCATTAAAACTCAGCATCAAAACTCCAACACTGTCCTTTGCCATGTCTTTTATCTTTGATTCCCCACCCACCAAAGGGTGGGGCTCAACTTTCTACTGATGTGGCCCAATCAAAGCCCTAATCATAACTTAATCATGCCCAGATGAACAGACCAGTTTGCAAGCATAATCCAATATCTATTTTTGGAATTCATAACTATATCAAACTGCCAAACTGCTACAAACCCCAAATTAAAAACTTTTGTGGGTGCAAGGCCAGGGGCGGAGTGGCGGAGGTGGCGGCTGGTAGCCAGGTGGGAGTCAACGCCGGACTCCAGGTGAACGAAGCACCGCCTAGTGCGGAGCCTGCCGCTAGCTGCGGAGCCATGGAGATTGGCATGGAGATCAGCCGCAAGATCCGGAGTGCCATTAAGGGCAAATTGCAAGAATTAGGAGCTTATGTTGAACTAGATTTTTGATATTTCTTCTTGAAACAAATGTCTGATAGTACTTCTGAAATGAACCTTTCTGCCTGTATAGAAATATTATGAATATTTAAGATGAAGAACTTATTATATTATGGTGATGGTGGCTGTGTTAGTCAGCAAAAGGGGTGCTAATGTGAAATACCAAAAATGGGTTGGTCTTTGTAAAGGGTATTTATTTGGGGTAGAAGTCCACAGATACCAGCCCATAAAGCGTTAAGTTTCTTCTCTCACCACAGTCCATTGCCACGTGTTAGAGCAAGACAGCTGCCGGCGTTTGCCAGGGTTCAGGCTTCTGGGGTTCCTCTCTTCCCGGGGCTGCATTTCTCTCTGGGCTTAGCTCCTGTTTCCTCCACAAGATCAGCTGTAGACGATCAGGCGAACAGCTTGCTTCTCTTCTCCTGGGGCCTTCTTTCCAACATCAAAACTGCTTATTTGTTTAAAAAAAAAAAAAAAAAAAGACGGCTTCTACTCTGTCCTTTGCCTTGCCTTTTATATTCAATTCCCCACCCACCAAGGGGTGGGGCTCAACACCCTAATAATAACCTAATCATGCCCAGATTAACAGATCAGTTTACAAGCATGATCCAATTATATTTTTGGAATTCATAATTACATCAAACTGGCCAATGGTTACACTCCACCCTCTGAATTCCAAAAATACATTTCAATATTAAAAAAAACTTAAATCAGTAACAATTCAACTACAAAATCATATCATCATTTTAAAGAAATACAGTTCATCTTGAGGCAAAGTCCCGTCTGCTATAGACCTCTGAAATTTACGAAACCATTTAACTGCTTCCAATACACAAATGGAAAGACAAAGGATAAACATTTTCAATATCGTAAGGAGAAATTGGGATGTTAAACATGAGTCATGGATCCTCTACAGTTCAGTAAACCTGCAGGGCATCCTCTATTTGATTTCAAAGTCTGAGAGTCATTCTTAAGATGATGGTTTCTTCTCCTTGGGACCACATGGGAACCCACCCTTTCCACAGGCTTGCCCAATGGCCATTTTCTTGGTTCCACCCTCATCAAGCATCTGTGTGTCGACCAAGCTTCAGATCTCACCACTCAAGAGTGTTGGAGTGATTGCCACACCTTACCCAATCTTTGGGTTAGAGTCTTAGCCCCCCTAGTACAGTGAGGTGAAGACAACATTCCCCCTAACCTTTGGCATACAGGCTCAGCCCTCTCAGAGCAATGGGTTGACCACCTGGCCTTCTCTAATCCATGGGGGACAGGTACACCCCTCTCAGACCTGTGGGGTGTTGACTTAACCGCCCTAATCTTTAAGGAATGTGCTCCACCCTTTCTGCACCCTGGGATGGCAAAACTCTCCCAGAACATCTGGTGGGGACATCCACCCTCTTCAACTGCTGGGGAAAACTCACCCTCTCTGCACCATGGGGCATCAAAACTTTCTCAGAACATCGGGTAGGAACATCCACCCTCTTCAACTGCAGGGGCAAACTCACCCCCTCTGTACACATGGGTGGGGCTCCTCTCTTGGCCCAAGGAGATGTCTTAAGTCCAGATCTCTGCTTCCACGGTTTTCTTCTTAAAGCTGATTCTCCTTCAATCTCTCCTTTCCATGTCCTCTTTTGTCCAAGCTGACAGTGGTTTTGTTCATACAGCTCTCTCAAAAACTTTGTTGGTTTAGCATGCAGGAAGCAGGGATCCAAGCCATCAGACAGTAAGACAGACTTTCCACAAGTCTTTCCTAGATAACTGCATCTTCAATTCTGATTTACAAGTTCCAGGTTTAGCTAAGTCTTCAAATGGGGCACTTTCATCTGGGAATTTGATTTCCACAAACATGGAAGTTCCGGAATAATTTTCTGTTTTCTTTGTGCCCAAAAGTTCAGTCCTTAGTGTATTTTGCTCATCTAGTATTTGGCTATAAGCTGCAAGGAGAAGCCAAGCCACATTCTCCGGGTTTACTTTGGAAAGTACTTCAGCTAAATGCTCAGGTTCGCCATTTCCAAATTCTGTCTTCCATATAACACCAGGAGTTAATCTTGCTAAGATCTTTGCAACTTTAAAACATGGATAACCTTTCCTCCAGTTTCAATAATAGTTTCATCATTTACTTCCAAGGCATCATAAAAAGACTCCTTAGCATCCATATTGCTATCAACAGTCTCTTCAAAGTGATCTAGGCCTTTTCCAAGCATTTCACAATTCCTCCAAAAAATACCCCTTACCCATTTATAAAACCGTTCCAGCATTTTGGTATATGCAAAAGCACTACCCCACTCTCGGTACCAAATTCTGCATTAGTCAGCCAAAGGGGTGCTAATGTGAAATACAAAAAATGGGTTGGTCTTTATAAAGGGTATTTATTTGGGGTAGAAGTCCACAGATACCAGGCCATAAAGCGTTAAGTTTCTTCTCTCACCACAGTCCATTGCCACGTGTTGGAGCAAGACAGCTGCTGATGTTTGCCAGGGTTCAGGCTTCTGGAGTTCCTCTCTTCCCAGGGCTGCATTTCTCTCCAGGCTTAGCTCCTGTTTCCTCCACAAGGTCAACTGTAGACGATCAGGAGAACAGCTTGCTTCTCTTCTCCTGGGGCCTTCTTTCCAATATCAAAACTGCTTCTCAAAAGACTGCTTCTACTCTGTTCTTTGCCTTGCCTTTTATATTTGATTCCCCACCCACCAAGGGGTGGGACTCAACACCCTAATCCTAACCTAATCATGCCCAGATTAACAGATCAGTTTACAAGCATGATCCAATTATATTTTTGGAATTTATAATTACATCAAATTGGCCAATGGTTACAGTGGCCAACAAGAAAAGTCAGGACCAAATGACAGAGGACCTGTCCCTGTTTCTAGGGAAAAACACAATTAGATTCACCATATGGCTTCATGGTGTATTAGATAAACTTTGCTCTGTCACAACTGAACCCTCTAGTCTTAAGTCTTCTGATACCAATATCTTTGATAGTAATGTGCCTTCAAACAAGAGCAATTTTGGTTGGGGAGATGAGAGAAGGCATGATGCTGCAGTGCCACCTCTTATAGTTACAAGCACTAGACCTGAAAAAAGGGATCCCAGAGTTTCCACAAGTTCACAGGAGCAGAAAACCACTAATGTCAGACAGACTTATGATGATGGAGCTGCAACCTGACTAATGTCAACAGTGAAACCTCTGAGGGAGCCAGCACCCTTGGAAGACGTAATTGATATTAAGCCAGAACCAGATGATCTCATTGATGAAGACCTTAATTTTGTGCAGGAGAATCCCTTATCCCAGAAAAAAACCTACAGTGATACTTAGATATGGTTCTTCTTGCCCTTCTATTGAAATTTATAGGCCACCTGCAAGTCGAAATGCAGAGGGTGGTGCTCATTTAAACAGGTTGCCATTTCACCAGCAGCAAAACAGTATCATGCTTCCAAGCAACTTGACATACAGAACAGCCGGTTATATGAAACAGGACGTTTGTGTGAACCAGAAGTGCCTAACAGTCTAGAGGAGACTTAGAGTCCCTTATTCAGAAACAGCTCTGAAAAAATGAATATTCAGGAAGAAAACTTTCGGAAGAGAAAGTTGCCTGTGGTAAGTTCAGTTATTAAAGTAAAAAAGTTCAGTCATGATGGAGAAGAGGAGGAGTAAGGTGATGATTATGGCTCTTGGATGGCAAGCGTCTCAAGCAGTGTGTCAGTGCCAGCAAAACCTGAAAGGAGACCTTCATTTCCACCTTCTAAACAAGCTAACAAGAATCTACTTTGAAGGCTATCTCTGAAGCTCAAGAATCTGTAACAAAAACAACAAACTATTCTACAGTCCCACAGAAACAGACACTTCCAGTTGCTCCCAGAACTCGAACGTCTCAAGAATTGCTGGCAGGGGGGTGGATATGGCTCAAATGGTTGGGCGTCCGTTTCCCATACGGAGAGACCTGGGTTCGATGCCCGGGACCTCCCGGTAAAATAAAAAAAGAAGAAAAATATAGAAGGCGCGCAGGCCGCCAGGCCCCCGTGTGTGGGTGCGCCAGGCTCCACAGAGCCATGCAGCAGGATGATGATGTAACAGGAGAGTGACACAAGGGGAGAGCCAAGACGAGACACACTGAAGAACCAGGAACTGGGGTGGCATAGGTGGCAGAACGCCTCTCTCCCACATCGGAGGTTCCCAGGATCGAATCCTGGTGGAAACAGGAGGAGAAGGATGAGAGGAGAGGGCAGGAAACGGACACAGAGAATTCCCCAGCGAATGGACACACAGACAAAAAACAGCAAAAACGGGGTGAGGAAGGTGGGGTTAAAAATGGATAAAAAAAGTAAAAAACAAATAAATAAATCTTTAAAAAAAAAAAAAAAGAATTGCTGGTAGAAGTGGTCCAGGACCAAAGCAGGACCCCAAGAATAAGCCTGCCTATTATAGAAGAGGAAACAAAAGGAGATAAGATAGAAAAAAGTCAAGGAGCTCAACAGAGACAATTGTTTTCTCGACTGCAAATTGACCCAGTAATGGCAGAAACTCTGCAGATCAGTCAAGATTACTATGACCTGGAATCCTGGTCCATGCAGACACAAGATCATTTATTCTGAAGAAGCCAAAGCTGTCTGAGGAAATAGTAGTGGTACCAAACCAAGAGTCGGGGATAAAGACTGCAGATACCCTGTGGGTACTATCAGGACACCTTATGCAGACACGAGATCTTGTACAACCAGATAAACCTGCAAGTCCCAAGTTTATAGTGATGCTGGATGGTGTCCCCAGCCCCCCAGGATACATGTCAGATCAAGAGAAGGACATGTGCTTTGAAGGAATGAAACCTGTAAACCAAACTGCAGCCTCAAACAAGGGACTCAAAGGTCTCCTCCACCCACAGCAGTTGCAGGTGATGAGCAGGCAGCTTGATGACCCAAATGGTAGCTTCTCAAATGCTGAGATGAGTGAATTAAACGTGGCACAAAAACCAAAAAGCTTTTGGAGCGCTGCAAGTACTGGCCTGCCTGTAAAAATGCGGATGAGTGTGCTTACCATCATCCCGTTTCACTTTGCAAAGCCTTTCCCAATTGTAAATTTGCTGAAAAATGTTTGTTTGTTCATCCAAATTGTAAATATGATGCAAAATGTACTAAACCAGATTGTCCCTTCACTCATATGAGTAGAAGAATCCCAGTACTGCCTCCAAAACCAGCAGTTACAACACCAGCACCACCTTCTAGTAGTCAGCTCTGCCGTTACTTCCCTGCTTGTAAGAAAATGGAATGTCCCTTCTATCATCCAAAGCATTGTAGATTTAAAACTCAGTGTACAAGACTTGACTGTACGTTTTACCATCCTACCGTTATGGTACCACCACAACATGCCTTGAAATGGATTCGACCTCAAACCAGTGAATGATACCCAGTCCTACCTTGCAGAAGATCCTGGATTTGAAAGTTTCCATCTACTGATGAAAAATATTCTACAGAACTTGTCAAATCTTTGAAACTTGGAATATATTGCTTTCATAATATGAAGTTTATTGCCTATCTGAAGTGTCTAATTTTTCAAGTTTGTAAGTTTAAGTGGTTTTAACATTGGCTGTGGTTTTCTTTGTTTTGTTTTGACTATGAAAAGACAGTTTAAGGAAAAGCTAAATTCCATTAAAACATTTGAGGCATGTTTGTTAAAAAAAAAAAAAAAACTTTTGTGCATCAAAAGACTATGTCAGAGTGGATGTGGCTCAAGCAGTTGAGTGCCCACCTCCCACATGGGAGGTCCTGGGTTCAGTTCCCGGTGCCACCTAAAAAAACAAAAACTTAACAAAAACAACAAGCAAAATGAACGAAAAAACCAACTCAGGGAAGCCAATGTGGCTCAGTGATTGAGCACTGGCTTTCCACCTACGAGGTTCTGGCTTCAATCCATGGCCCCTGGTACCTCAAAAAAAAAAAGTCACAAAGTTGAAAGACTCAATGGGAGAAAATATTTGGAAACCATATATCAGATAAAGGTTTAATATTCAGAATATATAAAGAAACCCTACAACTCAACAATAGAAAGACAAACAACACAAATAAAAAAATTGGCAAAAGTGGATATAAAAATGGCTAAAATGCACATGAAAAGACGCTCAACATCACTAGCCATTAGGGAAATGCAAACCAAAACCACAATGATATTTCATTTTACACCCACTAGAATGGCTACTATTCAAAAGAAAACAGGGAAGCAGATGTGGCTCAGGTGATTGGGCTCCTGCCTACACATGGGAGGTCCGGGTTTGGTTCCGGTGCCTCCTAAGGAAGAAGAGCAAGATAGCAAGCTGACATGATGGGCTGGTGCAGTGAGGTGATGCAACAAGATGATGCAACAAGAGACACACAGAGGAAAACATAATGAGAGACACAACAAAGCAGGGAGCAAAGGTGGCTGAAGCGATTAGGCGCCTCCCTCCCACATGGGAGGTCCCGAGTTTGGTACCTGGTGCTTCCTAAAAAAGACCAGCACACAACAAACAGACACAGCAAATGCAAACAATGGGGGGGGGGTGGGAAGAAATAAATCTTAAAAAAAAAAAAAAGAAAAGAAAGCAAATCTACAAGTATTGAATAGGTTATGGAGAAATAGGAACACTCATTCACTGCTGGTAGGATTGTAAAATGGTGCACCTGTTGAGGAAGACAGTTTGACAGTTCTTCAGGAAGCTAAGTATAGAGTTACCATATGAGCTGGCAATCTCACAACTAGGTATATACCCAGTATAAACTGAAAGCAGGGACTCAAATGGATATTTGCACATTGATGTTCATCGTGGCATTATTCACAATTGCTAAAATATGGAAGCAACCCAAGTGTCCATCAACTGATGAATGGATAAACAAAATGTGGTATATACGTACAATGGAATATTATTCAGCCATGAAAAGGAATGAAATCCTGACACATGCCACAACATGGATTAACCTTGAAGATACCATGTTGAGTGAAATAAGCCAAGCACAAATGGTCAAATATTGTGTGAGCTCACTGATTTGAAACAATTAGAATAAGCAAACTCATAAAGGTAGAATCTAAAATATAGGTTACTGGTGGCTGGGGTTAGGGGTAGGGAATGATGAGTTAATGCTTAATTAGTACAAAATTTCTATTTAGGTTGATTGTAAAGTTTTGGAAGTGGATGGTGGTGATCGTAGTACAATGTTGAGAGCGTAATTAACAGCACTGAATTATATATGTGACTTGGTTAAAAGGGGAAGTTTTAGGTCATATATATACTAAAATAAAAATTATAGGATAAAACATAGGACGGTACAACACAGTGAACCCTATTGTAGACCATGGACTCCAGTTAATAGTACAATTATAAAAATATTCTTTCATGAATTATAAAAAATTTATAGCTTTAAATACTTATATTAGAAAGCAAGCAAGATCCAAAGTCAATAACCTAAGCTCTTTAAGAAATTAGAAATAGAAGAGTAACCTAAACCCAAAGCAATCAGAAGGAAGAATAGAGATTATAGCAGAAATCAATGCAATAGAAAATAACAATGACAAAAAGCAATTGAGAAAATCAATGAGACAAAGTTCTTTGAAAGGGTCCACATCTTTGAAAAACCTTTAGCTAGACTGACCAAGAAAAAAAAGAGAGGAGGTACAAATTACCAAAATCTGGGATGAAAAAGGGGTTACCACTACTGCCCTTACAGAAACCAGAAGGACTATTAGGGAATACTATGAACAACTTTATGCCAACAAATTAGGCAGTATAGTTGCAATGGGCAAATTGTTATAAATATACAAATTACCAAAACTGAAGCAGAAACAGAGAAACTGAATAAACCAATAACAAGTAAAGACATTGAATTAATAGTTAAAATTCTGCCTACAAAGAAAAGCCCAAGTTCAGATGGCTTCACCGGTGAATTCTATATAATGTTTAAATAAAAATTAACACCAATTTTCACAAATTTTTCTGGAAAAAAGAGGCAGGGAAAATACTTCCTAACTCATTCTATGAGGCCAAGTATTACCCTGATATAGATGCTAGACAAGGACATCACAAAACAAACAGAAATTATGGCCTTCATGAATGTAAATGCAATAATCTTCAAAAATATTAGCAAAGCAAAGTCATCAACATATTAAAAGGGTCATACATTATGACCAAGTAGGATTAATCTCATGAATGCAAGGTAGAATTATCATTTGAAAATAAAATTAATGTAATAAACCATATTAATAAGATAAAGGATAAAGGTAGCTCAACAAGTTATGAAAACGTTACTCCTGAAGAGTTCTTTTTCAGGCACTTTTATCTCATCTAATTTCAACTTCTAACCCAGTTGTTCCTCTAGTACTCAGAAAGATACATAGATGAACACAGATTAGTTAAATGACATAGACAAATTCTCCTTATAAATGAAAAAAAAAATGAAGAGAAAAACAGCTGCCTTTTTTTGTTCTTTTGTTTTTGTGAATTTGAAACAAACTTGTTAATAAAAAATAACAAAAAGGATAAAAAACACATGGTCATCTCAATAGACATAATAAAGGTATTTGATAAATCCAATACCCATTTATGATGATAAAACAACAACAAACAGCATGGTACTGGCATAAGGACAGACAGATTGACCAATTGAACTGAATCAAGAACTCAGAAATTGACCCTGACATCTACAGTCAAGTGATTTTTGACAAGGCTGTTAAGCCCACCCAGCTGGGTCAGAACAGTCTATTCAACAAATGGTGCTGGGAGAATTGGTTAGCCAATATAAAAGAAAGAAAGAAGACCCCTATCTCACACCTTATACAAAAATTAACTCAAACTGGATCAAGGACTTAAATATAAAAACAATGAAAAGGCTGACTCAATGAGAGAATATATTTGTCAATCACATATCTGATAAGAGTTTAGTATCCATGGTATATAAGGAGATCATACAACTCAATAAAATGACAAAGTATCTGATTAAAAAATGGGCAAAAGATGTGAAAAGACAACTGTCCTAAGAAGAAATACAAACTGTGAAGAAACACATGAAAATATGTTCAACATCACTAGTGATTAGGGAAATGCAAATCAAAACTACAATGAGATACCATTTCACACATATTAGACTGGCCGCTATTAAAGTTGGAAAACTGTAAATGTTAGAGAGGATGTGGAGAGATAGGAACACTTATTCACTGTTGGTGGGAATGTAGAATGGTACAACCACTGTGGAGGACTGTTTGGCAGTTCCTAAAGAAGTTGAATATTGACTTGCCGTGTGACCCTGCATTAGCATTACTAGGTATATACCCAGAAGAACTGAGAGCAGAGACATGAACAGACATCTGCACACCAGTGTTCATAGCAGCATTATTCATGATTGCCAAAAGTTGGAAACAACCCAGGTGTCCATCAACTGATGAATGGATGAACAAATTGTGGAGTATGCACACGATGGAATATTATGCAGTGGTAAGAAGAAATGAAGTT
The DNA here is from genome assembly GCA_026826555.1 of Tolypeutes matacus. Classification (NCBI taxonomy): domain Eukaryota; kingdom Metazoa; phylum Chordata; class Mammalia; order Cingulata; family Chlamyphoridae; genus Tolypeutes; species Tolypeutes matacus. Next base: position 5,748,100 of record JAKSZT010054419.1, on the reverse strand, counting down.
GTGAAACATGACAACGTGGATGAACCTGGAGGACATTATGTTGAGTGGAGCAAGCCAGACACAAAAGGACAAATACTCTATGATTGCCCTATTATGAACTAAATATATTATGTGAACTATAAATATATTATGTGAAATATAATATGGGTAGAATTGCATATATAAGACCGTTTTTCTTTGAAGCTGAACAAATGTAAGTTAATAGTACAAAATGTTAATATCAGACAAAAAAAATTATACTAAGTGAAGGAGACCAGACACAGAGTGCTACATATTGTATAATTCCATTTATATAAAATGTAAATATGAATCAATTTATAAAATGAAATGAGGTTAGTGGTTATGTAGGTCTGAGGAAGGAATGCTAAGGGGTGTGGAGTCTTTTTTGGAGTAATGAAATTGTTCTAAAATTTTTGAGATGATGAATATACAACATTGTGATTATACTAAAAGCCATTGATTATACACTTTGGATAGAATAGCCAGAAACAGCAGCTATGTACAGTGGGGGAAACAGAGAGAGATTGAGAGGTGAGGAGTTTTCTTGTTTGTTTGTCTGTTTTTTGCTTATAATTATTATTATTGAAATAATGAAAATGCTCTAATAATGATTGAAGTGATGAATGCACAACTATGTCATTATAGCCAATACCATTGATTGTACACTTTGGATGAATTGTATGTTTATTAATATGTATCAATAAAATTGATTTGTTAAAAGAAAGAAATATAAGACTTGTACATTGAATATACAGAACATTGCTGAGAAATTAAAGATCCAAGTAAATGGAGAGACATTCCATGTTCCTGGACTAGAAGGCCAAATACTGTAAAGAAAGCAATTCTCCCCAAACAGAGCTATAGGTTCAACTCAATCCTTATAAAAAATACCAACTGGGATTTTTTTTTTTTTTTTTGCAGAAATTGACAAGCTGACCCTAAAAGGACCCAGAATAGCAAAAACATTTTTGAAAAAGAACAAAGTTAAAGGACTTCCTCTACCCAATTTCAAAAATTGCTATAAAGCTATAGGAATCAAGATAGTGTGGTATTGTCATGAGTATAGATATAAAGATCAATAGTACAGTATCGAGAGTCCAGAAATCAACCCTTATATTTATGGTCTATTGATTTTTCAACAAAGGTGCCAAGGCAATTCAATGAAGAAAGAATTGTCTATTTAATAGATGGTGCTTGGACAATTGGATATCCATGTGCAAAAGTATGAAATTGTGCCCTTACTTCATGCCTCACACAAAAATTCACTCAAAATGAGTCATAACCTAAAGGTAAGTGCTAAAACTATAAAACTTTTAAAGGAAGACATAGGAGAAAATCTTGGTGACCTGAGGTTAGGTAAAATATTTTATATATAACAGCAAACACATGATACATAAAAGAACAAATTTATAAATTAAACTTCATAAAAATTATAAAACATTTGTGCTTCAAAGGAAATTTTAAGAAACTGGGAAGACAATCCACAGACCAGAGAAAGTATCTGAAAATCATATCTTACAACTCCATAATAAGAAAACAACCAGATTAAAAAATGGACAAAAGTTTTGAATACACATTTCAACAAAGAAGATATATTCATTTGACCAACAAACACATGAAAAGATGCTTTACATATTAGTCTTTAGGGAAATGTAAATTAAAACCACAATGACCCACCACAATGAGCTAGATGCCACCCCTGCTGCAAACGAGCTAGATGCTGCCCCCATCACGAGCTAGACGCCACCCCCACTGCAACAAGCAGATGCCACAAGCCAGCAGATGCCACAGCCTGTGAGGAGCAATGTGGCTCAGGCCATTGGGCACTTGTTTCTCATGTGTGAGGTCCCGGGTTTGGTTCCCATTGCCTCCTGGAGAAGACGAGCAATCAATAAGTAGACAGATGAGAGTACCATCTGGGGGATGGGGGGAGGAACAAATAAAGAAAAATAAAGTAAATAAATAAAAACTGCAATGAAATACCATCCTACACCCATTAGAATGTTGGTGAAGATGTGGAGACACTGGAACCCTCATACATTGCTAGTGGGAATGTAAAATGGGAAAACCATGTTGGAAAAATAGTTTGGCAGTTTCTTAAATATACAAAGTTACCACAAAACCCAGCAATTCCTTAGGTATCCACCCAAGAGAAATGAAAACATATGTGAACACAAAGGCTTATAGGTCAATGTCCATAGCAATATTATCCATAATAGCCAAAAAGTGGAAACAATCCAAATGTCCATCAACTGATAAAATGTGGTATAGCTATTCAGTAGAATATTATTTGGCAATGAAAAGGAAGAACTACTGAATATATGCTATAATATAGGTGAACGTCAAAAACATTATACTAATGGAAAGAATAGAGAAGCAAAAGACCACAATTTGTATGATTCCATTTCTATGAAATCTCTGGAAAAAGCAAGTCTAGAGAGAGACAGAAAGCAGTTAAATGGTTCCCTGGGTCTGGGGGCTGGGGCAGGGATTGGCTAAAAATGTCATGAATAATCTTTTTAGAGTGATGGAAATATTTTTAAACTGGGTTGTTGATGGTTTCACAACTTTATGAATTTGCTAAAAATTATTGAATTGTGTACTAAAAATGAGCGAGTTTGTGGCATATAAAATTATTCATCAATAAAGCTGTTTTTATAAAATGTCAAAAGTGACTGGCATTAACAGAGGATACAGACTTATCTGCAAACAAATGTAATATTTTGAGCAGATTTAATTTATAGAGGTATATTCAATGTGCTATGGGTTTTCTTTCTCATTATGTTTTGTGCCTGATCTCAAAATCCAAAATTCTTCTTGGAAAATATGATATTTAAATCATAATTAGGGTCCTGAACTCTCCTCTCATTATTAAGCACTCTCTCTCTCTCTCACTCGCTCACTTGCTTTCTCTCTCTCTATAGACTATTTTAAAAGTGTAGGAAGAGACAAAATGGAAAGATTAGATACAGTCCTTGCCTTTGAGTAGTTTATATGGAAGTATGTAAATTTTTCTCTATGTAGAAGAAGCTGAGATTATTGGCTTGGCTAGGTTTTCTGGGTGAAGTCTGGAGATATTTGCAGAAAAAGTGAATTTCTGAGTAGAAATTTCCTAGAGTTGAGGGAATTGGTGTGATGAAGAGGATAAAGTGAATGTTCCAGAAAAGGGAAATAAATAAAGGGGGATAATTTGATTCAGTAGTCGTTGGCTTATGTGTAGAGAACAAATGTATTTACTTGGCCAAATTCAATCTATGACAGAATTTTAGAGGATGAGTGGAGGGTGGAAAGGGTAGTTGAAGAAGATCTGAAAATAACCAATTTGAAATTTGGATTTATACTTCACAACTCTCACAGAGCATGGCTAAGACATTGACTGAAATCCAGAATTTCTTTACTGAATTACTGGAAATGAACTTTTTAACAGTTTGAACCTTACAGAAACTTGTGGAGTTTGGAATTTTAAAACATGGGACTTCAATTCAAAAAGGACAATCCACGATTCTGGATCTCCCAGAATGTTCTGGATAGATTTAAAATATTTTCGGTTTTTATCATGGGATTCTCCTAGGGACACAGAAAAGGAGAAACCCCTTACACAAAACTGCAGGCTTATTCATCAGACGTCTTAATTTCACACTTCTACTGATGTTGGTGTATGAATTATTGTGTATTTGAATGTGATTGCTGAAAGCAAGAGTTGAGCTTTGGCCACTTGGGGGTAGCAGAGACTTGGCTTTTCTAAGCTTTATCCCTAGGAACTGTGATGAATGGAGAGAGCTTACACAGGATTCTCATTGGTCTAAATGTCTTTTCCAGACTGCAAAGCTGGGAGAAATGACTATCCTTAAAATACTAATAGCAGAAACCTCTCATGCTAATCAGAAGTTGGGCAAGAGCTTGTATTTTTCTGTTTTGTGTTTTTGTTTTTGCTTTTCTAGTGGTTAGTTTTTCAGCAGTCACCAAGGGCAAGAGACTGTGTCTTAATCATCATGGTATCCCCATGGCCATCATAGTGCTTCGCATCTGGTGAGAACTACATAAACGTTGGTTGCTGTTAGTGTTTTCAGAAGGTAATGGCTCCAACTCACCAGAGCATGTTTCCTAAGATCTCATACCACCACATCCAGAGGGGCCTGCATCTCTTGTTAAGGGTCTCACACTGTCCAGCACATCTGCACGTTTTCTACAGTTCTGGCCTAGACATGATTCAGTCCCTGACTTCCCTTGGCACCTTTTAAAATCGGTAATTCTGAGAAAACCGTATCCGACATGGTCACTTTTTCTGTATCTACATAGTTTCCGTGGCAGGAGCTACAGTTGGAGTTGTGACGGTGGAACGTGAGGATAGGAGGGTAAGCTTGGGATCACACGCTCACATGCTTACCACCCATCCATCCTGCGTGGTCCTCAACAGCCATAAATGTCAGGGCCTCATGGATGAGGTGAGGCACTGATGCTGACATCACTTGCTGCCCAGCTCTTTATCCCTTTCACTGGAACTCTCCCATTTGTGTCAACTGTTTGTTGTATGCCTAGTCTTCCTTAGATGCTCCCCATACATTACCTCCTTTAGGATTTCTCTAAGTGTGAAAGCTGTTTCACACTTCTCTACTTTTGCAGCTGTTACTCCTTTTGCCTGGGATACTTTTTCCTCCTTCTGGATCTAATTCCTATGTGTCCTTATAATTAAGGCCCAGAAACCCCAGTATAGTTTAGATGAAGTCACATTGGATTCTAGTAGCACCTGGAGTTACCCTCAGCTCCGTACTGAGATCACAGACTTGTTCATCTTTCTCTCCTATGAGACCATAAGCTCCCAAGAGCAGAACCCTGCCTCATTTGGCTTTGTATCCCCAGAGTCTAGCAGTTTCTAGCACATTGGAGCTGCTCCATAAATGTTTGTGGAAATAGTAAATGAATCAATTCAATGATCACAGTATGAAATGTTTCCCTTCCCTTTCTTTCCTCAGTTAAAATACCTTGATTCTAAACTCTTTTTAAAAAGAAATACCCGTTGGGAAAGTATTTAAAAAAATTAGCAGTCAGTTCCTACCTCTTACACGAGTAGCATCAGAGACTAACACTGAACCATCATTTATAAGCAGGGCTTGCTAAAGGAGAAAGTTTGTGGTGCGGAGTCCTGTGGGGATAGAGGCCAAGCTCCAGGCATGCGACTCTGAGAGACGCCTCAGTAACAGCCTATGTTAAATGGCATGAAGGTGAATGGCTTCCAGAACCCTCTCAGTCTTCTAAGGATACTATTCATCGATTATCACAATGTCCCTGGATGACAAGCAGGACATGCATGGAGAATTTCTTTCCTTCCTTCCCTCTTTCTCTTCTCTCTTCTCTCTCTCTCTTTCTTCTTACAGTTGGAGAGTTAGAGAGAAAAGCTGAGCAAGTTGCCTAGCATTACTTTAAAAACAACAGTCAAGCCAGAACTCAGTCTCATGCTCATTCCACAAGGCTGTGCTTCCTGTAACTTAAACAGGTCTGCGTTTTAATGAATTCGTGACATATGGACCATAATAATCACAGTGCCTGGCATTTCCTGGAAGTTATGATCCGGTGGGGAATAGATTGGTTTCTACTTTTGAATGAATTCTCACATGCCTTGTTTTGGAGTTGAGAAATATGACCTAAATGAAAATAGTTTCTCTAGTAAGTAAGGCTTTTTTGTTTGTTATGTAATTTGCACCTATATCTTCTCTTTCACTCCTCCATCCCAACTCACGGACTACCATCCTCACATTTTCCCTGGCATTTTTTTTTTTTTTTTTTTTTTGAGGTACTGGGGCCGGGGATTGAACCCGAGACCTTGTATGTGGAAAGCCAGCATTCAACCACTGAGCCACATCAGCTACCCTTCCCTGGCATTTTAACACTGAGTGGCAAGATGCTGTTCTCAAAGTCTGTGTCATTGGTTTAGAAGATTATTTTGTTTGTTGTCTTCTCTGTGAACAGAGAAGTTCGCGGTTCTTCTTCATTATCCACCATCCCTGGGGACTAAAGTTTTTGGACACTTGTCCATAGACCAAGAAGTCTTCTTCAGTCCTGGCTTTTGAATTTCTGGCTTCTAAAAGGCCTTGCTGATCCAGGTAGCAGTGAAAGTCAGTGAATTCAGAAATGGCCTGACCAATATGCTCTGTCTTTGACAGAGTCTGGAATTGCCTTGAGCATGAGAGCAGTAGCTGGGTCCTGAAGGTTTATTTGGTCCCACCGGCTGAGAAAGTAGCCATTTGTTATAGAAATTCTCAGTAAAGATTAAACCAATTTATGTCAGTAATCCCTGTGCCACTGATATTGATGTTTGTGGTATGTTCCTCAAGTGAATTGAGGTTCTCCAAAAGCCTGACCTTATTTCTGTTTGCAATGAATGGATGACAGCAATTTTTTTAAGGAGCTCAAATTGAGTTTCTCCAGAGTGCCCTTTAAAGGAGCTTTTCCCAAGCTCCCCCCACCCCCTTATGTGTGCTGTTCTTGTAGGCTTATAAGAGCTCTTTAAAAGTGGAATTCTTGAATATTTCTGTGAAATGCATTCTTTTCTGAGACAGACTGTCATGGGAGCTATTTAGAGCCTACATCATTCTGTTTGAGAGTGGAATGATGCACTTTTCCTAGCATATTCTTAACTCAAACAACAAAAGACTTCAAGTTTGCTGAATATTTCCAGACCCTGGCAATTTGTCAGCGAGCTGTTGATCTTCAGAAATTTTCCTCTCGTACCAGCAGTCCTCCAGCAGCACAGATGAAATTTCCAGAATGAGTCCTCAGTATGCTGAAGCCACTGGCATGACCCTGAGTTCACTGGCATCCAGGAGAGTCCTTTTCTCTGTGTTGAAGTTCCTCCTTGAAGCAATACACCTTGGTTAAAATATTTGGAATTCCTAAGCTAATATAATAACGAGGAAATGTCTAGGTTTCAAAGATTCCAGTTTAAATCTAAACATTGGGAGAGCTAGGAAGCAAGTCTCCTGGGTGTGGGTTTCATTACAGATGTGCATGTTTTGAAATGCATAAGAGGCATACCAAGTCCTCTCACTGAGACAGAGGCTGGGGGAGGAAAGAGGAGCACTTCCTAGGGAGCTCAACTCGTACAGATACACAGTAGAGAGTAGTTTAGATAGACTGGATCTTGTTAGTGCTTGATGGGGCAAGAGGGTTCCCATGGTAATTCTCCGAGGTTAACCAGCTGTGACATGGGCAAGTGACAGCCACGTGATTCATGAATGTGTATAACAAAACTGTCCCAGGCAAGGTTTGTGGAGTCACATAGAGACCAGTGTCTGAGGTCAGGTTTCAGGCTGTTGCATGTCCTCTAAGCAGAGGGAAAGAGAAGCAAATACCAGTTAAGAAGGGTATTTGTAGGAGTACAAGATGAAGAAGTGTTTTTTTTCCTTTGCTGTTGTATGAGAATGGACTAAGGGAAAAAATGAGGAAGCTCATAATTTTACACGTACTTCATTGTGTAGGCTGTTACCAGTTAATTTGTTTGATCTTTTAGGGGTTCTTAGATTCGTAATTGATTTACCTGGTCTGTGAATTGATGATTTTAAAACTTGAATGCGAGATAGTAATATTCCATGGTTCATTGTGGGAGGAATTTAGAAGGGGAAACGATGACCCATGATGTAAGGTGATAGGCACGTCAAAATCGGAATCTGTACCAATTAAAGTAACTTCCTCTTGAATCTCAGATTACTTTGGGAAAGTGTCTGATTTTCTGCACTAGCATTTCAAAACAGCTAAGCTTCCGTAATGACTGCTTGATTTAATTCCAAATGCATTACCTCCTCCCTAGAACATGAAAGCAGGAATTGACTTTGTAAATAATATAGATCAGGTGAGGCCCAGTGACTTGTCGAAGCGAATCAGTGGGAAAAGCAAGACTAAAATGTCAGAATCCAGGGATTTGTCTTCTGAGCAAGGTTGCCTTAGTTTTTACCCTCTTTTGCTCATCCAGACAGTGTTAAATTTTGAGGTGTTATATTTATTGAATGGGTTCTACCTCAGAGCCATTCAGGTTTATATCTTACTTCTTTTCTTACAAACAGCAGATCAGCAAAGAAATGTTGCTATTCAATTTTCTGCTTTGTTATTTACCTAAAGTATCATATGAAGCACATACACAATTGAAGAAGTTATATTTGTGTGATTTTTTAGTGTTAGGTTTAATAGGTTTACTTTAGTAGAATAGACATTTATTTTTGGATTTTGTTTTCAAGTAAAACCATATTTTTTGCCTGTATAGAAATTGTGGAATGCCCTTTATCCTTTTTCTAAGAATGGAAACCCTACTCAGTTTTCATGACTGTGTTCAAATACTAGTTCCTTTGTGAGGCATTATTGATTTCTACCCCTCCACAGACATAAAAATAAATTCCTTTGTCTTCAATATTCTCCAACCTATTCTAACACTTGCTTAAATCTTCTTTCTGAGTTCATTCATTTGTTGAGTGCCTACTATGTGCCAAACAATGGTTTAGGTCTAGGGATAGAACAATGAACAAAATAGAAAAGTCTCTAGACTCAAGGAAATTATATTCTGGTGGGTGTAGACAAACAATAAACAAATGAATAAATATTGGGGAAAAGACAAATCAAGGTGTAAGAATTAGGGAGAGCTAGGGACGGGTGGACTGCTATTTTTTTATTGGGTAGTTGAGGAATGCTTCACTGGTAAGGTGAAATTTGAGCAGAAAACCTTAAGTAAGGATACAGATATTTGGGGGAACAACATTTCATGTAGAGGGAATAAAAAGTGCAAAGTTTTTTAGGTGGGATTGGCCTGGCATGTTTGAGGAAGAGCAAGGAAGTCAGTGATATGGGGTAAGTGAAAAGGAGAGCAGAAGGAGATATAAGATCAGGCTATGGTAAGGACTTGGATTTCCAATCTGAGTGGGATGTGAAGCCATTGATTGGAAGGTGTTGAGCTGAGGAGTGACAGGGATGCACTATTGAGAATAGCCTGTAGGGGGGGCAGGGGAGAAGCAGGAGATGATGGTGGCTTACACTGGGAAGTGGTGAGAAATGGTCATATTCTGGATACATTTTGAGGTTACTGGACATGGGGTGCCAGAAGTCAAGAATGACTCCAAAGTTTCTGCCTGGAACAGTTGGAAAATGGAGCTGCTCTATACTGAGATGGGAAAGATGGTGCAAGGAGAAGGTGAGGGGGGTAAGATCAGGAATCTTGTTTGGGATTTGTTAATCATTATTTTTTAAAAGAATATAAACTAATTGATTGGATTTTAAAATATATTAGTCATACACACTTTGTAAAATATCGAAAAAAGCAGAAAAGTTAAAGTAACAACAACAACAACAACAAAAACCCACCCCTGGCACCCCGCTTACCCAAAGGCAATTCACTATTAACTACTGAATTTCTTTGTTCAGCATCTTTTTTTTCTTTTTTACTTTATTAGAGAAGTTGTGGGTTTACAGAACAATCATGTATAAAATAGGGGATTTCCATATACCATTCTATGATTAACACCTTGCATTAGTGTGGAACATTTGTTGCAATTGATGATAACACATTTTTATAATTTTACCATTAACTATAGTCCATGTTTTAATTTAGGGTTTACTGTTTGTGTAGTGCAGTTACATAGATTTTTAAAAAATTTATTCTGTTACCATATACACAATCTAACATTTCCCATTTTAATCATATTCAGATATATATTTCAGTGCTGTTAATTACATTTGCCATGTTGTGCTACCATCACCACCATCTGCTACCAAAATATTTCCATCATTCCAAATAGGAACCCTGTACATATATCTTTTTGTCTATGCCCCCATGACTTTGATGTGTTTTTCATCATCTGATTGCCTAGCTGGCTTTTATATATGGGGTTCTTTAACATACCATTGCCCTAGATTATTGCAACCTCTTCCCAGAGCCTTTTTCTTTTCTTTTTTTTTTTTTTCTCTTCTTTTTTTTTTTTATTAGAGAAGTTGTAGGTTTACAGAAAAATCATGCATATAATACGGAGTTCCAGTATGTTAATTACCTATTTTACTTAATTTTTAAAAAATTTGAAATGTCACATTCCAACAGAAGAGTGCTCATTGAATTTGTATAAAGTGACTGCACCTGTAACCTGCATCCAGGACAAGAAATAGAACACTACTATAGACATAGAGTTAGAGATTTCAAGTAGGCATTTGGATATACAAGTCTGTAGTTCAGGGGAGATATAAATTTGAGATGTGTCAGCATATAGATGGTAGTTAAAGTCATGAAACAATATGAAATCACCCAGGAAGTGGGTGTAGATAAAGGAGAAGCAGTTTGAGGACTAAGTTGTGAAACTTTCTGACATTTTATTATTGGGGAGATGAAGATGAAACAGCAAAGAATACTGAGAGGGATCAGATAGTGAAGTAGGAAGAGACCCAAGAGAGAGCAAGGACAAAGAAAGAGCATCTGCTAAGTATAGGAACTCTGCTAGGCATTGAGAATAAAGCAGTGGACAAAATCGACCATGAACCTGCCTTCATGGAGCTTATGTCAGGTGGGGTAGACAGATATGTAAAAAAATTACACACATAATGAATTATGAATTATAATACAGGTTCTGAAGGAAAAGTATAATGAAAATATTTATGAGGGTATCTGATTTAGTTAGGAATGGCTTCTCTGAGGAAGTGATATTTAAGTTGAAGCTTGAAAGATGAAAAGGAATTTTCCAAAATAAAATTTAGTGGATGAACAGAAGAAATGGTATGTTTTAAGCAGTGGTGTACTGGAGCTAACTCAAACCTGCCCTCAAGACCCAATTGTTGGGAAGTGGCTGTGGCTCAAGTGATTGGGCTCCCATCTACCATGTGGGAGGTCCAGGGTTCCATTTCCGGGGCCTCCTGGTGAAAGACAAGCTGGTCCGCGCGACGAGCTGGCCTGAGTGGAGTGCTGGCCTGCAGGAGAGCTGGCCTGCACAGAGTGCTGGCCTGCACGGAGAGCTGGTACAGCAAGATGATGCAACAGGAAGAGACACAGAGGAGAGACAATGAGAGATGCAGGGGACCAGGGAGCTGGGGTGGCACAGGAGATTGGGTGCCTCTCTCCCACTCCAGAAGGTCCCAGGATCGGTTGCCGGTGCTGCCTGAAGAGAAGAGAAGCAGACACAGAAGAACACTCAGAGAGCAGACAGTGAGCACAAAATAACCAGGGCAGGGGAGGGGGAATAAATAAATAAAATAAATCTTTAAAAAAAAAGTCAAGTTTTAAATTTTTAGGAATTTTCTGAACTGGTTGACTTTACATTGGTAGATTGAAATTGGCCATGATGGAAGTAGTTATGCCATGAAAACTGGCAAATCTACAAAACAGGGCTTGTTTGTTTTTTTTTCTAAAAGGGTTTTATAGATACCACTCAGATTGGTTTAAAAAAAAAATGTTAATAGGCCAATTCTTTTGTGGTATGTTAATATGAATAACAGAAACACCATACCACCACACTATGAGCCTTGAAGGCACTGATGCAAATTCTTGCCACAGAGGAGGAAGCCACATGAGATGCTACATCATATCTTTCACAATCCAAGTTGCTCTCTTGGACTATAGCTGCTCTCTTTTTATAGGTTAGGCAGGTGCTTTGGAGAATGAGAAGCCATGGACAGAACTCTTGACTTCTACTTGCTATATAGAAGCAGCAGGTTGTACAATAGAACCCTAGCAACAAAAAAAATTGCAGTGCTTCTCTAGAGGTTTCTAATCTGTGCAAGGGGAGTAAGTTTGGACCTTGCATGAATGCACCTCAAGAGAGAATTTCTGATATTGTGAGACATGGTAGTGGCTTGTTTTACTTTTTAGGTATTGATATAACCAACTTTATGAAGCCTGCTCTGATGAACAGAGCTCATGAATAAGTGGCTCATGGCTGCATTTGGAGCTGCTTTTTGGATAGCCATTTCCTTCAGATTCCTTCTAATGATGAGTTCTGACTGGGGTTTTGTGCTACCTAGTTTCTCTCATTTAGTTAGGGTTGGATCTCTCTATGAGTAATCCATCTTACTTGAGTCTATGTAAAACAATGCATTTTGGAGTTATCAATGGTGGGGGAATAGCTTGTAGGGGATGTTTAAGGAAACAGAAGCATCTGTTCTTCTTCCATGCAGATGTCCTTGAAAAATAATATAATGATAACATAATGATAATTCCTTTATACAGTGCTTTCATTTTCAAAAGTACATGCATGTATGTATCATAAGCAGTTATTATCCCCATTTCACATGTACATAAACAGTGAAGATCAATTACTTCTCATTGAGAAAAAGTAGATCCGGTCAAATATCTGAAACTAGATATGTGAATGAGAACAGAATTATAAGAACAGAGCAATGGGGTGCAATGATGATGATGATGACCAGTTAATTCAACATATAATTATTGAGCCAGCAGTGAAGATAAGGTCCCTGCCTTCAGAGGGCTTACATTTGAGTGGAGGGAGATAGACAATTAAAAAATAAAACTGAATTAAATAAGATAATTCAAGGTGGTAATAATTGTTATAAATAAAATAAAATAAAATAGAATCCTAGGGGATTTAGGAAGGTGATTTTAGATAAGGTAGTTAGGGAAGGCTCTTCTGAGGAGATGATATCTTAGTTGAGACCTGTAAGATGAAAAGGAACAGTCCACACCAAGATCTCAGGAAATGCATTCCAGGCAGAGGGAATAGCAAGTGAAACCTTCCTGAGTTAGAGATCAACCCGAGTATTCAAGAGGTACAGAGAAGGCCAGAGTGGCTGGAGCAGCATGAACTGAACTCGGAAGGGAGTTGAACTCAAAGAGGTCAAAGATGTCAGCTAGGGCATGACATTGTGGGCTTTTGTAGGCCAGGGGTTTCCAAACAAGCAGCATCAGAATCACCTGACGGGCCCGTTAAAGCACCGATTCTCAGATCCCATCCCAGTTTCTGATTCTGGGCATCTAGGGTGGGACCAAAAATTTGCATTTCTAGTAAGTTCACAGATGACGCACAGGCTGCTGGCCCTGGGGACCACACGATGAGAACCACTTTTCAGCCGTGGGAAGGAGTTTGGACTTTATTTCAATAACAATGAGAAGCCATTGAAGGATTTTAAGGAGGTTTGAAACATGATTTATATGATTACAAGTTCCCTCTGGATGTTGTTTGGAGAGCAGATTGTAGAACGAAAATGAAGCAGAGACCATTGTATTTAGTCTTGGCTGAACTTCTGGTAAACTGAATTTGAGGCTTCTTCCTGCTAGCTTCCTAATAAATACAACTTGAAACTAGAACTTACCCTCCCCAACAGACCTACCCTACAGAAAAGTTTTAGTTTGCCATGCCTATCTAGTCAAGAATTTGGCCACTTGCCATCTGAGCCATCTTTCATGTGCATAAAAATGCGTTTTCAATTCAATTCAGTGAATGCATGTTGAAAATTGGCTCTGTGCTAGGATAGGGGAAATTCAAAATGACTGGGGGACAACTAGAGTGAATATAGGCAGTTGGAGTATAAGCTACCTGTCCATCTCACTCACCATGGTATCCCCTTTGTAGGCACAGTACCTGGCATAAAACAGATTCTTAATATTTGCTGAAAAAATCCATGAATAAGTACTGATCTTGGAATCAGGTGACCTAAGTGTTTATCTTGTTTTGCTACTTACTGAATAAAACCATTGATATCATTGAGCCTTAATTTCATCCTTGAATATTAAGCATCATAAATAAAAACTTCACAGGGTGTTAAATGATATCATATATGTGCTGGAACTGGATTAAAGTCCTATGCTTCTTAAGAAAGATTTCATTTCTGGGTTGCAAAAAAAAAAAAAAATAGAAATCACAAATGTATTTATGGGATGTGGTAAATGAAAGAAAGGCACAAGCAAAGGAGGAAGAGGCAGCATGGAGAGTTGCAGGAAGGCATGATTTAAAAAAAATAAATATAAGTTAAAATATTTGTTAAATGGAAAGCCCAAGTTGGGTCAGAGGTTAGATTTTTAGACTGAACTTGAATGCCTTAATCTTGAATTCATGCGTTCATAGAATTGTGTGACTTTGATCTTTTAAGAAATAAAACACTCAAAAAGCTTCTGTTAAAGGCTCAAAAGGCTTTTGTCAGAGGAGACCAGCAAGCAACTATTAAAACCCTTTTGAAGTGGAAATGATTTGAACTACCCAAGATTTCACCCTTTAGGGGAGAGGGTTTGGAGAGACTCACCTTAGGGGCTATCTTTGACTGTACCCCTAATGTTGAAAACAGCTAGGAATTTAACGTAAAGGTATTTGAGCATAATGTGTGTGTATGGGAAAAGTCAATATTTATTTAATTTTAGACAACACAATTGAGAAAAATGGGAGGTGGAAAAGATATGTGTGTATGTGTGAGCATGTGTTCACATGTATGCAGGAAACTCCTGCTCCAGTCTGATACCAATCTGAGAAAATCTGTTTGTTCTGTTGAGAAGCTGAAAACAAGAAGGGAAGCTAGACCAATCCTATTTTCTTAAGTGCCTCAAAACCAGTACTCACATTTTCAGGGACAGAGAGACCAACAACCTTATACTTTTATGTTTGCATAAGCTTTCTGTGCCTTGGTCTGGTAACAGCTTAGGTGTAACCTCCAAGTGTTTTCTGTTAGAACTGTTTGAAACTAGGACCTGATAGCAAAGGAACTTACTCTAAAAGATTTCTAAGGAAAGGGTAAACTCCTTTCTTTTAGGAATAGTGTCAGGGTTATTCTTCGTGGGTGTGGGCTAAATCAGGGTTTTGACATATATCTAAAGTGGCCTGCCAAATCCTTCATTGTTCTCAGGGAAGAGGAGCAGGGCTGGAGAAGGCTTTTCTTGGGAATCCCTTATTGAAATTCAAATATCGTAAGTGCCTGTCATATTTAAATTCCGACTAATTAACAGGAGATTGACATCTGGGGTGGGTGAGGTAGGAACCCAGGTGGAAAAAATAGGGTGATGTCATAGTGGTAGGCTAGTTCCAAAAGGCAGACTTTAACAACTTCAAATTTTGGCCTTGGAGTCCTCTCCCAGACACAGCAGGCCCTATGTGATGTTGGGAGAGGGTTTGGGTAGGACTCAAGTTACTTAGACTAGATACTGGCTCCATTATGGTATCATCTTGATGGAATCTTTTTTGTTTTACATTGTATAGAATGAATATCTACTTGATATCATGTTCTTTTGACAGTTCTCTCGTGTTCAACAGTTACAGAATGTGTTCTTCCCCTTTACAATGTTGCAATGGAGGATACATTTTCCTCCTGTCTCCTTTCATCTTATTGTTTGCTCTCAAAACTCCATCCAGTCTGACCCTGAACAGTCAGGAAGGAAGTCATCCAGGTATGGACAATCTGCAATGCAAGCACGAGTGTTAAAAAAGAAAGGGAGTTTAGAAGGAACTTGGGCTAGGCAATCAGAGCTGTGTCAGAAGTTTAGCTCTGTAATATTAGGTACATCTCGATCAGTCAGGGTTAGGTCAACAAAACAGAAATTACTCTAAGTGTTTCAATTTATAAAGGTGATAACACAGAGAATTAGGTGCTTTACACTGTTGAAAGGGCTAAAAGAGCTAAGGTTAGGAAAGACCACTGCTAGCTCTAGGATTCACTCTTAGGTTTTAGAGACTCAGGAAGTTGCTTTTGCTATAAAGGAAGGAAATCGCAGGAGACCACAACCAATGGTCACAGCTTCACAACTCATAGAGTCAGAATCTAGAATATAGGTTACAAGGGGATGGGGTGGGGATAGGTGGAATGGGAAGTTAAGGCTTAAAACATACAGGGTTCCTATATGGAATGATGGAAATGTTTTGATAATGGGTGGTGGTGATGGTAGCCCAACACTGTGAATGCAATTGACAGCAGTGAAGTATATATCTGAATGTGGTTTAAAGGGGGAAGTGTTAGGTTGTATATATGGTAATAGAATAAAAAATTTAAAAATATCCATGGAACTGCATTACAAAAACAGTGAACGTTAAACCATAGACTATAGGTAATAGTGCAATTATAAAAATGTGCTTTCATGAATTTTAACAAGTGTTCCACACCAATGCAAGGTATTAATAATAGGGTGGTGTATGGGAATTCTGTATTTTATGTGTGATTGTTTTGTAAACCCACAACTTCTTGTTATTGGAGTCGGTATCTAGGATCTTTGCTTCCTCACAAGAAAGAATTCAAGGATGAGCCACAAATTAATTAAGCAAGTGGAGAATTTATTGGAGAATAAAGCAAGAGAACAGATGTATACCCCCAGACGTCGGGGTGGACATTCTCAAGGGAGAGAAATGTGATGTTCTGCCCTGGGATCCTCTCTTTTATGGGGGTACAGGACTCCAGGGTCTGTGCTATTGGCATATTTGAGACTAAGCAAGGGAAATCTACTGAGTGGTTTGATTTGCTTAGGGATGTGGGGGTTGCTGTCCGGTGGTGATTGGCTTCTGGCTGCTGTCCACTAGATGTGAGGTAACCTGAAAGTGGGTGAGTGGTGCTAGTGGAGCCCCTTCTGCCCCTTCCCTCTTTCCCATCATGTAATGATGTTGCTAGCTGCCTTCTGATAACGCAGCCCTTAAGTGTGTGTGCTTGTAACTTATACCTTCCTAATTTGCTTGTGTGAGCCAGCAAGCTGATGTAAGTTAGCAGGCCATTGACTCAGTTTCTGTTTGGGTGGCTTATTAGGTTTTCTGCCCCCTTCCTCCTTAGGTCCCTATTCTATCCTGCCTCATTCTCTAATAAAAAACAACAACAACAAAAAACCAGACCAGACAATTATGGATGTGATTTTATTCAGGCTACTGCTCTAGGGAGAATATTCCTTAATCAGGAACATCTCAAAGAAGGAGAAAACCTGAATTTTTACACAGATAGGTAAACAAGGGAATCTTGAGGAAAGGTGGATAAGGAGTCTTATGGGAATCATAATATGGAAGAGTGGAGGATGGCCTTATCTCTGAATATGAGAGATCAGGGTGGTCCTTTGTGGTTAGTCCTTTCCTTGAATATAAAAGTGTGGAGAATTTTTTAACCATTGATGCCTTCTAGAAGTACAGGGAATAGATAAAGTTCAATGTTCTTAGTCCTCCCTTTTGTTCAAGACAAATATCATTTGTTGCTTAACAGCTCAGAGGTGATCATAAACTTGAATGGGTGAAGCATAGTCTATGAAATAGTATCTCAAGGATACTTGGCATTGTTCCTGTGAAATCAGTGAACCATCTGTTGAGAGGTGGTAGCAAAGGTCAGTTGTTTTAGGGTCCTGGAGATCAAGCATCTAAAAAAACGGCAGCCTAAATTGAGAAAGAGAAACATTAATATAAAGCGTTGTTTTAAAGTAAAGAACCAGGGATTGAACCGTGAGGGTAACCAGTTCAGTGAATTCCAAGAGGTCAGTGGAGGAAAATCTTTAGCTGGAGGAGTCAGGACAATTGTAGATATTTAACAAATTTCTTTGTTGGCATCTTGAATGTGATTCTTGACCATAAAGATGTCAGGGAAGCTTTGGGGAACAAATGTACAGCAATTGCTTCTGTCTACTACACATGTACCCCTTCTGGAGGCCATGATCATGTCAAGCACATCAGTTATTCAACACTGCTTGTTGACTTTCTTGACGCAATCAAGCTGGGATGTTGATGCTCTTGGTGATGTTGTTCACAGTCTTGATTACCTCTTATATAAGGGTATGCATGATCCAAGCATTTTTCCAGTCTTCCTTAGTGGCTCAATGGCTTATCCAGGAAGAATTCCAGCCCATGCATTGACTGCTGCAATAGTGAGTATTCAGAGGTTTCTGTTAAACTGTTGGTATTCAGCTTCAAGGATTTCTTCAGATCATGGGGGAATAGACCAGCTGCAAGGAAGTTTAGAGTTCCAATAGGGATCTGGGTAATCAGGTTTTAATTTTCAGTGATGCCAAGTCAGGAGGGAGGAATTGAAAACATTAGTATGGAGAGTTTTAGTCAGCTATTGAAAGAAACTGAAAAAAAAAATTAAAATCTGGTAAGAATTGATCATTTGGTCATGGTTACCAGACCAATTTGCAGGTAGGTACCAAAAGCATTTTTTTACAGAGGGCAAAGTGGTCAATTAGGTCTCCACCAGACAAGACAGTTTGCATATCCATCAGTTAACCACAATTTACATAGAGGTGCAAAATAGCTCAAACACAAGGAACAGGACCAGAATCCAATAACTGGAAAGGATGTGCTATAGATGATGCTTAGTTTGCCATTGAAATGCAAAATTTCTCTCCACAATACTGAAAAGTATTCACTAATCACTAATCTGTGAACTTTTGTTATATAGTTGAGACTATAATAAACATTCAATTTCCTATTCTGATTCATTTTTATGTGTTTTTTCTTAATTAAAAAGGAATTCTTTAGTGAATGACCTCATCAAGATGGCAGAGAAACTCCAAATACTTGCCCTCCCCTTTTATAGAAACATTAATAAACAAGCAGAAACTCACAGAACAAACTTTCCCAGAACTCTGGAAAATAGTTAAAGGTAAATAGCAACTGAGCAAATCAGAATCAAGAACTATGCAACCTAAAGCTAGTAGAAAAGCTGTATGGGGATTTTACTTGCTCTGGCCCCACTCCATTCCCTGGCATAGATGCATCTATGGGACAGTGGTCTGTGACCCCACTGCAGGCCCTTGGTATATGGTTATGGGAGGAACAGAGTAAAACTATTGTGCAAATATAATGTGTTTTGTGTCTGTTCCAACCTGTCTGGTGGCTCTCTGAAAGAATGACTCAAGACACTGTATTTCACCTAACCTGGAACTCACTAAGGTGGAGAAGCTGTGTGGAGAAGTGGCATGGAACTGAGCAAACTGCAGTCACCTGGGGTGAAAGAGTACACTTGAGACATACCATACAGCACCTGGGGCCTGGGAGGAGAACCTAGGGAGAGTTTTTCTGTTTTGGGGTGGGGGAATTTAGGGCATCCAGGAACATTTGTGCATACTGGGTAAATTTGAAAGCTACTGCACATACTCAGGGCAAAGACACATGCTCAGAGACACCTGAGAAGACCCTAAACATTCACTTCAGGCTGATCTATAGGCTCAATGTAAGCTGGGCAAAGAATTGGAGGACAGCCTCTGAAACACAGAACCAACTTATACCATAGCTTCAACAAATAAATAGCCCACAGAAGACCCCGGGGAAAGGAGCAAATCTGATTTCCAGATTTAGCACATCAAAATATGCAAATGTACAGGCCTCAACAAATTAAAAAATATTGAAATCATGCAAAACATCTCCTCCAACCATAATGGAATGAAGCTAGAAATAAAAAAAAAAAATAACAGAAGGCAAATGGGAAAATTAGTGAATTGTTGAAATTAAAAATCACATTCTTAAACAGTCAATGAGTCAAAGAAGAACTCACAAAGGAAACTAGAAAATTCTTAGAGACAAATGAAAATGAAACAAAACATGCCAAAATTTATGGGATGCAGAAAAGTCAGGGCTCAGAGGGAAATTTATAGCTATAAATGCTAACATTAAAAAAGAAGAAACAGCTCAAATCAATAACCTAGCTTCAAATCTTGAGGAACTAGAGAAAGAGCAAACTAAGCCTAAAGCTAGTAGAAGGAAGAAAATAGTATATGACAGAGCATAGATAAATGAAATAAAGAATAGAAAAACAATTGAGAGAATCAATGGAAACAAAAGTTGGTTCTTTGTAAAGACAAAAAAAATTGACAAATCTATAGTTAGACTGACCAAAAACAAAAAATGAAAAAGAAAGAAGATACAAATAACTAAATCAGAAATGAAAGTGGGGACATGACTATGGCGATTAATTAAAACCTATGATTTACAGAAATAAAAAGGAGTATAAAAGAATATTATGAACAATTATTTGCTAAAAAAACTAGAAAATCTAGAGGAAATGGACAATTCCTAGAAACATACAAGTTACCTAAACTGACTGAACAAGAAATAGAAAATCTCAACAGACTTATAACAAGTAAAGAGATTGAAGCAGTAATCAAAAACCTCCCAAACATTCAAAGAAGAATTAACAATTTTTCTCAAATTCCACCAAAAAATTTAGAAGGAGGAAATACTTCCTAACTCATTCTATGAGGCCAGCATTACCTTGATACCAAAGCCAGATAAAGACATCACAAGAAAGAAAATTCCAGACCAATTTCCCTTATGAATATAGTTGCAAAAATCCTAAATAAAATACTAGCAATAGGAATCAAATAACATAATAAGATTATATACCATGACCAAGTGGGATTTATCCAAGGAATGCAGGGTGTAGATAGGGTTCAATATAAGAAAATTAATCAATGTAATACACCACATTAATAGAGTGAAAGAAAAACCCATATGATCTTCTCAAGTGATGTAGAAAAAGCATTCAAATAATTCAGCACCCTTTCATGATAACTCAGAAAAGTAGGAATAGAGGGGGAACTTTCTCAATATGATGAAGAGAATATATAAAAAACCCGCAACATTCTTTCCCTCTAAGATCAGAAAAAAGACAAAGATGCCCTCTTTCACCACTGACACTCATCATTATAATGGAAGTTCTAGTCAGAGCAATTAGGCAAGAAAAAAAAAAAAAGGCATCGAAATTGGAAAGGAAGAAGTAAAACTATCTCTATTTTCAGAAAACATAATACTTTATATAGAAAATCCCAGAGAATGCAGAAGAAAACTATCAGAGTTAATAAAATTATTCAGCAGAGTTTCAGAGTAGAAGAGTAACATACAAAAATCAGTTGTGCTTCAATACACCAGCAATGAACAATCTAAAATGGGAAATAAGAAAACAATTCCATTTACAAAAGCATCTAAGAGAATAAAATATCGAGAAGTAAATTTAACTAAGGAGGTAAAAACTTGTGCAGTGTAAACTACAAAACACTGTTGCATGAAATTAAAGAAGACCTAAATAAATGGCAAGGCATCCCAATTTCATGGATTAGAAGACATAATATTGTTAAGATGTCAGTACTACCCAAAATGATCTACAGATTCATCACAATACTGATCAAAATTTCAGCAGCCTTTTTTGCATTTTGCAGAAATGGAAAAAAATAATCCTCAAATTCATATAGACTCACAAGGGGCCCCAAATAAGGGGCCCCAAGTAATCAAAACAATTGTGATAAAGAACAAAATTGAAGCTCTCATACTTCCTGAATGCAACACTTATTACAAAACCACAGTAATCAAAACAGTGTGATACAGGCATAAGGATAGACATATAGACCAATGGAATAGAATTGCGAGCACAGAAATAGCCTTCACATTTATGGGCAATTGACTATGGCCAAGGGTGTCAAAACCATTCAATGGGGGAAAGAATAGTCTTTTCAACAAATGGTGCTGGAACAACTGTATATCCACAAGCAAAAGAGTGAAGTTGGACCCCTTCTTCATACCAAATACACGGATCAACTCCAAATGTATCAAGGACATAAATAGAAGAGCTAAAACCATAACTCTTAGAAGACAACATAGGAGTAAGCCTTCATGACCTTTGGTGCCAAAGGCACAAGCAACAATAGAAAAAAATAGGTAAACTGGACTCTCTCAAAATTAAAACTTTAGTGCATCAAAGGACATTATCATGAAAGTGAAGAGACAACCTACAGAATGAGTGAAAAAAATCTTGCAAATCATATATCTGATAAGGCTTTAATACCCAGAATATATAAAGAATTCCTACCACTCAAAAACAGAAAGACAAGCAACCCAAGTTGAAAATGGACAAAGGACTTGAAAATAGACATAGAAGATAAACAAATAGTCAGTAAAGACACGAAAAGATGCTCTACATCACTAGCCACCAGGGAAATGCAAATGAAAACCACAATGAGATACTACTTCTTACCCACAAGGATAGCTACTATTAAAAACTTGGAAAATAACAAGTGCTGGTGAGTGTGCAGAGAAATTGTAGCCCTTGTATATAGTTGGGGTGGAAACATAAACTGGTGTAGCCCCTATGGAAAGCAGTTTGGCAGTTCCTCATAAAGGTAAACATAGAATTACCATATGACCTGACATTTCCACTTCTAAGTATATACCCCAAAAGAATTTAAAACAGGAATTCAAGCAGATACTTGGATACCAATGGTCATAACAGTTTGCAAAAAGGTGGAAACAACCCAAGCATCCATCAACTGATGAATGGATAAACAAAATGTGGTATATACATTCAACGGAATAGTATTCAGACATAAAAAGGCCTGGAGTTCACCCTGATCATGATGGCATCATGAGAAGCTTCAGAGCTCCATGCTCCCACAGATGCTTTGAACAACCAGCAAGAACTGGCAGAAACATCTTTCTCAAATCTCCAGAAAACAGTTAAAGGATTGCAGTAACAGGGCAAGCAACACACCAAGAAAAAGGCAACTTAACATTGGTAGGATCTCTTGGCACCCTGGCTGGCCCCTCCCCCACCCCTCACTGGCTAGGTGCGGTGCTGATCTACTCTCCCAGTGTGGATCCCTGGTCTTGGTTCTGGAGGGAGCAGAATTACCCTTTTGCACATACTGGAAGCGTATATGCCTGGCCCAGTCTTTCTGGTGGCAGCCTGAGGGCCTAAACCAGGATACTTGTCACAAGCTTGCTGTCCCAGAACTTGTTCTGCATGTAGGCAGAGCACAGAGCTCTCCTAAAGAGCCCTATGGGAAAGCAGTCAAATTAAGGATGCCTGGGGCAAGGGATTACTGCTGTAGGACATACACTGTAGTGCCCAAGACCATAAAGAAACTGTTTCCTAGGGAAGAAGGGACATTCCTATCTGTATAAATGGAGAAATTCCTAGGGCCACATGTGCATGACCAAGAAAAGACACATGCACAGGAAGCATTAGAGGTCCCCTATACTTTGGCCTGGTGCTATTCTCCAAACTCATTATATGGATAAGCCCTGAAGGAGAGCATGCTCACAGTTCAATCAGCAAAACCTGGGAAAGGAAGGCCTTTTTTTAAAGCTTCTCCTCTTTTTTTGTTGGTTCCTGGCATTTAAGGAAAGTTTGGTCATACACTAGCTTGATACAAACTTAAAAAAAACAGATGCCTCAGAGTCTAAATTCCAGTGACAACACACTAAAATATCAAAATGCCCAGATTTCAAGAAAAGAAAACAAAACATACAAAGAAACAGGAAGTGATAGGCCAGGCAAAGGTGAAGGTTAAAGCATTAGAAACCATCAGTAAGGCGGACCAGACCTGGGACATATCAGAAAATGATTTTTTTAAAAAAATGCTCTTCAGTATGCTCAAAGAGCTATAGGAATATATGGACAAAGAATAAAGGAAATCAGGAAAATGATGGATGAACACAAAGAGAATATTAGTATAGAGGTGGAAATTATGAAAAGGAAGCCAACAGAGATGAAGACCACAGTAACAGAAAAAAAATCCCTAGAGGGACTCAACAGCAGATTGGAGTTGGCAAAATAAAGAATCGGTGAAATTACTAAGACAATTGAAATCATCCCATCTGAAGAACAAGAAGAAAGAATGAAGAAAAGTGAACAGAGTCTGAGGACCCTGTGGAACACCATCAAGGATAGGCATTGTGGGAGTCCTAGAAGGAAGAGAAAGAAGCAGAATATTCATAAAAATAATGGCTGAAAACTTCCCAAATTTAACAAAAGACATGGATATATACATCCAAGATGCTCAACAAACTCCAAACAGGATAAACCCAAATAGACCCACACCATGGCATATTATAATCAAACTATTGAGTGCCAAAGATAAAGAGAGAATTCTGAAAGTTGCAAGAGATAAGCTAAGTGTCATGTACAAGGGGGACTCAAGATTAAGTGCCAATTTCTCATCGGAAGCCATGGAGGAAAGGAAGGAGTGGGAAGACATATTTAAAGTGCTGAAAGCAAAACACTGCTAACTAAAAATTCTGTATCTGGCAAAACTGTCTGTCAGAAATGAGGGTGTGATTAAGGCATTCCTAGATAAACAAAAGCTGAGGGACCTCATTACCACTAGACTGGCCCTACAAGAGATGCTAAAAGAGCTCTGCAGGTTGAAAGGAAAGGACAATAGACTATAGATTGAAGCTGCATGAAGAAATAAATATCTCCAGTAAGGGTAAGGACATGGGTAAAGATAGATGTCAGTATTATTGTATTTTTTTAAAGATTTCTTTTATTTATTTATGCCCCCTTCCATTGTTTGCAGTCACCGTCTGCTCATCTTCTCTTTAGGAGTCACTGGGAGCCGAACCTGGGACTTACCTCCCATGTGGGAGAGAAGTGCTCAATCACTTGAGCCACCTCAGCTCCCTGGTTTGTTGTGTCTCTCATTGTCTTTCCTCTTTGTTGAGTCATCTTGTTGCATTAACTCATCGTGCCTGCCTGTCGCGCCAGCTTGCTGTCTTGCTCATCTTCTTCAGGAGGCACCGGGAACTGAACCCAGGTCCTCCCATGTGGTAGAAGGGAGCTCAATCAGTTAAGCCACATCTGCTTCCCTATTACTGTATTTTTGGTTTGTAACTTCACTTTTTACTTTCTACAGTATCTGAAAGGCAAATGCATAAAATATAATGGTAAGTTTTTGGTGTTGGACTCATAACGCATAAACATGTAATTTGTGACAATATCTACATGAAGTTAGAGGACAGAGGGGTATAGGAACATAGTTTGTGTATACTATGGAATTTAAGTTGGTATCAAAGCAAACTAGATTGCTGTTGGTTTAAGATATTTAATTTCAGCCCCATGTAACTACAAAGAAAATATCAGAGAATGTGCATGCTCACAGAGACAGAAATTAGAGTACAGGTTTCCAGGGGGAGGGGACAGGGAAATAAGGACTTAATGCATAATGGGTATAGGGTTTGTATTTAGAGAGATGGGAAAGTTTTAGTAATGGAAGGTGGTGAGGGTACTGAAACATTGTGAATGCAAGTAATCCCACTGAATGGTATGCTTGTAAGTGGTTGAGATGGGAAAGTTTATGTTGTATATATATATTCCCACAATTAAAAAAAGAAAGTGCAACTAAAGATACAATGATGATTAAATGCAATACAGTATCCTGGACAGGATCTAACAAGGGAGGAGAAAAGCCTCATAAGGACATTATTGGGACATATGAAAAACTTGCTAACCTGTAAGCCCCATATCAATGTTAAATTTCTTGAACTTGATATCAGCACTTAAGGTGGTTACATAAGTAAAAAGTCTTGTTCTTAGGAAATGTCCTTGTCATATTATGTGTTCAGGGAGCATGATGTATACAACTATACTCAAGTGTTCAGAAAATGCATTAATAAATATACAGATAGCAGATCTATACATAAATGGATTGATGGAATGATACAGCAAATGTGGCAAAATGTTAAAACTGGTGGATCTGGATCTGGGTATCTGGGTTTTCTCGGGGGGGAGAGAGATATGTTGGGGTCCTTTGTATGGGGTTTGTATTATTTTTAGAACTGTCTTGTAAGTTTGAAAGTATTTCAAAATAAAATTTTAAAAAAAGGAATGAAGTCCTGATGCATGCTATAAATGGATGAATCTTGAAATCATTATATTGAGCGAAATAAGCAAGACACAAAAAGACAAATGTTGTATGATACCACTTTTATTATTAGAGGTTACCAGGGGCCAAGGGGGTGTGAGGTGAGGGTGGTGAAATGGATGGTGGTGATGGTAGCACAACATTTGTGAATGTAATTAATACCATTGAACTGTACAATTAAAATCATTAAAAAGGGAAAATTAGTTATTTATATTTATATGTTACCCCAAATAAACAAAAGGAATTTTTTTAGAAGGGGAAGTGTTATACATATATATGAAATGGCATGTCACTCAGAAAACAGAATCTATTTTTATGCCAAAATTTAGCAACGAAGTTTAAAAATCAACAGAACATAAATTGTGAAATAAAGAGGAAGGGAATGATAATGCAAAGTGCCAAATATTTACATACTGCAGTCTCACAAATGACTTTTCCAATATTTATTTTTGCATCCTTCCAGCAGGAAAATAGACATCATCACCAACAAGCCCTTTTTACTGAAGTAAAGGAGCGAGTATGTTTTGATCCTAATTCAGCCACTGTGGAAAACAGTTTGGCAGTTCCTCATTAAGTTAAACATAGAATTACCATATGACCTGGCAATTCCACTTCTAGGTTTATACCCAAAAGAACTGAAAACAGGAATTTGAACAGATAGTTGTACACCCATGTTCATAGCAGCATTGCTAGAGAAATAAAGAAGCCATTATTGTTCTTGCTAATTTGGTGCTATGATTTAATACAGGGGTTAGCAAACTACAGCCCATGGGCCAAATCCAGTCCACTGCCTGCTTTCATAAATAAAGTTTTATTGGAACATAGCCAGGCTCATCTGTTTATGTAGTCTATGGCTGCTTTCACCATACTTGCGACAGAGAACTTATGGCCCACCAAGCCTAAAATATTTACTATCTGGCCCTTTACAGAAAAAGTTTGCAGATACCTGACAATATAAGATAACCATATTTATTTATATCCACATTTTGTCCCTGAAGATAAAAAAAAATTCTCATAAAAAAAAAACAAAAACTCACACATGTATTGGTGGCCTGGTTATTGTAAATAAACTTTAGGTTAATACATGATTTTCTTTTGCGCTCGCACTAAGTGCCAGGTCCTGTGCTTGGAACACATCCTCTGCCCTCCAGGAAGAATCTATCAAGAGAACGGAGGCAGGTGTACCTGTAACCTGAGGCAGTCAATGGAAGTGTTAGAAGAGAGAAGCAGTCAAGTGGATATAGTCAAGGGACTGATTCCATGGGGTTCAGTCAGGAAGGCATTGTGGAGGAGGAATGATTGGAATGATGCATGGAAGGAAATAATAGTATACAGACAGGATGGGAATAAAGGATCTTCCACACAGAGAGAACATCATTCATTCAACAAATATTTATGGCATGCCTAGGTGCCGAGGATACTCTAGTGCTCCAAACGAAGTTTCTGTCTACATGGAACTTACATGTCAGATAGTGATAAGTGTTTTGAAGCAAAAAAATTCACTGGGTGAGGGGGAAATGTTAGGCATTTTAGGGAGGTATTGCATTGTCTTCTGTGGCTTGTGAGTAGGATGCAGAGGGATGGGATAGTGGAAAACCGTCACAAAAAAGAAACAGAAGTCAGATCATAGAGGACCTTCAATGCCAGACTGAAAACTGTGTTTGGGTTTCTATTTTGTTTTGTATTGTTTTGTTTGTTTCTGGCATGGCAATATGGAATCACTGTGTGATTTATGTTAATAGACTGATGTGCTTTAGAAGATAAACTCTGGCTTAATATAAGATAGAGTAGGAAGAACTAGGGTCAGGGAAGGAAGCCAGGGTAGAGGCAAGAATTAAGAAGGATCTGAACTAAGACACTGGCAAGTGCAAGTGAAAGAGAGAGAGAAGGAAAAAAATGTAGACATAGAATTATAGTAATTAGCATTTAATGGGCATAGAGATGTTTCAGAGGTTTTTAGCTTAAGAGATAGAAGTTGTTGCTATTAAAGAGACTGGAAGGATGGGAGAGGGAAATTGAGGTGTGGATGATGTAGCAGTTTGGCATTGTTTATGAATTCTAAATATAGATACTGGATTATGTTTGTAAACTGATCTGTTCCTCTGGGTGTGATTAAATTATGATTAAGGCTTTGATTGAGCCACATCAGTGGGACGTTGAGTCCCTACCCTCTTGGTGGGCAGGGACTCACAGATAAAACTACACAGCAGAGCAGAGGAGTGAGTTGGAGTTTTGATGCTGGAATTTTGAGCTGGAGCCTGAGAAGTGAACACACAGGAGAAGAACACAGAAGAATAGAGATGGTTCCTTAGACATGGCAGCAGCCCTGGGGAGAGAGACAGAGCCATTCACCTGATAGTCTACAGCTGACCTTGTGGAGAGAAGCAAGCCTGAGCCTGGAGAGAATCGAGCCCTGGGGAGAGAGACAAAGCCTAGAGAGCCTGATGGCCTACAGCTGATATTGGAAGAAGCTGGGACCACGGAGCCTTAAGAGGAAGAGGAAGGCTGAACTTTGGCAGCCATCTTGCTCTAACACGTGGCAACAGACTTTGGTGAGGGAGGCAACTTATGCTTTAGGGCCTGGTAACTGTAAGCTTCTACCCCAAATAAATACCCTTTATAAAAGCCAACAGATTTCTGGTATTTTGCATCAGCACCCCTTTGGCTGACTAATACAGATGATGATAGATTATCCCCTTCTGCCTGCTTTCCCTTGCCAAAAGACAATCCAGAACTTCATGGTGCCATGATGTGAATTTCATCAAGATAAATCAGCTAAACTAGTTATTTTTAAAAAGCAATTCAAAGCAGCTATTCCAAACTCCAATTTTGAGACTTCCTGAACTAAAAAAAAAAAAATTAAACACTGTCTTGCTATCTCTAACCATTTAAAATTTTGTATTTTTTCCATTTTAATTTAAAGTAAAAAAATAAGCCCTACAACACTTATAGGAATAGGATATATTAGCAAATTAAAAAATCCATGGAATTGCGCTACACAAACAGTAAAGCCTAAGTTAAAGAAAACATGGGCTATAGTTAATAGTGCAATTATAGAAATGTACTTTTATCAGTTATTACAAATGTACCACACCAATACAAGATGTTTATAATTGAGTGGTATATGGGAATCTGGTATTTTATGCATGATTGTTCTGTAAACCCATGAAGTCTCTAATAAAAAAACCATAATAATCAGTCCTTAAGACATGGTGAATTAATGTACGATTGGCAGCATATTTTATTTTTCTTCCTAATATAAAATTTGCTTTCTCTAGACTAGAGAGAGTCTCTGTGGCTTTTATAATGACATTTTTCCATGCTGTATGAGTTAATCATGGCATTGTACTCCAAATGTGTGTGAAAGAAGTGGCTATAAAGATCTGTGAATACAGGGAGGCAGAGTTTCTTAAAGGGAGGAGTCAGAAAGGCATGGACTTGCTTATTGAGTAAGCCTCTTTGCAATTATACAACTAGCAGGGACAAGTTATTTAGCTCTTCGATGCCTCTGTCTCATCTTTAATATGGGAGTAAAAATACCTGTTTTAGACAGTAGTCATGAGAGATGATAAAATTCATGTAAAGTAGCCAGTGTGGGGCCTGACTTGTGATCAGTGTCACTATGGTTATATTTCTGCTGGGCATGCTCATCCCTTGGCACGTGAGTAGGGCTGCTGTTTACGCAGGGTGTAACTCTTTGTGTCTCTGTTCAGTCAACCAACAGGTTTCCCATTTTTGTTTTCTGCACATCATCACTGTAGTGATACGGAATTTTTTTAAAACAAATCAATTTTATTTTTACATATTAATAAAGCATACAATCCATCCAAAGTGTACAATCAATGGTATTTGATATAATCACATAGTTGTGCATTCATCACTTCAATCATTATTAGAGCATTTTCATTATTTCAATAATAATAATAAACAAAAAGACAGACAAACAAGAAAATTCTTTACGTCTCAAATTCTCTATTGTCCCCTGCTGTACATAGCTGCTATTTCTGTCTATTCTTGCACAATTATTTATTTATTTATTAAACAGTTTTATTGAGATATATTCACATACCATACAATCTATCTAAAGTGTATAACCAATGGCTTTTAGTATAATCACAATGTTGTGCATTCATCATCACAAAAAATTTTAGAATTATTTCATTACTCCAAAAAGAAAAACTCCACATCCCTTAGCATGCCTTTCCTAGCCCTACATAATCACTAGTCTAATTTCATCTTTATAAATTGATTTATATTTAAATTTTATATAAATGGAATCATACAATATGTTACACAGTATATTTAGTTCATGGTAGCACAAGCATGCAATATTTGTCCTTTTGTGTCTGGCTTGCATCACTCAACATAATGTCCTCCAGGTTCATCCATGTTGTCATATGCTTCACGACTTCATTTCTTCTTACAGTTGCATAATGTTCCATTGTGTGAATACACCACAGTTTGTTTATCCATTCACTGGTTGATAGACACCTGGGTTGTTTCCAACTTTTGGCAATCGTGAATAATACTACTATGAACATTGGTGTGCAGATGTCTGTTCATGTCCCTGCTTTCATTTCTTTGGGGTATATACCTAGAAGAGACATTGCTGGGTCATATGGTAATTCTGAGGAATTACTGAGGAACTGTCAGACTGTCTTCCACAGCAGCTATACCATTTTACATTCCCACCAACATCCTCTCCAACTGTTGTAATTTTCTGTTTTGTTTTTGTTTTTGTTTTTTTTTAAGTAGTAGCCACTCTAGTGAGTGTGAAATGGTATCTTATTATGGTTTTGGTTTACATATCCTTAATAGCTAGTGATGTTGGGCTTGTTTCCATGTGCTTTTTAGCCATTTGTATATCCTCTTTGGAGAAATGTCTATTCAAGTCTTTTGCCCATTTTAAATTGAATTATTTGTCTTTTTATTGTTGTGTTGTACGATTTCTTTACATAGTCTGGATATTAAACCCTTATTGGATATGTGATTTCCAAATATTTTCTCACATTAAGTGGGTTGTCTTTTCACTTTTGTTACAAAATCCTTTGATGCACAAAAGTTTTTAATTTTGATGAGGTCCTATTTATCCCTTTTTCTTTTGTTACTTGTGCTTTGGGTGTAAAGTCTGAGAAACCATTGCCTAACACAGGTTCCTGAAGATGCTTCCTTGCATTTTTTTAAAAGATTTATTTTTATTTATTTATTTGCCCCACCCCCTCATTGTTTTGCATTTGCTGTGTCTGTTTGTTTTGTGCTAGTCTTTTTAGGAGGCACCAGTAACCGAACCTGGGACCTCCCATATAGGAGGGAGGCATCTAATTGCTTGAGCCACCTCCGCTCCCTGCTTTGTTGTGTCTCTCATTATGTTTTCCTCCTTGTGTCTCTTGTTGCATCATGTAGTGTCAGCTTGCTGCGCCTGCCTGTTGTGTTAGCTCATTGTCTTGCTCTTCTTCTTTAGGAGGCACTGGGAACCAAACCTGGGACCTCCCATGTGGTAGGCAGGAGCTCAATTGCTTGAGCCACGTCCACTTCCCCTTCCTTACATTTTCTTCTAGTCCAGGACTATAAACTTTCTTACATTTCCTTCTAGGAATTTTATAGTCCTAAAGACTTATATTTAGGTCTTTGGTCCATTTTGAGTTGATTTTTGTATAGGTGTGAGATAGGTGTCCTCCTTCACTCTTTTGCATGTGAATATCCAATTCTCCCAGCACCAAATTTTTTAAAGATTTATTTTTATTTATTTATCCCCACCTTGTTGTTTTGCACTTGCTGTCTGCTCTCTATGTCCATTTGCTGTGTGCTCTCTGTGTCTGTTTGTCTTCTCTTCTCATCTTCTCTTTAGGAGGCACTGGAAACCAATCCTGGGACCTCCAATGTGGGAGAGAGGCACTCAATCGCTTGAGCCACCTCAGCTCCTTGGTTTGTTGTGTTTCTCATTGTTTCTCCTCTTTGTCTCTTTTGTTGTGCCAGCTCTCCACGCAGGCCAGCTCTCTGCATGGTCCAGCACGCTGGGTGGGTCAGCTCGCCACGCGGGCCAGCTCACCTTCACCAGGAGGCCCCAGGAAATGAACCTGGGACCTCCCATATGGTAGACTGGAGCCCAATCACTTGAGCTGCATCTGCTACCAATTTTTGAAGATACTATTTTTTCCCAATTGAGAGGGTTTGACAGCCTTGTCAAAAATCAAATGACTGTAGATGTGAGGGTCTAAATCTGAACTCTCAATTTGATTCCATTTGTCTATTTATCTATCCTTGTGCCAGTACCATGCTGTTTTGACCACTGTAACTTTGTAAAAAGCTTTAAAGTCATAAAGTGTAAGTCCTCCAACTTCATTCTTCTTTTTCAAGATGTTTTTGGCTATTCAGGGTCCCTTACCCTTCCAAATAAATTTTATACTTGGGTTTTCCATTTCTACAAAGTAGACTGTTGGAATTTTTATTGGGATTGTGTTGAATCTGTAAATCATTTTTGGTAGAATTGACATGGTAACAATACTTACTTTTCCAATCCACAAACACGTAATGTTCTTCCATTTATTTAGGTCTTCTTTGATTTCTTTTAGCACTGTTTTTAAATTTTCTGTGAACAATTCCTTTATATCCTTGTTTAAATGTATTCCTCAATATTTGATTCTTTTAGTTGCTATTGTAAATGGAATTTTTTCTTGACTTTCTCCTCAGATTGTTCATTACTAGTGTATAGAAACACTACTGATTTTTGGGTGTAGATGTTGTATCCTGCCACTTTGCTGAGTTCATATATTAGCTCTAGTAGCTTTTTTGGGACTTTATATAGAATTTTGTCATTTGCAAATAGTGAAAGTTTTACCTCTTCCTTTCCAATTTGGATGCCTTTTATTTCTTTTTCTTGGCTATCTGCTCTGGGTGGAACTTTTAGCACAATGTTGAATAACAGTTGTGACAGTGGGCATGCTTGTCATGTTTCAGATCTTAGAATGAAAGCTTTTAGCCTTCCACCTTTGAGTATGTTCTTAGCTGTGGGCTTTTCATATATGCCCTTTATCGTGTTGAGGAAGTTTCCTTCCATTCCTAGTTTTCCAAGTGTATCTACAAAAAATAATGCTGGATATTGTCAAATGCCTTTACTGCATAAATTGAGAAGATCATGCATTCTTTCCCCTCATTTTGTTAAAGTGGTGTAGACATTAAATGATTTTCTATGTTGAACCACCCTTGCATACCTGGGATAAAACACCTTATAATTCTTTTAAAGTGCTCTTGGATTTGACTTGTAAATATTTTGTTGAGCACTTTTGGATCTATATTCATAAGAGAAATTGATCTATAATTTTCTTTTCTTGTACTATTTTTATCTGCCTTTGGTATTAGGGTGATGTTGGCCTTATAGAATGAGTTAGGTCATGTTCTCTCCTCTTCAATTATTTGGAAGTGTTTAAGCAGGATTGGAATTTATTTTATTAGAATGATTGGTAGAATTTACCAAATTGGCTCCCTAGAATTCACTTTTTTTTTAGAATTCACTTTTGAGTCCTTCTGGTCCTGGGCTTTTTTGTTGTTGTTTTTTGGGAGGTTTTTGATAATTGATTAAATCTCCTTACTTGTAATTGGTCTACTGAAATCTTCTATTTTTTTTTACAGTCAGTGTACATTGTTCATGTGTTGCTGGGAATTTGTCTATTTCATCTAGGTTGTCTAATGTGTTGTCATACGATTCTTTTTATTTCTGTGGGCTCAGTAGTAATGTCCCCTCTCTCATTTCTGATTTTATTTATTTGTGTCTTCTCTCTTTTTTTCTTTGTCAGTATGGCTAAGGGTTTGCCAGGTTTTCTTTTTAAAGATATCAATTTTATTGGTACATATTAGTAAAGCATACCAATCCATCCAAAGTGTACAATCAATGGTATTTGGCATAATCACATAGTTGTGCAGTCATCACTTCAATCATTATCAGAGCATTTTCATTATTTCAATAGTAATAATAATAATAAACAACAAAAAACAAACAAACAAAAAATTCATCATCTCTCGATCCCTCTATGCTTGCCCTGCTGCACATAGCTGCTATTTCTGGCTATGCTTGTTTGTTTGTTTATTTATTTATTTTAAAACAGTTTTATTGAGATATATTCACATACCATACAATCTATCCAAAGTATATAATCAATGGCTTTTAGTATAATCACAATGTTGTGCATTCATCACCACAAAAAATTTTAGAACAATTTCATTACTCCAAAAAGAAAAACTCCACACCCCTTTGCAGTCACCTCTCAATCTTTCTATCCTTCCCCAGCCCTACATAATCACTAATCTAATTTCATCTTTATAAATTGATTTATATTTACACATTATATAAATGGAATCCTACAATACATAGTACTTTGTGTCTGATTTCTTTCACTTAGTATAATGTTTTTTTGTCTGATATTAACATCTTGTAAAATTAACATACATTTATTCAGTTTCAAAGAAAAACAGTCATATATCCAATATTACCCATATTCATATTTCACATGATATTTTACTATGCTGTACAGTTGCATGTTACATTTTTTAGCTTTCCTTTTAGTAATTTACATGACTTTAGACCTTCCCTTTCAACCACTGTCATACCCATATAATAGCACTGCTAGTTACAAACATTATGTTGTGCTTTCACCTTTTCTATTCATTTCCAAAGATTAACACACACCCTTTTTACTAACTCTGCACTAGTTAACCCTCAGCTTTCCATTCATGAACTTCATTCAATTTCCTGGTGTCCCATATTCAAGTTATTATCTCCATAAGATTACACAATATATTTGGTTCATAATAGTGCAATCATACCATATTTGTCCTTTTGTGTCTGGCTGCTTCACTCAACCTAATGTCCTCCAGGTTCATCCATGTTGTCATATGCTTTACGACTTCATTCGTTCTTACAGCTGCATAATATTCCATCATGTGTATACACCATAGATTGTTTATCCATTCATCGGTTGTTTCCAACTTTTGTTGATCATGAATAATGCCACTATGAACATCGGTGTGCAGATGTCTGTTCATACCACTGCTCTCAGTTCTTCTGGGTATATACCCAGTAGAATATTGCCAGATCACATGGCAAATCTATATTCAACTTTCTTAGGGACTGCCAAACAGTTCTCCACAGTGGCTGTACCACTCTACATTCCCACCAAACAGTGAATAAGTGTTCCTATCTCTCTACATCCTCTCCAGCACTTGTAGTTCTCTGTCTTTTTAATAGTGTCCATTCTAATAGGTGTGAAATGATATCTCATTGTAGCTTTGATTTGCATTTCCCTAACTGCTAATGATGTTGAAAATTTTTTTCATGTGTTGTTTGACCATTTGTATTTCTTCTTTGGACAAATGTCTGTTCAAGTCTTTTGCCCATTTTTCAACTAGGTCCTTTGTCTTTTTATTGTTGAGTTGTAGCATCTCTTTATATATCATGGATATTAAACTGTTATCGGATAGGTGATTTCCAATTATTTCTCCCATTGAATCAGCTGCCTTTTCACCCTTTGGACAAAGTCCTTTGAGGTGCAAACGTGTTTAATTTTGAGGATGTCCCATTTACCTATTTTTTTCTGTTGTTGCTTATGCTTTGGGTGTAAGGTCCAAGAAACCACCACCTTCCACAAGATTTTTAACATGTTTCCTTACAGTTTCTTTTAGAAGTTTTATGGCCCTAGCTTTTATATTTAGGTCTTTGATTCATTTTGAGTTGATTCTTGTGTAGGGAGTGAGATAGGGGTTCTCTTTCATTCTTTTGGTTATGGATATCCAGTTCTCCCAGCACCATTTGTCTAAGAGACTACTTTGTCCCGTTAACATGGACTTGGTAGGTTTGTCAAAAACCAGTTGGTCATAGAGGTGAGGGTTTATTTCTGGACTCTCAATTCATTCCATTGATCAATGTGTCTATCTTTATGCCAATATCATGCTGTTTTGACAACTGTAGCTTTGTAATATGTTCAAGGTGAGGCAGTGAATTTCCTCCCATATCACTTTTCATTTTTAGAATGCTTTTGGCTATTTGGGTGCATTTTCCCTTCCAAATAAATTTGGTAATTGCCTTTTCTATTTCTGTAAAGTTGGATGTTGGAAATTTGATTGGTATTGCATTGAATCTATAAAGCAGTTTGGGTAGGATTGACATCTTCATGATATTTAGTCTTCCAATCCATGAACACAGAATGTCTTTCCATTTTTTTAGGTCTTCATTGATTACTTTTAGCATTGCTTTGAAGTTTCATGAATATAGGTTGTTGTAATTCAACGTGGAGGTAGTCGGTGCCGGGAACGATCCAAAGAAAGATTGGGATCAGGGGACCTCACTCCATGTGGAATGCAGGCAAATTTATTTAGGCTGAAGCTGCTTTTATACTACAAAGCTGATAACAAAAGTAGGACATCTTCTGTTAGTTCCTCTGCATGGCACGTAAGAGCACTGCCAGTTCCTGTATCTCTAGATTAGGGATTTATACAATAACTTCTTAGTGGTGGGTTCATTCCGCTCTGCTTCCTCCTTTTGACGTCTGCAATGTGCAGAGTCCTTGGAGACATTTGCTAATGTTTCTTTTCTAGCAAGCATGCTTTTTAGATGCTTAACCCTTTATACTCTGACTCTCAGCATCTTCTCCAACAATTCCCCCTTTTTTGTTTTTTGGTTCAGGGTGACTGTGCCTGTCTTAGGTTGCCCTCCTCTGAGGGTCTTACCCGTCTCTGGCTACCAGCCAAGCTCCATGAACAGGGGTCTTGAGAGTTAAGGGTTTTAAGCAGAATCAAGTTATTGGCATGGCTAGCCTTTTCAGCCCTATTGATGCGGGATAGCAGGGCTTTGCAAATGCCTCCTAATACCATTAAGAGTAGCAGAGCACCAATGATCACCATACTGAAGTTAGCAAGTACAGAGGTTGATTTCCACCAATGTAAGGGGTTTATGTTATTTAATTGATCTGTTATTGATTGCCAAAATTCACTACCTGGAAGTGTAGAGAGTTGATTCTGAGACATGCTCAAAATCCTTTTTTGCAAATCTGTAATTTCTATAGATAAATTTGTGTGATGACCTAGTAAATGATTTTTAATTTTTTCCCATTCATAATGGGAGTCATTGTATGGGAGAGGAGTGATACAAAAAGCACTTTCATTCCAATCACACTTCAAACCTTGTTTTAAATTTAGATTATATATTTGATCTCCCATTTGAGTAACAGCCATCTCTAAATCATTAAGCCTATTATTAATTTGCTCATCTATATATGTTTGACTATGCCATAACTCACTAGCATTATGATGCCAATTTCTAACATATTGTTGTGTTTGAACATTTTCATGCAGAGCAGTTCCTGCTGTAGCAGCAGCTGTAATAATACCTATAAGCCCTAATACAGCAGCAATAATTAATCCAATCAAACGTTTGGTTCTTTTTAAATAATGATCTAGAAAGTGCCAAAGGATTTGGCTCTCAGGGGAAGACTGCCAGCAGCGATTCGGGCGAACCGGAAGCCATATTCCACGATGCCGTCGTCCTATTAGAACCACAGTAGAATTTTCCTGTAAAACAGACTTTGATATACAAGTGTAAAGGGAACAATTGTTGCAGAAAAACCATGTTTGATTAATATTCACTACTCCTACTACAAAAACAATTGGATCCCGTACACACACTTTATGATATGAGCTACCATTCCAATGTAGGGTAGTATTCACCGGTCCCTTTTTCCCAGTTAATGTATAAGTAGGGGCTAGTCCCAAAAATACTTTCCATAATTTTTTTTGTTTTTTCTTGGAACTGCTATCCCAAGGGGAGGGAATCAATCGTCCTTGATTGATCCATCGAATTTGCCTATTGCTGGTTAAATTAGGTCCATTTCCTAGCCATGGATATGGGTGTGTTTCAGAGACAGATACAGTAGTTTTATTAATTCCAGTCCAAGTAACTCCAGTGTAATTGCCATTTTCCGGGACTGGCAACCCCACAGGGGTGCCTTCCCAAACTATTCCATAGGAATCATTAAAGACAATTAGTTCACTTTCCATTTGGCATTCATGCCAACCTTCCTCATCGGTTTGTTTGGAAAGAGAGCAAGTGGAATTTTGAGATTTGTAACTGGAAACACTATAAGAGGGGAATAAAATAATTTTAATTGAGGTTTCATTTGTTCGGCTCACAACCACAGTCCGATTTTTAATTGACATGCATGGTGATTGTGGCCCAATGCAGAGTGGCCGACCAAAGAAGGGCAGAGTTAGATTACTAATAGTTTTCCCTTCTTCATTACTTAGGAAAGGTAGTCTTTTATCAAAAGGCCCAGGAAATTCTGAACTGCCATTTAAAAAAACTGAAAATGATGGATCTCCCCATGTAAGTACTCTTATAAGTGGAGGATTAGGTATATATGCCCAGTATGTAAAATTATTAGCTCTTATCCCCAATACTTGCATAATCAATAGAACTGCCGTCCAGAAGATCTTCATTATGGCTCTCACTTGAATCTGCTTCTCTCTGTTTCAGTCTATGGTTTGGCAGCCAAACGGAGACGTTGGAATCTGTAAGCACAAGAGCATACCCTCGTCCCCAAATTTTTACCCATCCTTTCTTCCACTGACCATCATTAACATCTTTCCAATATATAGGTTGATGGAGAGTTGATGCATTCTTTTTTCTAGGTTGCCAATGCACTTCTGCAGGGGTGCAATTTTTTAACTGTTGATAAACATTTAGAAAATTCAAAGCATATAAGGCTTTATTTAATTGATCACGAGGGTTTATCATACCATCACCATTTCCCCCTTTTTGTTTTTGAAGCATGTATTTTAAAGTTTGATTTGCACGTTCTACAATAGCTTGCCCAGTAGGGTTATATGGGATACCGGTGACATGAGTAATATGCCAAGTAGCACAAAAACGTGAGAATGAATGACATATATAGGAGGGACCATTGTCTGTTTTAATTTGTAAAGGAATACTCATTATAGCAAAACATTGCCAAAGATGAGATTGTACAGCGGCAAACTTTTCACTAGTATGAGCTGATGCCCAGAGAAAATGAGAATAAGTATCAATAGTAACATGCACATATTTAAATCGGCCAAAAGAGGGAACATGGGTAACATCCATTTGCCAAAGTGCATTAGGATGTTCACCTCGTGGATTTACACCAAAGGATAATGAAGAATTATGAATTGGGCCACATGTGGGACAGGAACGAATAATATGTTTAGCTTGTTCTATAGTAAGATCAGGAAATTTGTGTTTCAAACCTTTGGCATTCACATGAGTGTTGTTATGAAAATCAACAGCAGTTTGTATTGGAGCAACTAATTTATCTACTATATCATTAGCAGTTGCCAAAGGACCAGGCAAATGAGAATGGGATCGAATATGAGTAATATACAGAGGAGAAACACGACTTTGGACAAGTTGCTGTAAATTAAAAAACATTAGTGAAAGTTCATCATGAGGTACAATATGTGCAGTTTCTATGTGAGATAAAACCTGGCAAACATAAGCAGAATCAGAGACAATATTGAGAGGATCTGAGACTGTTTGTAACAATTTTATTACAGCATCAAGTTCTGTTCTTTGGGCTGATGTGTAAGGTGTTTGCCAGACCTGTTGATGATTTGGTCCAGTAAAACCGGCCCGTCCATTACTGCTTCCGTCAGTAAAATATGTGGCAGCATGTGGAAGAG
This sequence comes from Tolypeutes matacus, assembly GCA_026826555.1. Classification (NCBI taxonomy): domain Eukaryota; kingdom Metazoa; phylum Chordata; class Mammalia; order Cingulata; family Chlamyphoridae; genus Tolypeutes; species Tolypeutes matacus. Next base: position 5,708,856 of record JAKSZT010054419.1, on the reverse strand, counting down.
GGTTGGTTTTAGTAATGGAAGGCAAGATCCATGAAGTACGTTTCAAAAACTGTAACAATTTAGAAGAAGGAAAATGGTTATCAATAATACCAATGAAGTCACTTAGAGCAATTTGCCAAGAAGAGCTCACTGTGAATAAATGAGTAATTTCTTTAGACATAGAACATAGAATACAGTCCGGATCTCTGCCTATAAGATGACACAAACGAGCTCTGCCTTTTCTGATCAAATGGGAAATCTTATCAACATAGGAATTTAAAGTTTTTAGGGATTTGTTAGGCAAAAAAAGCCATTCTAATATCCCATCTTGCCAAAAAAGTCCTGTAGGAGAATGTAAGGTAGGAAAAATAATTAATTGAATAGGTTTGGTAAGATTCACCCGTGTTAATTGGCCTTCTTGTATTCTTTGTTCCACCAATTGTAACTCAGCTTCGGCTTCAGGAGTAAGAGTTCTAGGACTCGAAAGGTTTGAATCTCCATTTAAAGTGTTAAAAAGATGTGAAAGGGCATAAGTAGGAATTTCTAATACGGGACGAATCCAATTAATATCCCCCAATAATTTTTGGAAGTCATTAAGAGTTAGCAGCTTATCTCGACGAATTTGTACTTTTTGAGGAGCCACTGTATTAGAAGTCACTCGGAAACCCAAATAAGTAAAAGGCGTTTCTCTTTGAATTTTTTCTTCAGCTACTTGTAACCCATAATGTGAAAAAATTTGTAAGCTAGACTGAAACAGGTCTTGTAATACATCTATATTGGGGTGAGCAAATAAAATATCATCCATATAGTGGATTATTAAGGCAGTTGGATATTGTTCACGAATTTTTTGCAAAGGTTGATTTACAAATAATTGACATAAAGTTGGGCTATTCAACATACCTTGTGGCAACACACACCATTGAAATCTTTGTCTAGGACTTTGATTATTAAGAGCAGGGATTGAAAAAGCAAATTTTTCCCTATCTTTAGGATGTAAAGGAATAGTAAAGAAACAATCTTTTAAATCGATAATAATCAAAAACCAATCCTGAGGTATCATAGAAGGCTGTGGCAGGCCAGGTTGAAGGGCTCCCATAGGTTGAATTACTTTATTTATTTCCCTAAGATCTGTTATCATTTGCCATTTCCCTGATTTCTTTTTTATAACGAATACCGGTGAATTCCAGGGGCTAGTGGAGGGCTCTATATGACCAGCTTTTAATTGTTCTTGAACCAAAGATTGAAGGGCTTCGAGTTTTTCTTGAGAAAGGGGCCATTGATCTACCCATATGGGTGTTTGAGTTAGCCAATTAAGAGGCAAAGTGAAGCCCTTTTTATCAATGGCCCCTATTATAAATTTGATTGATCTGGGTCAGTATAACCCAGGCCCCACCGATCACCAGGTTTACGAGTTTGTCCAAATTGCATTTGATTCATCATATTTTTAACGGGCTCAGAAAGAGTAGGGATATGTATATATGCTCCCCATTGATTTAAAAGATCTCTGCCCCATAAATTCAATCCCACATCAGCAACAAAAGGTTGTAGGGTGGCCTTTTGCCCTTCTGGACCTATTATATCAAAAATTTTTGTACTTTGATAAACATCAGTCATAGTTCCAATACCTGTAAAAACTGTAGGAACCTTTTGTAAGGTCCAAGCTTGAGGCCAATAGCGTTTAGCTATAATAGTGACATCAGCTCCAGTATCTACTAATCCTAAGAAAACTTTCCCATTAATAGTAATAGTTATTTCAGGTCTTTCATCTCCCACAAACGTTTGCCAAAAGACCCTATGGCCTGTTGACCCAAAGCCACCAGTTCTTTTGAAAGGAAGTGCAGAAGGCTTATTATAAGGAAGAAAAAGCAATTGAGCAATACGGTCACCATTAACTATTTGTACTTGTCCCAGAGACTGTACCATAACTTTAATTTCTCCCTGATAATCTTCATCAATAAGTCCCATTTGAACCAAGAGTCCTCTTTGAGTTAAACTACTTCTCCCAACTATTATCCCTACTGAATTTTTTGGAATTGGGCCTTTAACTCCTGTAGATATCGTTTGGATGCCCATTGATTGTGTTATTAATTTTGTTTCTGCACTTGGCAGATCTACAGCAGCACTTCCCTTCGTTGCTGCTTTTAATTTGGTAACAGGAGTGAGTAATTTCTCCCATTGCTGACAGGATATTTCAATGGGAGGCTCATATTGTTTGTCTGTGGGCCCTGAGCTAGGCCCGCATAAATGTTTCCCGAACGGGTGATCAACTTTCCGTCCCCATAAGATCGGGATTTACATTCCCTAGCCCAATGGAACCCTTTCTGACATTTTGGGCATTTTGTTGATGGACGCGGACATGACTCATTTCTCTTTAGTGGTCCTGAAACAGAGAGCATTTTGCACTGTTTCTGAAAATGTCCTGTCTTTCCACATCTATAACACACTCCCTTGTTTCCTCGACCCTTGCCCAGGTATGCTTGAGCCATAGCAGTAGCCATAGCGGCCATCTGATGAGTAGAAGACCCAATATCCTGACAAGCTTTAACATAATCAGGTATTGATCCACCAGCTGCTTTTATAGGTCTTATAGCTTTTTTGCATTCACTATTGGCATTATCAAAAGCAAGAGTCAAAAGAATAAAATCTCGAGCTTCAGGAATTTGCACAGTTTTCAAAACAACATCAGAGAGCCTAGCAATAAATTCTACATACGGCTCATTAACCCCTTGAATTATCTTGGAAAATGACTGTGCAGCTTGGCCAGGAGGTGCAATTTTCATCCATGCAGCTAAACAAGCCATCCTAACCTGAACAATAGCTACATCATTATATTGCAACTGCCGAGGAATACCCATCCAATCACCAGTACCCAAAAGCTGATCAAGAGTTATTGGAACAGGAGGGTTTTGAGTTGCATTACGCCTGGCCGTTTGAGTAGCTTCATCCGTCCACCATGTTTTAAATTGTAAAAATTCAGCAGAATTTAAAACTGTACGAGCTAGCATTTCCCAGTCCCATGGGATTAATCTATCTGTTTGAGCCAGCCCTTTGAGAAGACCAAGAGTATAAGGGGAGTTAACCCCATATTGAGCACAGGCTTGTTTTAATTCCTTCAGTAGTTTAAAAGGAAGCGGTTCATGATGGAATTCCAAAACTCCCTGAGGATTAGCTTGATCAGGGGGTAGTTGAGTTATAGTTACAGGAAACTGTGCCACCATCTGAAGGGCTTCGGGATCACCAATACTTCTGCCCTGTGCAATACATCTCATGAGAGGCGATGAAGCCTGGGTGTTAGGAACCTTTACACGATTGGTACACAGATTATCATCAAAACCATCAGGAAATATAGTAAAAGGGTTAGTAGGTGGAGGAGCAGGGTTCCAGGAATCTTTAGTAGAAGTTTTCTTAAATACACCTAGGTCTCCGGGATTAGTTCCCTGTTCCTTTTGCTCCTTAGGTAAGGTAGGATACAAAGGCTGAGCAGAAAAAGCAGCTGGCTGATTCAACAAACTAGTGCTAGTTCCCTTAGTACGGCAGAAAACAGTATCCTCCTGATCAGAAGTGCAACCCTCAGGAACTTCAAAACTTCCCTCCTTTAAAACAGGCTGTTGAGTACTATCATCAACACCTTTTGCATAAACAGCATTTTCATCATCCTCTTCTTCAGATTGAAGAGGATCTAAGGCAGTGGCTATTTGATGACAGAGAGTCCACACTTGAAGAGGAACTGTTTCCCCTTTTTGATAAGCTCTTCGCAATGATTTCATTACTAACCTCCATTGCTTAAAATTTAACACATGCCGTCCTTGCGGCTGAAACCAGTTACAATGTTTCTGTACAAGAGAAAAGAGTTCTAGTAACTCGTGGGTCGTCACAGATACCCCTGTATTCTTTAACAGGGTCTTCAAAACTTGGGAATATTCCTCTAACCGAGTCGACTGATTACCCATTACCCTGATGATCAAGATTATTTGACTCACCTTATAAGATTCAAGGACCGTCTGACCCAGCAACAACAGTCCTTAGTTCCACGGCACTGATCCAGAGAAGAAGACGATGAGAGAAGACTAGTCGAGCCCCACGTTGGGCGCCATCTGTTGTAATTCAACGTGGAGGTAGACGGTGCCGGGAACGATCCAAAGAAAGATTGGGATCAGGGGACCTCACTCCATGTGGAATGCAGGCAAATTTATTTAGGCTGAAGCTGCTTTTATACTACAAAGCTGATAACAAAAGTAGGACATCTTCTGTTAGTTCCTCTGCATGGCACGTAAGAGCACTGCCGGTTCCTGTATCTCTAGATTAGGGATTTATACAATAACTTCTTAGTGGTGGGTTCACTCCACTCTGCTTCCTCCCTTTGACGTCTGCAATGTGCAGAGTCCTTGGAGACATTTGCTAATGTTTCTTTTCTAGCAAGCATGCTTTTTAGATGCTTAACCCTTTATACTCTGACTCTCAGCATCTTCTCCAACAATAGGTCCTGTACTTCCTTCATTAAATTGATTCCTAGGTACTTGAGTATTTTTGTTCCTATTGTTAATGGAATTTCCCCCCTATTTCCTCCTCTGATTGTTCAATACTAGTGTACAGAAACATTATTAATTTTTGCGTGTTGATCCTGTATCCTGCCACTTTCCTGAGCTCATTTATTAGTTCAAGTAGCTTTTTGTAGGCATTTCAGACTTTTCTAAATATAAGATCATGTCATCTGCGAATAATGCATGTTACTTCCTCTTTTCCTATTTGGACACCTTTTACTTATTTTTTTCTTGTCTGATTGCTATAGCTAGAACTTCTAGCACAATGTTGAATAACAGTGGTGACAGTGGGCATCCTTGTCTTGTTCCCAATCTTAGAGGGAAAACTCTCAACCTTTCCCCTTTGGATACAATGTTGGCTGTGGGTTTTTCATATATTTCCTTTATCATATTGAGGAATTTTCCTTGTATTCCTATCTTTCAAAGTGTTTTTTATCAAGAAAGGATGCTGGATTTTGTCAAAAGCCTTTTCTGCAACGATCAAGATGATCATGTCGTTTTTTTTCCTTCAGTTTGTTAATGTGGTGTATTACTTTAATTGATTTTCTTATGTTGAACCACCCTTGCATACCAGGAATAAATCCCACTTGGTCATAGTATATAATTCTTTTGATATGCTCTTAGATTCTACTTGCAAGTATTTTGTTGAGAATTTTCCCATCTATGTTTATTGGAAAGTTTGGTTTGTAATTTTCTTTTCTTGTAGTATCTTTATCTGGCTTTGGTATTAGGGTGATTTTGGCTTCATAAAATGTGTTGGGTAATTTTTCCCACTCTTCAATTTTTTGGAAGAGTTTAGACAGGATTGGTGTTAATTCTTCTCGAAATGCTTGGTAGAATTCACCTGTGAATCCATCTGGTCCTGGAATTTTCTTTGTTGGGAGATTTTTGATAACTGATTTAATCTCTTTAGATGTGATTGGTTTGTTGAGTTCTTGTATTTCTTGTATCATCAGTGTAGGTTGTTTGTGCATTTCTAGGAATTTGTCCATTTATTCTATGTCATCTAGTTCATTGGCATATAATTTCTCATAAAGCCTCTAATGATCCTTTTTATTTCTGTGGGGTCAGCCATAATTTCACCCCTTTCTATTCTGATTTTATTTATTTGCATCTGCTTTTTTTTTTCTTTGTTAGTCAGATAAGGGTTTTTCCATTTTATTGATCTTCTTAAAGAACCAGCTTGTGGTTTTGTTGATTTTCTCTATTGTTTTTTAATTCTCAAGTTCATTTATTTATGCTCTAATCTTTATTATTTCTTTCTTTCTACTTGCTTTGGGAATGATTTGCTGTTTTTTTTCCTAGTTTCTCCAGTTTTTCATTTAGATCTTTGATTTTAGCTCTTTCTTCTTTTTTAATATGGACATTCAGGACTATAAATTTCCCTTTCAGCACTGCCTTCACTATATCCCATAGTTTAAAAAAAAATTTTTTTTTAAAAGATACTTAGATTACATAAATGTTACACAAAAAATATAGGGATTCCTATATGCCCCACCTCCCACACCTTCCACAACCTCCCACATAAACATCCTTCATTAGTGTGGCACATTCATTGCAATTGATAAACACATCCTGGGGCTTTGCCATTAAGCATGGACCATAGTTCACATTGTAGACCTCACTCTCTTCCACACAGTTCTGCATGTTATATGATGATATAAAATGTCCTATATCTGTCGTTGCAATGTCACTCAGGACAATTCCCAACCCAAAAAAGGCCCTGTATTACAACTGCTTTTCCCTCTCCCTGCACCCAGAGCCCCCAGTGGCCACTGGCTCCACATCAATGTTGTAATTTCTTCCATTGCTTGAATCACAATGTGTCTATAGTAGAAGACCAGTAAGTCCACTCTAGTCCATAGCTCTTCCCCTGATCCTGAGGAGTCTGGGAAGGTGATGTCCACTCTACCTCCAATTGAGAGGGGGCTTATATCCCATGGGGAAGATGGATGGGATTATCCTGCCTGCAGCTGCAGACTCTCTCCATTCCCTGGGACGGCCGTTGTCCCATAGGTTTTGATAAGTTGTGTTCTCATTTTTATTCGTCTCCGTATATTTCCCAATTTCACTTACAGTTTCTTCTTAGACCCAGTGATTGTTTAGGAGTGTGTTGTTCAGCATCCACACATTTGTTAATTTTCCCCTTTCCTGTCTATTATTGATTTACCATTTCATTCCATTGTCATCTGAGAATGTGCTTTGTATAATTCAGTCTTTTTATATTTATTGAGACCTGCCTTGTGACCTAATATGTGGTCTATCCTGGAGAAAGAGCTATGAGCACTTGAGAAGAATGTATAACCCCACTGATTTTTGTATACAACGTTCTGTATATGTCTGTTAGGTCTAACTTGTTTATCATATTGTTCAAGTTCTCTGTTTCCTTGTTGATCTTCTCTCTAGTTGTTCTATCTAATGATGTGAGTGGTTTGTTGAATTCTCCAATGATTATTGTGGAGATGTCTATTTCTCCCTTCAGTTTTGCCAGAGTTTGCTTTATGTATTTTTGGGCATCCTGGTTAGGTGCATAGACATTTATGACTGTTATTTCTTCCTGGTGGATTGTCCCTTTTATTAATATATAATGGCCTTCTGTGTCTCATAACTTTTTTGCTTGTAAGGTCTGTTTCGTCCAATATTAGTATGGCTACCTCTGCCCTTTTTTGGTTACTTTTTGCATCGAGTATTTTTTCCCAACCTTTCACTTTCAGCTGATTTGTATCCCTGGGTCTAAGGTGAATCTCTTATAGGCAGCATTTGGATGGGTCCTATTTTTTTTTAATCCATTCTGTCAGCCTATATCTTTTGATTGGGGAGTTTAATCCATTCACATTCAATGATATTACTGTAAATGCTTTATTTACTTCCACCATTTTACTCTTTTGTTTTCATATGCCATATCTTATTTTCATCTGTCTTTTTACTCTTTTGGTTATCCATTCCACTGTTTTTGCCTTCTACACTCTCCTCCAAGCCTCTCTCTCCTGTCTTTTTCTTTGGGGCTGTAAGGCTCCCTTTAATATTTCCTTCAAAGGTGGATTCTTTTTTACGAACTCTCCTAGTTTCTGTTTGTTTGTAAATATTTTTAACTGACCTTCATATTTGAAGGAAAATTTTGTTGGATAAAGAATTCTCAGCTGGGACACAGAAGACCAAATTTGTGAGTCAAAAGCTGAATCAGCCTTTGGCTGTGTCCCTCTCTCTCCTTTTTCCTGGAGAGGTATATCCCTGTGGCCCCCTTTGTCTGTAGGAGCATGCCTGAAGCTAGAGAATTCAAAGCTTTCTGCTCATAGGGTGGAGGAAGGGCTCCAGCAGCTGCTGCTGCAGCCTACTCACAGTCTTAATGTCGAAGTTCCTTTCCTGTGCCTCATCTCTTCTGGGCCCTGTCTAGCTTTCCCTTGGTGTCCTACACCCTAGAACTTTTTTTTCCCAGGCCACTTCTGCCTGTCCTCTAGCTATTTCTCTGTGAGAGGAGAGAGTCCTGTGTCTTTCTAACCTGCCATCTTCCCCGAAGTAGGGTTTGCTAGTTTTATTGCTCTTTTCAAAGAACCAACTTTTGGTTTTGTTAATGCCCTCTTTTGCTTTTTATTCTCAGTTACATTTATTTCTGCTCTAATCTTTGTTTTTTGTTTCCTTCTGCTTGCTTTGGGTTTAGTTTACTGTTTTTTTTTTGTAATTTCTCCAGGTGTGTACTTAGGGCAATAAATTTCACTGTTAGCACTGCCTTCGCTCCATCCTATGAATTTTTATATGTCTCATTTTCATTCATCTTAAGATATTTACAGTTTTCCATCCAATTTCTTCTTTTACCTGCTGATTGTCTAAGAGTGTGTTATTTACCTTCCATATATTTGTGAATTTTCCAGTTCTCTGCCTATTATTGATTTCGAGCTTCATTCATTGTGGTCAGAGAAAATGCTTTGTATAATTTCAATCTTCTTAAATTTATTAAGACTTGTTTTGTGACCCAACATGTGGTCTATCCTTGAGAATAACCCTGCCCTTGATCTCTCAGTGCCCTCTTTTCCATACACTTTTCAGTTCTGTGACCTGTCCTGTCTTACTTCAGTTCAGTTTCTCCCCCCATTGTTTTTTTCTCTGTGGCTTTTCTGCCTCTGGTTTCTTCCCCATTATTGTGTCCTGCCCAGAGGATCTAGTTTTGGTCAATCCAGAAAGGTGGGTCAGTCCAGAAAAGTCAGTTTTGCATTTTGGTAGTCTAGCCCAAAGAAACTGGATTGAATGTGTGTGCTCTTCTTGCCAACAGTTCTGCCACATTACTCTTTCTCTCTTTTTTCCCCTTGGGTACCCTTTTTAATGCAGCATGTAGCATGACTCCGCAGCATATGTTCTGCTCTGGGACTCTGGGGCCTTGTGACCCTGTGCCTGGATATGCAGGGGGTTCTATCTCGCTGCTGTGAGTGGCTCTACAGTCTGCATCAACAGCTGGAAGGACCCAATTTGTGCTGCTTCTGTGCAGAACCAAGTGAGGGGGAGGGGAATGGACTGGCAGATCTGGAATGGAAATTGCCTACCTGATCTAGGAGATTATTTTTCTCTTACTTCGAGTCAGCATTTGTAGTGCCTTCTCCAATCTCTATCATCCTCCAGAGTTCTAGGCAAGTGGGATTTGTACTTTTATTAGCTGATTCTGAGGGAATATTTTTCTAGGATATGTCTTATATTGCCATATTGATGTCTTCACTCCTGACTAATTTAGATTTGGTACTGAGAGTGGGTGCTCTTGTTGCAAATACCTAAAATGTGGACATGCTTTCAAATTGGGTGATGAGTAAAGGCTGGAAGAATTGTGAGGGCTCAAAAAATGAGTGAGAGCTCTAGAGAAAGTTTTTTTTTTATCATCTTAGAAAATACATAATTCATCATAAACAGAATGTTGGTAGAAATATGAACATTGATGGTATCTCCAGCAATGCCTTAGAAGAAAATGATGAATGTACTATTGGAAACTAGAGGAAAGGTGATTCTTATTTTAAAGTGGCAGATAACTTGGTGAAATTGAGTCCTACTGTTAGGTGCAAGGCAGATATTGAAAGTGATGAACTTGGATATTTAGCTGAGAATATTTCCAAGCTAAGTGTGAAGGTGCAATCTGGTTTCTCCTTGCAGCTTATAGTGAATGAGGGAGGAAAGGGATAAGCTGAGAAATGAACTCTTAAGCACAAAGAAACCAGAGACTGATTGGAGAATTCTGAATCTATCCAGATAGTATCTCTGAGACTCGGGCCAGAAGCAGCTTTATCAGGGACCTCCCTGATCTTCTGAAAAGTGAGTCCCCAGAGAATAGAGCTCTATGTGAGGGTTTAACTGACAATGGAGCCAGTCAGCTATTTTAGTGAAAATCAGGATTGGAGGTGCAGTTATCCAGAAAGGATCTGTGGAAAGTTCTTCTGTCTGACGGTTTACACTCCTGTGAAGAGCATGCAAAGCTGAAAAGGTTTTTGCTAAATTTGTATGAGCAAAACCACTGCCAGCCTGGACTAAAAGGGACAAAGAAGGGATACATTAAAAGAAGAATTTCCATCTCTACTTCAGCCAGCCAGCTTCTCCTGGGCAATTCATAGAAACCTTAATTGGAGCTCCCAGCTTGCAGCCTGCCCTACAGAATTCAGATTTGTCTGTCCCCACAGTTATGTGAGGCAATTCCTACTAAACCTCATAATATTTTTTATAGACACACATACACACACACCCTGCCGGTTCTGTTTTCCTGGGGAACCCTAAGTGATACATCTTTGAAGAGTGTTTCTGTTACCAGGTGACATAAAAAGCCTTACTTTCCATATTCCACAGAAACATTGGCCATCTCTTTGAAGGACTTTCAGTTTCAGTTGTATATTTTATGGGGGCAAAATCCCTTAAACTAAATAGCTAAGAGTTAACAGAAAATAAGGCCTTTCCTCATCCCCCAGCATTCCCCCAAGCAAGCAGAAAGTAGTGATTAAGTATATAAGAAAAGAAGCCTGCTTTGTTAGGTTGTTTTAAAATACACTACCGCCTATTTTATTGGATCTTTTTGGCCTGATTTCCAAGGGATTTGGAATTTGTGAGCAAACATGCTGGTGCTATTTGCTATGGACAGGTACTTGTTCTCTTGGCCTTATGATATGAGAAGTGTGGGAGGGCAGGTAAAAGGCTGTGGCCCTGAAACCTATGTTTGAAAGCATGGGTTTTTGGGAAACCTCGATACCTTTGGTCCAAAAATTAAAAGGATTAACAAAGGACTTTGAATGTCTTCAGTTAAAAGTTGTTCCTCATTCCACAATTGGGGAAATGATTGGCATGAACAGTGATATAGGTGTCGGTTGTCTATCAAAGTGAAGTTGTTAACGGTGTGTTCTCCTCACTTTTTCCAAGAACTGGCCAATACTACCATTCTGGTGAGCATTAACCTTTGTGATAAGGAAATAAAAAGAGATGTGTCTAGAGCAAGATCTAAAAGGGTTTTCATGTTTTATGCCTACCATGAATTCAGAACACAGTGTTTGAGGAAGATTAGCTGTGAAGGAGAAATTGTAAACTTTGTTCCCTGCCCATATGTTATTTTTGTCTTTTGAGCATGCTCTTCACTCGTTCTTGGTATATGTAGGGACAGAAAGTGATCCTGTGTCCGTTCTCATTTGTATTAATTGAAGCATGTTCAGCTTTCACATAGTTCTCAGAACTAAGTTTTGAGACCAATATTAGCTGGTCTTTTGTAGCAATTGTACACAATAATTTTACCTTCTAACTTGGCTTCATTTGCATTTTCTTTCTCCTTCGTGACTATTCTTTGGGGATAACATTGCTACTGAAAACTCCTTATTCTCCCCAGGTACTTCTGTGTGAATTATCTTAACCTGTGTTTAACTCAACAAAACACTCCAGTTCATTTGCTTAAATGTATGAAAAATAACTTTTCTTTTTCTTAGTGAGGAAAAAGTTATTACCTCTCTCTTTAATTTAACATCAAACTTATTAAAATTCTATTATTATGAGGGCCAAATTAATGAGCCATAAAAGGTAATTCATGGGAGTGAAGAAACTGAGCTCTTCAAAGGTGTCATAAGTGGAAGAAAATGTGAACTCTTCCCCACATACAGTCATAGTTTGGGCATGTTGGTATATGTTCCCTGAGATCTATATTTTTTTGTTTTATTTTGAAGTTAGTTTTTATATTCTGTAAACAACCCTCTCAGCTTATGTATACATGACATGTATGAATAATCACACAACACAAACCAGCTTATTTGGTCAATTAAATTTATCAACTGGATGATTATGTTTTTCAATATTTGAACAGGTTGTCTGATACTTAGAAGAAAAATAAGCTGTTATGTGATCAGTTTGTTGCTCAAAGCCAGGAATGACAGGAGTGGATCCCACAAGTCCACAGCAGCCATCCTGACTCTTGCTGATGCATGTTGTAGCAGGTTTCATCAGGAAAAAGTCTTTACTCAAGGATGTTGTAATAATGTGTCAAGCAATTTTGGAATGGTGTTTCTGGAAACCAGAACTAGACATATTCTTCTTGTAGTCATTTATTGCTCTCAGTGAAAAAATATACTAATGATTGAGTCCTTAATTATAGAAGACATCATGAAGCCTTCTCCCAAAAGAGGCACTTTCAAAAATAAAAATGGTCAACACTTAACAGGAACTATGCTAAAATCTACCACTCATATCAACATGAATATCAACATTTTGGACCACTGAATATAAGGGAGAACAACCATTAGTAATGTTATTGTTTGACATCATATTTATATTTCTATTATTAATTTCAACTAATTTTTAAAGTTTTCCTTAGTTTATATTATTAATACTGCCTATCAGTAAGATATGATAAGATGCTAATAGTTTATATTTTGTGGGAACTTAATGCTCTTATACTTACTCATGTATTGACCAAATGGCAGATTATTACCTAGCAAAAATGTTTACCTTCCTCAGTTCATTCGACCAATCAATGATACTTTCTGAGCACCTACTGTGCTGAGACACAAGACCAGGAACATTAAAGAATACAATACAGAGTTTTTCTGTTTCCTGTTCCTGGAACATATCTTCTATTTTTATTTTTTAAAAGATTTTTTATTTATTTATTTATTTATTTATTTATTTATTTATTTATTTATATCCATTCCCCGCCCCCACCTCACCCCCGTTTTTCGTTTGTTTGTTTGTTTGTTTGCTGTTTTTGTGTCCATTCGCTGGGCAATTCTCTGTGTATGTTTCCTGCCATCTCTTCTCATCCTTCACCTGTCTTCACCGGATTCGATCCTGGGAACCTCCGATGTGGGAGAGAGGTGTTCTGCCACCTGTGCCACCTTAGTTCCTGGTTTTTCGACGCATCTCGTCTTGGCTCTCCCTTGTGTCACTCTCCTGTTATGTCATCATCTTGCTGCGTGGCTCATTGGGGTCTGGCACGCCTGCATGCCTTCTGTACTTTTCTTTTTTTTACCGGGAGGTCCCGAGGATCGAACCCAGGTCCCTCCATATGGGAGACGGACGCCCAGCCATTTGAGCCACATCTGCCCCATATCTTCTATTTTTAAAATCTCAAATCCTCAGTTACTTCTGTCCTTTCCACCTATAAAACCCTCTTTGCCATGTATCTAAACCCTACCCATTCCCTTAGACCTAGGTCAAGTGTCTCTTTAGCAAATCCTTTCCAAACTACTTTATGCCTCAGTGATTTCTTTCTTCTCTAAATTCTCACACAATTAATTAATTAATTGAAAATTTTTCCTACTGTGGTATATTTTTGTTTTGTTTTGTTTTCCTAGAAGGGCAGGTTTGGCATGAGGTGAGGGGCAGGGACAATGTCTTATATTTGTGTTCCTCATAGTGACTTGCTCATTGTGCATTGCCTGTGAGAAGTGATTTGGGAATTTAGAGAAGAGAGTGATCTCTGGGGATCAGGTCAGAGAAGGGTTCAAGGAGGTGAGACTTGCTCTGTACTTAGAAGGGTGTGCAGAATTTGGATAAGGAGAGAAGGTGGAGATTGGCTTTTAAAGGAGTGTTGAGTGGAGGACCAGTATGAGTAAAATTGAGGACTTAGTATGCATCAAGCAGAAAGGTATGCTCTCAAAATTGTTAAAGCCTGCCAAGGAGATAAATAGGTTATGGAGCATATTGGTGTGTTAGCCTCCTGAAGAACATGGTAGATTGAGGATTTAATCCCAGAAAGTGGTACAGAACAAGTTATGTCCCATGTTTCTATTTCTCATTGACTGATTCTCTTCTTATAGGATAGGCTCTACTATATTTAACTTTCCTAGTGTGTATAGCTTTTCTACCTCTTTCTTTCCACCCTGGTTTAAAAGATTATTAACTTGGGTTGTTGGACAAGGGCTTCAAAGGTCTCCCATTTCAGCATAGGAAAAACTCAAAATGATCATCCCATGAAGACAAAAGTCCTTTGACTGACATCTCCTAGAAGAAGTGTCAAGCCAAAGTTGGGAGTACACAGAACATAGAAATAATTATTGACCAGTAAACAGCTCTTCCATCCATTCTTATTAGGAAAATAAGGATTTTCTTGATGTCAAAGGAGAACATGAAGTTTCACCCTCCTCTTGCTTTGAGTACCATGATGAAGAATGCATATGAGCTTGGAAGAGGAAAGTTGAAAATCAGGTAATGTAGGATTAGGAGAAGCTATAGGATTTGAAAAATGCTCCCTATTATTAACACAGTACATCTTTGGCATTGATGCAAGAATATTACAGTATTGTTGTTAACCACAGTCCATAGGTCACATCAATTTTATTTTTCCCATGCTCCTCCACATTCTCACCATGCTGCAATAGTGATGTGCATCCACTCTAGCTCACAGAAGGACACTCTTGCATCTGTACCATCAACCACAATTCTCATCCACCTCTGGGTTCACTGTGTTATTCAGACCCTAGATTATTCTCTAGCTTTCTTTCAGTTGACATTTACATCCCTAGACTACCCTTTTCAGCCACATTCCCATTTATAAACCAGCTGCTACTCACTATAATGTATTACCATCAACTCTGTCCATTTCCACATTTTTACAGTCAAGTTAATTAAAACTTCTACATTCATTAAGCATCAGTACTCCTTCTCAGCCCTCCTCTTAACTTCTAATAACCTATACTCTAGGTTTTAACTCCATGCGTTTATTCTTCGTATTTAGTTCATAATAATGAGATCATGCAATATTTGTCCTTTTATATCTGGCTTATTTCACTTAACATAATGTCTTCAAGGTTCATCCATGTTATCATATGTATCCCAATTTCATTTCTTCTTACAGCGACATAGTATTCCATTGTATGTATATACCACATTTTGTTTATCCATTCATTAGTTGATGGACACTTGGGTTGTTTCCATCTTTTGCCAAATGTGAATAATGCTGCTATGGACATCGGTGTGCAGATGTCTGTTCATGTCACAGTTTTCAGTTCTTCCGGATATATTCCTAGTAGAGGAATTTATGGATCATATGGTAATTCTATATTTAGCTTCCCGAGGAACTGCCAAACTGTCTTCCACAGAGGCTGCACCATTTTACAATCCCACCAACAGTGAAGGAGTGTTCCCATTTCTCCACATCCTCTCCAGCACTTATTGTTTTCTGTTTTTTTAAATAATGGCCATTCTATGCAGTGTGAGATGATATCTCATTGTCGTTTTGATTTACATTTCCCTAATAGCTAGTGATATGGCTACATTTTTTTTCATGTGTTTTTTGGCCATTTGTGTTTCCTCTTTGGAGAAATGCCTATTTAAAATCTTTCTCCCATTTTTAAATTGGATTGCTTGCTCTTTTATTGTTGAGTTGTATGATCCTTTTATATAGAATGGAAATCAAACCCTTATCAGATATGTGGTTTCCAAATACTTTCTCCCATTGACTGGGCTGCCTTTTCAGCTTCTGGATGAAGTCCTTTGAATCACAAAAGTGTTTAAGTTTGAGGCGGTCCCATTTATCCATGTTTTCTTTTGTTGCCCGTGCTTTCGGTGTAAGGTTTAAGAATCCACCACCTACAACCAGGTCTTGAAAATGTTTTTCTACACTTTATTCTAGGAGCTTTATGGTTCTTACTTTTTTTTTTTTTTAAGATTTATTTATTTGTTTTACTTTTATCCATTTTTAACCCTCCCCCCCTCCCCACCCCGTTTTTGCTATTTTTGTGTCCATTTGCTGGGCAACTCTCTGTGTCTGTTTCCTGCCCTCTCCTCTCATCCTTCTCCTCCTGTCTTCACCAGGATTTGATCCTGGGGACCTCCAATGTGGGAGAGAGGCATTCTGCCACCTGCGCCACCCCAGTTCCTGGTTCTTTGGCACGTCTCATCTTGGCTCTCCCCTTGTGTCACTCTCCTGTTACGTCGTCATCCTGCTGTGTGGCTTGGTGGAGCCTGGCGCACCCACACACGGGAGCCTGGCGGCCTGTGCACCTTCTATATTTTTCTTTATTTTACCGGGAGGTCCCAGGCATCGAACCCAGGTCCCTCCATATGGGAAACAGACGCCCAACCATTTGAGCCATATCTGCCCCCAGTTCTTACTTTTATAATTAGGTCTTTGATCCATTTCGAGTTAATTTTTGTATAAGGTGTGGAAAAGGGGTCCTCTTTCTTTCTTTTCCTGTAGATATCCAGTTCTCCCAGCACCATTTGTTGAATGGTCTGTTCTGCCCCAGCTGGGTGGGTTTGACAGGCTTGTCAAAAATCACTTGATTTTGTGAGGGTTGTTTCTGAACCATCAATTTGGTTCTGTTGGTCTATGTGTCTATCTTCATGCCAGTACCATGCTGTTTTTTTACCGTAATAGCTAGGTAATATGATTTAAAGTCTGGAAGTGAGAGTTCTCCAACTTCACTCTTCACAGAAAGATATTTCTTCACAAAAATATCTTTTGGCCATTTGGAGCCCCTTACCCTTCCAAATAAATTTAATAATTTTGTTTTCCATTTCTTTGAAAAAGTGCTGGTGGAATTTTTATCAGGATTGCATTGAATCTGTATATCAATTTGGATAGAACTGATATCTTAACGATATTTAGTCTTCCAATCCATGAGCATGGAATGTTCTTCCATTTATTTAGGTCTTTTAAAAATTTCTTTTAAGAATGCATTGTAGTTTGCTGAATTCAAGTGCTTTATGTCCTTGGTTCAGTTTATTCCTAAATATTTGATTCTTTTATTCGCTATTGTAAATGGAATTTTTTTCCTGACTTTCTCCTCAGATTGCACATTACTAGTGTATAGAAACACCACTGATTTTTGCATATTAATCTTGTATCCTGACACTCTTGAAATCATTTATTAGCTCTAGCAGCTTTGTTGTAGATGTTTCAAGACTTTCTAGGTATAGGCTTCTATCATCTGTGAATAGCGAAAGTTTTACTTCTTCCTTTCCAATTTGGATGCCTTTTATTTCTTTTTCTTGTCTGATTGTTCTAGCTAGAACCTCTAGCACTATATTGAACTACAGTGGTGACAGTGGGCATCCTTGTCTTGTTCACAGTCTCAACGGGAAAGCTTTCACTCTTTCACCTTTGAGTACAATGTTAGCTGTGGGTTTTTCATATATCCTTTATCATGTTGAGAAGGTTTCCTTCATTTCCTATCTTTTGTAGTATTTTTATCATGAAAGGATGCTGCATTTTGTCATATACCTTTTCTGCATCAATCAACAGGCTCCTATGATTTTTTAAAAACAATTTGTTGAAGTATATCATTCATACAGGAACATACATAAACTATAAGTGTTCAGTAAACATCGTGAACTTACAAAACAAACATGCAGAACATCATACAGGGCTCCCACACATCACCCCACCACAAATACTTTGCATTGTTGTGAAACATTTGTTAACAAACCATGAAAGAGCATCATCAAAAGTATTACTACTAACTATAGTCCATATCTTCCTCCCCTATACTTTTTTGAAGGATTTGTTTGTTTACTTTTATCCATTTTTACCGCCCCCCCCCCC